>OU342742.1:198108089-199308121 GCA_910589775.1 Avena eriantha | reverse complement strand
TCAATACCTTCCGCTCCTCGTTGGGTTCGACACTCTTACTTATCGAAAATACTGCGATACACCCCCTATACTTGTGGGTCATCAAGACTATTTTATGGCGCCGTTGCCGGGGAGTGAAGCGCTATTGGAGAGTGGAACTGGTAAAGGAAACTTCTACTATGAGTATTGTTTAGTTCTGTTAGTTACTTTATTTCAATATGGATAATTCACTTAGTTTCTTATTTCGTAATACTACTACCACTCTTAAGGTATTAGATGAACCACCACCTGCTGAGAATGATACTTTTAAAATACCTACACGAATTATTGGTCGTGTTATGGATAACTACTATTTTGGAGATGGAACTGTCCATCCCGGTGATCATTTGCTCTTTATACACGAATTATGCGGGTTGTTCAAGTGTGCAGGTATTACAATAGATCAAGTCAAGAAGAAGTTATTCTCATTATCACTAAAAGAAAGAGCTGAGGAATGGTATAAGCTGCTGAAGAATGGTCAAGCTCTTGAATGGGAGGAAGTAGTACCTCTCTTTTATTCAAAATTTTATCCTCCTAGTGAGATTCATAAAGATCAGAATCAAATATACAACTTTTGGCCTCTTGATGGAGAGAGTACAACTCAAGCTTGGGGGAGATTGAAGTTACTAATGCTCAAATGTCCTATTCATGAGCTCCCCAACAATATTATTATCAATAAATTTTATGCAAGGCTTTCTCTTCATGATAAGGATCTATTGGATGCTTCTTGTGTTGGATCATTTACACGCATGGAAGAAGGAGCTAAATGGGATCTTCTAGACCGTATTCAAGACAATGCTGAAGCATGGGAGAATGATAAAGGAAGAAAGTCAGGTATAAATTGTGATTATGAATGCATTAAATATTTTATGGGAACTGATGACTTTCGTAATATTAGTAATGCTTATGGTCTAGAATCTCACGTTATTGCAAATTGTTTGAAGGCTTTGATGACCCACAAGTATAGGGGGTGTATCCCTGTATTTTCGAGGGAAATGAAACCCAATTTATTGATTCCACACAAGGGGAGCCAAAGAATATTTATAAGCCTTAACAACTGAGTTGTCAATTCAGCTACACCTGGAAACAATCTTGCTCACAGCAGTCTATCAGTAGAAACAGTTTTGTAGTAGGAATAGCAAAGTAGCAGCAGTAGTAAAGTAAAGACAACAGTAACAATAGCAGTAAACAGTAGGATTCGAGTGCGGTAGGCATAGGGATGGATGGACGGGCGTTGCATGGACAAGACAATTCACATAGCAATCAGAACATAGGGCAATTGCAGATAAATAAAATAAAGCATCCAAGTACTAGATAATCCTAGGCATGTGTTCCATATATAGTCATATGTGCTCGCAATGAGAACTTGCACAACATCTTTTGTCCTGCCAGCCCGTTTGCAGCGGGGCCTCAAGGGAACTACTGGCAATTAAGGTGCTCCTTTTAATAGAGCACCGGAGAAAAGCATTAACACTCTGTGAACACATGTGATCCTCACATCAAAACCATTCCCTCTGGTTATCCCGATTTCTGTCACTTCGGGGCCATTGGTTTCGGACAACAACGTGTGTATACAACTTGCAGATAAGACCATAAACAATATTATCATAATGAATCAATAACATGTTCATATCTGAAATCATGGCACTCAGGCCCTAGTGACAAGCATTAAGCATAACAAGTCGCAACAAAGTCATAAAGCACTAATAGAAGATCCTAGGCACCATGCCCTAACAATCTGATGCCATTACATGAACGATCCCATCCAATCCCTACCATCCCCATAGCCTACAACGGGGGATTACTCACTTATAGATGGGGGAAACATGGATGGTCGATGGAGAAGCGATGGTGATGATGATGACGATGATCTTCTCCAATTCCCTGTCCTGGCAGGGTGCCAGAACAGAGTTTCTGGTGCTGTTTCATGGAATCTGGTGGTGGCGGCGAAGCGGAACTCCTTCTGGAAAAAACATCGAACCCCCCTAGGCGAACAGGGAGACCGAGGGGGAGTCTGGGGCGGCCAGACCACCCCCTGGCGCGGCCTGGGCTTGCCCGCGCGGCCAGGTGGTGTGTCCTGGGCCCAACCCCCCTCTGTCTCGTATTCTGGCTTCGGGAATCTTCTGGTGAAATAGGATTTTTGGCATATTTTCCGGGATTTTTCCTAATAGTTGTTTTTCTGCACAAAAAGTAGACACCAGGGTAATTCTGCTGAAAACAGCGTCAGTCTGCATTAGTTGCATCCAAATCACACAAGTTTAGAGGAGAAATAATAGCAAAAGTGTTCGGGAAAGTAGATACGTTTTGGACGTATCAGGCTTTTGCTTCTTATATTGAAATCCCTAGAAGAAGTGGAATAAATATCATGCAGCGTATAAGCATATTGTTGATTATGTTCATGCTAGAAGTACTGAAGTTTGCACCATTGATCGTATTTTGCCTAAACCTTATATCGAAAAAAATGCCCTTCCCGGATAAAGTAAAGGAGCACTCTATGATAACTAGTAACTAGTGTAATTAATAAAAGTACGAAGAGAGTTGTTAAGCCTGATGAACAAATAACCATTGAACCTGCAGCAGCAATTGTGAAAGATCTTGTCACTAAAAGATTAGAGGATGGACACATTGTTTTCTATGAAGATGCTTCTAATATTGTCTCACATCCTAATAGAACTAAAAAAGCTAGTGTCCCTGTGCTTTCTGTTAGAATTGGTGATCATTGCTATTATGACTTATGTGATATTGGTGCAAGTTCAAGTGTTATTCCTTATGAGATTTACAAAGAAATTATGCATGAAATAAGTCCATGCAAACTAGAAGAAATTGATGTGGTTATTCACCTTGCAATCAGAGAGACCATCTCTCCCATTGGTATTGTAAGAGATGTGGAAGTTCTTTGTGGTAAGATTAAATATCCTATTAATTTTCTAGTACTTGGCTCAGCTGCTAGTAAAACTTATCCTATCATTTTGGTAGACCTTTCCTGAACACGTGTGGAGCCATTATAGACTATAAAAGGGAGAAAATTTTAACTAAATTTGATGGGGAATCTTATGAGTTTAATTTTTCGAAATTTGTTAAAGTCCCTTATGAAAATGAAACTCCTAATGAGGATTTTAGAGTTGAACAACTTGCTTCTATTTCTCTTGCTCCTAACAATGCTTTGCAGCAATTTATGGAAGACCACGAAAGTGAGATCTTCATGGAAGAAAGAAATGAGATTGACGAGATTCTCCGTCGTCAACCTAAGAAGCTTAAGCATAACTTGCCTGTGGAAGATTTGGGAACCACACTGCCACCTAAAAAGGATCCGGTTTTTGATCTGAAGCCTTTACCTGACAATCTTAAATATGCTTATATTGATGATAAAAAGGTATATCATGTTATTATTAGTTCTAAACTTTCAGGAAGGAAGATGCGAGATTATTGGAAGTATTGAAGAAACATCGAGGAGCTATGGGTTATACACTTGATGATCTAAAGGGGATTTATCCTACTATATGTCAGCACCCTATCAATATAGAACCCGATGCAAAACCAGTGGTGGAACATCAAAGTCGTTTAAATCCTAAGATGAAAGAAGTGGTAAGAAACGAGGTATTAAAACTCCTTGATGCTGGTATTATTTATCCTATTGCTGATAGTGAATGGGTTACTCTTGTTCATTGTGTCCCTAAGAAAGGGGGAACTACTGTTGTGCCTAATAAGAATAATGAGCTTATCCCCCAAAGAATAGTCGTAGGTTATAGGATGTGCATTGACTTTAGAAAGGTTTATAAAGTTACTAAGAAAGATCATTACCCACTGCCTTTTATTGATCAAATGTTAGAAAGATTGTCTAAGAAGACCCATTTTGCTTTCTTGATGGATACTCGGGGTTCTCTCAAATTGTTGCTAAACAATAAGATCAAGAAAAAACTAGTTTTACATGCCCTTATGGAACATATGCTTATAGGCGGATGCCTTTTGGTTTATGTAATGCTCCTGCCACTTTTCAAAGGTGCATGTCTGCTATCTTTCATGGTTTTTGTGAAGAAATTGTGGAAGTATTCATGGACGATTTTTCTGTCTATAGAACTTCTTTTGCTAATTGTCTGGATAACCTTGATAAAGTTTTGCAGAGATGTGAGGAAACTAATCTTGTTCTTAATTGGGAGAAATGCCACTTCATGGTCAATGAAGGAATTTTCCTTGGATATAAAATTTCCAAAAGAGGCATTGAAGTTGACAGAGCCAAAGTTGAAGCGATTGAGAAAATTCCCTATCCTAGGGACGTTAAAGGTATTCATAGTATCTTTGGTCATGTCGGTTTCTATAGAAGGTTTATTAAAGATTTCTCCAAGATATCAAAACCCCTTACTAATCTTCTCCAAAAAGATGTACCCTTTATTTTTGATGATGATTGTAAGGAAGCCTTTGAAACTCTAAAGAAAGCTTTAACTGCCGCTCCTATTGTCCAACCACCTGATTGGAACTTAACCTTTGAGATCATGTGCGATGCTAGTGATTTTGCTGTAGGTGTTGTTCTTGGGCAACGAATAGATAAAATGTTAAATGTTACCCATTATGCTAGTAAGACTCTTGATACTGCTCAAAAGAATTATGCTACTACTGAAAAAGATTTCTTAGTTGTTGTTTTTTGCTTGTGATAAGTTTAGACCTTATATTGTTGATTCAAAAGTTACCATTCATACTGATCATGCTGCCATTAAATACCTTATGACGAAGAAAGATGCTAAGCCTAGGATTATTAGATGGGTGTTGCTTTTACAAGAATTCGACCTACATATTGTAGATAGGAAAGGTGCTGAAAATCCTATTGCTGATAATTTATCTCGTTTGGAAACCATCTCTTTTGATCATATGCCTGTTAATGATAGTTTCCCAAATGAACAGTTGGCTGCAGTAGGGGTAAGTTCGCGAGGGAGTCCTTGGTATGCTGATTACGCTAACTTTATTGTTTCCAAGTATTTGCCTCCAACTTTTACAGCACGGCAAATAAGGAAGTTCTTTTATGATTTGAGGCATTATTTTTAGGATGACCCACATTTATATAAGGAGGGAGTAGATGGTATTATGCGAAGATGTGTTCCAGAATTTGAACAAAAGGAGATATTGCGGAAATGTCATGGTAGTGCCTATGGAGTACATCTTGCAGGAGATAGAACCGCACAAAAGGTTCTACAATCAGGTTTTTATTGGCCTATCCTTTTCAAAGATGCAAGAAGATTTGTCTTATCATGTGATGAATGTCAACGAGTTGGTAATATTTCTAGACGCAATGAAATGCCTATGAATTACTCTCTTGTTATTGAACCATTTGATTGTTGGGGATTTGACTTTATGGGTCATTTTCCCCCTTCAAAAGGTTATGCTCATATTCTTTTTGATGTTGACTATGTTACTAAATGGGTAGAAGCCATACCTACGAAAAGTGCTGATGGTGAGACCTTTTTGAAAATGCTTAAGGATATTATCTTTCCTAGATTTGGAGTGCCTAGATATCTTATGACTGATGGAGATTCTCATTTCATTCATGGTGGTTTCAGAAAGACCCTTGCTAAATACGATGTTAATCATAGAATTGATTTAGCTTATCATCCCCAAACAAGTGGGCAAGTAGAACTATCAAATAGAGAAATTAAATCCATCTTGCAAAAGACTGTTAATAGATCTAGAAAAAAATTGGGCTAAAAAATTGAATGATGCTTTATGGGCTTATAGAACTGCTTATAAAAATCCTATGGGGATGTCTCCTTACAAAATGGTGTATGGGAAAGCTTGCCACCTGCCTTTAGAATTAGAACACAAAGCTTATTGGGCAGTGAAAGAACTTAATAGAGACTTCAAACTTGCTGGTGAGAAAATATTATTTGACTTAAGTTCGTTAGACGAGTGGAGGAGTGAAGCTTACGAAAATGCTAGACTGTTTAAAGGAAATTTTAAAAAATGGCATGACATGAGAATTCTTAAGAGAGAGTTCCATGTCGGTGAGAAGGTTCTATTGTATAGGTCTCATCTCAGATTTTTTGCACAAAAACTACTCTCAAAATGGGAAGGACCCTTTGTTATTGAAGAGGTGTATCGTTCAGGTGCAATAAAAATTTCTTCCCTAAAAGATAACACAACACAAGTGGTGAATGGTCAGAGACTCAAGCACTATATCTCTGGAGATTCTTACAATGAAGACATTGATGCTATTCAAATGGTAACTCCGGAAAAATTTATTAAATGCCAAGTTCAGAGACCTGCAGAGTCCATTTTCGAATAGGTAACAGTTCTGGTAAGAAAAGGTCCGCGAAAAATCTGTCAAGTTATATTTTTGCAGTTTTTATCCAACAAGGAAGGCAACGAAGCGAAAGAGGGACGGAAACGGAGCCAGGGTGGCTCACACCACCCCGTGGCACGGGCCCCCTGGCCATGCCACCATGTGGTGTGGCCGCCCCGGAGTCCGTCTCTGACCCGTTTTCTCCCAGTACTTTATTTTTGTTGTAAAAAATCATAATATATAATCCCCTGGATCCGCCGAGGTTCGTATATAGTGTTCTCATCGTGTTTTCGTTTCGATCTATTTCTGCCAGGAACTATTCTGAAAGTTTAGAAGCACAATGGTCTCCGCCAACGATAAGGGCAAGGAGCCTATGGAGGAAGATCTCCAAGACTCTGAGCAGGAGGAGGAGAGCGATAGTGAAGTTGAAGAGGAGGCAAAGGAAGACCAACATCCACACACCAGCACCACCATTGCAAGCATTGGAGTGGTGGCAAACCCCGCCAGGTTCAAAAGGACTGCATGGATGTCCACTGGAGGGAAGACTCCGCGTCATTGCTTGGCTTCGCGGTCACCTTCTCCACGCACCAAGAATCCCTTCCAAACCCTTATCCATGAGCATCAATTCCAGAATATGCCCAAGGAGAAACTACCCTCCAATTGGGATATGCCTCATTCTAACCGTGCAGGAAAAGAAGACTTCAAGGAGGAAGAGTGGGGAAAGAATCGTACGAGCTGGGATTCACAACCCGACATGATCATGAACCGCATCGAGCATAATTCGGAGTTGATTCGTACTCTCACCTTCGAGATTGAAGACTTGAGTAAATTGATTGAAAAGCTCATCGAGAGAATACCACCACCATCGAAGGACTAATTCGTCATTAGGTTTTGGCATCCCCTTGGTTTGTTCCAAGCTTGGGGAGTGCCGCGATATCATATCACTATTTTTTATGTTTTTACTTTTTAAGTAGAGTCATATCATGAATAGAGAAGTTATCATGTAGGATGGTTTGCATTATGGAAGTGTCCCCCCTCTCGTTAGATATCTATGTATCCCTTGGTGTGAGTTGCTGATACATTGCAAATGTATCTATAATTTTTGATGTTCCATGCTTGGTTTTATCTACTTTCTTGTGCTTTGTCCACACTTTGGAGTACTTTTCATATGATTTCTTGGACTAACCTATTAACAAGAGCCACAGTGCCAGTTGCCTGTTTTCTGCTGTTTTTGGTTCCAGAAAGTCAGAAAATGAATATTCTCAGAATTGGACGGGACAAAAGCCAAAGTTGATATTTTACCGGAAGACTCACGGAGCCAGAATACGAGACGGAGGAGGGCCAGGGCCTGGCCACACCATGTGGTGGTGCGGGCTAGCCCTGGCCGCTCCACCAGGTGGTGTGGGCCCCTCTGGCCTCCACCGACCTTGCCTCTTCACCTATAAGAAGCCTCCCGATGCATAAACCCTCAATCATCAAGCCTCCAGCCACGAAAAGTTACCCAGCGCCGCCGCCACCGAAAAGGAGATTCGGGGGACAGAAAGTCTCTGTTCCGGCACCCTGCCAGGACGGGGAAGTGCCCCCGGAGCCATCTCCATCGATCTCCACCACCATCTCCATCACCATTGCTGATTCCCATGATGATGAGGGAGTAGTTCTCTCTCGAGGCTAAGGGTTCTACCGGTAGCTATGTGTTCATCTCTCTCTCTATGCATGATCATATTGTGATCATGAGCTTGTAATCTATAGATCTACCTTGCTACTCAAGTGGTTTATTGAATCTCTGCTCTCCCCATGTGTGTGAAAGTGACAGCGTGCTCACCATGGTGGCACTTAGGCTAGAGATTACAAATACTTGTTATGAGGTATATTTGGAGTTGGATGTCTTTATGAAATTGTGGTGTTTGTTGGACTCATCTAGTACTCAAGGTGATAGTGTGGGGTTTTCTAGATGGGAAAGATGGACTTTGAGGAGTGCTGTTATAGCCCTACCATTGATTAGAGTGTTCAACCGGAGAGTAGTTAAGAGTAGTATCATAAAGAAGGATATATTTATGAGAGAGTGTTCACTAGTGAAAGTATGATCCCTAGGCCTTGTTTCTAAGTATTGAAACACCGTTTGCAACTAGATCTGTTACATGTTTGCTTGCTTCCATCTTTATTTCAGTTTGCCTTTAGTCTCTCACACGCCAACAAGCTATTTTCTCTCACCGTTACAACTTATAATTATCTATACCACTTGTATTTCACTATCTCTTCGCCGAACTAGTGCACCTATACACCTAACAAGTGTATTGGGTGTGTTGGGGACACAAGAGACTTCTTGTATCTTGATTACAGGGTTGCTTGAGAGGGGATACCATTGACCACTTCCTCCCTGAGTTCGATAAACCTTGGGTGATCCACTTAAGGGAAAACTTGCTGCTGTTCTACAAACCTCTGCACTTGGAGGCCCAACAACTGTATACAAGAATAGAAGTGCGTAGACATCAAGCTATTTTTTGACGCCGTTGCCGGGGAGGTAAGGTAAAAGGTATTCACACCGGAGGATTAAAGAAGAAGAACCTCCCACGGCAAACGCCTATTTTCTAGCGCCGTTGTCGGGGAGGTAAGGTAAAAGGTACTCACATCCTCCGGTGTGAGTGCTCGAAGTTATTTCCTTTAGATTCTGCAATTTTGTCTTTTTGTTTCTTGTTTTCACTAGTTAGGCTTAATGGAAAACAACAACAAAATTAGAGAGCTTTATAGTATTTATCTTGAGTTAGGACATGAAGTGTTTGAAGAGAAAATTAAAAAACCTATGGAACTTTATTTGCATGCTAATAGCAATATTTTTAGTATGAATTCTTTGGACACCATTATTGCTAATGCTATGGAAAAGTCTAAGCTTGGGGAAGCTAGTTCTTATGAAAATGATCTTTTTAGTTCCCCAGCTTTGGAAGATAGCTATTCTATTGCTTATGATGATACCAAACCTCCAATATATGATGATTACAAAGATGAGTATGATATTTTCAGTCCACCTACTATTGAGGAGAAAATTACTTATGACTACAATATGCCTCCTATATTTGCTGATTATGGTGATGAGAATAATAATGATAGCTATTTTGTTGAATTTGCTCCCACTACAATTAATAAGAATGACTATGTTTATATGGGGAGTATTAATTCTTTTATGCATGTGGCTCATGATAAGAATGTTTCTTATGATAGTTATTTTGTTACTTTTATTCATGATGCTACTGAAAGTTATTATGAGAGAGGGAAACATGGTTTTATGTGTCTCAACAATATGAAGTTTCCCCTCTTTATGTTGAAAGTCTTGAAGTTGCACTTGTTTTGCTTTCCTATGCTTGTTGCTTTGTGCTTTCATGACTTGTTTCTTTACAAGATTCCTATGCATAGAAAGTGGGTTGGACTTAAATGTGCTTTGAATTTGCTTCTTGATGCTCTCTTTTACTTCAATTCATATTTCTTATGTGGGCATCTTCTCAAATTATCATGCCTAACTTAAAGGCGTTAAAGAAAAGTACTTATTGGGAGATAACCCAAAAGTTTTAGTTGAGTCTTGTAAGTTATTACCTCTGTAATAACCGCTCCTTGTCCTTTTTATTTACCTTTTGTGCCAAGAGTAACCTCTAATGAGAGAGAAGTAATGATTGGGAAAGTTGCTGTCCTGAAACAGATTTATGTGCTTCACCGTAAAAATTCGTGTAAAATCTCTGTACGTCCTTTTGAGGCGTGAATTTTTGTGCTTCTGCCCCAGGTTTTTATATAAGTTTCGTTAGTTCAACACTTTTCTATTTGAGCAACAGAAGGTCTTCGAAAAATTTCGTATTTACCTGCTGGTCTGTTTTGATAGATTTCTGCCATTATTTGCGTTTGCTTCTTGTTGGTTCCTTTTTGAGTTCTTTTGGGAAATTGAGCCTTTTGAGTTTAGTGATACAGTAGCTAGTGTTTTAATGGAAGTTTATTGGTGTTAGAACTAAACCTTAAGACTTATTTATCTTGAGTGCACTAATGTTGCTAATAAAGATTGTGTGAAGTTTTGTATGAAGGAAAAAATTTCAGGTGTATGGAAGAAATGAGTAATGATATGAAGGATGGACTAAACCTCAAGCTTGGGGATACCACGCGTGTCACGCCAAGAAATATCCAAGAAGTACAAGCATCAAAGCTTGGGGATGCCCAAGGCATCCCCTTCTTCATCAATAAAAATCCCAGGTTTCTTCCAAACGCTTCATTTTTATTGTTTCATGCACAGTTGTGTTGTTCTTGGAGCGTCTTCTTTTTCGTTTTCGTTTTGGTTTTTCATTTGCTTTGGTTTGCTTAGTTTGCTGAATAAATTGGTTGGACCCCCTCTTTCATACACTGGTTTTCAAATAGTTTGGTTTGATTTGGAAAAGAGTAGGAAAGTTCATGCTTAAGTGGTAAAGAGAGCTTGTTTTTGACTGTGGCCTATGCTCTATCATGCCATGCTTGATATTGTTTTGGCTTTATGCTTAGTATTATTTGCTGTAGCATGACTTGTTATAAACAATTGAGATTGCTTAATGTGCCTCGGATGAATCATGCGTTGTTTTAGCATATTAAAGCATAGTATTGTGGTATTCTCCTTTGATGCTTTATTTGGGTTGACTTGGCACATGCTCACACCATGTTATGACTATCTCAAGTCACCTTAAGCCTTTATGATCCTTTAGTTTTCAACTTGTAGTATCACTTTATGCTTTGATCAATGATGTTTTGTCGCTCTGCATGATTATGGCTATTATTGCTCTCTTAGTTTGTCGCTCCCAGTCTTTTGCTAGCCTCCACAACCAAGTATGAGTTCCGCGCATGCATCCAACTCCCTAAACCAAGTTATTCCAAAGAGTCCACCATACCTACCTACTAGCTTATGCTATTCCAAGTATATTCATGCTTTTGTTTACCTTCCAAATTAAACTTGTTATGAGAAAACTAGTGATTAAAGCTCTCATGAACTTGATGGCACACTTTACTTTACTTGCCCTTAGTAAACTTGAACCATTGTGTCTTCTATGTTGTATATGCTTGCACTTATTTGTTGGGAATTAGCAGAACCATGCTTTCATGGGGAACGCTTTCAACATTGCACTTGGTACTTGTACCTAGTTGATATCATGCTCTTTTGTATATGGATGTCGTCGCTGTGAAATGAAAGGGGAGCTTGTAAGTCCACGGAGTTATGTATATGTGTTAGAGAAACGCCTGGGCCGCTGGTCTAATCCATGCTGACATGGTGGAAACCTGCAGCGTAACCATAATGAGCTGTCTATGAAGCATTCTTCTTATAAAAAAGAGTCCTATATAGAAAAAAAGAGAAAAGAAAAAAAGATTATGAAAAGAGGAAAGAGAGAAAAAGCACCATATTCCCATGGTAAATAAGAAGATTGCTGAGATGCTTGTTGTCTGCTTGCCTTGTCATTTTGATATGGGGATTCTTCCGTATCATCGGGCAAGGGGTATCCCGTTGGCGGTTCTCTATGATACACATGTACTTACGATGACAAGAACTTACCGGTGACTAAACTTGAGTAGCATGAGGAGCGTCCCTCGTATACAAGGGACATGAGACTTCTGACTTATACTTCGTCAAGCATGTACACCATAGTTTGTTCACTTTAACCTTAATCACTTCATGCTGCTTATGATAGGGGCAATGAGAGCTGAAAGCTATAAGTACCATAATTTTTGGAAGCTCTTTATGAGACTTGAATCTCTGCTTCCTTCTATGAAGGCCTTTCTTCCACTATATATATTGAGTCTCCACCTTCTATCTTTATGCACTTACTTTGAGAGCATAGTGGCCATTCTTAGTTCTATGTGCATTGTCCCAAGACTAGTTAATTGATGCATAACTTGATATTGCTTGTTTTAAACTATTTGTATCTAGTCATTCTTATGAACTTTGAAGGTGTCCTATGCATTTATATTTGCTACTATATGAGGCACAAGCTGAATACTATTATTCTATGTTTTCTTTATGTGAAACAAACAAATGTCTTGCAAAGCATTCTTATGCATGAATCTTTTGTTTGTGCCTTTTCATGTTGCAACATAGTTGCTATGTCTTATTGCTAGAACTTTGTCTTTCATGCTATGTTGAAGTACTATGTCCCAGCTTTGAATGTTTTACAAATACATTGATCAAGTCTTTGATGGTGCATGTCACCTCAAAAATTATTCTTTCTTTTTATCACTTACCTAATCGAGGACGAGCAGGAGTTAAGCTTGGGGATGTTGATACATTGCAAATGTATCTATAATTTTTGATGTTCCATGCTTGGTTTTATCTACTTTCTTGTGTTTTGTCCACAATTTGGAGTACTTTTCATATGATTTCTTGGACTAACCTATTAACAAGAGCCATAGTGCCAGTTGCCTGTTTTCTGATGTTTTTGGTTCCAGAAAGTCAGAAAATGAATATTCTCGGAATTGGACGGGACAAAATCCATAGTTGATATTTTACCGGAAGACTCACGGAGCCAGAATACGAGACGGAGGAGGGCCAGGGCCTGGCCACACCATGTGGTGGCGCGGGCTAGCCCTGGCCGCGCCACAAGGTGGTGTGGGCCCCTCTGGCCTCCATCGACCTTGCCTCTTCGCCTATAAGAAGCCTCCTGATGCATAAACCCTAAATCATCAAGCCTCCAGCCACGAAAAGTTCCCCAGCGCCGCCGCCACCGAAAAGGAGATTCGGGGGACAGAAAGTCTCTGTTCCGGCACCCTGCCAGGACGGGGAAGTGCCCCCGGAGCCATCTCCATCGATCTCCACCACCATCTCCATCACCATTGCTGATTCCCATGATGCGAAGAGAGTAGTTCTTCCTCGAGGCTAAGGGTTCTACCGGTAGCTATGTGTTCATCTCTCTCTTTATGCATGATCATATTGTGATCATGAACTTTATCTATAGATTTACCTTTCTACTCAAGTGGTTTATTGAATCTCTTCTCTCCCCATGTGTGTGAAAGTGACAGCGTGCTCACCATGGTGGCACTTAGACTAGAGATTACAAATACTTGTTATGAGTTATATTTGGAGTTGGATGTCTTTATGAAATTGTGGTGTTTGTTGGACTCATGTAGTACTCAAGGTGACAGTGTGGGGTTTTCTAGATGGGAAAGATGGACTTTGAGGAGTGTTGTTATTGCCCTACCATCGATTAGAGTGTTCAACCGGAGAGTAGTTAAGAGTAGTATCATAAAGAAGGATATATTTATGAGAGAGTGTTCACTAGTGAAAGTATGATCCCTAGGCCTTGTTTCTAAGCATTGAAACACCGTTTGCAACTAGATCTGTTATATGTTTGCTTGCTTCCATCTTTATTTCAGTTTGCCTTTAGTCTCTCACACGCCAACAAGCTATTTTCTATCATCGTTACCACTTATAATTATCTATACCACTTGTATTTCACTATCTCTTTGCTGAACTAGTGCACCTATACACCTGACAAGTGTACTGGGTGTGTTGGGGACACAAGAGACTTCTTGTATCTTGATTGCAGGGTTGCTTGAGAGGGGATACCTTTGACCACTTCCTCCCTGAGTTCGATAAACCTTGGGTGATCCACTTAAGGGAAAACTTGCTGCTATTCTACAAACTGTTAGAGATATGCCCAAGAGGCAATAATAAAAGTGATTATTATTATATCTTTGTGTTTATGATGAATGTTTACATCCCATGCTATAATTGTATTATTAGGAAACACTAATACATGTGTGTTTTGTAAACATAAGAGAGTCCCTAGTAAGCCTCTTGTTGAACTAGCTTGTTGATTAATTGATGATCATGGTTTCCTGATCATGGACATTAGGATGTGATTAATAACAAGGTTATGTCATTAGGGGAATGATATGATGGACACACACCCATAGTAAGCGTAGCATAAGATCAAGTCATTAAGTTCGTATTGCTGTAAGCTTTTAAATGCATAGTAACCTAATCCTTCGACCATGAGGTTGTGTTAATCACCATCACCGGATGGGTACTTTGATGACATCAAACACCGCTTCGTAACTGGGTGGTCATAAAGGTGTCATTGGGTATTCTGAAAGTATGTGTTGAAGCACATGGACCAAGATTGGGATTTGTCCATCCATATGACGGATAGATATGCTCTGGGCCCTCTCGGTGGAATGTCATCTAGTTAGCTTGCAAGCATGTGACTGGGTCACAAGGGATGACATATCACGGAACGAGTAAAGAGTACTTATCAGTAACGAGGTAGAACTGGGTATGGAGATGCTGACGATCAAACCTCGGATAAGTATAGTATCGCGTGACAAAGGGAATTGGTTTCGTATGTAAATGGTTCAATCGATCACGAAGTCATCATTGAGTATGTGGGAGCCATTATGGATCTCCAGGTCCCGCTGATGGTTATTGATAGGAGATGTGTCTCTGTCATGTCTACATATTCACGAACCGTAGGGTGACACACTTAAGGTTCGAAGTTGTTTTAAGTAGATATGGAATGTGCGTTGGAGACCGAATGTTGTTCGGAGTCTCGGAATGGATCCGGGACATCACGAGGAGATACGGAATGGTCCGGAGAATGAGATTCATATATTGGGGATCATTTTCTGAGTTAGGAAATGTTCCGGAGTATTTGTATGAGGGTTCTAGAAGGTTTCGGAATGTTCCGGAAGGTTCTGGAAGGTTTCTTGGAGTTTGCTTGAAAACCAAGGAAGGGATCAAAGGAGTCCTGGTGGGTCAAGACTAGGAGTCGTGGGGGAGGAGGACTCCTCCCCCCACTCCCCAATCCGCCGGCCCTAGAGGAGGGGAGTCCTACAAGGACTCCCCCTCCCCAAGGCGCCCTCCCCCCTTAAATAGAAGGGCAGGGGCGCCCCCTCCAGGCCCTGCTCCATAACTCCCAATCTCTGCTGCCTCTCTCCTCCTCCTTTCTTCTGCACAGGCATAGGCGAAGCCCTGCAGAATTCTCTACTCCACCACCACCACCACCACCACGCCGTCGTGCTGCTGGGATTCCGTGGAGAAGATCCACTACCTCCGCTGCTCGCTGGAACGAGGAGAGGAAGGTCTGCTTCGACTCCGCACGTGTGACCGACTGCGGAAGCGCTGCCGAAACGCGGTGCCGGAAGGATCGTCCACTTGACCGACTACGGAAGCGCTGCCGAAACGCGGTACCGGAAGGATCGTCCACTTGATCGACTGCGGAAGCGCTGCCAGAACGTGACGCCGGAAGGATCGTCCACACGATCTTGAGATCGGCAAGTGATCGACTACATCAACCACGAGATCTAATCTCGTTAACGCTTTCGGATCTACGAGGGTTAGTTCCTATTTATCTCGTTGCACATGTCTAATAGATTTGATCTTGGCTTTTATCTAGATTAGATCTGGGTTTTGTTCGTTCTTGCGGTAGAAATTTTTTGTTTTTCCATGCTACGAACCCATCAGTGGTATCAGAGCCGTATCTATGCGTAGATCTGTTGCACGAGTAGAACACAATGTTTTTGTGGGCGTTGATGCTTTTGTTGTCGGTGTCTTAGCGTGTACTTTGCATCTTGCGGCATGGTGGGATGAAGCGGCTCGGGCTAACATTACATGTCATCGCACATGAGACTTGCTCCACGCTTGACGTGTAACTTGCTTTGCACAAGTGGCTTTGCGGGTGTCTATCTCTCCCACCATAGTTAAGATTCAATTTACAATGAGCATCTTGACAACACTTGTATCAACGTTGTGGTTCTTGTTCGTAGGTAAGATCGGTCTTATGCGAAAGCCCCAAACCACGTAAAACTTGCAAAGAAAATTAGAGGCGTCTAACTTGTTTTTGCAGGGGTTTTGTGATGTGATATGGCCATCATGTGATTGTGATTGTATTTGATGTATGCAATGATCCTTGTTGTAATATGGCAACCGGCAGGAGCCTAATGGTTGTCTTTAATTCTGTTAAGACCTGTGTGTCTTTTCATCTTGTAATAGCTTTATTCCAAGTAGTTGTAATAGTTGTTGGTGATGATGGACAACCATGAAGCGGCGCCACTGACCTTGACGCAATGTTGGTGATGATGGAGATCATGTTCGTGCTTTGGAGATGGAGATCAAAGGCGCAAGAAGAAAAGGCCATATCATATCACACTAATTATGAATTGCCTGTGATGTTAATCCTTTATGCATCTTGTATTGCTTAGATCGCGACGGTAGCATTATAAGATGATCCCTCTCACTAAATATCAAGTAATAAAGTGTTCACCCTTAGTTGGCACCGTTGCTAAGACTCGTCGTTTCGAAGCATCTCGTGATGATCGGATGTGATAGATTCTACGTGTGCATACAACAGGTGCAAGCCAGATTTGCACATGCGGAAACTAAGGTTATCTTGACGAGCCTAGCATGTACAGACATGGTCTCGGAACACGGAATACCGAAAGGTAGAGCATGAGTCATATAAATGATATGATGAACATGAAGATTGTTCGCCGATGAAACTACATCTTCTCTCGTGAAGATCGGACTTGGTGTAGTGGACTTGGTTCGTGTAATCACTAAGACAATATGAGGGATGTTGTTTTGAGTGGGAGTTCACCTAGTTAGTTTAAAAATTAAATTTGAACTCAATTTGTCATAAACTTAGTCTAAACTACTTGCAAATTGTTGTAGATTATGGCGACCCCCTCCATCAATTTCAATGCGTTCCTAGAGAAAGAAAAGCTTAAGAACAATGGAAGCAATTTCACGGACTGGTTCCGTGGACTAAAGATCGTCCTCAGGGCTGGTCAGTTGACCTATGTGCTCGATGCACCGCTAGGTGACCCACCTGCAGATAATGCCACCGATGACGAAAATAATGTTTTCGCCACTCGGAAAAATCATTACTCCATAGTTCAGTGTGCCATCCTGTATGGTTTAGAATCGGAGCTCCAGAAGCGTTTTGAGCACCACGACCCGTTCGAGATCATTAAGGAGCTCAGGCTAATTTTTGAGACTCGAGCGGCCATGGAGAGCTATGAGGCCTCCGAAAAATTCTTTAACTGTAAGATGGAAGAGGGTAGCTCCGTTAGCGAGCACGTGCTCACCCTGTCTGGGTACGCTAAGAAGCTCCAAGAGTTGGGAATATCGATTCCTAATGAATTGGGGATTCACCGTCTCCTTCAATCACTGCCACCAAGTTACAAGAACTTTGTGATGAACTACAACATGCACTGCATGAACAAGACATTGCCTGAACTGTCGTCCATGCTGAAAACTGCTGAAGTGGAGATCAAAAAGGAGCACCAAGTGTTGATGGTCAATAAGACCACCAATTTCAAGAGACGGGGCAAGCCTAAGAACAAGGGCAACTTCAAGAAGGACGGCAAGAAAGCTGCCGCACCTGCTAAGAAGCCCAAGGCTGGTCCTAAGCCTGAAACTGAGTGCTTCTACTGCAAGGGTGCTGGTCACTGGAAGCGTAACTGCCCCAAGTACCTGGCGGATCTGAAGAACGGCAACATCAAGAAGAAAGGTATATTTGATATATGTGTTATAGATGTGTATCTTACTAGTAATCGTAGTAGTGCCTGGGTATTTGATACTGGTTCGGTTGCTCATATTTGTAACTCGAAACAGGAGCTGCGGAATAAACGAAGACTGGCAAGAGACGAGGTGACGATGCGCGTTGGAAATGGCTCCAAGGTTGATGTGATCGTTGTCGGCACGCTCCCTCTGCATCTACCTTCGGGATTAGTTTTAAATTTGAATAATTGTTATTTGGTGCCTGCGTTAAGCATGAACATTATATCTAGATCCTGTTTATTGCGAGACGGTTACTCTTTTAAGTCCGAGAATAAAGGTTGTTCGATTTATATGAGTAATATCTTTTATGGTAATGCACCTGAGATAAATGGTTTATTCTTACTGAATCTCGATAGTAGTGATACGCATGTTCACAACATAGATGCTAAACGAATAAAATTAAATGATAATTCTACATACATGTGGCACTGTCGTCTTGGTCACATTGGAGTGAAATGTATGAAGAAACTCCATTCTGATGGACTTCTTGAATCACTTGATTTTGAATCACTTGAAAGATGCAAAGCATGTCTAATGGGAAAAATGACTAAGACTCCATTCTCTGGTACAATGGAGCGAGCTACAGACTTACTGTAAATAATACATACCGATGTGTGCGGTCCAATGAGTGTAGCATCGCGTGGTGGATATCGTTATGTTCTCACTTTCACGGATGACTTAAGTAGATATGGGTATGTCTACTTTATGAAACATAAGTCCGAAACTTTCGAGAAGTTTAAGGAATTTCAAAGTGAAGTGGAAAATCATCGTAACAAGAAGATTAAATTTCTGCGCTCTCACCGCGGAGGTGAATATCTGAGTTATGAGTTTGGCATGCATTTAAAGAAATGTGGAATACTTTCGCAGTTGACACTGCCAGGAACACCACAGCGTAATGGTGTGTCCAAACGTCGTAATCGAACTCTCTTAGATATGGTTCGGTCTATGATGTCTCTTACAGATTTACCGTTATCATTTTGGGGCTATGCATTAGAGACAGCCGCATTCACTTTAAATAGGTCACCATCTAAATCCGTTGAAACGACACCGTACGAATTGTGGTTTGGAAATAAACCTGAGTTGTCGTTCCTTAAAGTTTGGGGTTGCGAGGCATATGTAAAGAAGTTACAACCTGATAAGCTAGAACGCAAAGCGGAGAAATGCGTCTTCATAGGATACCCTAAAGAAACAATTGGGTATACCTTCTATCATAGATCCGAAGGCAAAGTTTTCGTTGCAAAGAATGGATCCTTTCTTGAGAAGGAGTTTCTCTCGAAGGAGGTGACTGGAAGAAAAGTAGAACTCGATGAGGTTATTGAACCTTCTCTCGGATTTGAGAGTAGCGCAACACCGGAAGATGTTTTTGTGCCGCCTACACCAATTGAAGAGGAAGCTAATGATAATGATCATGAAACTTCAAACGAAGTTACTGCTGAACCTCGCAGGTCAACGAGGGTTCGTACCACTCCTGATTGGTATGACTCTGCCTTGAACGTCATGTTGGTGGACAACGCTGATGACCCTGCAACGTATGAAGAAGCTATGGTGAGCCCGGATTCCGACAAATGGCTAGAAGCCATGAAATCCAAAATGGGATCCATGTACGAAAACCAAGTGTGGACTTTGGTGGACTTACCGGATGGCCGTAAGGCTGTTGAGAACAAATGGATTTTCAAGAGAAAAACAGATGCTGATGGTAATGTTACCGTCTATAAAGCTCGACTTGTCGCGAAAGGGTTCCGACAAATCCAAGGAGTTGACTATGATGAGACTTTCTCACCAGTAGCGAAGCTAAAGTCTGTGAGGATTTTGTTAGCAATTGCTGCACATTTCGATTATGAGATTTGGCAGATGGATGTCAAAACGGCGTTCCTTAATGGTGACATTGAGGAAGAGTTGTATATGGTACAACCCAAGGGTTTTGTCGATCCTAAAGATGCTGACAAGGTATGCAAGCTTCAGCGCTCCATTTATGGACTGAAGCAAGCATCCCGGAGTTGGAATCAACGTTTTGATAAAGTAATCAAAAAAATTGGGTTTATACAAACTTATGGAGAAGCTTGTATTTACAAGAAAGTGAGTGGGAGCTCTGTAGCATTCCTAGTACTATATGTAGATGACATATTGTTGATTGGGAATGATATAGAACTTCTTAATAGCGTCAAAACCTATTTGAATAATAGTTTTTCAATGAAGGATCTTGGTGAAGCGGCATATATTCTAGGCATCAAGATTTATAGAGATAGATCAAGACGCCTAATAGCGCTTTCACAAAGTACATACTTGGACAAAGTTCTAAAGAAGTTTAGAATGGAAGATAGCAAGAAAGGGTTCGTGCCCATGTTTTCAGGTAAGACCTTGAGGAAAACTCAAAGTCCAACTACGGCAGAAGATAGAGAGAAAATGAATAATATTCCCTATGCCTCAGCCATAGGTTCTATCATGTATGCCATGCTGTGTACAAGACCAGATATAGCACATGCTGTTAGTTTGACTAGCAGATATCAAAGTGATCCTGGAATGGAACACTGGACAGCGGTCAAGAATATCCTAAAGTACCTAAATAGGACTAAGGATATGGTTCTTTCTTATGGAGGTGATGAACAACTTGTTGTAAACGGTTACACCGATGCTAGTTGGAACACCGATCCGGATGACTCAAAGTCACAATCGGGATACGTATTTATTTTGAATGGTGCTGCAATGAGCTGGAGGAGTGCGAAGCAAAGCGTTGTGGCGAAATCTTCAACTGAATCGGAATACATAGCTGCTTCGGAGGCTGCACAAGAAGCCGTTTGGATGAAGGAATTCATTACTGAACTTGGCGTGGTTCCCAGTGCGTTGGACCTGATGGCCATCTACTGTGACAACACAGGTGCCATAGCTAATGCACAGGAGCCAAGGTCACATAGCAAGCTGAAGCACATCAAGCTACGTTTCCACGCTATTCGCGAGTATGTCCGAGATGGTGACATAAAGATTTGCAAAGTATACACTGATCTGAATGTGGCAGATCCGTTGACTAAACCTCTCCCTAGGGCAAAGCATGACCAACACCAGGACGCCATGGGTACTTTGATGACATCAAACACCGCTTCGTAACTGGGTGGTCATAAAGGTGTCATTGGGTATTCTGAAAGTATGTGTTGAAGCGCATGGACCAAGATTGGGATTTGTCCATCCATATGACGGATAGATATGCTCTGGGCCCTCTCGGTGGAATGTCATCTAGTTAGCTTGCAAGCATGTGACTGGGTCACAAGGGATGACATATCACGGAACGAGTAAAGAGTACTTATCAGTAACGAGGTAGAACTGGGTATGGAGATGCTGACGATCAAACCTCGGATAAGTATAGTATCGCGTGACAAAGGGAATTGGTTTCGTAAGTAAATGGTTCAATCGATCACGAAGTCATCGTTGAGTATGTGGGAGCCATTATGGATCTCCAGGTCTCGCTGATGGTTATTGATAGGAGATGTGTCTCTGTCATGTCTACATATTCATGAACCATAGGGTGACACACTTAAGGTTCGAAGTTGTTTTAAGTAGATATGGAATGTGCGTTGGAGACCGAATGTTGTTCGGAGTCTCGGAATGGATCCGGGACATCACGAGGAGATCCGTAATGGTCCGGAGAATGAGATTCATATATTGGGGATCATTTTCTGAGTTAGGAAATGTTCCGGAGTATTTGTATGAGGGTTCTAGAAGGTTTCGGAATGTTCCGGAAGGTTCTGGAAGGTTTCTTGGAGTTTGCTTGAAAACCAAGGAAGGGATCAAAGGAGTCCTGGTGGGTCAAGACTAGGAGTCGTGGGGGAGGAGGACTCCTCCCCCCACTCCCCAATCCGCCGGCCCTAGAGGAGGGGAGTCCTACAAGGACTCCCCCTCCCCAAGGCGCCCTCCCCCTTAAATAGAAGGGCAGGGGCGCCCCCTCCAGGCCCTGCTCCATAACTCCCAATCTCTGCCGCCTCTCTCCTCCTCCTTTCTTCTGCACAGGCATAGGCGAAGCCCTGCAGAATTCTCTACTCCACCACCACCACCACGTCGTCGTGCTGCTGGGATTCCGTGGAGAAGATCTACTACCTCTGCTACTCGCTGGAACAAGGAGAGGAAGGTCTGCTTCGACTCCGCACGTGTGACCGACTGCGGAAGCGCTGCCAAAACGCGGCGCCGGAAGGATCGTCCACTTGACCGACTGCGGAAGCGCTGCCGAAACGCGGCGCCGGAAGGATCGTCCACTTGACCGACTGCAGAAGCGCTGCCGGAACGCGACGCCGGAAGGATCGTCCACACGATCTTGAGATCGGCAAGTGATCGACTACATCAACCACGAGATCTAATCTCGTTAACGCTTTCGGATCTACGAGGGTTAGTTCCTATCTATCTCGTTGCACATGTCTAATAGATTTGATCTTGGCTTTTATCTAGATTAGATCTGGGTTTTGTTCGTTCTTGCGGTAGAATTTTTTTGTTTTTCCATGCTACGAACCCATCAGTGGTATCAGAGCCGTATCTATGCGTAGATCTGTTGCACGAGTAGAACACAATGTTTTTGTGGGCGTTGATGCTTTTGTTGTCGGTGTCTTAGCGTGTACTTTGCATCTTGCGGCATGGTGGGATGAAGCGGCTCGGGCTAACATTACATGTCATCGCACATGAGACTTGCTCCACGCTTGACGTGCAACTTGCTTTGCACAAGTGGCTTTGCGGGTGTCTATCTCTCCCACCATAGTTAAGATTCAATTTACAATGAGCATCTTGACAACACTTGTATCAACGTTGTGGTTCTTGTTCGTAGGTAAGATCGGTCTTATGCGAAAGCCCCAAACCACGTAAAACTTGCAAAGAAAATTAGAGGCGTCTAACTTGTTTTTGCAGGAGTTTTGTGATGTGATATGGCCATCATGTGATTGTGATTGTATTTGATGTATGCAATGATCCTTGTTGTAATATGGCAACCGGCAGGAGCCTAATGGTTGTCTTTAATTCTGTTAAGACCTGCATGTCTTTTCATCTTGTAATAGCTTTATTCCAAGTAGTTGTAATAGTTGTTGGTGATGATGGACAACCATGAAGCGGCGCCACTGACCTTGACGCAATGCTGGTGATGATAGAGATCATGTTCGTGCTTTGGAGTTGTGTTGAGAAAGATTCAATAGTTTGATATTTAAGTTGTGGTGTACTTCTTCTAGTGGTGTCATGTGAACGTCGACTACATGACACTTCACCTATATGGGCCTAGGGGAATGCATTGTGTATTTGGCTACTAATCGTAGGGGTTGCCAGAGTGACAAAAAACCCTCGTTAGGAAACCATTGCACAAGGGACGTCAGGGTATTAGAGTTTAAAGTTGTGGTTAGGTTTCTACCTTAATTACTTTCTTGTACTTAGGATGTTTGCAAGGGGTATAATCACAAGTATGTATTAGTCCTAGGTAGGTCGGTACATTAGCACAGGTTCACCCACACAACACTTAGCAAGCTAAAGAAGATTAATCAACTATATGAAGCGAAAGCACTTGACAGTCTTCCCATGTGTCCTCGAGAATGTTTGGTCCTCTTAAATAATACAACCGGCTTGTCCTTTGCTGAATAAAGGATTGGGCCACTTGCTGCATTTATTCCTACTGTCTTTTATTTACTCGTACTTTATTTACTTGCTTTATAAAAAAACCCTAAAAATCCGTTTGCTAAGTATTTGCAGAGAATTCCTGATCCATACCACTAGCCAGCACATTCTGCTCCTCGTTGGGTTCGACACTCTTACTTATCAAAAATACTGCGATACACCCCTATACTTGTGGGTCATCAAGACTATTTTCTGGCACCGTTGCCGAGGAGTGAAGCGCTATTGGAGAGTGGAACTGGTAAAGGAAACTTCTACTATGAGTATTGGTTACTTCTGTTAGTTGCTTTATTTTCGTTATGGATAATTCGCCAAGTTTCTTGTTTCGTAATGCTACTACCACTGCTAAGGTAGTAGATGAACCACCACCTGCTAAGAATGATACTTTTAAGATACCTACGAGAATTATTGATCGTGTTATGGATAACTACTATGCTGGGGATGGAACTGTCCATCCCGGTGATCATTTGCTCTTTATACACGAATATGCGGGTTGTTCAAGTGTGCAGGTATTACTACAGATCAAGTTAAGAATAAGTTATTCTCATTATCACTAAAAGGAAGAGCTGAGGAATGGTATAAGCTGCTGAAGAATGGTCAAGCTCTGGAATGGGAGGAAATAGTACCTCTCTTTTATTCAAAGTTTTATCCTCCTAGTGCGATTCATAAATATCGGAATCAAATATACAACGTTTGGCCTCTTGATGGAGAGAGTACATCTCAAGCTTGGGGGAGACTGAAGTTACTACTGCTCAAATGTCCCATTCATGAGCTCCCCAACAATATTATTATCAATAACTTTTATGCAAGGCTCCCTCTACATGATAAGGATTTATTGGATGCTTCTTGTGCTGGATCATTCACTCGCATGGGAGAAGAAGCTAAATGGGATGTTCTGGACCGTATTCAAGACAAAGCTGGAGCTTGGGAGGTGACAAAGGTAGAAAGTCAGGTATAAATTATGATTATGAATGCATTGAATCTTTTATGGGAACTGATGACTTTCAAAATATTAAAAATGCTTATGGTCTGGACTCTCAAGCTATTGCTTCTTATTTTAAGGCTTTTTCTTCCTATATGGAAGTGCCTAAAAAGAAGTGGAATAAGTATCATGAACCTTATAAAGATGTTGCTAAGAGTGTTCCTGCAAGAAATACTGAAGTTTATACTACTAATCATGTCTTACCTAAACCTTACATTGAGAAAATCCCTTTCCCATGTAAGATAAAGGAACATTCTATGATAGCTAGTATGGTTAATGAAAGTATAATCAAAGCTCATGAACCAGATAAACAAATGGTTGATGAACCTATAATAGCAAATGTGAAAGACTTTGTCACTAAATATGAAGAAGAGGGACACACTATCCTTTGTAAGGATACCTCTGATTTTTTTTCACAAAGTAGTGTTATGAGAGCTAGTATTCCTGTGTTTTCTGTTAGAATAAGTGATCATTGGTACGATGGTCCTTGTGACAGCTATATTGTTAAGTTTATGCATGATACTGAAAGTTATTATGAGAGAGGGAAAGGTATTCTTATGCATCTCAATAATATCAAGTTTCCTCGTTTTATGCTGAAGGTTTTTATGTTGCACTTGTTTTGCCTTCTTATGCAAGTAACCTTTGGTTTCAACAACTTGTTTGTTTACAAAATTCCCTTGCGTAGGAAGTGGGTTAGACTTAAAATTGTGTATTTTTGCTTCTTAATGCTCTCTTTCGCTTCAATTCATATTCCTATGAGGGCGTCTTCAAAATTATCATGCCCATCTTAATGGCTATAAAGAAAGAGCTTTTTGGGAGACAAACCAATTTGTTTTTGCTTTCAGTTGTTTTGTTTCTTTGAGTCTTGGAAGTTTTTACTTCGGTAATAACCGCTCCTTATCCGTTTTTTTTGGTTTTTGTGTCAAGATCAACCTCTAAAGAGAGAGAAATAATATTTGGGGAAGTTGCTGTCCCGAAACAGATTTTTGTGCTTCACCGTAAACATTCGTGAGAGATCTCTGTATGTCGCATTGAGGTATAATTTTTTGCGCTTCTTCCCCAGGTTGTTATTTAACTTTCGTTAGTTTTTCACTTTTTGATTTGAGCAATAGAAGATGTTCTAAAAAATTGATCTTTACCTGCTGGTCTGTTTTGACAGATTTTGCCACTCTTATATTTGCCTCTTTATTCGATTTCCTTTTTGAATTCTTTTTGGGTTTTCGGAAGGAGTTGCTACAGTAGCTTATGTTTTGATGGTTTTCAGTTGAAGTTGGACACAAAAGGTTTTATCACTTCATATATACTAATGTTGCTAATGAGAAATCTGTGGAGTTTTGCGTGAAAGAAATTTCCAGGTAGTGGATATAATGGTGTAATAAGGAAGAGAAAGGTTTTATGACTCAAGTAATAAGTGTATGAAGATGAGATATTGATGTTATTCAAGTGGTGACTCCAGAAGAATCTACTAACTACCAAACTCAGAGACCTGCAGAGTCTGTTTTCAAATAGGTAACAGTTCTGGTAAGAAAAGTTCCGTGAAAATACAATCCAACTATATTTTTGCAGTTTTCAGTCAATAAGGAAAGATACAAAGCGAAAAAAGGGACGAAAATGCAGCCAGGGTGGCCCACACCACCCTGTGGCGCGGGCCCTCCCCAGGCCGCGCCACCAGGTGGTGAGTCCACCCCGGACTCCGCCTCCGACTCGTTTTCTCCTAGTACCTTCTTTTTGTTATGAAACTTCGTAATATATAATCCCCCGGATCTCCCAAGGTTCGTATATCGTGTTTTCGTCGTGTTTTCGTTTGAATCTGTTTCTGACAGGTAGAGTCCCAGATTTGGAGCCACAATGTCTTCCTCTGGACCAGCGAAGGAAGATTCTTTAGAGGATATCATCAACCCATACATGAGAGAGTTGAAGATTCATCCCAAGGAGTTGCTGCTTGAAGATGGGGAACTCCGGATAAAAGAGGTTCGAGGCCCTAAAGGTGAAGGAAATCTGGAGGACAGGATGGAAGCACTGGAGCAAGAAGTCTTTAGGTACAAGAAGATGGCGAAACGCTAAGTGGATATCATCCATAAGATTTGTTCTGAACTCATCGCCGAGCACCAAAAGGAGATTGCTGAGCTCAAGGATGAAGTCCTCTCACTCCGCCAAACAACCAACGAACTGCAAGCACAGTTCTATGACGTTCAAAATCAAAACTGTGAGTATGAGGTTAGGTTTAAACGCATAAGTGTTGCTACAAGTTTTAGGATGTTGGAAACCACGATGCCCTTTGTTGATGGGAAGCCCTTACCCTGGAAGTCAGACAAAGATGAGAGGATACCACTACCACCTAAGGAGTAATTCGTCATCAGGTTTGGCATCCCCTTGGTTTGTTCCAAGCTTGGGGGAGTGCCGCGGTATCACATCACAATCTTCTATCTTTTTACCTTTTTAGTAGAGTCATATCATGAATAGAGAAGTTATTATGTAGTATGGTTTGCATTATGGAAGTATCCCCTCTCTCGTTAGATATGTATACCTTGGTGTGAGTTTCCGTTATGGAATATTAATGAGAAGTTCTATCATTCACTCTTTTTCATAGCTTGTATTAGTTTTCAATTCGTGGTTATATGATTGATCTTGTTGTTAGTATTGGTATCACTTTGGGATCATTGAGTTAATTTAGTTGGTTTTGGAAAATCTGGCTCGGTCAGTAGCAACACTATTTTTGAGAGTTGAATGAAAAAGATAGAAGTACTCTAAAGAAAAATAATTTCATCATCTTTCTTTCTTGATTTGCTCATAAGTCTAGTATTCTCTAGTTAAGATCTTTTGTGCTTCCAAGGAAGATTGCATGTTTGTTTTTATCACTTGTATGTTTGTTTGTTTCCTTCAACTCTTATACTTGCTACCCAACTTTGCTAGCCAAAAACATGTACGGAGAGGGAATTCTTCTCGTGCATCCACTCCTTAAAATCAAAACCTCTGCCATTTGTGTCCACCATACCTACCTAGTAGCATTATTGCTATTCCAAGTAAATTCTTGTTTTATCTACCTCCCAAATTAAACTTGTTATGTGAAAAGTAGTGATTAAAGCTCTCACGAACTTGATGGCACACTTTACTTTCTTGCACTTAATAAACTTGAACCATTGTGCTCACCTATGTTGCGCATACTCTTGCGCTTTGTAAGTTGTGAATTAGCAGAACCATGCTATCATGGGGAACGCTTTCAACATTGCACTGGTACTTTGTACCAAGTTGATATCATGTTCTTTTGTCTATGTATGTCGTCGGTGTGAAATGAAAGGGGAGCTTGTAAGTCCATGGAGTTATGCATGTGTGTTAGAGAAACGCCTAGGTCGCTGGTCTAATCGATGCTAACATGGTGGAAACCTGCAACGTAACCATAACGAGTATCTATGAAGCATTCTTCTTATAAAAAAGAGATAGAGATTGAGAAAAAGAGAAAAGAAAAAAAGAGATTATGAAAAGAGGAAAGAGAGAAAAAAAAGCACCATATTCCCATGGTGAATAAGAAGATTGCTGAGATGCTTGTTGTCTGCTTGCCTTGTCATTTTGATATGGGGATTCTTCCGTATCATCGGGCAAGGGGTACCCTGTTGGCGGTTCTCTATGATACACATATGCTTACGATGACAAGAACTTACCGGTGACTAAACTTCAGTAGCATGAGGAGCGACCCTCGTATTCAAGGGACATGAGATTCTCAATTTACAACTTGTCAATGCATATCCTCATATTTGATCACTTTAACCTTAATCACCTAAAGATGCCTATGATAGGGGCAATGAGAGATGAAAGCTAGTAAGTATCATATTTTTTGGGAGCTCTTTATGAGACTTGCAATCCCTGCTTCCCTCTGCGAAGGGCCTTTCTTTTACTTTGTAGTTGAGTCAGTAAACCTATTCCTCTCTATCTCAGCAAGTATTTTGAGTTGTTGTGTTCCATTCATTCATATGATGATTTATTCAATCATGTTTCTTATGTTCCTCGTTTTGCACATTGCTCTTATCTTGTTGTTTACTACTTTGAAAGCTATCATTGAAAACCAATTATTTGTGAACTCCAGCAAATTATCAACTATTCTTCAACCGAGAGCTAAGTTTGCCATTACCAATTATGATTTACTTTATGTATCTTTATTGTGTTTCCTCTACCTATTGCAATTTAAGTTATATAATAGTGAGTTGTATTCTATTATGATCTATGTATTAATGAATGTGATGCTTCTTGTCTGTATTCTTTTATCGACTCTTCACTCCATAAACCTGAGGCCTTGTTTATTGAGCTCAGTTTCGCTTGGGGACAAGCGAAGTCTAAGCTTGGGGGGGAGTTGATACGTCCATTTTGCATCACTATTCTATGTCATAATTCACTGTTATTCGTTGATATATTTCGTATTGAGAGGTGATACTTATGTTATTTCATCTGTTTTTGCATGGTTGATGACTTTTGGAGCATGGACCGCTGCAATCAGGATTCTGATGGAAAAGGTGCTGTATGGAGGCAAAATTCACGAAGATCAGAAAATCCGGAAAAATACATGGAAAATCCTATTTTTCCAGAAGACGAAGGAAGCCAGAAGGGGGGCTGGAGATGGGCCACAGGGGGCCCACACCACCCCCTGGCGCGGGCCACCCTAGGCCGCGCCACTAGGTGGTGTGGCCGCCCTGGTCCACCCCTGGCACTCCCCTCTGGTATTTATTATGCTCCCTAAACCCTAAGACTCGGGGAGCAACCACAGAAAGATTCCGCCGCCTCTACGGGGTGAAAAACATCGAGAGAGAAAGATCTCTCCGGCAGACAGATTTCTGCTGGGGGAATTCCTTCTCGGAGAGGGGAGATCGTCTTCATCAACACCACCATCAAGCTGGACTTCATCAGGATCATCATCATCATCACCACCATCATCACCATCAGCACCCTCATCACCATCTCCATATTGTTGTAACAATTGCGTTGAATCTTGCATAGTTCATAGGGGAAGCTTTCCTGGTGTTGATTACTCTTTGTAGTTGATGCTATTGAGTGAACCATTGAATTATTATTTATGTTCAGATTGTTATACATCATTATTCCATCTCTGATTATGATCCATATGATGTCTTGTGAGTAGTTCATTTTGTTCTTGAGGACATGGGAGAAGTCATGTTGTTAGTAGTGGAGTTGTGTTGAGAAAGATTCAATAGTTTGATATTTAAGTTGTGGTGTACTTCTTCTAGTGGTGTCATGTGAACGTCGACTACATGACACTTCACCTATATGGGCCTAGGGGAATGCATTGTGTATTTGGCTACTAATCGTAGGGGTTGCCGGAGTGACAGAAACCTGACCCCCCAATAGGAAACCATTGCACAAGGGACATCAGGGTCTTAGAGTTTAAAGCTGTGGTTAGGTTTCTACCTTAATTAGTTTCTTATACTTACGGATGTTTGCAAGGGGTATAATCACAAGTATGTATTAGTCCTAGGAAGGTCGGTACATTAGCACAGGTTCACCCACACAACACTTAGCTAGCTAAAGAAGATTAATCAACTATATGAAGCGAAAGCACTTGACAGTCTTCCCATGTGTCCTCGAGAATGTTTGGTCATCTTAAGTAATACAACCGACTTGTCCTTTGCTGAATAAAGGTGTCAGGGGGATGATCCCCATGTACCCCAACCGGACAAAAACCAAGCAGTCGGATAGCGTTCGGCTGGCCAGATGCAGCCGGACAAGGCAAGACAGGCCGGCTATCGCATGGTAGCCGGAACCAATCAGTGAGACAGGACGATGTGCGTATCAGTGCACGGTACGCCCTGTACGACGACAAGACCGACAACTACCCGACCATACCGAAGACTTTGCGGGGATGACGCAGGAACAGTGGCCCGATGCTGACGACGGGCTCGCACGGCGTCCACTGTGCCTACAACAGCCATATTGCTCGTACCCCGATGTGACATACCATACCGGTTACTGTAGATGACCAGCCGGCTGGGACCCTCCTGTGGGGCCCGCCAGTCGGATTGGTTAGTGAGACCGTTGCCTCTCTGCCTATATAAGGAGAGGCAAGGCCTCAGTAGAAAGGGTTGGTCTCGTTGCATTTAAGGCAGTAGCTAGAGAATACAACTCGAGGAGCGCTTGTAGTTCGTATATCCCACATAGTCAGGTCCGGCAGGAGTAGGAGCTTTACATCATCACGAGGGCTCCGAACCTGGGTACTTCCTGCGTCCAGCTATGCTCGCTTGTATCCGATCCCGCCTGCGGACGTCGTCGATAGCTTCCCTGCTAGTCCCCACACCTCTATCTAACATCTCCAGGTACTGTCGTTCCCAATACAACGACAGTTGGCGCCCACCGTGGGGCCATATGGCTTCGACCGGAGTCACGTTCCGCACGGGACCCCGCACTTCAGCCAGTGAGCGTGTGGCCTCCGGCCTGGTGCTCACGCTCGGCAAGTTTGACTGCGTCATCGACAATGCTTCCTGCTTCGCCGGAACCTCCTTCCCGGCGAACGGCACCGTCCTACTGTTCGGCGACCTCCCTGTCTATGTCACCACCGTTCCGAAGCGTTTCCCTAGGGAAATCGTCTCTGTCGCGGGGCTGCCGTATCCAGGCGGTAGCGCCTCTGTCGCATCCTGCGGCGTGGAGGTCATGATGGCCAGCTCCAGCTCTCACCCCCGCCAGCCACGGGAGCGGGGCACGGACGAGGTGGGAACTTCTGCCCCTCCGCAGCCTCAGAACCTGGTGGAGGAGGCCATTGACCGGCTCCTGACGCCAGTTAACCTCGGGGATAACCCGGAGGAGGCGGAGGCCAACTTCACCATGGAGAGATAGATCCTCCTCCAGGAGGCCATGGAGCTGGCGGCAGCCCGCAAGCAACTCGAGATCACCCGGCGCGAGTACGACCGCACGCACGACTTCACCCCGGCTACCGTGGAGCCGAGCCGGCGTGGCCAGGTGCGGCGCCGGGGCGGCGAGTTAGGTGGTAGGATGGAAAAGGATGGGGAGCCGGATCCCGCACACGCCCTCATCCGGCCCACCTACAGCACGCCCATCAAGAACCTGCGCGTGGCACGAGCCATGGCAGAGGAACTGCCCAACCTGGAGGGTGAGGAGCGAGCCCGCCAGCACGCTCGCGTGCAGGAGCTCCTCCGCATCACGGACGAGCAGGTTGATGCCAACCGGCAGATGCAGGAGGACCCCAGCTACTCCAGGGGAGCAAGCTGCCTGCTAACAGCAGGGGCGCGCCGCACGATACACAGCAGGAGTCCTCCCCTCAGCCGGCGTCGCAGCTCTGGCAACAGGGGCCAGCCACGCCAGGAGCAGACGGTGAACAGCAACCCACCGCCTCCCCCTCCACCAACCGGAGCGCCTAGACCCGCGGGTTCCCATCTCTCGGGCCGGGTGGGAGCGCCCAACCCGGATTGTCTGGATGCCCGTGACCGCATCGAGCTCCTCGCTCAAGCGCGCGTCACGGAGGAGGAAGATTCTACCGGTCCGATTTGTTTCGTACCCCGCATCCAGAACGAGCCGTTTCCGGATAAGTTCTCCCTGCCTAGGGACACCCCCAAGTACGATAGCAGCATGAAACCAGAAGATTGGCTGACCGACTATGCTACGGTAGTCGTTATCGCCCATGGGAACAAGCGCACATCCGTGCGCTACGTCCCCCTCATGCTAACCGGGTCAGCAAGGACGTGGCTCAACAGCCTTGCGCCCAATAGCATCAACGCCTAGCCAGACTTCGAGAAAGTATTCGTCCGCAACTTCAACGGCACGTACAAGCGTCCAGGGCGCCCGCACGACCTAGCCTTGTGCGTCCAGGGTGACCGCGAGACTGACTGCGAGTACCTCGCCAAGTGGACGGAGCTGCGCAACACCTGTGAGGGCATCCTGGAGAGCCAGGCCATTAGTTTCTTCATCGAGGGTTGCCGAGAAGGCACCATGCTTCGCCATCGGCTACTGTGTGACGAGCCGAAAACCATGGCGGAGCTCATGACGGTTGCGGACCAGTACGCCATGGTGGATGCCGCCATGAAGAAGCCTCTCCGAGTAAATGCGGATGGGCGTCCGACTCCTACGGAGCCGGCTCGCGACCGCCCGAGCAATCCGGCTGGCGAAGCCGGATCCTCCAGATGCCACGACAACGACAATCGGTTCCACGGGGACCGCCAGGCCGGACAACAAAAGCCCTGCTACAACGCGTGGCAGGTCAGTGCTGTGGAGGGCGCGCCCGACGCACCGGCTAACGAGGCAAGGAGGCAGAAGCCACGGCTCACCTTCGACCAGATGTTTGACGGCCCGTGCAAGTGGCATAGCGGTCCCTTCAAACCGGCTACGCATACCACCCGGAATTGCAGCTGGACCTGCCAGCTGAAAGACCAAGGTAACCAGCCTCGTCTCCCCCCTCCCCCTCCCGGCGGACTCCGCCACCGGCTAGGGGAGCCGGCAATGATGGTAACGGCGGCAACAACAACAACGGCTACCCCCAGCCGCACGCCGCCTACCACATCTTCGAGACGGAGCAGGACGACAAGCACAGCCGTAGGCGACGCTCCAAGGAGGTCAACGCCATCGTCTCTCCGGTCCCCTAGTACCTAAACTGGTCGGAAACCTCCATCACCTAGAGCTGTGCAGACCAGCCGGAGCATCTGCCGACTCCTGGGAGCTACGCCATGGTGCTCGACCCCCTCATCGTCTCCAACGCGCGTACCTGCCAATTCTCGCGCGTCCTCATCGACGGAGGCAGCAGCCTCAACCTCCTCTACCAGTCCTCGCTGGAGAAGCTGGGAATTCGTGAAAGCGACCTGCGCCTGACTACCACGACGTTCCACGGCGTACTGCCGGGGCCAGCCTGCGCCCCGCTGGGGAAAATCTAGCTGGACGTCATCTTCGGGATCGAGGAGAACTTCCGCCGCGAACCAATCTGGTTCGAGGTGGTAAACCTGATGAGCTCCTACCATGCTCTCCTCGGGCGCCCCGCCCTCGCCAAGTTCATGGCCGTCCCCCACTACGTGTACCTCAAGACGAAGATGCCGGGACCCCACGGTGTGATCACCGTCGCCGGCTGCTTCAGGCGGTCGATGGAGTGCGCCTCAGCCGGTTCCAAACTGGCAGAGGCCCTCATCATAGCCGAAGAGAAGCGCGTGATCATGCGCAATGTGGCCATGACCCAGCAGGACATACCGGCTAGCAGCAAACCGGCTGGAGCAGGAGCTTTCTAGCCGGCAAAGGAGACGAAGAGGATCCTGCTCGACCCCTCCGAACCGACTGAGTTCGTCACCATTGGTGCCGGCTTGGACAGCAAATAGGAAGGCGTGCTCGTCGACTTCCTCCGTGAGAATCGGGACATCTTTGCATGGTCCCCCAAGGACATGCCGGGTGTGCCGAGGGAGTTCGCCGAGCACTCACTTCATGTGCGGCCGGATGCCAAGCCGGTCAAGCAACCTCTGTGCCGGTTCACAGAAGAGAAGAGGAAGATAATCGGTGACGAGATCACCCGGCTCCTTGCAGCCGGGTTCATCATGGAAGTGTACCACCCGGACTGGTTGGCGAACCTAGTCTTGGTGTCGAAGAAGAACAAGACCTAGCACATGTGTATCGACTACACCAGCCTGAACAAGGCGTGTCCAAAAGACCCCTTCGCCTTGCCCCGTATCGATCAAGTTATCGATTCCACGGCCAGCTGTGATTTGTTGTCTTTTCTAGATTGCTATTCCGGGTACAATCAGATCCAGCTAAACCCGGTTGATCAGATTAAGACATCATTTATCACCCCCTATGGGGCTTTCTGCTACGTAACCATGCCTTTCGGTCTAAAGAATGCAGGCGCTACCTATCAGCGTTGCATGCAGAAGTGCTTGCACTCACAAATAGGCCGAAACGTGCATGCTTATGTCGATGATGTGGTCATCAAGACCAAGGAGAAGTGCACCCTCCTCGAGGATTTGGGAGAAACATTTGGCAACCTCCACCAGTACCAGATGAAGCTGAACATGGAAAAGTGCGTCTTCGGGGTGCCATCCGGCCAGCTCCTCGGTTTCCTCGTATCACAACGAGGCATCGAGGCAAATCCGGAGAAGATTGCGGCCATCGAAAGGATGTAGCCGCCCAGGAGCCTGGTTGGAGTCCAAAAGTTCACCGGATGCCTGGCTTCCCTCAGTCGTTTCGTCAGCCGGCTGGGAGAGAAGGCACTCCTGATGTACTAGCTGATGAACAAGACGGACAAGTTCTCCTGGACTTCGTAGGCCGACACCGCATTTCACGACCTCAAGCGCATGCTATCCACAGCACCGGTTCTAGCCACGCCGGCTAGCAAGGAGCCGATGTTGCTCTATATAGCAGCCATCAACCGGGTCGTCAGCGTCATCCTGGTGGTGGAGCGCCCCGAGGAAGGCAAGGCTCGGCCGGTTTAGAGACCCATCTACTACCTCAACGAGGTTCTCTCCCTCTCCAAGCAGAACTACCCCCACTACTAGAAGATGTGCTACGGCGTGTACCTGGCATGCAAGAAGCTCAAGCACTACTTCTAGGAGCATCCGATTAAGGTCATGTGCACTGCACCCCTTTCGGAAATCATCGGCAACGAGGACGCCACCGGCCGAGTCGCCAAGTGGGCCATCGAGTTAGCCGCCTACTCCATCCAGTACGATCCCGGGCTCACGATCAAGTCGCAGGCATTGGCGGACTTCCTCGTCGACTGGGCTGAGACCTAGTATCTCCCACCGGTTCCGGATTCCGACCACTAGAAGATGCACTTCGACGGGTCGAAGATGCTCGGGGGCTTGGGAGCCGGCATCATGCTCACCTCGCCCAAGGGAGACCAGTTGGAGTACGTGTTGCAGATCCACTTCAAGGCCTCCAACAATGTAGCCGAATATGAGGCACTGGCGCACGGACACCGGCTAGCCAAGGAGATCGGTGTCAACCGGATCCTGTGCTTCGGTGATTCTGATCTGGTAGTGCAGCAAGTGTCCGGGGAGTGGGACGCCAGAGATGCAAACATGGCCCTCTACCGGTTCCACATCCAGAAGCTCAGCGCCTCCTTCGACGGATGCGAATTCCATCACGTCCCCCGCGCCAACAACGAAGCGGCCGTTTCACTCGCCCGAATCGGATCCACCAGGCAGGCGATCCCACCAGGGGTTTCCTTGGAGCACCTACGCAAGCCCTCCATCAACCCGTCACCGGAATCGGACTCCATCATCTAGGCAGGGAGCGCTCCGGCTGACGGAGCGGCAGAAGCGGAGCCGGCAGAGCCACCAAAGTAGAAGACCCGCACCAACTCCGGCAAGGCAGTGCCCTCCGGCTCGCAAGACCCAGGGGCTGCCGATTCGTCAGGCAGCTCGGGGGCTGCCGTCCCGGGTACGCCACCCGGACGACCCCCCGACATCCGTCAACCGGAGGGCAGGAGCATCCTCATCATTCGAGAAGTGCCATCCTGGGCACAGCCCTTCATGAACTGCATCGCCAATGGAGAACTTCCGGATGACGAGGTGGAGGCCAGGCAAATCCGCCGCCGCGCGCACACGTACACCATCATCAACGGTGAAGTGTACAAGCGTAGCGTATCTGGCATTTTCCAAAGATGCGTCGATGTAGACACGGGTTGCCGGCTACTCAAGGACATCCACCAGGGCAAGTGCGGGCATCACGCTTCGTCAAGGGCGATAGTCGCCAAGGCGTTTCGCCATGGTTTCTATTGGCCCACCGCCCTCGAGGACGCTGAGCAGCTGGTCCGCGCGTGCAATGGTTGCCAACGCTTCGGGCAGCTCAGGCACATGCCAACTTTGGTACTCAAGACCATACCGATCACCTAGCCCTTCGCGGTTTGGGGCCTCGACATGGTCGGTCCGTTCAAGCGAGCACGTGCGGGCATGACCCACCTACTGGTGGCGGTGGACAAATTCACGAAGTGGATCGAGGCCAAGCCTATCCGGAAGCTGGACGGGCGGAAAGTCGTTACCTTCTTCACTGACATCATCAACCGCTTCGGCTACCCCAACAGCATCATCACCAACAACGACACGAACTTCGCCAAGGGGGCCTTCGCCCGGTTCTGCAGCAACAAGGGCATTCGGCTGGACCTCGCCTCCTTCACGCACCCGCAGTCTAACGTGCAATTCGAAAGAGCAAACGGCTTGGTGCTAGCCGGTATCAAGCCACGCCTCATTGAGCCATTGGAGCGGTCACCTGGATGTTGGATCGAGGAACTTCCGGCTGTGTTGTGGAGCCTCTGCACCATGCCGAATAGATCAACCGACTACACCCCGTTCTTCCTAGGCTACGGATCGGAAGCCGTCCTCTCCGCGGACATCGAGTTCGACTCACCGCGCAAGCTCCTATACGACGAAAAGGCCAACCAGGAGGCGTGGGAGGACGGAGTGGATCTCTTGGAGGAGGCCCGTGAGCTGGCTCTGTCCAGGTCAACCCTGTACCAGCAGCGACTACGTCGCTACCATTCAAGCCGGATCCGCCCAGTCGCATTCCGCGAGGGCGACCTGGTTCTCCGGCTGGTGCAAGACACGAAGGGCATGCACAAGTTATCACCACCCTGGGAGGGCCCCTTCATCATTAGCCGGGCACTGCCCAACGACTCCTACTACCTCATCGATGCGCAGCAGCCACGCAAGAACAAGATGGACAAATCAGACGAGGAAACCGAGCGTCCCTGGAATGAGGCCCTGCTGCGCCCGTTTTACACCTAGTCGCCAGACAGTGTATGTATCCGCAAACCCTATGAATGAAAATGCGGACCCATGCGAGAACCTCAGGGGCTCCTGGCTAGAAATGTGTATGCATCTATTTTCCAGTTCTGATTTTCTGGCTCCGGCAACCCCTACCCGGGGGATCGTCGGCTGGCCCGGCCTGCTAAATCAACAAACCGACTGAGTAGTGTGCGACGATGTCAGAGGTCCACTCTTCGTATCAGCTACAGACCGCAACTCGGCTATCCGGCTAGCAAGAGCAAAAGCCCGAGGCATCCCACACAAAAACAGGGAGGAGACGCGACAGACCGGGCGTCCTGGCCTTGCAACTAGCTTAAGCCAATCCGGTTACTAAGCCGTTAGTACCGTGCATGATGTACTGCCAGCTCCCTTCGATTCCGGCTATAGACCGCAACCCGGCTGGCCGGCAAGGACGCAGCGAAAACAGCAGAGCACACGGGAAAGCGACCAAGTGTCTGGAGAGGCACAAGCTAGTTTTCGAAAAAACAAGTCGTTTTCCGGCTACAATTTGGCAGACTAACCTATTAACCTGTGATGATATATGTGTATGTGTATGTATATTCTTGTCCGACTACCTTGAGTCGGAATTCAGGAAGGAAAGAAGAAGAAGATTCGAAGTCCTTGCCTTCATCAAGCGCTCCGAATCTCGGGGGCTACACCCACTGGGTGCGCTCGCGCGCCCCTAGTGGAATCTTGTAGTTCCTGACCGGCTAAAGGCGTTTAGCCGGCCGTTCGGATCCCAGGTGAGGGCAAGGGCAGGTGCAAGAGAAAGCAAGAAAGATTCGAAGCACCTGGCTATGCCAGCTACTCCGAATCTCGGGAGCTACACCTAGTGGGTGCGCTCGCGCGCCCCCACTGGAATGTTAGTTCCCCCGGCTGAAGGTGTTCAGCCAGCGAAGGCAACCGACTAAGACGAGTCTAGTTGGATAAAGATGGAAGATTTGGGACAAAGAGGGAAGATTCGAAGCACCTGGCTACGCCAGCTACTACGAATCTCGGGGGCTACACCTAGTGGGTGCGCTAGCGCGCCCCCACTAGAGGTGTAGTTCCTCCGGCTAAAGGTGTGTAGCCGGGCGAAGCAAGCCGGATGAAGTCAACCGGCGAAATATTGAAGGAAAATTTGAAACGCACAAGTTGAAAGAAACTCAAGCAAGTTCGATATTAACAAACATAAAGGAGGTGAAGCTCTCACAAGTTCACCCGGCATCAGAAGCAGCCGGTACAGACGAACAAGTTGCGAACATAACTAAAGGGAAGACAAATACACCCGGCATCCCGGGGCAGTGACTAAACGGCAGGACCCTTGCCGTGGGGAGCACCTTGACCAGCAAAAGCTTCGGGTGGAGGAGGAGGCGCAGAGCTCGATCCGGCTCCAGCACCCGCAGGCGGCGGCGGGCCTTCTGCATCAGGAGTACCGACGGATTTCGAGTCGGTGAGCACCTCGTCGGGGTCCACATAGTCGGTGATCTTGATGGCGGCTCCGCGGAGCTCCGGATGGGCTTGGCGGATGGCGGCAAGGTCGGCGCCGGCACGGAAGCCTCCGTCAATCTTCTCGACGCGGGCGTCCTTGTACCAGGAGAGCATGAGGGCCAGAGCCATCTCCGCTCTGGCTCGCGCCGCCAAGTCCCGCAGCCGGTGCACCGCAGCCGGCACCTCTCCCACCTTCGCAGCCAGCTGCGCCATCGTCTCTAGAAACGGAGCCTCCGGCCACAAGGAGAAGACGTCCCGTGCCGCTTGGCGAAGCTTGGCAGCCTCTTCGCCAAGAAGGACGACAAGCTCCTGAGCCGTCGGCTGCGCTCCCGACCAGTTCTCCTACAGCCGGTTGTAGGCCAGCAGGTCTATGCCGGGATAAAACGCTGTCAGAAAAGAGAGTCAGATCCGGCTACCGGATCCGGAAGGAAAAGAAGGCGGAAAAGGGGAACTTACCCTTAGCAGTGTGGCCGACCTGCATCAGCTCCTCCACCAGAGCCTTCTCCTTCGTCGCCAGCCGTTTGATCTCCTTCTCTTGGTCCTTGTTCTGGGCCTCGAGAAGGTTGAAGGCTTCGATCGGGCTGGCGAGCGAGGCATCGCGCTCCTTGATGGTGGCCTCCAAGCCATCTACCCTCGCGTGCCAATCTTTATTCTGCAGCCACAGATTAGAGTTGGACTTGCTCAGACGGTCGTTCGCTTTCTTCAAGTGATCGATCTCGCGCTGAGCGCACATGAGGATGGCTGCGACAAAACCGGCTATCAGTAAAAAAGAGAGCAAGACAGATGAGGCGAACTTACTCTAGGAGGTCCCGTTGGCAGCAGCAAGCTTCTCCTCCAGGGTCCAGGTCCCACCGGCTGCGGCCTCCAGCAGCCGGATCTCCTTCACCGCCAGCTCGAGTGTGGCGGCGAGGTCCGTCAGCGAGGCGGCGGAGGAAGCGTCGTCATCCACGACGTTGACGGCCAAGGATTCCTTCACAGCAACCACCGCCGTCCTCCACCTCCCCTGGTTCCTCGTCGGAGTTGTCATCGCCGACAACTACAAGCTCCTTGCCGGCAGCCCCCTGCGCGCCCGTGGAAGAGCCATCCGGCTGCGAAGACTCCGCTTCCAGTTGAGGACCCTCCGATCCGGCTGGGGCAGCCGGTTCAGCTCGAGGTGGAGGTGGAGGCGGCGCCTCGGATGAAGGAGGGGCGCTGGCAGGCGGAGTCGGAGAAGCGGGCGGCGACCCGGTCGGCGCTCGTGCCGGGCTCGCGGCTCCAAAGGAAACCAACGTGCTAAGAGGACAGAAGAAGAAAGGGAAAAAAGAAAAGCAAATAAGCCAAATGCAGAAAAGCAGGAAAAGAGATAGGCAGAAGACGATGAAGGAAGAGGAAAGACGTACCCCGGCACAACTGGAGGCATCCCCTTCTTCCGGCCAAGGCGGCTCGGCGGCAGGGTGCTGGTCCGGCTCCTCTTGGGAGCCGGCTCCTCCGCGGCAAACCGGCGGGAGCCGGAACGGCTGGAGCCGCTCCAGCCGGCTTCGCCGTCCGTCGCAGGGCGCGGCGCTGGATCGGTGGTCGGCACGGCCTCCTCCTCGTCAACCTCCGGGTAGGGGTCGGCGGCCGGCTCCTCGTTCTGGCTAGGGAAGGCGTCCTCGTCCCCGTCCGATTCCTCACTGGATCGTCGAGCGCGCGGCTCGGGCAAGTCGGGCGTGAACTCCTCAAGGGGAGCCTCGCCCTCCTCGCGAATGATGCAAGGGAACATCTACCAAACATAAGAGGTCAGTCGGATAAAACAAGAAAGAAAGGCAAGAAGCACGAAAGAAGAAATCCGGCTAGAGGGACCTACCCGGGGCGCGCGATTCTCCCGACTGTAGGGCGCCGGACTGAACTTCCAGCCCTCCGGCAGCCGCTCCTTGGTGATCGTCCACACCCACTCCTTCAGGTTGTGGAAGCGGGGATCACAGCGCGACAGCTGGGTCGGGTCTAGCCGGCCGGAGTAATAGCACATTTTGTGAGCTCGCTGCTGCAACGGCATCATCAGCCAGGACATCCAGCTGAGGGTGACGTCCAGGCCGGTCAGTCGACAGTGGACGAGGGAGCGCATGCGCTTCAACATCTCATCCGACTCCGCCTTCTCGCCATGGAACTTCAAGTCCTAGTTCTGCCGGCTGGACTCGACATCCTAGAAGGCCGGAAGGTTGATCCGGTCGACGTTGGTGAGGTTCTTGACATAGAAGTACGACTGCTGCCACAGTCGTACCGTGTCGTGCAGAAGAAACTTGGGGTAGCCAGTCTGCGAGCGGGAGTAGATGGAGGCGCCGCCGCAGACGACTAGCGGCCCTTGCGTGAACTGCACCTGTGGCCGGATTCGGAAGAGCCAGCAGAATAGCCTGAGATCCGGCTGGATCCCGAGGTAGCTCTTGCAAAACACCACGAAATGCGCCAGCGTGCCGATCGCGTTGGCGCCGAGGTGGTGGAGGTGGAGGTCGAAGAATGCCAAGAAGGTGAGGAAGAAAGGATGCACCGGCAGCGCGAACCCGCGCGACAGGTGCGAGAGGAAGATGACGTGCTCCCCCTCCGCCAGGTGCAGCGACACCTCTCCCGCCGGCGCCAACCGCACCGCCACCTCCTCCGACGACAGGAGAACGCGGGTGGCGCGGTAGTTCGCGATCTGGTCTTCGGTGACAAAGGAGCCGCACCAAGCCCCGCGGTCGGCAGCCATCTCCAGCTGACAGGGGGAGCGGCGACGGAAGAGTGGTGGTGGCCCGTAACGTCGACGACGACGAGCGGGCGGCGCAGCGGGCTACAACAAAGGAAGGAGGGAGCGCAGAAGGCAAGGGCGCAAAGGCAGGAGCGCACTGGGGAAGGGGAAACTGTAGCGGGGGAGCGAAGGAAGGGGCCTGCCTCCCCCGCGGCATCCCTTTAAAGGGTCGGAAGCGCAACCGCCCACGACGCCACGTGGCGGCCATCCAGGCGACCCACACCCCAACCGTCGCCTAGATCCCGTGTGCCAGAGCAGGATGCGCAGAAGATCCTAGAGCGAGAACCGAAGCGCCGAGCAGCGCCTTCCCGAGGCGACGTGCGACAGGACGTTATGCTGCCCGCCGCAGTGCAATGATGGCGCGTGCGCACGTGGCCGGCATCAGCGCTGACGTCACAGGTAGCGCAACCGCCAGGCATAGCCGGACACAAATTCAAAATCAGGAGGGAGCGCGCGCACATTTCGCCTAAAGGCGAAATCCGCACGCGCTCGGGGGCTAGTGTCAGGTGGATGATCCCCAGGTACCCCAACCAGACAAGAAACCAAGCAGTCGGATAGCGTCCGACTGGCCAGATGCAGCCGGACAAGGCAAGACAGGCCGGCTATCACATAGTAGCCGGATCAGCAAGAAGTAGCCGGCTACGGCAATGTAGCCGGAACCAATCAGTGAGACTGGACGACGTGCGTATCAGTGCACGGTACGCCCTGTACGACGACAAGACCGGCAACTACCCGGCCATACCAAAGACTTTGCGGGGATGACGTAGGAACAGTAGCCCGATGCTGACGACGGGCTCGCACAGCGTCCATTGTGCCTACGATAGCCATACCGCTCGTACCCCGATTTGACATACCATACCGGTTACTGTAGATGACCAGCCGGCTGGGACCCGCCTGTGGGGCCCGCCAGTCGGATTGGTCAGTGAGACCGTTGCCTCTCTGCCTATATAAGGAGAGGCAAGGCCTTAGTAGAAAGGGTTGGTCTCGTTGCATTTAAGGTGGTAGCTAGAGAATACAGCTTGAGGAGCACTTGTAGTTCGTATATCCCACATAGTCAGGTCCGGCAGGAGTAGGAGCTTTACCTCATCACGAGGGCTCCGAACCTGGGTACTTCCTGCGTCCAGCTACGCTCGCTTGTATCCAATCCCGGCTGCGGACGCCGTCAATAGCTTCCCTGCTAGTTTCCACACCTCTATCTAACCTCTCTAGGTACTGCCGTTCCCAATACAACGACAAAAGGATTGGGCCACTTGCTGCATTTGTTCCTACTGTCTTTTATTTACTCGTACTTTATTTACATGCTTTATCAAAAAACCCTAAAAATCTGTTTGCTAAGTATTTGCAAAGAATTCCTGATCCATACCACTAGGTCTATATAGGTGAAGTGTCATGTAGTCGACGTTCACATGACACCACTAGAAGAAGTACACCACAACTTAAATATCAAACTATTGAATCTTTCTCAACACAACTCCACTACTAACAACATGACTTCTCCCATGTCCTCACGAACAAAACAAACTACTCACAAGACATCATATGGATCATGATCAGAGATGGAATAATGATGTATAACAATATGAACATAAACAATAATACAACGGTTCACTCAATAGCATCAACTACAAAGAATAATCAACACCGAGAAAGTTTCTCCTAAGAACTATGCAAGATTCAACCCGATTGTTACGGCAATATGGAGATGGTGATGATGGTGCTGGTGGTGATGATGGTGATGATGATGATCATGATGATCCCGATGAAGTCCAGCTTGATGGTGGTGTTGATGACGACGATCTCCCCTCTCTGGGAAGGAATTCCCTCGGCAGAATTCTGTCTGCCGGAGAGATCTTTCTCTCTCAGTGTTTTCCACCCTGCAGAGGCGGCAGAATCTTTCTGTGGTCGCTCCCCGAGTATTAGGGTTTCGGGAGGATTATATACGCCAGAGAGGAAAGCCAGAGGAGGGCCAGGGCGGCCACACCACCTGGTGGCGCGGCCTAGGCTTGCCCGTGCCAGGGGGTGGTGTGGGCCCCATGTAGCCCATCTCCACTCCTCCTTCTGGCTTCCTTCGTCTTCTGGAAAAATAGGATTTTCCATATATTTTCCTAGATTTTCTGATCTTCGTGAATTTTGCCTCCAAATAGCACCTTTTCCATCAGAATCCTGACTGCATCGGTCCATGCTCCAAAAGTCATCAACCATGCCAAAACAGATGAAAATACATAAGTATCACCTCTTAATATTAAATATATCAATGAATAACAGTAAATTATGATATAGAATGGTGATGCAAAATGGACGTATCAACTCCCCCCAAGCTTAGTCTTCGCTTGTCCCCAAGCGAAACTGAGCTCAATAAATATGACCTTAGGTTTATGGAGTGAAGAGTCGATAAAAGAATACGGACAAGAAGCATCACACTCATCAATACATAGATCATAGTAGAAGACAATTCACTATTATATAACTTAACTTGTAGTAAGTAAAGGAAACACAATAAAGATACATAAAGTGAATCATAATTGGTAATGGCAAACTTAGCTCTTGGTCGAAGAATAGTTGATAATTTGCTGGAGTTTACAAATAACTGGTTTTCAATGATAGCTTTCAAATTAGTAATCACCAATATAAGAGCAATGTGCAAAACAAGGAACATAAGAAACATGATTGAATAAATCATCATATGAATGAATGAAACACAACAACTCAAAATACTTGTTGAGATAGAAGGGAATAGGTTTGCTGACTCAACTAAAAGGTAAAATAAAGGCCCTTCGTAGAGGGAAGCAGGGATTTCAAGTTTCATAAAGATCTCCCAAAAATTATGATACTTATCAGCTTTCAGCTCTCATTGCCCCTATCATCGGCTTCTTTAGGTGATTAAGGTTAAAGTGATCAAATACGAGGATATGCTTGACAAGTTGTAAATTGAGAATCTCATGTCCCTTGAATACGAGGGCAGCTCCTCATGCTACTCAAGTTTAGTCACCGGTAAGTTCTTGTCATCGTAAGCACATGTGTATCATAGAGAACCGCCAACGGGGTACCCCTTGCCCGATGATATGGAAGAATCCCCTTATCAAAATGACAAGGCAAGCAGACAACAAGCATCTCAGCAATCTTCTTATTTACCATGGGAAAATGGTGCTTTTTTCTCTCTTTCCTCTTTTCTCAATCTTTTTTATCTTTTTCTCTTTTTTTCTCAATATCGGACTCTTTTTTTATAAGAAGAATGCTTCATAGATGCTCGTTATGGTTATGCTGAAGGTTTCCACCATGTCATCATGGATTAGACCAGTGGCTCAAGCGTTTCTCTAACACACATGCATAACTCCATGGACTTACAAGTGCCCCTTTCATTTCACACCGACGACATCCATAGACAAAACAACATGATATCAACTAGGTACAAAGTACCAGTGCAATGTTGAAAGCGTTCCTCATGACAACATGGTTCTGCTAATTCACAACTTATAAAGCGCAAGCATATACACAACATAGATGGGCACAATGGTTCAAGTTTATTAAATGCAAGAAAGTAAAGTGTGCCATCAAGTTCGTGAGAGTTTTAATCACTAATATTCACATAACAAGTTTAATTTGGAAGGTAGATAAAAACATGAATTTACTTGGAATAGCAATAATGATAATAGGTAGTTATGGTGGACACAAATGGCATGGTTTTTGGTTTTAAAGGAAGGATGCACAAGAAGAATTTCCTCTCAGTATAGGTTTTTGGCTAGCAAGGTTAGGTAGCAAGTATAAGAATTGAAGGAAACAAACAAACATACAAGTGATAAAGACAAACATGCAATCTTCCTTGGAAGCACAAAAGATCTTAACTAGAGAATACTAAACTTATGAGCAAATAAAGAAAGAAAGATGATGAAATTATTTTCTTTAGAGTACTTTTATCTTTTTCATTCAACTCTCAAAAATAGTGTTGCTACTGACCGAGCCAGGTTTGCCAAAACGACCTAAATTAACTCAATTATCCCAAAGTGATACCAATACTAACAACAAGATCAATCATATAACCACGAATTGAAAACTAATATAAGATATGCAAAAGAGTAAATGATAGAACTTCTCATTAATATTCCATAACGGCTACTCACACCAAGGGATACATATCTAACGAGAGAGGGGACACTTCCATAATGCAAACCATCCTACACGATAACTTCTCTATTCATGATATGACTCTACTAAAAAGGTAAAAAAAAGATAGAAGATAGTGATGTGATACCGTGGCACTCCCCCAAGCTTGGAACAAACCAAGGGGATGTCAAACCTGATGACGAATTACTCCTTTGGTGGCGGTATCCTCTCATCATCGTCCGACTTCCAGGGCAAGGGCTCCCCATCAACAAAGGACATCATGGTCTCCACCATCCTGAAACTTGCAGCAACACTTATGCTTTTAAACCCAACCTCGTACTCACTGTTTTGATTTTGAACGTCATAGAGTTGTGCTTGCAGTTCGTTGGTTCTTTGGCGGAGTGAGAGGACTTCATCCTTGAGCTCAGCAGTCTCCTTTTGGTGCTCGGCAATGAGTTCAGAACAAATCTTATGGATGATATCCACTTAGTGTTCCGCCATCTTCTTGTACCTAAAGACTTCTTGCTCCAGTGCTTCCATCATGTCCTCTAGACCTCCTTCACCTTTAGGGCCTTGAACCTCTTTTATCCGGACCTCCCCATCTTCAAGCAACAACTCCTTGGGATGAATCTTCAACTCTCTCATGTATGGGTTGATGATATCCTCTAAGGAATCTTCCTTGGATGATCCAGAGGAAGACATTGTGGCTCCAAATCTGGGACCCTACCTATCAGAAACAGATCGGAACGAAAACACGACGAAAACATGATATACGAACCTCGGGAGATCCGGGGGGTTATATATTACAAAGTTTCACAACAAAAGGAAGGAACTGGGAGAAAACGGGTTAGAGACGGGGTCCGGAGTGTCCATACCACCTGGTGGCGCGGCCAGGGGTGGGCCCGTGCCACAGGGTGGTGTGAGCCACCCTGGCTCCATTTTTGTCCCTCTTTCGCTTCGTAGCTTCCCTTATTGACTAAAAACTGCAAAAATATAGTTGGATAGTATTTTCGTGGAATTTTTCTTACCAGAACTGTTACCTATTTAAAAACGGCATCTACAGGTCTCTGAATTTGGTCCTTGATAGATTTTTCTAGAGTTATAACTTGAAAGGCATCAACATCTTCATTGTAAGAATCTCCAGCAATATAGTGCTTAAATCGCTGCCCATTCACTACTTGTGTAGTATTATCTTTGATAGAAGAAATTTTTATTGCTCCTGAACTGTACACTTCTTCAATAATGAAAGATCCTTCCCATTTTGATAGTAGTTTTCCTGCAAAAAATCTGAGACGAGACCTATACAATAGAAATTTCTCACCTACATGAAATTCTCTCTTAAGTATTCGCTTGTCATGCCATCTTTTAACTTTTTCCTTGAAGATCCTAGCATTCTCATATGCTTCACTCCTCCATTCATCTAAAGAACTTAAGTCAAATAATCTTTTTTCACCAGTAAGCTTACAATCTCTATTGAGTTCTTTAACTACCCAATAAGCTTTGTGTTCTAATTCTAAAGGTAGGTGACAAGCTTTCCCATAAACCATTTTATAACGAGACATCCCCATAGGGTTTTAGTAGGCAGTCCTATAAGCCCATAAAGCATCATTCAACTTTTTAGCCTAGTTTTTTCTAGATCTATTAATAGTCTTTTGCAAGATGGATTTAATTTCTCTATTTGATAACTCCACTTGCCCACTAGTTTGGGGGTGATAAGCTGAAGCAATTCTATGATTAACATCATATTTAGCAAGGGTCTTTCTAAAACCACCATGAATGAAATGAGAACCTCCATCAGTCATGAGATACCTAGGCACTCCAAACCTAGGAAAAATAACATCCTTAAGCATTTTTAGAGAGGTCTCCCCATCAACACTCTTCATAGGGATGGCTTCTACCCACTTAGTGACATAATCAATGGTAACAAGAATATGAGTATAACCTTTTGAGGGAGGAAAAGGACCCATAAATTCAAATCCCCAGCAATCAAAGGGTTCAATAACTAGAGAGTAGTTCATAGGCATTTCATTGCGTCTAGAAATATTACCAACACGCTGACACTCATCACAAGATAAAACAAATTTTCTTGCATCTTTAAAAAGGGTAGGACAATAGAAACCTGATTGTAGCACCTTTTGTGCAGTTCTATCTCCTGCATGATGTCCTCCATAAGCACTACCATGACATTTACGCAATATCTCCTTTTGTTCATATTCTGGAACACATATTCGCATAATACCATCCACTCCTTTTTTATATAAGTGTGGGTCATCCCAAAAATAATGCCTCAAATCGTAAAAGAACTTCCTTCTTTGCTGAGCTGTGAAAGTTGGAGGCAAATACTTGGAGACAATAAAGTTAGCATAATCAGCATACCAAGGGCTCCCTCGCGAGCTCACCCCTACTTCATCCAACTGTTCATTTGGGAAGCTATCATTAACAGGCATAGGATCAAAAGAGATGTTTTCCAATCGAGATAAATTATCAGCTACAGGGTTTTCAGCACCTTTCCTATCTACAATATGTAGATCAAACTCTTGTAAAAGCAGCACCCATCTAATAAGCCTAGGCTTAGCATCCTTCTTCGTCATAAGGTACTTAATAGCAGCATGATCAATATGAATGGTGACTTTTGAGTCCACAATATAAGGTCTAAACTTATCATAAGCAAAAACGATAGCTAGGAATTGTTTTTCAGTAGTAGCATAATTCCTTTTAGCAGCATCAAGAGTCTTACTAGCATAATGAATAACGTTTAACTTTTTATCAATACGTTGCCCAAGGACAGCACCTACAGCAAAATCACTAGCATCACACATTATTTCAAAGGGTGAGCTCCAATTAGGTGGTTGAACGATAGGAGTTGTAGTTAAAGCCTTCTTAAGAGTTTCAAAGGATTCCTTACAATCATCATAAAAAAACAAAGGGTGCATCTTTTGAAGAAGATTAGTGAGGGTTTTGATATCTTAGAGAAATCTTTAATAAACCTTCTATAGAAACCAGCATGACCAAGGATACTACGAATACCTTTGATGTCTCTTGGTCAGGGCATTTTCTCAATTGCCTCGACTTTAGCTCTATCCACTTCTATGCCTCTTTCGGAAACCTTATGCCCAAGGACAATCCCTTCATTAACCATGAAGTGACATTTCTCCCAATTAAGAACAATATTAGTTTCTTCACACCTCTACAAAACTTTATCAAGGTTGTGCAAACAATTATCAAAAGAAGTTCCATAGATGGAGAAGTCAACCATGAACACTTCCACAATTTCCTCACAAAAACCATGAAAGATAGCAGACATGCATCTTTGAAAAGTAGCAGGAGCATTACATAAACCAAAAGGCATACGTCTATAAGCATAAGTTCCGTAAGGGCATGTAAAAGTAGTTTTTTCTTGATCTTGTTGTTTAACAGCAATTTGAGAGAAACCAGAATAACCATCAAGAAAACAAAAATGGGTCTTTTAGACAACCTTTCTAACATTTGATCAACAAAAGGAAGCGGGTAATGATCTTTCTTAGTAACTTTGTTAACTTTCCTAAAATCAATGCACATCCTATAGCCCACTACTATTCTTTGGGGAATAAGCTCATCATTATCATTAGGAACAACGGTAATTCCTCCTTTTTTAGGAACACAATGAACAGGACTAACCCATTCACTATCAGCAATAGGGTAAATAATACCAGCATCAAGGAGTTTCAATACCTCATTTCTTACCACTTCCTTCATCTTAGGATTTAAACGCCGTTGGTGCTCTACTACTGGCTTTGCATCTGGTTCTATATTGATGACATGCTGACATATAGTAGGTGAAATCCCTTTTAAATCATCCAGAGTATAACCCATAGCCCCTCGGTGTTTCTTCAAAACCTCCAATAACCTTTCTTCTTCCTTCCCTGAAAGTTTAGAGCTGATAATAACAGGATATATCTTGTTATCATCAATGTAAGCATATTTAAGATCATCAGGGAGAGGTTTTAGATCGAAGACCGGATCCTTTTTAGGTGGCAACGTGGTACCCAAGTCTTCTACAGACAAGTTATGCTTAAGCATCTTGGGTTGACGACGGAGAATCTCGTCAATCTCATTCCTTTCTTCCATGAAGATCTCACTTTCGTGGTCTTCCATAAATTGCTGCAAAGCATTGTTAGGAGCAAGAGAAACAGGCGCAAGCTGTTCAACTCGAAAATCCTCATTATGGGTTTCATTTTTACAAGGTTCTTTAGTAAATTTCGAAAAGTTAAACTCATAAGATTCCATATCAAACTTAGTTAAGATTTTCTCCCTTTTGCAATCTATAATAGCTCCACAAGTACTCAAGAAAGGTCTACCAAAAATGATGGGATAAGTTTTACTAGCAGCTGAACCAAGTACTAGAAAATCAGCAGGATATTTAATCTTACCACAAAGAACTTCTACATCCCGCACAATACCAATTGGAGAGATGGTTTCTCTATTAGCAAGGTGAATAACTACATCAATCTCTTCCAACTCGCAGGGATTAATTTCATGTATAATTTCTTTATAAAGCTCATAAGGAATAACACTTGAACTAGCACCAATATCACACAAACCATAATAGCAATGATCACCAATTCTAACAGAAAGCACAGGGACACTAGCCTTTTTAGTTCTATTGGGATGTGAGACAATATTAGAAGCGTCTTCACAAAAGACTACATGCCCATCTTCTACACTTTTAGTGACAAGATCTTTAACAATTGCTACAATAGGTTCAATGTTTATTTGTTCATCAGGTTTTACAGTTCTCTTTTCACTTTTAGTGATTACACTAGTTATCATAGGATGATCCTTTACCTTATCTTGGAAGGGTATCTTGTCGATATAAGGTTCAGGTAAGATGTGATCAATAGTGCAATACTCAGCACTCCCAATAGGAACACAGTCAACAATATCTTTATAAGGCGCATGGTACTTGTTCCATCCCTTTTTCGGAATTTCAATATAAGAAGCAAAAGCCTTAAAACAATTTGTAATAACTTGTAAATCAAGACCATAAGCATTACTAATATTTTGAAAGTCATCAGTTCCCATAAAAGATTCAATGCATTCATAATCATAATTTATACCTGACTTTCTTCTTTTGTCATTCTCCCAAGCTTCAGCATTATCTTGAATACGGTCCAGAAGATCCCATTTAGCTTCTTCTCCCATGCGAGTGAATGATCCAGCACAAGAAGCATCCAATAAATCCTTATCATGAAGAGAAAGCCTAGCATTAAAGTTATTGATAATAATATTGTTGGGGAGCTCATGAATGGGACATTTGAGCATTAGTAACTTCAATCTCCCCCAAGCTTGAGTTGTACTCTCTCCATCAAGAGGCCAAAAGTTGTATATTTGATTCCGATATTTATGAATCGCACTAGGAGGATAAAACTTTGAATAAAAGAGAGGTACTATTTCCTTCCATTCCAGCAGCTTATACCATTCCTCAGCTCTTCCTTTTAGTGATAATGAGAATAACTTATTCTTAACTTGATCTGTAGTAATACCTGCACACTTGAACAACCCGCATATTCGTGTATAAAGAGCAAATGATCACCGGGATGGACAGTTCCATCCCCAGCATAGTAGTTATCCATAACACGATCAATAATTCTCGTAGGTATCTTAAAAGTATCATTCTTAGCAGGTGGTGGTTCATCTACTACCTTAGCAGTGGTAGTAGCATTACGAAACAAGAAACTTGGCGAATTATCCATAACGAAAATAAAGCAACTAACAGAAGTAACCAATACTCACAGTAGAAGTTTCCTTTACCAGTTCCACTCTCCAATAGCGTTTCACTCCCCGGCAACGGTGCCAGAAAATAGTCTTGATGACCCACAAGTATAGGGGTGTATCGCAGTATTTTTGATAAGTAAGAGTGTCGAACCCAACGAGGAGCAGAAGGTGCTAGCTAGTGGTATGGATCAGGAATTCTCTGCAAATACTTAGCAAACGGATTTTTAGGGTTTTTTGATAAAGCAAGTAAATAAAGTACGAGTAAATAAAAGACAGTAGGAATAAATGCAGCAAGTGGCCCAATCCTTTATTCAGCAAAGGACAAGCCGGTTGTATTACTTAAGATGACCAAACATTCTCGAGGACACATGGGAAGACTGTCAAGTGCTTTCGCTTCATATAGTTGATTAATCTTCTTTAGCTTGCTAAGTGTTGTGTGGGTGAACCTGTGCTAATGTACCGACCTACCTAGGACTAATACATACTTGTGTTTATACCCCTTGCAAACATCCGTAAGTACAAGAAACTAATTAAGGTAGAAACCTAACCACAGCTTTAAACTCTAAGACCCTGACGTCCCTTATGTAATGGTTTCCTAACGGGGGGTCAGGTTTCTGTCACTCCGACAACCCCTACGATTAGTAGCCAAATACACAATGCACTTCCCTAGGCCCATATAGGTGAAGTGTCATGTAGTCGACGTTCACATGACACCACTAGAAGAAGTACAGCACAACTTAAATATCAAACTATTGAATCTTTCTCAACACAACTCCACTACTAACAACATGACTTCTCCCATGTCCTCAAGAACAAAACAAACTACTCACAAGACATCATATGGATCATGATCAGAGATGGAATAATGATGTATAACAATCTGAACATAAACAATAATTCAACGGTTCACTCAATAGCATCAACTACAAAGAGTGATCAACACCGGGAAAGTTTCCCCTAAGAACTATGCAAGATTCAACCCGATTGTTACAGCAATATGGAGATGGTGATGATGGTGCTGGTGGTGATGATGGTGATGATGATGATGATGATCCCGATGAAGTCCAACTTGATGGTGGTGTTGATGGCGACGATCTCCCCTCTCAGGGAAGGAATTCCCCCGGTAGAATTCTGTCTGCCGGAGAGATCTTTCTCTCTCGGTATTTTCCGCCCCGCAGAGGCGGTGGAATCTTTCTGTGGTCGCTCCCCAAGTATTAGGGTTTCAGGAGGATTATATATGCCAGAGGGGAGAGCTAGAGGTGCGCCAGGGCGGCCACACCACCTGGTGGCGCGGCCTAGGCTTGCCCGCGCCAGGGGGTGGTGTGGGCCCCTGTGGCCCATCTCCACTCCTCCTGTTGGCTTCCTTCGTCTTTTGGAAAAATAGGATTTTCCATATATTTTCTTGGATTTTCTGATCTTCACGAATTTTGCCTCCAAACAGCACCTTTTCCATCAAAATCCTGACTGAAGTGGTCCATGCTCCAAAAGTCATCAACCATGCAAAAACAGATGAAAATACATAAGTATCACCTCTTAATATGAAATATATCAATGAATAACAGTAAATTATGATATAGAATGGTGATGCAAAATGGACATATCAATGGGAGAAGTCATGTTGTTAGTAGTGGAATTGTGTTGAGAAAGATTCAATAGTTTGCTATTTAAGTTGTGGTGTTATTCTTCTAGTGGTGTCATGTGAACGTCGACTACATGACACTTCACCTTTATGGGCCTAGGGGAATGCATTGTGTATTTGGCTACTAATCGTAGGGGTTGTCGGAGTGACAGAAACCTGAACCCCCGTTAGGAAACTTTTGCACAAGGGATGTTAGGATCTCAGAGTTTAAAGTTGTGGTTAGGTTTCTATCTTAATTACTTTCTTGTACTTGCGGATGCTTGCAAGGGGTATAATCACAAGTATGTATTAGTCTTAGGAAGGTCGGTACATTAGCACAGGTTCACCCACACAACACTTATCAAACTAAAGAAGATTAATCAACTATATGAAGCGAAAGCACTTGACGATATTCCCATGTGTCCTCGAGAACGTTTGGTCATCTTAAGTAATAAAACCGGCTTGTCCTTTGCTAAAGAAAGGATTGGGCCACTTGCTGCATTTATTATTATTGTCTTTTATTACTCGCACTTTATTTATCTGCATTATCAGAAAACCCTAAAAATCCGTTTGCTAAGTATTTACAGAGAATTCCTGCTCCAAGCCACTCGTCAACACCTTCTGCTCCTCATTGGGCCCGACACTCTTACTTATCAAAAATACTGTGATACACCCCCTATACTTGTGGGTCATCAGGTGGTCAGGCAGGCCGCCCTCGGCGAGGACCAGGAGCATTGTATCTCCACGAGGTAGTCGGAGGGGAGCTCGAGGCCGAGGTCCCTCCACGCAAGCACCTCCTCCATGTCCATGGCCATGTCACTGGATGTCGCATGGTGGCCACGGTGCGGGCAAGAGCAGGACGATGACGACATCCCGCTCCCGCTCCGATCATGCACATGGTGGTGCTTTGTGCCCACGCGCGTCTAGCCACACCTCTCGCACCCCACGATCCCGCTGGACCATGCTGAAGGTGCTCCGCCGCGGCTACTTCTGCTGCGCCTGGATACCCTCGACGATGCTGACGTGTCGCCGGCTTCCTCGACACGAAGCAGGACACCCGCCTCCTGGCCACCTCGCACGTGCCCCCGCCCTAGCTCTAGGGGGATTTTCACAAATATACATGTTTGGCTGGTGCCCATCGTGAGCCCTACAGTTAACATGGCAGTGGTCAAAATGTCACATAGGCATGTCAAAGCGGTCCAAGCAAAATAGGACCTCGCGTGAATCACTTATGAAATATTTAGGACCTAAATGTGCAATTTCAAAGATTTAGGACCAAACTGAAGGTACACGGAAAAGAATTAGGACCGCTGGTGCGGTTTCCTCAACCAGAAGCACAAGAGTTTGGTTGCATTGCACCACATGAAGAACACAGATATTATCTAGAGATTGATTGTATGTCATAAGAGTTTTGAAGGATTCATTTCTTGACGATTGGGCGGCGGGAGGACTTGATTTAGCGGTGTCGGTGCTCAATTTGGTGGTGGCGCACGCGAATCAGCCGGCGTCGACTTGAAGCAGGATGGATAGAGAGGGGGTGAGGCTCAAACAAAGACGCGTCCGCGTCGCTCCCAGGGGGCGACACGGACGAACCCGCCGCCGCCACACTTCACCCCATCCTCCTCTAGCGTTCCCCTCACCGTCGCCTGGCCTGGACGCTGGGCTAAGCCCCGGGGGTAGCCAGCGGCGACGGGCCTTCCTCCCTGACACGCGGGGGCCTCCGTCGGGTGCAGCGCGGTGCCCTGGTCGCCGTTCTACAGGTCACGGAGAGAGGCGCCGGGGCGGCGGCCCCGGGTCTTCGGCGCGGCCGACGGCTGCGGCGGTTGTAGGGCAGCGCCCAGTCATCGTTTGGGGTACAGGGCGGCCAGTCTCAGCCGTGGCACTGGCAGGCCCGGGCGGGCCCGATCTGGGCCTGGCGCCCTTTGGCTTTGGCCGGACATGGGTCCAGGGCGGACCCTGGTGCTCCTTGACGGTGGCCTCGTGGAGGTCGCTGGGGGCTCCATGCTCGCCGCCCTTGCAGGGTTGGTCGCTAGAGGCGGTGGCCAGATCTAGGCCCACGGGCCTAGGTCTGGGCCTGGTTGGGCATGCGCATCGTGCCGGTGGCGGTGGCCAGATCTGGATCTGGGCCAGCGGGCTTAGATCTGGGTCTGGGTTGGGCCCGGTCGCCGTCCATGTGCCCTCGTCCTGCTCTCGACGCCCAGGTTTGCCGTTGTTTGTCAATTGCTGGGTGTCGTCCTTGCCGGTCACCGGGAGGGGTTCCCAGGGCCGGCGCACACTTGCCAGGGTAGGCAATGTGCTCTCCCTCCGTCCCTCGGGTGGGTCGGGGGTGCCGTAGTGATCTCTGCTAGATCCACTCTGCGGCCTCGTGTTGGCGTCCGGTTTGGGTTCGGGCTGGATCTTGGCGAAAGCTATGCTTGGCTTCGGCTAATGCCGGTGACGACGTCACCTCCGGGTGTCGTTCCCTTGTTGAAGGCATCCCGATGATGATCCCCTAGGCTGGCTTGCTACATTCTGACCCTCCGCCCCAAGTCTGCTCCTTTGGGTGGCCTCGCTTCGGACTAGACTCTCTAGCAGTGTCATGTGGAGCACCCTGTGACCTCCCATCGGTGTCCTAGCCCTCGCATACCATCGGCCTGGTGGAATTACACGGTAGGGTTGCGGTAGCTGACGTCTCCGCTAGTGCCTTGGGGGATCTACTAGGGGGGCGTCTGGTCGTAGCCGTTACCGGTGGGCTATTCCCAATGCCAGGGGAAGATGCTATGTTTTAGGTCTGGCCCTAGCCCGAGCTCCAGGGGTGGTGGTTTCCGGTATGGGTGAAAGCCTTGCAGGGCCTTGGTCCCTGCCGACGACGATGACGCGTTCTTGCGCCATTCACCTTCTTGGAGGCGTCGCCGCAAGACCCCCCTCCTTTGGCTCCTCAGGTTCTACCAGGTTGCTGATCCGGCGTCGAGTTCCCCATGGGGTACAGTCTTGGTGTGGAGGCATGTTGGTGCGGACTTGGCCGAGATTTCTCCGGTGCACCAGAAGACAAGGCTCCCTAATCTTAAACCAAGCTGGCGCGCTGGCTTGACGTTTTCTGTGTTGTCTTTTGTTGTGTTATATGTTGGGCGCTCTGGGCGCGTGTGGGTTGTAAATCGTGTTGTAATTTCTAGCCGGTTGTTGGCTTCGTTAATTTAAAGTCGGGCTCATTTCGAGCCCTGTCTAAAAAAGATTCATTTCTTTAGACAAAAAAATGGACTCTATAGAAAAAAATCCTTCCTTACAGAGCGAAAAGAGACCATAAACATGGAAATGGGCTCCTGTTTTATCGAAGTATAAGTGCTCATTGCTGAAACTGACGAGGTGGATCAGCGAAGAATTAGCAGAAAATAGTTTAAACGCATAAATCGTCAGTAGCTAGCTAAGGTGTACTACTAGCAAACAATCACACAGCATCAGTCACGGGATCCAGGAAAATAATTCAGTCTTCTTTTTTCTCGAGAGGAAAATAATTCAGTCAGAGAGCGCCGTATGATCGAATGGACCAGTTTACACAGATAGGACACGACAAGCCTGCACGCAGCATATTGATGTTGGCAAACTAACACGATGGCCTGCTACTCTCGATTAACTTGGGCCGCAGACGGGGAGGTCCACCCTACTTTTGGGCCACAAGTTGATATGAGATGCGCTGGCTTGTGTCCCGGCATGGCTTAAGACTGGTTCGATTTTTTAGTCCCACATCGCTAACCAAAGGAGAGTCCGACCGCTTTATAAGCGCCACGCTCCAGCATGAGTTGTCCCTTCGGGGACATCTGATAAAATTGGAACGATACAGAGAAGATTAGCATGGGGCCGCACGCTAGTCCCTGGAGCCTTCTTTTTGAACCCCTGAGTCTTCCGCTTTTTATATAAAGGTGCTCATAGGTCTCTTTTCTGTCCAGTTAGGTCCTTCCAGCTGCTACTGTCTCAAGCATTCACACGTCGGTTGTTGGACACTTCTTTTTAGCCCCTATATATCTACTGATCTTTTATGCAAATGTACTCAATAGTTTTCATTTCCATCTAGTTAGGTCCTTGCAGCTGCCAATTTCAACCGTTGAAGCATGACACGTCTTGTATGCACATGATAATAGACGAGAATCCTTGAGATGGGATGAAAGCAACGAATGGACGATGCAAACCATTTGCAGCTGCCAATTTCAACCGTTGAAGCATGACACGTCTTGTATGCACATGATAATAGACGAGAATCCTTGAGATGGGATGAAAGCAACGAATGGACGATGCAAACCATTTGCAGCTGCCAATTTCAACCGTTGAAGCATGACACGTCTTGTATGCACATGATAATAGACGAGAATCCTTGAGATGGGATGAAAGCAACGAATGGACGATGCAAACCATTCTGTTTTCCTTTTTAAGCCTTGTTTGATTTAAAGGAATCACATAGGATTTTTGGAGGATTTTGATCCTTAGGAATTTTTCCTATGTGCATCGTTTGATTCATAGGATTTGACCCTTAGGAATTTTTCCCATAGGATTGCATTGCACTATGTTTTTAGAGGAAACTTTCCATCCACCTCAACCTCATGTTACAATTCCTTTGCTTTTCCTGTGAATCAAACACTTCTTTAAGATAAATTCCCGTAGGCTCTAAATCCTGTAGGATTCAACTGGACATGACATTTCAATCCTGCGTTTTTCTTATTCCTATGTTTTTTCTATCCCGCGAATCAAACGGGGGAGTACAACTGTACAAGCTTAAAATTGTCACCATTTGTGAGCAAAATATTATGGCGACTGATGTTTTTCCACCTCCTACTATCTGTTGTCAAATTATATTCATGTATATCTCTTATAAGTAATGTGCATATCACACATGTATCTACTGATTAGTAGTGCTTCTGTAAGGTAGAAAGATGATGCCCTCCTGAAATTGGCCAAGAAAAGTAATTCTTGGATGTATGTGATTTACTGAATTTTCTTCGCTTATGTCAGATTGCATAACCCTCATTTCAGCTCAATGACAGGATTAGCAGACAAGGCTATTCATCAAATCACAACCTTTGCTTCATTAGTTTTGCTTTGCTTTTAGAAGAAACTTGATCGACTTGCCTCGTGTTTTTCTCCTACTTTCCACATGACGGTACCATGCAGAAATAGAGTAATAAATTACAAAAAACAGATGAATAGAATGTAGGCAGGTGAAATCCTGAATCAGTAACTTAAGTCAGTTTGGTTGCACCACATAAAGACGCAGAAATTCTCTAGAGTCCAAGTCTTATGTCATAATTGTCATTGAGTTTTGAAGGATTTAGTTCTTTGTACTATGGACTGGAATACTTTGAAAACTCCTTTTGGACCAAATAGAGACCCTAAACATGGAAATCGGCTCAACTTTGGTAGTAACAAGATACTAGTGCTCATTGGTAATTTTCAGTTGACAAGGTGGATCAGCAAAGAACTAGCAGCAAATAGTTTAAACACGTAAACCATCAGTAGCTAGCTAAGGTGTACTAGCAATCAATCACACAGCATCAGTCACGGGAACCAGGAAAAGAATTCAGTCAGACAACGCTATGCTCGAATGGACAAGTCTACACAGTACAGCCTACACAGAACATATTTAGCTGGGAGAACACATTCCCATCACAGAGAAAATCTAGGAAACTAGATTTGCTAATCAGTTCGATCCTGGCCAATCCTACGATTTGGCTAACAACAGCAAACGCCACATGAATGTCCTCCCAACTAATCGGATTTGAGTTGCTCTGGGTTAGTAGGCTGCCTCCTTAGCAACTTGTACAGGCCAAAAATATTCTTGTGCTGCCATTGGTATGGTATGAAGAACGACCGGTACAGTGCAGGAGAAAGCTCTCTGTCTAGAAATGGTAGCGCTGCCAATGTCTGGAAGAGTTTGCAGAGAATTGTCAGATTCAGAACTGGGATTTTAAGGCATTGAGAAGAAGATGACAATGTATTGATTTACCTCCCATGTTGACAGGTCATTCCCACGAGAGGGATAAGCTCGCCTCAGATCAAGCTCCATCAGTAAGTTGCATGCTCCAATGTCTTTCAACTGCGACCAGAAAGTGCAAACCAGCTGTTATGCAAAAGTATTATCGAAGGGAAAAGAAAGCTGGTAGAATTTCAAGTGAAAGGGAAGTACATATTGCTTGTCAGAGGCCTTGTTCTTGTCATTGAAATAATATGGAGCAGCAGTGGTGCCTCCCAGAGTTTCATTGAAGGGAAATGGGAGAAGGCCTCGGAAACCATCGTCTATCCAACGAACTTCACTGATATAGGAGGGTACGAAGAACGATGAAGGATAGCGGTGCCACTCACTTCCAACACACAGAATAGACCCTGTACAGAAACGAATTAGCTAGCTAGTTCAAAGAATTTTATGGTATCAACATTTTTTGGAGAATACACAATACACTTAAGTGCTCGATTCGACATAAATATGCTTGCTCATTAACCTAATCTAAGAGCCGCACTGCTCAATGTAAATATGCCTACTCATTAAATAATAAACGTAATAACTGTGTTTGAGGAACTGCCTCTACAATAAGGCCCCTGCAGCATGAGGTTACAGCAAATCATGGTAATAGATGCATCATGAAAGCCACTATTGTCTTTGTGGTGTCTAATTCAATTGCTGAAAGGCCTAACACTTTGATTAATAGGAAGAAACAAGTCAATACTACAAAAGTAGTATGATAATATAAAGTTGTTTATGAGTGCATGGTTAGGTCCTTACCAGGTCCAGTATCTTCATGGTATTCAAGATGCTCATAGATCTGCAGAGGAGCACCATATCCGTTCAACATAGAGAATGTTCGGCTGTGGGAGGTGCACAAAATAAAGCCTAGGATCAAAGGCCGTAGGACCTTCGCTACCTGTCAAATGTTTCAGGAAATAATAAAAAACGATTCCTAGTAACTACTGCAGAAGACATGGGATGCAATTAAGAATGCCACGCTCACCTTAAAAAAAATTGACTGCTCAGATGCATATTTATCATGAAAAAAATCAGGAAAGCTGTCAATAACAGAGGCTGCCGCAACACATATCAATGTATAAATTGGATAGAGAAACCTGCAAGAACAGATTAAGAAAATAGTGGTTTTAGTTTCTATCGCTTTCATGTGCAGAATCATTAACTTCCGGGATTAGGAAAATATCAAAAAATATTCTTCATGTAGTTACTTCCACACAGCACAGCAATGCCTTTTTGCATGTGAAAAACAATGCTTTGTTTATGTGCATCAAGATAATGGTGAGAAGGATATGCAGAAAACCTGGTGATTCTTTTAAACAAGTATATACATATAAAAAAATCGAGTAAGCCACCAGTAGAAACAAGCAAATAGTCAAAACGGTGTGCAGTACATAAAGACTAAACTAATTGATTTGATTATCATTAATATTTAATATAGAAATGAACCACTTACTTTGATTAAAATTAGATGTATTGCATGATAAACTAGATTGAGGGAGTTCAGTTCAAATGTACAACTCAACTATGTTTGCAGAAATGGACATTCAGGAATATAATAAATCCAAACAAATATAGAAACTTGGAGATTATGGTTAACACACAGATTGAGAACACTTCTATTTCATCTGAACTCAGAAAGTCTGCACCCTTTAATTGCTAGTCATTACAGCCACAATCAAGCAGATGATGGAACTTAAGGGCACAGAGAACATACACAAACTGAAGAAAAGACACCCCTTGATGAATCAAATAAAGCTAATTTAACCATGCAATCAGGTGCTGCAGAAAAAGCATACACTACACTGATTGAGCTTGTGTTTGGGCTCAGTGATAGACTAACATAAATCTTCTAGTTGTCGCTGCTCAATGGATTCAGGCAGAGAGAATTCATTTCACTCAAACATTAATTTCCAAACATTATTTACATGCTACACTGATCGATAAGACATATTTACACTTTGATGCTTACCTCTCTTCTTTATGTGCCTGCATAGACATGAAAGCCAACCAAATGTAGACAGGAGAGACAACTATCAACAGATCTGGGGCAAATTTCTTCCTTGCAGATAGTGCAACCCCCACGAATAGCAAAGCCAAAACAAATGCAAAATTGAAGTTATTGAATCCATTCCTCAAGTAGAATGTAGCCCCCTCTGTTCCATACAAGTGACTTTCACCACCACCAAGCACATTATATTTTAGAAGATTGAACACAGATGATGTCCATCTACCATAGTAGTAATAATCAGCAACAAACGAAAGGACCTAGCAAAAATTGTGATGATCAGATCAAATATGAACTTGTTCACATCACAACATACTGATAATGTAAAGGTGTTACTTACAAGAAGGCACAGTGAAGTCAGAAATCCAGACAAAAACACTCTTTTAAAAGGTCCCCTCATTAATGAGTAAACAGTGACAGGGAGAAACACCAAAACTGAGAAAGGCCAGCCAAGAATTACACCAGCAGCTGCAACAGAGACTGCACTAGCATACTTCTCTAGAAGAAAGAGTGCTGAAGAAAGTGTTACAGCATACATGGAAAATGAACTTGGCAAGAAGCCTGTGATAAGAAAAAAGATCAACATGTTAGTTTGATTACACATCTGCAATAGAGTGTTCCACACGGACCTGGTAATAAAAAATAGAAGATCAGGAACTTACTGGTACTGGCAAAGAAGCAGCCACTGGTTAAGCACAGCATTGCAAGGACATAACAAGCAAGTCTCTTTCCATATCTTCTTGAAAGAGCAACTACCAGAACAGTTTCTGTTATAGCCGATAAAAGTCCAAGAAAGAATCTCACAGAGTAGAACACACGAACCTTTACAATCACAACAGAACAGGTTGAAGCATGATTAGTACTAGACAAAAATAGGTGTACTTGGTAGGGCATAATTAGCAAGTCAAAAAAATACAGGTTAAAACGCGGTAAACCTTGTGTTCGCCACCAAAGATCGATGAAGCAGGACCAGCTACAATACCATGAATTAAAAGGTACAAATATGACCTAAGAGCATGGTCAGAACTGCAAGAAAAAATACCCAGAATCAAAAATCAAAGTCCTTCTATTAATATCATAATACAAAAGAACTTGCAGTTAGCTTTCTTGTTCGATGATTCTTATTTTCTGTACAACTGCACATGCAGCCCTCAACGCAAACGTAATGAAGGAAAAAATGAAATCGTATTGCACATCATAAGATATGCCATTACACATCATTATCAATGTAATCAATCTAAGCAACAATTTCAGCTAATTGCAGAAACCATGCAGATTCCCTATTGCTATTCCTATTTTGAAACCGCTATAATGCAATGTGTTAACCATAACCAAAGAGTCTGAACAACCCCAGAAATATTAATCAAGTCTATGAAAGTGAGGTTTCAACTCCAAGGAATGCAAAGCATGTAAAGTCTCAAACATGAATGAACCCCCATCAGTATTAGTGAAGTCCAGCAAACTGAGGTTCTGACTCCAAGGAATGCAGAGCGAGGGAACCTTCTCAAACATGAATGAACCTTCCAAAATGGCATATTGGACATTGTAGAAGAAATGTTGGCAGTATGTGTTAGGATGAACCATGATGTATCAAAAGTTCAAAACTTACTATCAAGCCTACTACTTAAATAAGTTGAACTAACCACCATTTCTTAATTTCTGAAACGAACAGTTGACCATTTCTATGACTAAGCTATAACTTCTGAATCTTGATTTCTACACCAATCAGCCTTATGAATTCACTACTACAAATCACCCTTGAATTTTAGGTCATCAAATACAAGTAAACTAACGCCATTCTTTTCCATTTCTATGGCGACAGGATGACCTTTCCATCATACTTTCCGCTTGAATGACCAAATCATTCAATATGGCGAGGTTGATCTGGCATCCCCAAATCAGAGCACAGATATGTACACACTCCTAAACCCCTAAAACCCGATACCACGCATCAAGAAACGAAAAGACCGGTACAGCTAGGGTTTAGTCTGGTGGGGGTGAGGTCAGAGAAGCAACCTGTATTCCCAGGTCTGGAAGCCGGAGCGGTAGAGGAGGAAGTGGAGAGGCTCCCAGTAGTTGAACACTTCGTCACAGTCGTGGATCAGGTTGGAGTTTGCGCTCATGTGGCGGAGGAGGCCGAGGGCCAGGAACGGGAGGAACCACCGGATTCCCTCCTCCGCCTCCTCGCCGTCGGGGCGCCGCCTCCTGTCCTTGGCCTCCTTGGAGTAGCCGTCGTCGGCTAGGGGCGACGCGGCTGTGGGCCGCCGCTGGCGCGCAGAGGAGAGCGACATGGCCGGAGCACGGAAGCGGCGGCGGGTTCACTTGGCCTTCGCTTCGAGACTCTCACAAAGGGAGCTATGCGCCCTAGAGCCTCTATGTTCTAGACGCTTCTGGATCTTTTTGTTCCTCTCTCGTCTAGTGAAACAGAGAAATTACAGATGGGCCCCTGACTGAGTAGCTTTTTGAGATGCTTTGCTTCCTTCTCTCTCAACATCTGTTTCCCTTTTCTTTTGGGCCCTTCTTTTTAAGTTTTCTTTACTCCTACCAAAAACACAGCAGGGCAACGTCCGTACGAGCTAAAACTTAAACCATAAGCAAGAACTTCCACATCCCACTAAGCAGTGCACTTAGTACAACTTTAAACACAATTTTACTCCCGCTACCATAGTATCTTAATAAATCAACCAAATAGGATAAATGTTTTAAACTTCTAACGTGGGAGACATAGGACATATCTCTCGTGAGTGACTACATAATTCTCTTCCTTATGGCCATTGAAGCAAAGAGACAATAGACAAATCCACTTTCATAAAAAAATATAAAAAGAAAATATTTTTGTATTTTTAAAGATGGGGATTGAAGAATAAAAAAACTCGGAGCTGGAGTACAACCTCACTATTACACAAATATAAATGCTTAGGGAACACATCCCAAGCTCGGACTTTTGCAATCCCTTTTGTTGCTCATTGTGGTGGCGGATAATCTCCCAAGTTTCATTGGCTGCTCCAATTGGTGAACTGGGTTGAGAGGTTGACGGTAGCATCTCGAAGGTTGATGGAGAGGTTGTCATGTTCTGAATGCTTCCTTCGAGCGAGTAGATACCTTCATACGGTGGTGTAGTAGTTTGGTGGATACTGCTCTTGTTCGGAGACTTCTTGTTTTACTTCTTCATCTTCTCATTTTTCACCCATAGGTACTTCTTGCTGGGTAGACTTGCTTCAACATACGCGTCAAAACGCAAACGTCCATCCTCGATAGAGAACAAACCATTAGGCAAAGGAGCTGGGATCAAGTGATTGGCTCCAGGTATATCAAGAAAGTATCTACCATTTGATTTACAAACCATTACCACAAGCTTTGAGAGTAGCGAAACTGAGACGGCGAACACCTGCCAATGGTTGGATATTATCTAGATCGACGAGTAGTGCATGAGAAACAACAGTGACAACTCCTCCGTATATGGGACCACGGACTTGAAGAGCTTGATGATTAAGATAAAACACGAGAAGGGCGGCCAAATTTGGTGTCAAGTTATAGTTTCAAATAGTAGCTCTTGCGAGGATCATCATGTCCTTTTCATTGACTCTAGTAAACTCACCACGTGCCTACAGGGTGTTAGTAAGAACATTGAACAAATAACGAACAGACATAGAAAGCATTTAGCACAAGGAAAACGATGATAAAAACAGCCTTCAAGCACACCAAATAGGCGACAAAGACTCACATGTCAAAATTATCGAGATCAAAGACCTCATCCTGCTTCTTCTTCAACTTCTTCAGCGATGGAGGAGCTACGCTGCGAACAGGCACCGCCGGAATCGGGTCCATGGTGCCCACCTCAAGCGCAGAATCCTTCGGCGTCCCTAGTGTTGAAGCATCTGAATCTTCGCTCCGAAAACGCTTCCGCGTTCCGTCCTTGCTGGACTCGAGGGCTCCCTGTATCTCGGCAACAAGCACAGTCAAATCTGATTCGACTGCTTCTGTGGCTTTAGGAGGAATGATGCCTTCTGGCTAGGGAGGCACGGAGGGCGCAACCTTCTAGTCCTACAGCAGCAGGGACAAAGCTATCAGTTAACCATTCAAACAAGCTCGCGAACAAAAGGAAACGTACATCAACAAAACTACCTCTGGAGGAGCAAAAGTGAAGGAAATATGCTTTGAGAGGCAATAATAAAGTTGTTATTATGTATTCCTTATATATGATAGATGTTTATTTTGCATGCTATAAGTGTATTGATTGGAAACGTTAATACATGTGTGTTTAATAAACAAATAAAAGGTTCCTAATTATGCCTCTCTTATAGACTAGCTCGTTGATTAACAAGATGATCAAGGTTTCCTAATCATGGACATTGGATGTTGTTAATAACGAGATCACAATATTTGTGAAATGATGTGATGAACATTCATCCAAAGTATAACATTACGATCAAAGTCATTATGTTTATATTGCTATAACATCATGCGAAGTAATCTTAGTCCTTAGACCATGAGATCACGTTAATTGCTAACATCGTAAGAGTGAATTGATAACATCAAACATCACACCGTAAAAGGGTGACTATAAAGGTGGGTTCAGATACTCCGAAGGTGTTATGTTGAGGCTCAGGATCAAGAGTGGAATTTGTCAATCCCGATGATGGATAGATATACTTTGGGCCCTCTCGGTGATATCACATTAAGATAGCTTGCAAGCAAGTGATGTGATCACTAGAATGTTATATCACGGGAATGAGAAAAAAGTGCATGTCGGTAACGAGATCAAAGTAGGTATTGAGATACTGATGATCGAATCTCGGACATGTAATATATCGTGAGACAAATGGATTTAGTTGCTATCGTTAAAGGTTCTCACGATCACAGAAGTCATCGTTGAATGTGTGGGAGTCAGTATGGATCTCCAGGTCCCGCTTCTGATTATTGATTTGAGAGGGGTCTTGATCATGTATGCATTATTCACGAACCGTAGGGTGACACACTTAAGGGTTTCCAACACCATTTGGAGCAAATATGTTCTAGACAAAAGAATTACAAAGCGCTGAAATTATTTCAATAGACACCGGAATTGTTTCGGGTGAAATTGCTGAAATTGGTTCTGCATGTGATATTAAAATATTGCAAGGGGTTTTATGTGAATGTTTATTAATTAAAGTAATTAAAAAAAATCTGAATAAAATAAATAAAAGAGTTTTATTAAATGAGAGTTGTATTAAATTTTGTGGAAATTTAATACATATGAGTGGGATTTTTGAGTGGAGAAAATGGAGGGGCAATTTATGTGAGTGGAGCTCCCTCCGCATGAATGAGGAAGAGGTGAGGGCACCCCCCATGGTGTGCCGACCATGAGGAGGGGCTGCCCCCCTCTCCTATATAAATCCCCCTCTCACTCCTTCTCACTTACATCTCCTCGTGAAGGATCTCTCTCCCTCTCTAGAATTATTCTCCATGGTCTCGGATTAGCAAGATACATGTTCCCGGTGGCATTTCGTCTGGAAGGAGTTGCTGCTTCGCTGGAGTGAGGAGGAGGAGGTTGTCTGGTCGCCTGAACGTGTGTGCGAGGATGGATGCGCTACTGATTTGCGGCGCTAGGACTTCCACACGATCTTGAGATCGGCAAGCGTTCGTCTACATCATCCACGAGTTCAATATCGTTACACTTTGTCGGTCTTCGAGGGTATGTTCTCTTTGGATATATCCACCTGTTGCCTTATCTAGTAGATAGATCTTGGCGTAGAATAGTTCTTATCGTAGAAATTTTTTGTTTTCTATGTTGCGAACCCAACAGTGGTATCAGAGCCTGATCTATGCGTAGGTGCTTTACACGGGTAGAACACATAAGAGTATGTGGACGATGATGATCATGTTATTGCTTCTTTCATGTATTTTGGATATTGGTGGCATAGTGGGATGAAGCAGCCCAGACCAACTTTACATGTCATCGCACATGAGACCGGTTCCACGACTGACATGCAACTAGTTTTGCATAAGTGGTTGGCGGGTGTCTGTCTCTCCTACTATAGTCAATATCTGATTTACAACGAGTTGCTAATAATTTGGTTATCATCGTTGGGGTTCCATGTTCGTAGGTTAGACCGGTTCTATCTTCGAAAGCCCTAAGCCACGTAAAACTTGCATTTGATAAATTAGAAGTGTCTAGTTTAGATCGTTGTTGGGCTAGTGTCATGATATGGTGATATTGTAAGTTGATGTATAGTTGATACTGTTACAACACACCTAACGTGTAAGTTCCATAGACCTTGGCCTTACACACAAAGGAATGATAAACATCATACCACGATGCACATGATAGTGATCAAGTGCAAAAACCATGTCATTTCACTCTACACATATGATGTTTGTATCTTATATTGCTTGTTTGGCGTTTTAGTAGCATTATAAGATGATCCCTCATTTAAATATCAAGATAAAAATGTGTTCTTCCTTAAGTATGCACCGTTCTATGATCGTGTTTTGAGACATCACGTGATGATCGGGTGGACTCGACTCTACGCTTTCATACAACGGGTGTAAGACAGTTTTACACACGCGAGTACTAAGGTTCTTACTTGGCGAGCCTAGCATGTACAAACATGGCCTCAGAACACGGACCGAAAGGTTAAGCATGAGTCATATAGTTGATATGATGCCCATATAGATGCTCGCCTTTGAAGCTACACCGACTCACGTGATGATCGGACTTGGTGTTGTGGATTTGGTTCATGTAATCACCAAAAAGACACGAGGGATGTCGTTTTTGAGTGGGAGTTTATTCGTAATTTGGATTAGTTGAACTCAATCTATCGTAAACTTAGTCTAAATAAACTTTACAAATTCTGTTGTAGATGGCACCACCTGCTTTTAATTTCAATATGTTCTTGGAGAAATAGAAACTTGCGGCAAATGGTAGCAACTTTACCAACCGGGCCATGAATTTGAGGATTCTCCTCTCTGCTGCACAAAAGCAATATGTGCTAGAAGCGCCGCTAGGCCCCCCACCAGCTCCTGATGCCCCTGAAGAGGAAAAGAATATCTATTTGACTCGTCGGGAGGACCACAACCTAGTTCATTGCGGCATACTATATGGGCTAGAGCCAGAACTTCGAAAGCGTTTTGAAAATGGCAATACCTTTGATACTATGGGAGAATTGAAAATGATTTTCGATACCCATACTGCCATAGAGAGTTATAATCCTTCTGAAAAGTTCTTTAGCTGCATGATGGAAGAGAACAGCTATATTAGTGAGCACGTACTCAAAATGTCTGGGTACGCCGATAAGCTTGTGTCCTTGGGAATAACGATTCACATTGACTTAGGCATACGTCATGTTCTCCAATCTCTGCCACCTAGCTACAAGAGCTTCGTGATGAACTATAATATGCAGGGCATGAAGAAGTCTCTTCCCGAGCTTCTGTCAATGCTTAAAACTATAGAAGTGGAGATCAGGAAAGAACATCAAGTGTTGATGATCAATAAAACCACCGGTTTCAAGAAAGACAAGAAGGGCAAACATAAGGGAAAGAAGGGCGGCAAATCTGTTGCCGCACCGAAAAAGCAATCCCGAGCTGGCCCTAAGTCTGATACCGAGTGCTACTATTGCAAGGGGACTGACCATTGGAAGCGCAACTGCCCCAAGTATTTGGCAGACAAGAAGGCTGGCAAGGCAAACAAAGGTATATGTGATATACATGTTATTGATGTGTACTTGACTAGTACTCGCAGTAGCACCTAGGTATTTGATACGGGATCAGTTGCTAATATATGTAACTCGATTCAGGGGCTGCGGAACAAGCGGCAGCTATGATGTTTGCATCTTATATTGCTTGTTTAGCGTTTTAGTAGCATTATAAGATGATCCCTCATTTAAATATCAAGATAAAAATGTGCTCTTCTTTAAGTATGCACCGTTCTATGGATCGTGTTTCGAGACATCACATGATGATCGGGTGTATTCGACTCTATGCTTTCATACAACGGGTGTAAGACAGTTTTACACATGCGAGTACTAAGGTTCTTACTTGGCGAGCCTAGCATGTACAAACATGGCCTCGGAACAGGGACCGAAAGGTTAAGCATGAGTCATATAGTTGATATGATGCCCATATAGATGCTCGCCTTTGAAGCTACACCGACTCACGTGATGATCGGACTTGGTGTTGTGGATTTGGTTCATGTAATCACCAAAAAGACACTAGGGATGTCGTTTTTGAGTGGGAGTTCATTCGTAATTTGGATTAGTTGAACTCAATCTATCTTAAACTTAGTCTAAATAAACTTTACAAATTCTTTTGTAGATGGCACCACCTGCTTTTAATTTCAATATGTTCATGGAGAAATAGAAACTTGCGGCAAATGGTAGCAACTTTACCAACCGGGCCATGAATTTGAGGATTCTCTTCTCTGCTGCACAAAAGCAATATGTGCTAGAAGCGCCGCTAGGCCCCCCACCAGCTCCTGATGCCCCTGAAGAGGAAAAGAATGTCTATTTGACTCGTCGGGAGGACCACAACCTAGTTCATTGCGGCATACTATATGGGCTAGAGCCAGAACTTCGAAAGCGTTTTGAAAATGGCAATACCTTTGATACCATGGGAGAATTGAAAATGATTTTCGATACCCATACTGCCGTAGAGAGTTATAATCCTTCTGAAAAGTTCTTTAGCTGCATGATGGAAGAGAACAGCTCTATTAGTGAGCACGTACTCAAAATGTCTGGGTACGCCGATAAGCTTGTGTCCTTGGGAATAACGATTCCCATTGACTTAGGCATGCGTCGTGTTCTCCAATCTCTGCCACCTAGCTACAAGAGCTTCATGATGAACTATAATATGCAGGGCATGAAGAAGTCTCTTCCCGAGCTTCTGTCAATGCTTAAAACTATAGAAGTGGAGATCAGGAAAGAACATCAAGTGTTGATGATCAATAAAACCACCGGTTTCAAGAAAGACAAGAAGGGCAAACATAAGGGAAAGAAGGGCGGCAAATCTGTTGCCGCACCTAAAAAGCAATCCCGAGCTGGCCCTAAGTCTGATACCGAGTGCTACTATTGCAAGGGGACTGGCCATTGGAAGCGCAACTGCCCCAAGTATTTGGCAGACAAGAAGGCTGGCAAGGCAAACAAAGGTATATGTGATATACATGTTATTGATGTGTACTTGACTAGTACTCGCAGTAGCACCTAGGTATTTGATACGGGATCAGTTGCTAATATATGTAACTCGATTCAGGGGCTGCGGAACAAGCGACAACTAGCAAGGGATGAGGTCATGATGCATGTCGGCAATGGATCAAGAGTTGATGTGATCGCCGTCGGAATGCTGCCTCTCCATATGCCGTCCAGATTAGTGATAAATCTAAATAATTATTATTTGGTGCCTGCACTGAGCATGAACATTGTATCTGGATCATATTTGATGCGAAGTGGTTATTCCTTTAAATCAGAAAACAATGGTTGTTCGATTTATATGAATGATATCTTTTATGGTCATGCACCTGTGATGAATGGTTTATTTCTGTTGGATCTCGATAGTAGTATTACGCATATTCATAATGTTGATGCTAAAAGGATTAAACTTGATAATGATATATCTGCATATATGTGGCACTGTCGTCTAGGTCATATTGGCGTTAAACACATGAAGAAACTCCATTCTGATGGACTTTTTGGAATCACTTGATTTTGAATCATTTGATACATGTGAGCCATGCCTTATGGGCAAGATGACTAGAACACCGTTTTCCGGTTCAATGGAACGAGCGATAGATTTATTGGAAATCATACATATTGATGTATGTGGACCAATGAGTGTGTCGGCGCGAGGTGGATATTGTTATTTTATTGCTTTCACTGATGATTTGAGTAGATAGGGGTATATGTATTTGATGAAACAAAAGTCTGAAACCTTTGAAAAGTTCAAAGAATTTCAGAATGAAGTGGAAAATAATCGTAACAAAAATATCAAATTTCTGCGGTCCGACCGTTGAGTAGAGTATCTTAGTTACGAGTTTAGCGCACATATGAAAGACTGTGGAATAGTTTCACAACTCACGCCTGTCGGAACACCACAACGTAATGGTATGTCGGAACGTCGTAATCGTACTTTATTGGATATGGTTCGATTTATGATGTCTCTGACTGACTTGCCACTATCATTTTGGGGTTATGCACTAGAAACCGCTGCATTCACTTTAAATCGGGCACCATATAAATCCATTGAAACGACATCGTTTGAATCATGGTTTGGAAACAAACCTAAGCTGTCATTTCTTAAAGTTTGGGGATGTGATGTTTATGTGAAGAAACTTCAGCCAGATAAACTCGAATCCAAAGCAGAAAAATGCGTCTTCATAGGATACCCTAAAGAAATGATTGGGTATACCTTCTATCACAGATCCGAGGGCAAGGTTTTTGTTGCCAAGAATGGATCCTTTCTTGAGAAGGAGTTTCTCGCGAAAGGTGTGAGTAGTCGGAAGGTAGAACTCGAAGAGGTTATTGAACCTTCTCTTCATGAAATGGCGAGTGCCGCAGCACCGGAAATTGTTTCAGAGTTGACTTCACCTGATGAAGAGAGAGCTAATGATAATGATCATGAAACTCCGAAAGAGGACACTACCGAACCTCGAAGGTCAAGCATGACATGTGCAGCTCCTGAACTGTACGGAAATCCTGTTATAAATTTCATGATTGATGAAATAGATGACCCTGCGACGTATGAAGAAGCGATGATGAGCCCGATTCCAACAAATGGCTAGAAGCCATGAAATCCGATATGGAGTCCATGTACGAAAACTAGGTTTGGACCTTTGTAGACTTACCTCACGATTGAAAGGTGATGACCCACAAGTATAGGGGGTGTATCGCAGTATTTTCGAGGGAAGTGAAACCCAATTTATTGATTCGACACAAGGGGAGCCAAAGAATATTTATAAGCCTTAACAACTGAGTTGTCAATTCAGCTGCACCTGGAAACAATCTTGCTCAAAGCAGTTTATCAGTAGCAACAGTTTTGTAGTAGGAATAGTAAAGTAACAGAAGTAGTAAAGCAAAGAAAGTAGTAACAAAAGCAGTAAACAGTGGGATTCGAGTGTGGTAGGCATATGGATGGATGGACGGGCGTTGCATGGACAAGACAATTCAAATAGCAATCAGAACATAGGGCAATTGCAGATAAATAAGATAAAGCATCCAAGTACTAGACAATCCTAGGCATGTGTTCCATATATAGTCATACGTGCTCGCAATGAGAACTTGCACAACATCTTTTGTCCTGCCAGCCCGTTTGCAGCGGGCCTCAAGGGAACTACTGGAAATTAAGGTGCTCCTTTTAATAGAGCACCGGAGCAAAGCATTAACACTCCGTGAACACATGTGATCCTCACATCAAAGCCTTTCCCTTCTGGTTATCCCGATTTCTGTCACTTCGGGGCCATTGGTTCCGGACAACAACGTGTGTATACAACTTGTAGATAAGACCAAAAACAATACTATCATAATGAATCAATAACATGTTTAGATCTGAAATCATGGCACTCGGGCCCTAGTGACAAGCATTAAGCACAACAAGTTGCAACAAAGTCATAAAGCACTAATAAAAGATATTAGGCACCATGCCCTAACAATCTGATGCCGTTACATGAACGATCTCATCCAATCCCTACCATCCCCATAGCCTACAGCGGGGGATTACTCACTCATAGATGGGGGAAACATGGATGGTCGATGGAGAAGCGATGGTGATGATGATGGCGATGATCTCCTCCAATTCCCCGTCCCGGTAGGGTACCAGAACGGAGTTTCTGGTGCTGTTTCGTAGAATCTGGTGGTGGCGGCGGAGCGGAACTCCTTCTAGAAAAACGTCGAACCCCCCGAAGTTTTTAGGTCAGAAGGCTCCTTATAGGCGAAGAGAGAGGCCGAGGGGGTGCCTAGGGGGCCCACACCACCCCTAGCACGGCCTGGCCTGGCCCGCGCCACCAGGTGGTGTGGCCACCCCTGGCTCTTCTCCGTCTCGTATTCTGGATCCTGGAGTCTTCAGGTGAAATAGGGTTTTTGGCATATTTTCCGGGATTTTTCCTGATAGTTGATTTTCTGCACAAAAAGTAGACACGAAGGCAATTCTGCTGAAAACAGCATCAGTCCGCATTAGTTGCATCCAAATCACACAAGTTTAGAGGAGAAACAATAGCAAAAGTGTTCGGGAAAGTAGATACATTTTGGACGTATCAACTCCCCCCAAGCTTAGCTTATTGCTTGTCCTCAAGCAATTCAGTTGAAAACTGAGTGCGATAAAAGAACTTTCACGAACACATTTGCTTCATATGATGTAAATATTCTCAGCAATGTGATCAACTACTTAGACAGTTCATAATAAAGAGTATGCAACTGAGTCTACTTAATAGTCATTGCAAGCTATGAAGAGATTCCAACTCAAGAATAATAAGTAGCATGAAGTATAAACATAAGCAACATTACAATGCTCATAAAAGGTATGATAGAGTGGTATCTCGCTTGCCTTTGATTATGAATATCAAAGCACCTCTGAAGTTCAAGTGATGACTAGAAGTAAAGATATCAAGGATACAAGCATCAAAGTCATAACACAAATAATCAAGTAGTGAGACAAGCACAAAGAATGACAACTATGCTCTCAAGAAGGTGCTCAAAGAATAAATGGAGACTCAACAAGTAAAGGAAAAGGTTTTGAATGATTTTGAAAGGCTTCCAAATGCTGAAAGTATGATACTCGTTAGCTTTGAGCTCTCATTGCCCCTATCATAAGCATCTTTAAATGGTTAAGGTTAAAGTGACACAACTAAGAGGATATGCTTGACAAGTTATAAATCAAAGTCTCATGCCCCTTACTTACGAAGACCGATCCTCATGCTACTCAACTTCAGTCACAAGTAAGCTCTTGTCATTGTAAGTATATATGTATCATAGAGAACCGCCAATGGGGTACCCCTTGCACATGACACGGGAGCTATCCCATAATCAAAATAACAAGGCAAGCAGACAATGAGCATCTCGGCGATCTTTTTATTTACTATGTGCATAGATTTTTATTGAGGATGCTTCATAGAATGCTCATTATGGTTATGCTGCAAGTTTCCACCATGATTAGGCATGGCTTAGGCTAGCGGCCCAGGCGTTTCTCTAACATACATACAAACTCCATGATCTTACAAGTTCCACTTTTATTTCACACCGACGGGATCCATAAGCAAAAGAACATGATATCAACTAGGTACAAAGTGCCTATGAAGCGTTGAAAGCGGTCCCCATGATACATGGTTCTGCTAACTTCAACTCATAAAGCGCAAGCATATGCGCAACAAAGAAGGACGCAATGGTTCAGGTTTATTAAGTGCAAGAAAATAAAGTGTGCCATCAAGTTCATGAGAGCTTTACTAACTAACTTTCTCATAACAAGCAAACATTTTATTCGGAAGAAAACAAGGCATATTGAATATGCACGGAGGTAGCAAATGATGCTAATGGGTAGGTATGGTGGACACTTTGGAAATATTTGGTTTAGGGAGTTGGGAACTTGAGTAAAACATACTCAGTGAAAGTGAAGGCTAGCAATAGTAAGGGAGCGACAAACGAGAGAGCAATAGCTGTCATTATCATGCTTGCAACAAAACATGACTACTCATGGCATGAAAGTGATTCAAGATCCTCAAGGCAAAATAATTCATCAAGGCTTAACTGATTATCGCAGTCATGTGCATGCGTGAGCATGTGCCAAGTCAATTCAAATGAAACATTCAGAGGAGGATACCGTGGTGTCATACCAATTTATGAATAGAGCAATGCAAGCAAACATTCATAAGACATGCTACAAACTATTAGCGAGCTGGAGCTAATCATAAGAAAGCAAGAACTACTAAGCATCCAAAGATAACATACACCCTACTTGAACGGACTAAGCAATCCCACAGTGATGAGTATATGTACAAAAATGAAAACAAATAGAGTTCGTTACCAGCCTCTTACCACGCCTCAAGTTGTCATTAATTCTCATTATTGCTCTTCACTTGTGTGGCTTGAATAATAATATGAAACCAATATTCCACTGAGGACTGCTGAACCATGTAGCAAACTCACAAAACCAAAGAAGAACGACAATTTTTTTGGTGTTTTTGATTTTTTAAACAAGAACCAAAAGGGAAAAACAAGCAAAGCAAAATATTTTTGGGTTTTTCGAATAGTTCAAACAAAGCAAAAAGGGAAAAGCAAACCAAGGCAAAAAGAAGAAGCAAACCAAAGAGAAACAATAGAAATATTTTTGGTCTTTTTGTGTTTTTAGAAAGTAAAAGCAAAGAAAGAGAACAAAAACTAAAAAGAGAACGAAAACATGAATATACAAAGTACCGACGCAACATGATATGGATATGAGTGCGGTGTCGGCGTACCTCCCCCCGAGCTTAGGCTTTTGGCCTAAGTGGGTATCAATCCCAAGCTGGCCAGGATGAAGTGTCACCCTGGTATGATGAAGAGGTCCCCTCATCCTGATGCGAACTCGAGTACGTCCCTCCATAATGCGTGGAGTAATCATAGGAGGGCACATCCTCCTGGTGCTGCTCGTGGAAACCCAGCAAGCGAAGCTGCTCGTCCACCTCCTCCTTGGAGCGCGACCACGGTCTCCTGTGAACACTAAACAAAGCAGGCTGTGGCAAAAGGATCTCCCTTTCATCCCCGTCAGTGAAAAGCATCCTATATACTAGATTGTTCAAATCAGAGGTAGCAGTGACAAAGTGATGAGTTTTCATGGCAACAAGGTCAAGCCTCTGTGGTGCCAGCATGGCATCGTAGGGATCCACTGAAAGACCTAATGCATTGACTATACGTGAGGCAATGATGCCCCCATAGATAGGCCCCCTAGCAGCTAGGCGGCGAGCAATAAGCGAGCCAAGATTGTACCGAGTATCATTGTTAAGCGCAGCCAAGGAAAGCTAAATGATAGTTGGAGATATTACTTGTGTTCTCCCTACCCAGTACACTAGTAGCAAGATAATATGCAAAGTATCTAAGAGCAGGGAGTTGGATATTTCTTATCTTTCCGCGCTGCGCCACGCGGTCATCATCATTGGTCACCCCTCGGTAAAGCTCCAAAAAATCAGCGGGTCGCCCTTGAATTTTCTTCACGGTCCCTGTCATGCGCACACCTACAATACTGCAAAATCTCTCCAAAGGCATGGTGAAGGGCAGATCATAGATTTTAGAAGAGACAGTAGACTGATAGGGTGTGTTAGTAAACGTGAAGCTCTCAACAAAAGTTTTGGTGAGCATAGCGTATTGCGCACTCTCATCTTGCATATATGAGGTCAAACCAACCCTCTCAATCAGTAGCAAGAAATCATCAAGAATACCTACAGCTTGTAAGAAAGTAAAACAAGGAAAAGAGGATGGGTGAGCATCCCCATCATCCCTTTCACTGCCAATACGAGTTGCAATGAGATCTTCATTGTATGATGGCCTAGCTTGAGAGGCTGTCCTCGAGGGCCTCGACCTCCTAGGTGCATCACTCTCAAATATCTCTCCAAAAGTATGGTTGTTCATGCTTGGTATTCTGAAATTTAAACACCTATTAAACAAGTGATTGCAAAGTAAATATAATGAAGGATTCTACTCATAGGGACTTGCAAGAGGCCTAAACATGCATCAAAACTATATCTCTAAGCATCAAACAAGCTTACAAGCTCTCATAACCAGTCACCTACAGCAGCAAAATACTCAATATATAATCCAGTAAACACAAATCTACTTGGGCAAGGGGAGGAGTCACATACCAGGGAACAAATGCTCCAAGTTTCAGCAAGAAAGATGGGCTGAGCAAGGAGATCGAAAACACAGCAAGAACGCGATTTTGAGCAATGAACTGTAGCTTACTCGGGAGAGAGAAAAAAATGGCAGGTGAGAGAGTTAGTGGGGGGGGGCAAGGGTGGCCCACACCAGGGCATGGCGCCACCCAAGGCTAGCCGCACCACCATGTGGTGTGCCTGCCTGGTGGGCCGCCCTGGTACCTCCCAGGTACTCCTCTACCCCTTTTTCACGTAAAAGTTTAATATGAATTTTCTGGAATTTTTCGAGACACTTTATTTTTGGGCAATTTTCAGAAATAGAAGAATGATTTTTCTGACAGACAGATTTTTCTTTCTTTTGGAAACATGATGCAAGGACAAAACAAGGCTAGAACTACAGAAGTTCTAACATGCAAGCAACTAACAACAAAAATAAAACTAAACGAAAGCAAAAACTAAAATGCAAAGGATAGAAATAAACGGAGATAATCATAATGAAAATATTGTTTTGTTCAATGGAATCCTTTTGTTAACAAGGTTGATCAAGTCTTGATACCAAAACAATTGCATATGAGACAAAACTTTGTACTCCACTAATGATTATGTTACCTCAACCTTGATAGCAATGGTCCCGATCATAATAGTTTCAAATTTTTCTCTTGGTATGGGACAATGTATTTCTCCAACTTGAATGCCTTCAACATGTTCAGTTGAATTCAAACCATAAGTCTTTTCAATATTCTTGGGGAAATAGACAGTATGTTCCTTGTCATTAACATTGAAGGTCACCTTTCCTTGATTACAATTAATAACAGCTCCTGCAATATTAAGAAAAGGTCTCCCAAGAATAATAGACATATTATCATCTTCGGGCATTTCAAGCACAACAAAATCAGTTAATATAAAGCAATTGTGAGCCACCTGAACAGGTACATCCTCACATATACCCACAGGAATAGTGGTAGATTTATCAGCCATTTGCAAAGATATATCAGTTGGTATTAATTTTTCAAGTTTAAGCCTCTTATAGAGAGAGAAAGGCATAACACTAACTCCAGCTCCCAAATCACACAAAGCAGTTCTAACATAATTGTTCTTAATAGAGCAAGGGATAGTTGGAATCCCTGGGTCTCCAAGTTTCTTAAGAACCTTACCATTGAAGGAATAATTAGCAAGCAAAGTAGAAATTTCTTCATTAGGGATCTTCCTTTTATTCGAGACAATGTCCTTCATATACTTTGAGTAAGGAGGCAATTTAATAGCATCAGTCAAAGGAATTTGCAAGAATAAAGGCTTCATCCACTCACAAAACTTATTATAGTGTTCATCTTCCTTTGACTTGTGTTTCTTATCAAGGAAAGGCATAGGTTTTTAGACCCAAGGTTCTCTTTCACTACCATGTTTCTTAGCAATAAAATCTTCTTTGGTGTATTTAGTATTCTTAGTGTGGTTTTCAGGTTCTTCTTCAACTTTTTATTCATTAGGAACAACATTTTCTTCATTACCACTTTCAGTTTCAGTATCAGAGATAGATATACTATTAGGATCTATAGCAGGTTCAGAGGGTTCTACAACAGTTTTATGTTTCTTTTTCCTTTCCTTACGACTAGAACCACTATTTTCAGCTTGTTGAGAATCCTGCTCAATTCTTTTGGGATGCCCCTCAGGATATAGAGGATCCTGGGTAGCAGCACCACTTCTAGTTCTAATTTCATAAGCATGTTTTTCTTTAGCAGCATTAACTAGCAAGTCGTTTTGCACTTTAACGAGTTGATCTATTTGAGTTTGAACCATTTGAAAGTGTTTAACAATCATTTTAACATCATTAGAGGTTCTTTCCACAATATCTTTCAACTCAACAATAGCTCTAGTGTTTTCCATTAGATGATTTTGCACCCTTTTATTAAAGTTATCTTGCTTAACAATAAAGATATCAAATTCTTCTAAGCATTGTTCAGGAGGTTTAGAGTAAGGGATATCACCTTCATCAAAGTGTTGGAGAGAGTGTACCTCAATAGTGGATGAGTAGGGGATAGGCTTACATAATTCTTCTATAGGAGGTAAATTCTTGACATCTGCAGCTTTAATTCCCTTCTCCTTAAGACATTTCTTAGCTTCCTTCATCACTTCATCATTTAAATCAATAACTCCCCTCTTCTTTGATGTTGGAATAGGCATGGGAATAGATGGTTCAGGTACAATTACTTCAGGTATAGCTTGTTTAGGAGGAGTCCAATCTTCATAATTCTTGCTTATTTTAGCCATTAATTCCTCAGCTTCCTTAGGAGTCCTATTCCTGAAAACACAATCAGCACAACTATCTAGGTATGTCCTAGATTCTTCGGTTAGTCCATTATAAAATATATCAAGAAGCTCATTCTTAGGTAATGGACTTCTAGCCTGTGCATGAATTAAAGCACAAAACCTTGCCCAAGATTCAGGCAATACCTCTTTTTCTCCCTGTTTAAAATCAAAAAGTTCCTGCAAAATAGCATGTCTAGCACTGGGAGGAAAATATTTCTGCAGGAAAGTACTAATCAAGCACTCAGGGCTATCAATAGATCCAGGAGGTAAATTACTAAACCAAGTTTTAGCTTCTCCTTTCAGTGAAAAGGGGAAAATCTTAGCAACAAAGTAAGTACGCATCTTAATATCATCAGAAAACAAGCCACTCATGGTAGAAAGTTCATTCATATGTGCTACCGCACTTTCATTCTTAGTCCCACAAAAAGGTTCTTTCTCGACAATAGCTATGTAAGAAGATCGAGAGAGAAATCATAATCTTCATCTGTAATGTTTATTGGAGAAGCAGCAAACTTAGCAATAGGAGACAATTTGGGTCTAATAGTACGCCTCTCAAGGAGACTCTTAGCAGCGCTCCTATCATGGGTGTCCTTACATTCTTTAATAAACTCATCGGTCATCTCAACATAACCATCTTCAATATCATAACTCTCACTAGACTCAGGTGAGCTAACAGGTGTGGTAGTGTCTTCATTAGGAGTTTCGATATTTCCAGCTATAGTTCTAGCAATCGTAGCATCTAGGAAAGGACCTAATGAACCACTCTTATCAAGCACAGTAGAAGCAGCATCATAAGCATCAGATGTTTCAGATTCAGCAGTAGTAGTAGTAGTGTGTGTAGCATGTGTATGTGGTGGTGTAAGGAACTTACTCATAACAGACGGTGAATCAAGAGCAGCAGAGGTGTTCAGAACCGTACCTCTTCTTGTAGTGGATGGTAAAATAGGAACCTTGCCATCACGAGACTTACCCATGATGGATGGATAGCAGCGAACAATAGAGAATCCAAGTGAACTTGATAAATAAAGCTATGCTCCCCGGCAAGAGCGCCAGAAAATAGTCTTGATGACCCACAAGTATAGGGGGTGTATCGCAGTATTTTCGAGGGAAGTGAAACCCAATTTATTGATTCGACACAAGGGGAGCCAAAGAATATTTATAAGCCTTAACAACTGAGTTGTCAATTCAGCTGCACCTGGAAACAATCTTGCTCACAGTAGTTTATCAGTAGCAACAGTTTTGTAGTAGGAATAGTAAAGTAACAACAGTAGTAAAGCAAAGAAAGTAGTAACAAAAGCAGTAAACAGTGGGATTCGAGTGCGGTAGGCATAGGGATGGATGGACGGGCATTGCATGGACAAGACAATTCAAATAGCAATCAGAATTTAGGGCAATTGCAGATAAATAAGATAAAGCATCCAAGTACTAGACAATCATAGGCATGTGTTCCATATATAGTCATACGTGCTCGCAATGAGAACTTGCACAACATCTTTTGTCCTGCCAGCCCGTTTGCAGCGGGGCCTCAAGGGAACTACTGGAAATTAAGGTGCTCCTTTTAATAGAGCACCGGAGCAAAGCATTAACACTCCGTGAACACATGTGATCCTCACATCAAAGCCTTTCCCTTCTGGTTATCCCGATTTCTGTCACTTCGGGGCCATTGGTTCCGGACAACAACGTGTGTATACAACTTGTAGATAAGACCAAAAACAATACTATCATAATGAATCAATAACATGTTTAGATCTGAAATCATGGCACTCGGGCCCTAGTGATAAGCATTAAGCACAACAAGTTGCAACAAAGTCATAAAGCACTAATAAAAGATACTAGGCACCATGCCCTAACAATCTGATGCTGTTACATGAATGATCTCATCCAATCCCTGCCATCCCCATAGCCTACAGCGAGGGATTACTCACTCATAGATGGGGGAAACATGGATGGTCGATGGAGAAGCGATGGTGATGATGATGGTGATGATCTCCTCCAATTCCACGTCCTGGCAGGGTGCCAGAACGGAGTTTCTGGTGCTGTTTCGTAGAATCTGGTGGTGGCGGTGGAGCGAAACTCCTTCTGGAAAAACGTCGAACCCCCCAAAGTTTTTAGGTCAGAAGGCTCCTTATAGGCGAAGAGACAGGCCGAGGGGGTGCCTGGGGGGCCCATACCACCCCTGGCGCGGCCTGGCCTGGCCCGCGCCACCAGGTGGTGTGGCCACCCCCTAGCTCTTCTCCGTCTCGTATTCTGGCTCCTGGAGTCTTCGGGTGAAATAGGGTTTTTGGCATATTTTCCGGGATTTTTCCTGATAGTTGATTTTCTGCACAAAAAGTAGACACCAAGGCAATTCTGCTGAAAACAGCGTCAGTCTGCATTAGTTGCATCCAAATCACACAAGTTTAGAGGAGAAACAATAGCAACCGTGTTCGGGAAAGTAGATACGTTTTGGACGTATCAAAAGGCCGTTGAGAATAAATGGATTTTCAAAAGAAAAACTGATGTTGATGGTAATGTGACCATCTATAAAGCTTGACTGGTGGCAAAAGGGTTTCTACAAATTCAAGGAGTTGACTACGATGAGACATTCTCTCCCGCAGTGATGCTAAAGTCGTTTGGATTATGTTACCAATTGTTGCATATTTCGATTATGAAATATGGCAGATGGATGTCAAAAGTGTGTTCCTCAATGGTAATATTGAAGAAGACTTGTATATGATACAACCTAAGGGTTTTTTCAGTCCTAAGGATGCTGATAAGGTATGCAAGCTTCAACGATCCATCTATGGACTGAAGCAAGCATCCCGGAGTTGGAATCTCCGCTTTGATGAGGTGATCAAAGAGTTTGGATTTGTCAAAACTTATGGAGAGGCTTGTATTTACAAGAAAGTGAGTGGGAGCAATGTGACATTTCCGATATTATATGTGGATGACATATTATTGATTGGAAATGATATAGATCTTTTAAATAGTGTTAAAAGTTATCTAAACAGCAAATTTTCGATGGACCTTGGTGAAGCTTCATATATATTAGGCATTAAAATCTATAGAGATAGATCAAGACGCCTAATTGGGCTATCGCAAAGTACATACCTTGATAAAATATTAAAGAAGTTTAATATGGACGGAAGTAAGAAGGGGTTCTTACCTATGTTGCAAGGCAAGACATTGAGTAAGACTCAAATTCCGTCTATGGTGGAAGAAAGAGAGATAATGGATAAGATCCCCTATACCTTAGCCATAGGCTCTATAATGTACGACATGCTATGTACAAGACCGGATGTGGAACATGCTATTAGTTTGACTAGTAGGTACCAATCTGATCCAGGTTCGAAACACTGGATAGCAGTCAAGAATATCCTTAAGTACTTAAGAAGAACTAAGGATATGTTTCTTGTATACGGAGGTGAAGAAGAGCTGGTCGCTAAGTGTTATGTCGATGCTAGCTTTGACACCGAGATGACTCTAAGTCTCAATCTGGATATGTATTTCTCTTGAACGGATAGCAGTTAGTTGGAGGAGTTCTAAACAACCTTTGGTGGCTGGATCAACAACGGAGGCGGAATATGTTGCTGCTTCAGAAGCGACGCAGGAAGCGGTTTGGATGAAGGAGTTCATAACAGAACTAGGTGTGGTTCCTAGTGCATTGGACCCAGTGGTGATCTATTATGACAACAAAGGAGCCATAACCAACGCCAAGGAACCAAGGTCTCACAAGAATTCCAAGCATATTAAGCGCCGGTTTCACTCCATCCACGAGCATGTTAAGGATGGATATATAAAGATTTGTAAAATACACGCGGACCTAAATGTAGCAGATCCGTTGACTAAAGTTCTCCCTAGGGAAAAACATGATCAACACCATAACTCCATGGGTGTTAGATTTATCACTTTGTAAACTAGATTATTGTCTCTAGTGCAAGTGGGAGACAGAAGGAAATATGCACTGAGAGGCAATAATAAAGTTGTTATTACGTATTCCTTATATATGATAGATGTTTATTTTGCATGCTATAATTGTATTGATTGGAAACGTCAATACATGTGTGTTTAATAGACAAATAAAAAGTTCTTAGTTATGCCTCGCTTATAGACTAGCTCATTGATTAACAAGATGATCAAGGTTTTATAATCATGGACATTGGATGTTGTTAATAACGAGGTCACAACATTTGTGAAATGATGTGATGAACATTCATCTGAAGTATAACATTACGATCAAAGTAATTATGTTTATATTGCTATAACATCATACGAAGTAACCTTAGTCCTTAGACCATGAGATCATGTTAATTGCTAACATCGGAAGAGTGACTTGATAACATCAAACGTCACACCGTAAAGGGGTGACTATAAAGGTGGGTTCAAATACTCCGATGTTATGTTGAGGCTCATGGATCAAGAGTGGAATTTGTCAATCCCGATGATGGATAGATATACTCTGGGCCCTCTCGGTGATATCACATTAAGATAGCTTGCAAGCAAGTGATGTGATCACTAGAATGTTATATCACAGGAACGAGAAAAGAGTGCATGTCGGTAACGAGATCAAACTAGGTATTGAGATACTGATGATTGAATCTCGAACATGTAATATATCGCGAGACAAAGGGATTTAGTTGCTATTGTTAAAGGTTCTCATGATCATAGAAGTCATCGTTGAATGTGTGGGAGTCAGTATGGATCTCCAGGTCCCGCTTCTGATTATTGATCTGAGAGCGGTCTTGATCATGTCTGCATTATTCACGAACCGTAGGGTGACATACTTAAGGGTTGACAACACCATTTGGAGCAAATATGTTCTAGACGAAAGAATTAGACACCGGAATTGTTTTGGGTGAAATTGCTGAAATTGGTTCTACATGTGATATTGAAATATTACAAAGGGTTTTATGTGAATGTTTGTTAATTAAAGTAATTAACAAAATTCTGAATAAAATAAATAAGAGTTTTATTAAATGAGAGTTGTATTAAATTTGGTGGAAATTGAATACATATGAGTGGGATTTTTGAGTGGAGAAAATGGAGGGGCAATTTATGTGAGTGGAGCTTCCTCCACATGAATGATGAAGAGGTAGGGGCACCCCCATGGTGCGTCGACCATGAGGAGGGGATGCCCCCCTCTCCTATATAAAGCCCCCCTCTCACTTCTTCTGACTCACACATCATCGTGAAGGATCTCTCTCCCCCTCTAGAATTATTCCCCATGGTCTCGGATTAGCGAGATACATATTCCTGGTGGCATTTCATCTGGAAGGAGTTGCTGCTTCCGCTGCTTCGCTGGAGCGAGGAGGTGGAGGTTGTCCGATGGCCTGAACGTGTGTGCGAGGATGGATGTGCTGCTCATTTGCGGTGCTAGGACTTCCACACGATCTTGAGATCGACAAGCGTTCGTCTATATCATCCTCGAGTTCAATCTCGTTACACTTTGTCGGTCTTCGAGGGTATGTTCTCTTTGGATGTATATCCACCTGTTGCTTGTATCTAGTAGATAGATCTTGGTGTAGAATAGTTCTCATTGTATGAATTTTTTGTTTTCTATGTTGTGAACCCAACAAAAAGAAGCACGAAAAGGAAGGGTGCTTGACTCAGCGGGCATAACCTTCTTCATGGTGATCTTGGTCAAGGATATGATTTTCTTATCAAGCTCCGCCGAGGTCATGTCCTCTGTGCAGACGTGAGTCAGGTCCATCACACTTGACCAAAGATACATCGGGTGAGCCCTGTCCTGTAGAGGCTGCACTCGACGCTTCAGCCAGGTTTGTATCAGGTCTACACCTGTGACCTCCTTACCTCGAACAAGTTGCAGGTACAACACCTGTTTGTACAAGACCTCAACATCCTCTCCTGACATCACGACGTTCTGCCAGTACCTCCTCTTCTTGAGCTCCGCATTCGGGTCAAATGGGGCGAGGCCGAATAACTACCCCTCTGTCTTTTTGTCCCGGATGTAGAACCAATCGACCAGGCCGAGGATAAAATATTGGACATGAGGGTCCACGTATATACCGCACCTGCCAAGATTGTACACCACAAAACCAAACCCCGATTGCCTCTTCAACTTGAACAACTTTTTGAAAAGACCAAAGTGCGGGACGATTCCAAGCCAACACTCGCAGAGGGTGATAAAACACGTGATGTGCAAAATGGAGTTGGGCATCAGCTGGTGGAGCTGAATCTTGTAGAAACAAAGCAATCCACGAATGAATTCGTGGAGGGGTAGCGACATACCCTAGAGAAGAAAAGCGGTGAACATCACACGGAAACCAGCGGGAGGATCAGGAAGCTCATCCGACGGTCGACATTTCTCTGCTTCAACGCATGGCGCACATCAGTGAAGACACATGGTAACATGTACACTGAACCGTTGCTCCATGATCCCCCGCTCAGCGTGAAAATCGAGGGGGCACAGTTAAACCCCAAAAATTACGCGCGACTAGTCAAATTCTGGTCATACATTGGGACCCACCATCGTCATGTCCCATCAGCACTACTCACACCAGCGGCTGAGCTCATCCAATCGTAAGAAATGACATCATTTGCACTGGCCTTGGTAGCCGCCTAAGGCCAAAGTGTGTAACCGTAATTTTTCTTTGACTCCTTTAGTCTTTGCTCGAGTCTACGACTTGACCAACACTCGGGGGCTACTCCTAAAAGGAGCGCTGGTCGTGCACCCAAATATTTTCCAGGTCCAGTGAACAGGCCACATGTACAAGAATACAAGGCACTTACACCTCAACCCCTTGTTCAAATCAACCATTCGATTACGGACTCGGGGGCTACTCCCATAGGGAGCGTGATACGTCCATTTTGCATCACTATTCTATGTCATAATTCACTGTTATTCATTGATATATTTCGTATTGAGAGGTGATACTTATGTTATTTCATCTGTTTTTGCATGGTTGATGACTTTTGGAGCATGGTCCGCTGTAGTCAGGATTCTGATGGAAAAGACGCTATTTGGAGGCAAAATTCGCGAAGAACAGAAAATCCGGCAAAATATACGGAAAATCCTATTTTTCCAGAAGACGAAGGAAGCCAGAAGGGGGGCTGGAGATGGGCCACAGGGGGCCCACACCACCCCCTGGCGCGGGCCAGTCTAGGCCGCGCCACCAGGTGGTGTGGCCGCCCTGGTCCACCCTTGGCACTCCCCTCTGGCATATATTATCCTCCCGAAACCCTAAGACTCGGGGAGCGACCATGGAAAGATTCCGCCGCCTCTGTGGGGCGGAAAACACCGAGAGAGAAAGATCTCTCCGGCAGGCAGATTTCTGCCGAGGGAATTACTTCTCGGAGAGGGGAGATCATCGCCATCAACACCACCATCAAGCTGGACTTCATCGGGATCATCATCATCATCATCACCACCACCATCATCACCATCAACACCCTCATCACCATCTCCATATTGCTGTAACAATTGGGTTGAATCTTGCATAGTTCATAGGGGAAACTTTCCCGGTGTTTATTACTCTTTGTAGTTGATGCTATTTAGTGAACCATTGAATTATTGTTTATGTTCAGATTGTTATACATCATTATTCCATCTCTGATCATGATCCATATTGTGGCATCCTGCTAAAATCACTACTAGAAAATCGCGGTGTTTTTGGTGCATTGCATCATCATGACTGCATGCTCATGTCATCATACCACATTGCATTTGAGCATCGTCATCATCATGCATGGTTTTGTCTACACTATTTTCGAAAAGCCTGGTTTTGTTTTCTGAACGCCTCGTCTTTTTATTCAAACTATAAACACCGGTCTCCTGGATTATTTTCGCTGTCTACAAATGGTTTGCAAAAGCCCTGTTTTAATAAATAAGATGTTTAGATTATTTTTGTAGGAGGCAGCCAGCCAAGCCCGAAAGCCCAGCCGACCACCTCCAAATAAAATCTAGTCCAACCCCAAAACCCAATTCCTTAAACACCCCAAACCTAATCCTAATCAAACCCTAGTCTAGCCTAAGCCTAACCACACTTCCTGCCGCCACCACCCACACCTACCTACTCCCTCCTCTCTCCTCCCAGCCAGCGCCAGCGGCCCACCTGCAGCAAGCAGAGCCCCACCAACTCCCACCACCTGCATGTGCCCCGCCCGGGACCCACACCTGACCCCGCACGCCACCACGCGCCGCTCCCCTCGATCGCCACCAACCCTGCCTGGCTCCATCCCCCAACGCCACCTACCCCCCACCGACCCGGTCCACCCAGTGGACACACCCCCCACCCCTACCTGCCCGATGCCCCAACCGCTCCCCACCAACAGCCACACCCTAGCCTCGATCCCCTCCCCCACTCTCTCTACCCCTGGACCCACCACCTCCCACGTCCCCAGGCAGGCCCTCTCCCTCGTTTCTATCCCCACGAAACCCCCCTGCCCTGCTCTTTCCTGCTGTCGTCAGTAGTCACCGCCACCATGGCCCCATCTCCCTCGCCGGAGCGCCGCTCACCAGCCAGCGCTGCCTAGGGCTCCTCCTCGCCAAGCCTCCTCCTGCGAGCCCCGCCGCTCCGGCGAGCCGCCGCAGACGTGGCCCCGTCAGCCTCCCGAGCGCCTCCCCGCGGACCCGCTCCTCCTCTCGTCGTGCCTCCCCGTCGAGCTCGGCTACCAACGCCGCCGCCCGAGCACCTCCTATCCGCCTTAGGCCACACGCCTCGCCGCCAGGCCCTTCCCCTGCAAGCTCTCCTCTATCCCGAGCCCGCCACCGACCCAGGCAACCTCACCCTCCTCGTAGTTGACCGCGTCGATGCCGCCCTACATCCGGCCGCATCGCCCAGCGGCTCTTCGCCGTTGGGTCCGCCACCAACCACCTGCGCCGTGGAGCCTCGGCCCCGCGCCTCGCGTCCGCGCGTCGGCCTCGTCTCCCTGCGGGCCCCACGAGCCATCGTGTTGCGCGCCCCCGAGCACCTCAGCCTCGCGTGCGTCGTCGCCCTGCAAGCTCATGGCGGCCTCCGCTCTTCTCGACTCGACGCGCAGCGACGCCGAGTTTCTGCACCATTGCCCTGCCGCTTGGCCCCTGATGGATGTGTGTGAAGGGCAAACAAAAGACGAGAAGTTGTACAAGGTGTGTGGCCGGCAAGATCTCCTTCACGAATGACCTGAGCCCCGGCGCTCCAAGTCTCCAACCCGGGTCACGACCTCGAAGCCCGATCCCGGCGATCCAAAGACCGATCCTGGAGTTCGAGACCCGAACCCGATGAACCATCGACGTTGAACTCTCGGAACGAGAAGTTCTCCATCCTAGAACGCCATGCCCTCCTCCGAGGATCCGGTGCCGCCGGTACGACAAGATCTTCTTCTCGGGACATCGAGTTCGCCATCACGGATGACAAGCACGCCTTCATGGAACCGAAGACACGGAAACCGCAAGACCTTCTTCCTGGAACGCCAAGTTCTTCATCTCGGACGCCATGACCGTCTACACGGACCTGAAGACCACCGGTACCCGATCCATTCAAGTTCGCCATCGACGGCAAGATCGACCGCTTGGAACCCAAGTTCTCCGTCAGGACACGACAAGTTCTCCATCGCGAGTCCGAACCTTGCCGTCCCGTCCAACCCTGAGTCTGAACCCCGAACCCCCGGAACCAAGATCTTCCGAACCCAGATGTGTGACCCTAAGTCTCTATTTTTATAATATGACATCATCATTTGTCGCATATTAAATTATTCATGCATGCATACATATTTTGTGGGTGCGGGTTATTTTGTCGATTCTCCTCATAATTAAATATGGAGTCTATATGCGGGATATCTTTGTCTTATTCCGGACTACATTTAAATTGGTGTAGCAAACCGATGCCATGTTTCGCCATGTTAATACAACATTTGAATTGCGGGGGTTCTAAATAACTTGAACCATATAATTATTTGTCGGGACCCCGGTTCTGCTTAATACTGCCTAATTGCACCGCATCTGCATCATATCATAATCATGCCGGATCTTCTTCCGTAATATTAAATAGTGCATCCGGTGTTTCTTCTAGTGTTTGCTTCTTCGCGGATTAGGCCGAAGAGATGTTGTGAGATTCGACAAGTTCTCGGGATATGATCCGTCGGCAGTGTTTCCTAGGCGAGCACCTCTCCTCCTTCTACCTATTTTGCTTTTATAGTCTTTATTTCCCCTGTTGATCTATTGATATCTGTGTCGCGATGCTTTAGTGTTCCATACCAGATATATCCCGTGCAGCCTCTATATTGCCATGGACACCTCCTAATACATGTTGTTTGGTAGATAGCTGGCCTTGCGAGTCGTAGTTGCTTACTCAGGTGCGATGTCGTGTTGTCGAGTACCACAGTTGTTGGAATGCTGGCAGATGTTAATGGTGGAGATGATCATGACTTTAAACACAACTATTAAATTGCTAGATATAACTAATGCAGAGGCATCGGTGGGCAATAGATGTTATTTGGTTCTTCCACGCTCACTTGTGTCCCATAGGAGCCCGAGTACTTGATACCTGTTCCTTGATTTTTCGCACTATCCACATCCGGTAGGCCTTATGGACCCCCCCTGAGCCAGAGCTTGATTCATTTCTATTTCTTGGGGCCACAAACTAGTTTGGGGCTTTATTACTATCCTGTACCTATGCCAAGCTTTACTGCTTTATTTATGATTGTGCGTGGAGCACCTGTACTGTTTAGGATTGCGGAGTGTTTTCGCGGTATCAACAAGCCCAGTCACACTTTCGGGTTCCCAGTCGTTTACATCCATTGGCACAAACCTTGGGTCCGTCTCGGAGCCGGCCAACTTCGTTGCGGGTAGCTTAATGGGGTGGCCCCCTGAAATATTTTATGAATCCTGTGATTGCTTTGTCGTGAAAGCCTCGTTGGGTTTTGATTTGGTTTTTCCGAGGTTGATCGTGTGTGTGTTGCTATTTGTGCACCCCTGCAGGGTAAATCTTTCTGAAAGCCGTGTCCGCGGTTATGGACGACTCGGAGCACAGTATCTCGATCATAGACAAGCATAACTAAAGTAGTGCTATAAATTTGACTTAATATGTGACTAGTAATCAGCTTCACTATAATGGAATGGATATTAAAAATGCCAACAACTGGTGGATCTGGGGTTGTTTTGTGACAAGCTGTACCTGCCTAGTAAGTATTGCAACTCCAATGGAATGTGATAAAAGTATCAACAATTGCTGGGTTTTGGGATTCCTCAGGACAATTATATTTGACTAGTAAATGTTCCAACTACTACAGAATGGTTAATTAAAACTGCCCACTATTTATGCTCCAGGATGACTCATGCTATACATTTGACTAGTAAGTGCTTCAACTATAACCGAATGAATAAAACTGCCAACTGTGTGAGTTCCTCGGTTTGACTTCCTCGTTTGGTCTCGAGGGGGAATACCAGGATGGGTATGTTTGGTGCTACTATCAGGTTGGATCCGGATAGGTCTTTCTTATCCCTCTCTAATAGCCGCCAGTTTTACTGAGTCTCTATAGGTTGTTTAGTGCTGCTGTACTGCCGCTTCAGTCCACCATACCTATGTAGGCGAGAGCCGCCGAATTCTAGCCTCGCCGTGTACTGGCCTCAGTACCGTCGCTCCTCTTTTTCCTTTTCCCTTTGTCGGCACCCCTTTTGTTTTAGCAGGTTTGAGATCGACGTCGTTAGCAGGGTTACCCTTCCGGCTTGGCCTGGGCAGGGTTATGGACGCCATTGGTTATTCTACAGGGCTCTTAGCTCGATTTGCATCTTGTCCGTAGTCGGACGCTCTATCGTTTTCAAGGTGATTTGAATCTTTGTATAGTATATCTGTATTCTTGACTCATGGAGTCATTGTTGTATATATCTGTTCTGTGGGTCCCATCGAGGACTGATGCGTAATGGTATTACTTCATTTTCCACCCGCACGAAAGTGCCTGGTGGGCGTCCTTGAATCGTTTCTATGCGGGTTTGGCGGAAAGGGCTAAAACTTGCATAGGGACGATTCGAGGGTGTTATAGAGTGGTATCAGAGCTCAGCAGTTGCGATACCTCACAAGTCCAGCCTATAGGATAACCTAGCTAACGGCCGAACTAGAGAGTCAAAACTATTTTGCAAAATCGGTTGGATAGATCTGATTAGGTCTGCTTTTACTCCTTACCCCTCTGCTGTTCTCCTCTTACCTCTGCGTGTTTTGAATATGCTCTCTTATCTTTTCTTCGAGTCCAGGGTTTCTCGTGGTTGGGTTTTCCGTCGTACCTTCAGGTTTTTGCCTCCTCCTTTGGTAGCGGTGTTTCTACATCCGGTCTTCATGCTGTCTGAGTGATCCTTTATCTGTGGTACCATTCTTTGTTCCTTGTTTGTGCCTTCCGGTGTTTTCCGACGCGATGACATCATCTACGCCAGATCCGATGCAAAGTTTGCATCACTCCTTTGTTTCCGAACCTCGCTTGTCGAGATCTTCAGTCTAATTCCGAGAGTTGGTTGCATAATTCTCCTATTCATGTGCAGAGTAATGGTTTGGGTACGCGGTGGACTGATCACCATCCGACTACTCTTATCATTCGCTCTTGTACATTGAATCGGTGGATCCAGCAATTTTACTCCGTCCACGGAAGCTAGAGTTGGCTTTATTTGTTGATACCTCTACCTTCGCCCTTTGTTCCCGGAGTGTTCTCTCGATGACCATGGACAACGACCCCTTGTTGGTGGTGTCACCGATTTCAAGATGGAGCAACAATCTTGTTAGTTGTGTCGCGGGGATCTACACGAAGCGAGAAGATTCTGATCGTCGGCCTTCTTCCCGGTACCATGAGGCGGATCTCGAGGGCGAGATTCATTGTTAGTGGTGTCGAATTATGGCATCCCGCTAAAATCAATACTAGAAAATCATGGTGTTTTTGGTGCATTACATCATCATGACTGCATGCTCATGTCATCATACCACATTACATTTGAGCATCGTCATCATCATGCATGGTTTTGTCTAAAACTATTTTTGAAAAGCCTGGTTTTGTTTTCTGAACGCCCCGTCTTTTTATTCAAACTATAAACACCGGTCTCCCGGATTATTTTCGCTTTGTCTACAAACGGTTTGCAAAAGCCGTGTTTTAATAAATAAGATGTTTATTTTTGCAGGAGGCAGCCAGCCAGGCCCGAAAGCCCAGCTGGCCACCTCCAAATAAAATCTAGTCCAACCCCAAAACCCTATTCCTTAAACACCCCAAACCTAATCCTAATCAAACCCTAGTCTAGCCTAAGCCTAACCACACTTCCTGCCGCCACCATCCACACCTACCTACTCCCTCCTCTCTCCTCCCAGCCAGCGCCAGCGGCCCACCTGCAGCAAGCAGAGCCCTACCAACTCCCACCACCTGCATGTGCCCCGCCCGGGCCCCACACCTGACCCCGCACGCCACCACGCGCCGCTCCCCTCGATCGCCACCAACCCCGCCTGGCTCCATCCCCCAACGCCACCTACCCCCCACTGACTCGGTCCACCCAGTGGACACACACCCCACACCCCCACCTGCCCGACGCCCCAACCACTCCCCACCGACAACCACACCCTAGCCTCGATCCCCTCACCCTCTCTCTCTTCCCCTGGACCCACCACCTCCCACGTCCCTAGGCGCGCCCTCTCCCTCGTTTCTATCCCCACGAAACCCCCCTGCCCCGCTCTTCCCCGCCGTCGTCAGTGGCCACCGCCACCATGGCCCCATCTCCCTTGCCGAAGCGCCGCCGCCCCTCTCACCGGCTAGCGCCGCCCAGGGCTCCTCCTCTCCGAGCCTCCTCCTGCGAGCCCCGCCGCTCCAGCGAGCCACCGCAGACATGGCCTCGTCAGCCTCCCGAGCGCCTCACCAAGGACCCGCTCCTCCTCTCGTCGTGCCTCCCCGTCGAGCTCGGCTACCAACGCCGCCGCCCGAGCACCTCCTATCCGCCTTAGGCCACACGCCTCGCCGCCAAGCCCTTCCCCTGCAAGCTCTCCTCTGTGCCGAGCCCGCCACCAACCCGGGCAACCTCACCTCGTGGCCTCACCCTCCTCATAGTTGACCGCGTCGACGCCGCCCTGCATCCGGCCGCATCGCCCAGCGCCTCTTCGCCATTGGGTCCGCGGCCAATCACCTACGCCGTGGAGCCTCGGCCCCGCGCCTCGCGTCCGTGCGTCGGCCTCGTCTCCCTGCGGGCCCCACGAGCCATCGTGTTGCGCGCCCCCGAGCACCTCTGCCTCGCGTGCGCCGCCGCCCTGCAAGCTCATGGCGGCCTCCGCTCTTCTCGACTCGACGCGCAGCGACGCCGAGTTTCTGCATCGTTGCCCGGCCGCTTGGCCCCTGATGGATGTGTGTGAAGGGCAAACAAAAGACGAGAAGTTGTACAAGGTGTGTGGCTGACAAGATCTCCTTCACGAATGACCCTGAGCCCCGGCGCTCCAAGTCTCCATCCCGGGTCCCGACCTCGAAGCCTGATCCCGGTGATCCGAAGACCGATCCTGGAGTTCGAGACCCGAACCCGATGAACCATCGACGTTGAACTCTCGGAATGACAAGTTCTCCATCCTAGAACGCCATGCCCGCCTCTGAGGATCCGGTGCCGCCGGTACGACAAGATCTTCTTCTCGGGACATCGAGTTCGCCATCACGGATGACAAGCACGCCTTCATGGAACCGAAGACACGGAAACCGCAAGACCTTCTTCCTGGAACGCCAAGTTCTTCATCTCGGACGCCATGACCGTCTACACGGACCCGAAGACCACCGGTACCCGATCCATTCAAGTTCGCCATCGACGGCAAGATCGACCGCTTGGAACCCAAGTTCACCGTCACGACACGACAAGTTCTCCATCGCGAGTCCGAACCTCGCCGTCCCGTCCAACCCTGAGTCCGAACCCCGAACCCCCGGAACCAAGATCTTCCGAACCCAGATGTGTGACCCTAAGTCTCTATTTTTATAATATGACATTATCATTTGTCGCATATTAAATTATTCATGCATGCATATATATTTTGTGGGTGTGGGTTATTTTGTCGATTCGCCTCATAATTAAATATGGAGTCTATATGCGGGATATCTTTGTCTTATTCCGGACTCCATTTAAATTGGTGTAGCGAACCGATGCCATGTTTCACCATGTTAATACAACATTTGAATTGCGGGGGTTCTAAATAACTTGAACCATATAATTATTTGTCGGGACCTCGGTTCCGCTTAATACTGCCTAATTGCACCGCATCTGCATCATATCATAATCATGCCGGATCTTCTGCCGTAATATTAAATAGTGCATCCGGTGTTTCTTCTAGTGTTTGCTTCTTCACGGATTAGGCCGATGAGATGTTGTGAGATTCGACAAGTTCTCGGGATATGATCCGTCGGCAGTGTTTCCCAGGCGAGCATCTCTCCTCCTTCTACCTATTTTGCTTTTATAGTATTTATTTCCCCTGTTGATCTATTGATATCTGTGTCGTGATGCTTTAGTGTTCCGTACCAGATATATCCCGTGCAGCCTCTATATTGCCATGGACACCTCCTAATACATGTTGTTTGGTAGATAGCTGGCCTTGCGAGTCATAGTTGCTTGCTCAGGTGCGATCTCGTGTTGTCGAGTACCACAGTTGTTGGAATGCTAGTAGATGTTAATGGTGGAGATGATCATGACTTTAAACACAACTATTAAATTGCTAGATATAACTAATGCAGAGGCATCAGTGGGCAATAGATGTTATTTGGTTCTTCCACGCTCACTTGTGTCTCGTATGACCCTGAGTACTTGATACTTGTTCCTTGTTTTTTTGCACTATCCACATCCGGGAGGCCTTATGGACCCTCCTGAGCCAGAGCTTGATTCATTTCTATTTCTTGGGTCCACAAACTAGTTTGGGGCTTTACTACTATCCTGTACCTATGCCATGCTTTACTGCTTTATTTACGATTGTGTGTGGAGCACCTGTACTGTTTAGGATTGCGGAGTGTTTTCGCGGTATCGACAAGCCCAATCACACTTTCGGGTTCCCAGTCGTTTACAGCCATTGGCGCAAACCTTGGGTCCATCTCGGAGCCGGCCAACTTCATTGCGGGTAGCTTAATGGGGTGGCCCCCTGAAATATTTTATGAATCCTGTGATTGCTTTGTCGTGAAAGCCTCGTTGGGTTTTGATTTGGTTTTTCCGAGGTTGATCGTGTGTGTGTTGCTATTTGTGCACCCCTGCAGGGTAAATATTTCTGAAAGCCGTGTCCGCGGTTATGGACGACTCGGAGCACAGTATCTCGATCATAGACAAGCATAACTAAAGTAGTGCTTAAATTTGACTTAATATGTGACTAGTAATTAGATTCACTATAATGGAATGGATATTAAAAATGCCAACAACTGGTGGATCTGGGGTTGTTTTGTGACAAGTTGTACCTGCCTAGTAAGTATTGCAACTCCAATGGAATGTGATAAAAGTATCAACAATTGCTGGGTTTTGGGATTCTTCAGGACAATTATATCTGACTAGTAATTGTTCCAACTACCACAGAATGGTTAATTAAAACTGCCCACTATTTATGCTCCAGGATGACTCATGCTATACATCTGACTAGTAAGTGCTTCAACTATAACCGAATGAATAAAACTGCCAACTGTGTGAGTTCCTCGGTTTGACTTCCTCGTTTGGTCTCGAGGGGGAATACCAGGATGGGTGTGTTTAGTGTTACTATCAGGTTGGATCCGGATAGGTCTTTCTTATCCCTCTCTAATAGCCGCCAGTTTTACTGAGTCTCTATAGGTTGTTTAGTGCTGCTGTGCTGCCGCTTCAGTCCACCATACCTATGTAGGCGAGAGCCGCCGAATTCTAGCCTCGCCGTGTACTGGCCTCAGTACTGACGCTCCTCTTTTTCCTTTGCCCTTTGTCGGCACCCCTTTTGTTTTAGCAGGTTTGAGATCGATGTCGTTAGCAGGGTCACCCTTCCGGCTTGGCCTGGGCAGGGTTATGGACGCCATTGGTTATTCTACAGGGCTCTTAGCCCCATTTGCCTGTAGTCGGACGCTCTATTGTTTTCCAGGTGATTTGAATCTTTGTATAGTATATCTGTATTCTTGACTCATGGAGTCGTTGTTGTATATATCTGTTCTGTGGGTCCCATCGAGGACTGATGCGTAATGGTATTACTTTGTTTTCCACCCGCATGAAAGTGCCTGGTGGGCGTCCTTGAATCGTTTCTATGCGGGTTTGGCGGAAAGGGCTAAAACTTGCATAGGGCCGATTTGAGGGTGTTACACATATGATGTCTTGTGAGTAGTTTGTTTTGTTCTTGAGGACATGGGATAAGTCATGTTGTTAGTAGTGGTTGAGAGAGATTCAATAGTTTGATATTTAAGTTGTGGTGTACTTCTTCTAGTGGTGTCATGTGAACGTCGACTACATGACACTTCACCTATATGGGCCTAGGGGAATGCATTGTGTATTTGGCTACGAATCGTAGGGGTTGCAGGAGTGACAGAAACCTGAACCCCCGTTAGGAAACCATTGCACAAGGGACGTAAGGGTCTTAGAGTTCAAAGCTGTGGTTAGGTTTCTACCTTAATTATTTTCTTGTACTTACAGATGTTTGCAAGGGGTATACTCACAAGTATGTATTAGTCCTAGGAAGGTCGGTACATTAGCATAGGTTCACCCACACAACACTTAGGAAGCTAAAGAAGATTAATCAACTATATAAAGCGAAAGCACTTGACAGTCTTCCCATGTGTCCTCGAGAACGTTTGGTCATCTTAAGTAATACAACCGTCTTGTCCTTTGCTGCATAAATGATTGGGCCACTTGCTGCATTTATTCCTACTGTTTTTTATTTACTCGTACTTTGTTCACTTGCTTTATCAAAAACCCCTAAAAATCTGTTTGCTAAGTATCTGCAGAATATTCATGATCCATACCACTAGCCATCACCTTCTGCTCCTTGTTGGATTCGACACTCTTACTTATCGAAAATACTGCGATACACCCCCTATACTTGTGGGTCATCAGAGCGTTGGAATCTCAATCGACAAGTTATGACCAATGAAAGCAATTGCCAAAGTTCAAAATCCCCACTCGAGTCTGCGACTCAAATAGGCACTCAGGGGCTACTCCCATAGGGAGCGCTGGTCGCGCACCCTATGAAAAGAAAAAATAGTTATCCATGGCAAAAAGCGCTGACCACGTCCGCACCATGAGCATTTGAAACATTCGGCGACTCCGCCTCTTAATCACTAGAAATACCCTACAAAGAGACAACGTCTCTTGGTCCACCCGAATCACCTCAGCGGTGAATAAACATTCGGATCCCGTGTTTACAACGTGAATATAAGACCTGTGAAAGGACTAACAACGTACCTGCTACGCTCTACCAGAAATAAACTATGCCTACATGCATGATGAAAAATCCTTGACAGACGCGCGAGTGCTCGTATTAAAACACTAGAATTCGACTCTATAAGACCTCTGCGACATGAGTCGAATTACGCCAGCAATGTTCCGAATTCGAGTCCGGGGACTCGGGTTTGAGTAGATAGCGTTGTTTTTACCTAAGACAGTTAACTGATCCTGATCCGTCGGATGTACCGGGCACGCATATCGACAATCCCCATACACAAGCCGCGACACCAAAAACTACTTTCAGATGGATTTATATTCCATGCACTCAAAGACTATAGTATCCACCCGAATCTACGATTCGACTGGACACTTGGGGGCTACTGACATGGGTATACACTATAGGTACTCGTGTTTGGCCTATACGGTCCAACCCAAGAGGAACCCGCAGGACAATTGAAGCCCAACAAGGATTCGGGTGGCCCAAGAGGAAGGCGACTCCTTGAGGGACACGGCAAGCAATAGATAGATTTTCAAAAGGGTGAAACCCTAATTTGTAACCGACTCGGCCTGCTATCCCGAGACCAAGTCTCCCTATATAAAGGCTAGTAGGGGCAGCGAGACGGATATCCGCAACCCTAGCATACACCTCGCCAGATCACATCTGCGCACCCCTTGTAACTTCCGACTCCTTGATAATCTAAGAGCAGACAAGCAGGAGTAGGGTTCCTTCCGAGGGCCTGAACCTGGGTAAACCGTGTGTCCTAGATGTGCTTGTTTGCTAGCCGATCGACGCCTCCAGCTCTCTCCAATCCCTCGAACCTAAGTCCATCAACGATGGACATTGACGAGTTAACCCCTCGTCATTGGGTGTTCTATTGATATAAGTGAAAGTGTCCTTTCCATGTATTTTAATAAAATGAATTACTTGATATGTCTTGTAACGGATTAATCCCCTATATAGATAGCATTTTAGGTAATATTTTTGGGCAAAGGACTTTGGTTGAATTAAAGGAATTATTGGAAATTATTACTCAAAATCATCAGGACTAGAATATCTAAGGAGAAGAACTTAAATGATCTCCAAGTATAAAGGAAAATCTCTAACTATTGTAAGAACACATGAAATAAGCTATGAAATGTATTAAAGAGAAGGGAACTAAAATATGCATGTTTAAGGAATATTTGATAAAGGCCTTAGGTTATTTATTGATGAACCATGCTTACCTACTAAGTTAAACTAGGTCCAAATCATTGAGTGTTATGATGAGTCTACATGTGATACTAATGTTGTCATTATCAATATATGTGTCAATTTTTCTTCAAAACAACATAGTTATAATAAGATGTTAAAATAATTTTGATAGACAGTTCTTGTAGAATTGAGTTTTTGCATGAAGACATTTATGAAATGTTGTTTTTGATAGCATGAGACGATCCAATATTTGTACATTGAATGCCATTTTGTAAAAATATTATATAGTAGCAATATAGTCAATATGGCTTTTAACCTAACCCCAAAATATCGAGAATTTATTTAGGAATTGGTTAACCGAAGTGAACAATCTTGATAAAACACATATTTGAGTAGGTGTTTATGATTTACTATGGATATTTTGCATGTAAGGAATGGTTTGGTTTTTAATATAACTTCGCCTGCTTCTTTTACATAGGTTACTATTATTCTCTTAATAACAAACTAGATCTATATGTGGTTTTTCTCCTACTGGAAGAGCTCAAACTGGACATGACTATTGGGTGCAACCGTTTGGAAACGGTTGCACAAGACTTATTCAACCCGTTAGGTAACATTTTCATAATAGGATGCATCCATCTTTTCTCCTCCTTGCTTTTTTAGGATGGTCCATAAGATGAACTCTTTGTATAAACTATTTAATAAACTAGCGTGGTGGCCCTCGCAAATGCGAGGGCACCATCTTTAACCGTTTTAAAGGAATGATAAATAGAGTTATGGGTTCATGGATGTCACATTTTATAACAAAAAATAATAAGGATCTAGGACTATAACAATGTTACGGTAAATGTAGTAACATATGTGAGTGAGAGCTTGAACCAACTTAAAATATGGGCTAAAATTGTTGCGCATCCATCATTGCACAAACATGTGTTGTTTGTTTGTAATATTTGATCAATAGTAAAACTTGTATGTTAGACCAGTATGAGATCTCAATGAACATGGATAAATTTTGTTGATGAACATAAATAAAATAGTTCATCATTCTTAGTAATTCATCCAGATTAAACATTTACAATTGTTACCTCGGTCTGTGTTTCTCCCACATATCTATTTATGCAATTTTAAAACGTGAAACCATATATATAAACTTTAATAAAGTTCCATGGTGAAATTTTTACATAATTTTGAATATAAATAGTATGACTTATAAAAATACAAATGCAAAATTAGCACTAAATTAGTCATTATTTATTTTGAGTGGATTCATTAACATGTTTATATGTTGCTAGTTAAAGTATGAGCTTAAATGTTTTAATGTCATCTATTTTGATATAGTATTTTTTATCTATGCATTTGAATATTTGACTATTCTCTCGATTTGCAATTCATTGTATATATACACTCAATTTGTATTTATGGTCATGTAAAATAAACACACATCTTCGATAACATAGATCCAACCTCTTAATCAGTGTTCAACTTCAATGTATGATCAAATGATCTGTGCTCCTGTGTTGATTTCATTAAAACATTAAAAACACATGGACAAAATTCTAAGCATGTCAAATCATACAAACCAAATAATATTCACTGGAACAATTTCTAATAATTTAATTGTGCACATCTTAGGTCTTCTGAATAATAAAATTAGAGTCTAGATTTGCAATGTGGATTACAAAGATGAAGGATATCAATTATTCAATTGACAACAACACTAAGTCATAAATGTACCATATGTTGACCACTTCATAATGTAGTTTGCATAAATTTTCGCTCATGTGTACAAAGTTTTGCACATCTTTTTTGTGAAAACTTAAACTAAATAGTCACTCATTTAGTTTCAATACTTTTTCAAAAGGGGTATACCTAGCCTCTCCATCAATTGATGTGCACATCCACATTTTTTCTTTCAAATCTTCAGCTTCATAAAGCATTACACCTCACATACTTTCCCACAAGGGTGTCATGCAAATTTTCTAATTCATATAAAATTAACACTACATGTGTTATAGCTATATCCATCCAATATGTTTGTCGCTAGTCAAATTATGAGAGGTTACTTATACTACAACTAATAAATATGATCCACCAGGTGATTGGATGATTTTTATGTACATGGATACTTTGGTTGTTATACATTTTGGTACAATTATGAAATCTACTACTTACAATTAGATTTTTTGATTGAATATCATGTTCAAGAAAATAAATTTTATTATTTTTTAGATACATTACGAAAACTTATCAATATAAATTGCTTTGTAGAGACCCAAAATCTACCAGTTTTTACCTATCACATGACAATTACAAAAAAACTATTGGTGTCGATCTTCTTTATGCTTGCATAACAAATAATATAGGGACACGATATTGACACCGGATGCTTGCATTTATGTGAGAATTTCGATCACATTTGTAATCTTTGTAATTACATATTGCTTGTGATGCTTAGAGATACATATTAAGATCCTACAGTTTGGCAATTGGATGCTTTGATGTTTCCAAAATAATTCTTGTATATCTTTTACTTCCATTTTATGGTAATTGTAATTTATAGTAAACAAAGTTGATTATTTCTAGGCTACGTACAGTGATGCTATATTATCTAGCTTTTTGAAAGTAATCGTTGCGCCGAGATCAACAATATGGACCCGATGCTTAAACAAAAAAAAAGTTCAACCATAAGTATAGATCAAGTCGATAATTTCTAGCTGCGTACATTGATGTGGTAATATTTAGGTTTTTTTAAATAATCAATGCCCGAGATCTAACCATGTGGACCATATGTGTTGATTGCTAGTATTAATGATTTTTGTCTATCTTTTAATATTCAAAGACAATGATATTGCAATCTTCCACTGAATGTTTTAGTAAACAGAGTTTTGGAATATTTGTATCATTTTCTATGGTTTCTAGTAAAATTTAAAAGGTAGATGTGTTTACCTATTTTTGTATGCTTGATAATGCTCATGTATAGATTATTACACTCAACTACATATTGTTCATGTATAGATTATTTTATTATAATTTTAAGGTTTATTTTGCAGCAGAGTGCTTCCAAAGAAGTATCGTAGAACCTTGGTATTTATTTTCCTACCCAACAAATACTATAGTTTTGGAAAAGGAGGATGAGACCACCTTTTCAGTGTACTGCAAAATCAATGCAATATTGCAAATATAAACTGCAGGTTTACTACTAAAGTAAATATCTAAAGTATTTAAAATCATGTATTTCTAGAATCCACTATATTTTTACTATACCTATGAAAACATTTTCTACCAAATGCAACCTTTAAATCATAACAAATCTTCCTGACATTGTGCGGATTTTGGACGGTTTGGTACATAGAAAATGTTGAGCCAAAACTAAGATGGACAGAGTAGTACGACATGAAAATAGATATTGTATAGTTCTTCCGTGAATAGACTTGGCTAGATGATTTTTCTACTAATGGACCCGACTTGCTTGCTGGCATTCTCATTTATTTTGAAACGGAATCATATGTTTTATTTTTGAACGGATTTGATCGGCCATTCCTCGTGATGTATTTCCGACAAAAAATTGCTTTGTTTTATACCTATCATAATTGTAGGACGTGGTACACGGAACATGTTCACCCAAAACTAAGATGGATAGAGTAGTAAGACGAAAATAGATATTGGAGAGTTCCTGAGTGAATGGACTTGGCTAGATGATATTTCTGCTAACGGACTCGGCTTGCTTGTTGGCATTCCCTTTTATTTCAAAACATAAGCGGATTTGATCGGCCATTCCTCGGGATGTAATCCCGGCAAAAAGTTTGCTTTACACATTTCAAATTTTGGATGTTTTGTACCAGTCGTAATTGTGAGATGTGGTACACAGAAAATGTTGAGCCAAAACTAAGATGGACATAGTAGTAAGACATGAAAATTAGATATTGTAGAATTGTTCAGTGAATGGACTTGGCTAGATGATTTTCTGCTAACAGACTCATCTTGCTTGCTGGCATTCTCATTTATTTTGAAACGAAATCGTATGTTTTATTTTATTTCTGAACCGATTTGATCGGCCATTCCTTGTGATGTATTCCCGGAAAAAAATTCCTTTGCACATTTCATTTCACGTTTCCAAGGGAAAATATGGATTTGTATCAAAAGTACATAATATTGTATTGCTTGCTGGTCAACTCTTTTATTTATAAACTGACTCGTATATTTTTGAACAGACTTGATAGACTATTCATTACTATGGAGTACCCCGGTCCAAATAATAACACGACTTGGTAGACTTTTTTAGCCTACCAAACATCTTACGGTAGAAAAAAGGAAATAAAGATAAGACGTGACAAACCTTGTATACGTTTTCTTTCTTGAAAGGACTCCGATCTAGCTGGCCAACTCTATTTTCAAACGGACTCTCCCTATCCTACATTTTTTTAAACGGAGTCGTACGTGGACTGGTCACCCTATTCCTACGGGATGTATTGCCAAGAAAAAATAGGTTTGCATGTCTTTCATTAAAGTTATTGTACATAATATATTGTACATATAGTACGTGATGGACGGAACTCACGGTTACGCAAAGAAAGTTATTTCATTAAAATCATGGCCACAAATTTTAAATCTAACCATTAAAATAATTTAGGTGATGTAGATCAACCTGATGTCTCGTAAAACACCCTTATATTGCTTTTAGTATAGATTTTCAACAAGTTAATAAAAGCCATATGCATCAGTGGATGCACAAGCCGGGTAATGCCCCCTTCGGAAAGAAACTAACGATTTACAAACGCCAGAAACAATACACATTTCCACCTTTTACCGAAATCATCTACTGTAGAACAAAACATGGCGAATCATCAATACGAGATAGAGTCCAAGAAAAGAAAAAAAAATCAAGAATCAGCCCGTGTTCTGCATGCCGGCGGCGATTCCCTTCATGGTGAGGATGAGCGTGTCCTCCAGCCCCGGGTCGTACTCGGTGCTGGGGTTGAGCTCCACCAGGCTCTCAGCCGTGTCGTCGATCAGCTCCGTGGACAAGGGCGGCCGCGTCGCCGGCCTGAATCCACCGTCCCTGATCCTCTTCAGCGTGTAGGCCTGGCACACGTTCAGCGCCGTGATGTACGAGTCCCGCAGCATCAGCCGCTGCCTCAGGAACGGGTCGCTCTCCAGCAGGTCGTCGTGCCCAGCAACCTACACATGCAAATTCAAGACATCGTCAGCATGCAGGACTGTCCATGGCGAAAATGAGCTGACATGCAATGTAAACCGCCGTGCCTATCGAGATTCGAGCTGCTTACTTTCAGAAGGAGGCTCTGTGTCTCGGCATAGTTGGCTCTGAGCTGCTCGCCGAAGGGCCGGAGGTCTTGTGGCACCAGCAGCTTGTCGTAGAGGGCGGCGATGCCGGGGTCGCCCTTGGCGAAGACCATCTCGAGCAGGTCGATGGTGACGCGGAAGAAGGGCCACTCATCGTACATCTCCCGAAGCGTGGCGAGGCCGGCGGGCTTGTCCATGGCGTGCCGGAACGCGGCCCCGAAGCCCAGCCACACGGGGAGGTGGAACCTTGTCTGCGTCCACGCGAAGATCCACGGGATGGCGCGCAACGACTCTATGCCGCCCGCGGCCTTCCGCTTCGACGGCCGGCTGCCGATGTTCATCCTCCCGTACTCCGTCTCGGGCGTCGCAGAGCGGAAGTACTCCACGAAGCGCGGCTCCTGGAACACGATGGACCGGTACTCCTCGGTGGCCACCGTGGCCATGTCGTCCAGCAGCGCGCGCCACTCGGGCTTCGGGGACACGGGCGGGTTCATGCCGTGCTCCAGCGTCGCCGCCGTGAACCTCTGCAGCGTGCGGAAGCAGAGGTTCTCCTCGCCGAACGACTTCTCAATCACCTCTCCCTGGACGGTCACGCGGAGCAAGCCGTTGACGGTGCTGGGCGGCTGCGACAGGATGGCCAGGTGGCTCGGCCCGCCGCCGCGGCCCACGGTGCCGCCCCGGCCATGGAAGATGGTCAGCTTGACGCGGTGCCGCTCCGCGACGCCCACGATCTCCTCCTGGGCCTTATACAAGTGCCACGCCGCCGATAGCCGACCGGCGTCCTTGCCAGAGTCCGAGTACCCGATCATGATCTCCTGCTTCCCATTAATCCTCTCCTTGTACCAGTCGATGGAGAAGAGGAGCTCCATGGTGGCGCGCGCCTGCTGGAGGTCCGCGAGCTTCTCGAACAGCGGCACGACCCTCATGGGCTTCTTGACGCCGCACTCCCGCTGCAGCAGCTCGACGGCGAGCACGTCGGACGGTGCGGTGGCCATGGAGATGACGTAGGCCCCGAAGCTGTCCTCGGGGAGCTCGGAGATGACCCGGAACGTGCCGAGCACGTCGGCGACCTCGTCGGACTGCGGCAGGTCGGGGCCGAAGAGCGGGCGGTTGCACTGGAGCTCCGAGACGAGCCACTCCTGACGCTGCTCCTCAGGCCAGTCCCGGTAGGAGCCAATGCCGAGGTGCGTGGTGATGGCGTCCACGGCGTCGGTGTGGCGGTCGGACTCCTGCCGGATGTCCAGCTTGACGAGGCAGAGGCCGAAGGTGGCGATCTGCCGCATGAAGTCCAGCAGGCTACCGTCCGCGATCAGCTTGTCGCCGCAGTCGCACAGCGAGCGATAGCACAGCTCCAGGGGCTCCAAGAACTGCAACAGATTTAACCATGGTCCACATATATATACTGAATCAAATGTACTGCTACCTGGTTCTTATTCTTAGGGAGTGTCTAGATCTCAGGCGCCTGAGAACTTGTTAAGTCTAAGTCGCTGATGTCATCCTAATATTTGTACTAATTCTCAGTTGCAACCTAGTTGCAACTCATAAGATTTGTACTAATTCTCAGTTGCAACCTAGTTGTAACTCATAAAATTCTTAGTTACACCCTAGTTGCAACTCATGTGTAACTTTCACTTTGCACGAATCACGAGGTAAATCGAACGGTGAAAGAGGCGACTGAGACCTAAGAAGTTCTCAGGCGCCTGAGAACTAGCAAAACCGTTATTCTTAAGCTCAGATCGATTGCATTGGAAAAAAGAATAGCAACCTCCTCGACACTTCTGTAAGTATGGTCTTCAGGGATGCTTGATTCTCCATGAGACAAGATCTCTCGAGCACGCTCACATGTGTTATACAGCTTGTCCCTCACATCCCCGAGTATGATGCGGTACGGCTCCCGCGGAGAAATCTGCTTCCAAAACTCTGCAGCACGAATCGATTGAATCAGCTTATGAAACGTTTGCTAATTCAAGATCTGAAAGTTTTTAGTGTGTAGCCATTCCCGCCACATGCTCTATGTTTCAACAGATATACACACTGTCAGTCTGTCACGCAGGTTGAAGGAAAAAATTTCTGCAGGTTCTGAACACAATGTAATGGAACATACCGATGTAGTATTTGGCGTACTTCCGGGAGGACAGCCTGTGCAGCTCGTCGGCGCGAGCCCTGAGCTCGTCATTGCACCGCCACATAGAAAGCTTCAAACAAACAAACAAACAAACAAATGCACGACGGCGCCCTCAGAAACTGAAACAAGTAAAAAAGAGCTGTTTCTTGTGAGAAGATCAGAGATTCAGTGTGGCACCTCGAACATGAGACTGCCCATCTTGGAGAAGTACATGTTGGCGGCCATCATCCTGGCGAGCAGGCAGACGTCCCTGGTGACCTCTGGCGTCACCCTGGGGTTCCCGTCCCGGTCGCCGCCCATCCACGAGGAGAACTGGATGAGCGGGATGTCGTAGGGGAGGCGCTCATCGATGCCGATGTTCTTGAGCGCCGTGTCCACGCGCCGGAGGAACTTGGGCACGCCGTTCCAGATAGTGTCGTGGAAGTAGCTCATCCCCAGCCGCATCTCGTCCTGCGGCGTCGGCGGCGTCCGCCGGATCTCGTCCGTCCTGAACGCCGCGAGAATCTGCAAGCACACAAAATTCAGACAGGTTTCGGTCCAGTTGATCTCCCTCCTACACCACGACACAGACACGATGATCGTTGAGACTGTTTGGTGACATGGTATCAAACGAACCTCTCTCTGCAGGGCCTCGTCGATCTCCTGCTTCTCGTTCTCGGAGACGCCCTCCACGCACAGCCGCGTCAGGTGCGTCCTGATACTGAAACAACAGCATGAACAGAACACACGTAAATGAAGTGAAGCACGAGTCATTTAGTGAAGTAGTGTCCCTCACTAACCTAGCGTGCTTCTCGAGGAGGGAGCGCCTGACGGACTGCGTGGGGTGCGCGGTGAAGACGAGGTCGATGGTCTGTGTCCTGAGCGCGTCGAACACCTCCCGGGGCGTCTTGCCGAGCCCGTGCACCAGCCGCTGGATGGTCTCGTCGATATCGGACTCGGTGGGCGCGGAGCCCTCGTCGGCGAACCCGCCGCGCCGGCTCGCCTCCATCTTCTTCTGCCGCACCATCTGGACCTCCTCGGCCAGGTTGGCCAGGTTGAGCATGTGCGAGAAGGAGCTCGTCAGCGTGATGGCGTCGCCCACGTCCAGGCTCGTGAACAGCGCCCCCAGCTGCCCCAGCCTCGCCGCCTGGTCGCCCCCGTCGCGCTGGTACTCCCCGGACACCCTCAGGCACTCCTCAGCCTGCACCACAAACACCGTTCATTATCTGCTGACACATCGACATGAGAATTATCTGCTGCTCTGCTCTGTCAGCGCGCGCGCGTGCGCGCGTGCGTACCACTCGTCTGAAGTTGCTGCCGTGCAGCTCCTGCAGGATGTCGAGGAAGCGGTCCACGAGGAGGGTCTCGTAGTTCAGCAGGCCGTCTTCGTCGTCGTCGTTGGCCACTCTGTCCCGCGCGAGCCGGCGGAGCTCGGCGCCCACGGACTCGGCCACCGCCGTCGCGCGGACGCTCCTCGTCGTGTCCGGCCGGCGGAGGACGGCATACTGAGGAAACAGCCCGAGCCGCCGCCCCCGGCCGCGCTCGAGCTTTATCAGAAGCGTGAACGGCGCGGAGTGGAGGGATATCATCTCGCACTCAGCTCCCGCGCGCGTGTACAGATTTTACACGACACGTATCAGCTAGCAGGACATGGCGGGAGTACGGCACGCCATTTTGCTCTCTGGGTTTTATGTAGGATGGGGAGGCGAAAGAGGATTTGGGTGGCTGCTAAGCAGCACCTCCCGGGTCTCCGCTGTGGCTAAACCCATGCGTGCCATACGATTTTTGCCGGACGTTTCGCCGGTACCACGGGCCGTACTACTCCGCTGGCGTAGCTGCTAACTCGTCCGCGTGTCCAGGATTATGCGAAGTCGGCCGATGAAATCTTTGCGCGCAATACGGCTCCTCGTTTTTGTTTCTTCCGGCGAGCTGACGTTTAGATGGCTCAAGAGCTGTAGACTGGTCTCTGGTGGGAATGTTGCGCGCTGGACCAACAGAGACATGGGGGGAAGCTGCTAAACCTTTCCTCCGTGACAGTAGAAGCAACCAATTGGGAGAGGGAGACAACGTGAATCGGAATTTCACTAGAAATGGCATCCAGTATCCAGATTTTGGAATATTCTACAGGCAGTATGACATTTGCGCCTTAAAATGATATTTGCACAGATATTTTGCAAAATTGTGTCCGTTGCTGCAGAAATTATAGAAATGACCATCTCCAGTTCTGCACTGACCACCGGAAATTAGGGCCAGATCAATCTTACAACACTGAGCATTTATTGTAAGAAAAATATTAACTTAATCTGAATGAAACCAACCAGCATAAGAAGCATAGTAGGACAAGAAGGTACTAGCTCTTACAGTACATGGAGTAGTCACTGAGGAAAGCTGGAATGACTGCTTGCGCAAGACACATGAACAAGATAAAGAAAAATCAATTGCATGTCCTGATTTACATTTTGCTTCTCAAATACCAATTACTACCCCCGTTCCATAATATAAGCCTTTTTAGAAAGCTAAAACAGTTTGCTAAAAAGGCTTATATTGTGGAACAGAGGGAGTATGAAGGAAGTTGACAGGGTGATGCAAAATAAGACTTTAGATTAATTGCCTTCACCAAAGCAGAGAAACATGATGCGAAATAATAAGAGTATATTTTTTCTCACCGATATGCCCCATCTTATTGACAACGTAAAGGGATGATTTTTAGTACAATGCTAGGAAAGATAGCTTGACATACTTATTTTATCAGTTGATCTCACTACCTTTAATAAATAATAAGATAAATTTACATGATGTGAATATGATTTAGCATTTTCACAACCACAGGGACCTAAGGTACACTACCACGAACTAATAAAAAGGTTAAAAAAACAGACCTGCGAAATCTAATTACAATGAAGAAAAGGTGTTATTCACATTTTCGCTCTTCATCCTGTACTAGTCGCATATACAGAAAAATTCTGTCATATGCATTCCCAGTAGAGTGCTCATATATCACTCCAGCTATCATCATCACCTCCCTCGTAGTCACTGGCCACAGCCTGATAACATGGAAGTAATCAGGTGGGCACAAATAATAGCCCAAGATCTAATATGAGGAAAAAAGTGAGACAATACATACCTGGCGGATCGCATTTGCCTTCTCCAAAATTGCTACAACGCTAGAATTAGCGGTGGACTGGGATGAGGTGTTTGCCTTAGATCCATTTGTCCGTCTTAAGTTGAATGTCTGCATTGTACAGACATATTAACAAACTATCGAGTGAGCTACTTTAGTGCGCTGTGTTGCAAGTGCAGAGAATCAACAAATTTCGAAGCAATGGCCTAAAAGGTTGTCATATGCAAGTACATCAGTTCATATATTTGACATACCTTGCTCCTGATTTGCTGAAGCAACTCCTCCCGTTCATCCAAACTGTTAACATCATTGACTATTGCTTTTGACTTTTGATGTCCATTCAGCTTGTGCAAATCGGGCTGCAATAGTTTGTTAGGGAGAAAAATCAGTATCACATCCCAGTCAAATGCTACAAACTAGGTAAAGGTCTTTCAAGTTCAAGAATCAACTGATTGTCATTAGAAAAAATTACTTGTTACGCTATGGTTAGAAACATTTTTGCTATACTGAGACAAAGTTTGCAAGTACCAAGTGTTCAACACAGCCAACCATGATGAACTCAACGGCACTATGGATCAGATAATACTCAATCTGTTCCATAATGTAGAATGTTTTGGCAAAATGTTCTACAATATGGAACGGAAGTAGTATGTACAAACTCTGTCAATACCCATAGCATAATAGGAGATTTTGTGCCAACGGCGGGAAAAGTGAGTTATGGGCTTATGGCTGAAATGCTCAAGTTATGAAAATATCTAGTGTTTCATGCCTAATGAGTTTTAACCATAGAACATCAGCATTAATTCTCTGAACACAAAATGCTTACTCTCCTGTAGTGCCAGATCAATAACTTTGATCCTACTGGGTCTGACTACTTATATCACTCCGCATGAACATTCCACATTTAACATATTTAGCCAACTCGTCAGTTATATTGATAAAATTATCAAATAATTATCCAAAGACCTATTTTGAATTTCCATGTTTGGGAAGAGGAGGTGGGTTCTCTACTGTCCATCCTTCCATTTGAACTACTTTAGCCACATTGGTAGAAGTAGCAAGATTATGAAATCATAGATAATTACCGAGCTTTTCTTAATAATAAAAATAAAGAGCACAAACCTTATCCCTGATTTGCTGAAGCAAGCTTGATTTGATCTCGAAGATATTAGGAAGATCACTGAATTCTTTTACCACGTCGATCTTCTGATTGATCTGCATGCACGGAGTCAATATAATTTCATCAGTAAGAGATCACAAGGAGAACTGTACCAAGATATTCAAAAAAGGGTCAGCCTCACCACTTCCTTCGCATTTCCTTGTGGATCTGCTGGTGCATTGAGCGGAAGATGTTCTTCCTGCCCAGGAGTGTGTACAGGTGGTAGACTCAAGGCATTCTTAAGCATGTTTTTAGCTGTAGATTCTCTTTCTTCTTCTTCTAGCGAAGTTGTTTGTTTCATCGTCCTCCACTGCATTGGGGGAAGAGGAGGCGGTGGCGGCATCTGATCTTGATCTGGTGATAGATTGACTGGAGTATGTGGAATGAGGGCATCTCCATTTTGATGATTATTTGTGGACATCAACATGTCAAAGTTAGGAAGTTCTCCAGCAGGATGGGATTCTAACGTGCCAAGTCCATGATGATCTCCAATATCTGAAAGTGAAATAGTGGATTTTTCACCAGATAAGTTCATCTGCTCAAATCCCATATAGCTAGAGATAGGTGTTGTGGAGGATCCTATCTGATTTGAATCATTATACAGCTCATGATCCTCCAGTCCAACTCCATCTTCTTGATCCCATAACTCAGAGTTTGAATATAAACGCGGACTTAGATCGTCATATGAAGAATAACTATAAGATCTACCAAAGGTGTCATCTTCTGATTCAGAACCACTACCAGGCTGTGGAATAGAAGACCCTGGAGGTAACTGAAATGTCGGTAACATCATATCATCAACATTTTCATGAAGATTGCCATCAGAGAAATCTAGGTTCAATTTTGACATTTCAACTGCACTCATGGGGTGAAAAGATATTTTCATATGCTCAAGTGGCGGAGATGATTTCTCAGAGTAATGGCGAGTAGAGAAGATTGACGATTTGGACAGTCCATCCATGTCATTTTCTGTTTTCTTGTCAAATTGAGATGCCTCGAATACTGCTTGTTTAGGTGCTAGAGTAGAATTTACAGTAGCTTCATCCCTTCCATTTGCATCAGCATTCACTCTACCAGATGACATAGGAAGATCACTATATTTGGGAGAAGTTCTTCTCTGAAGTGTATTAGCAAGGAATCTTTGAGCAATGCTTGAAAAGCTTGACGCAGACACTACATGCAGGTTATTCCTTCCAGTCATGTCAGTGGCAGAGTATGCTTCAGAACCATTTTGAGCATTATCTTCAGATTCTAGGAGCTCGCTTATTGAAGTTTGCTTGCCATTCATATTTTTGTGCTCACTGTGATCAAAATATTTAGAACACTCTGAGGGCCGATCTGTTTGAATGTAAACTGTATCAGGTGTTCTTGTAGCTGATTGATTAGTCTCGGAGTTGCTTTGGCTTGCAGAACCAGGACCTATGCCAACAAGCTTCCCAACAAAGCTGCTGCCAGTTGACGCATTTCCATTTGGAAAATGCAGCTCAGTTTGGTTTGTTGAATTACAGCGCTGATGTTCTTCATAACCAGATGGGGTGTCCTCCCTTGGACCATCTTGGCCACCAAATACTGGAGGTTTAGATGGTTCAAGTCCAAAGAGTCCAGCATTTGTCCAGAGCTTAACAGAAGATACTTCAGCAGAACTAGTAGGAGCAATTGTTGGAAGGTGTTGGGTTGCACATCTATTCTCTGGTGACTCGTTCAGAGGCATGGTATGTGAATTGGAAGATACTTCAACAGAACTAGTAGGAGCAATTGTTGGAAGGTGTTGGCTTGCACAACTATTCTCTGGTGACTCGTTCAGAGGCATGGTATGTGAATTAGACACTTCAGCCACGCCACAACCACCAAGTTCATCATGATTCTCTCCAGGATAACCCTGAGGAGTTCTTTCTGAAATAACAAAAGAGTTACTAATGCTCTCACCAGGAAAGACTTGCACAGCAGATGCTTCACTAGCCGGAGTGAAGGAAATGGTAGATTGGGGTACAAGACAACTAGTGACTTCATAACTATCTTCCAATTCATCTTCAGCATTACTCTCAGGGATTTTACTGACGACAGACTCTTTATTGGGAGGAATAACTTCATAGGTTGACAGTCCTGGTTCTGACACCTCAGGAGATTCTCTGGGGGCAAATTCTGCCTTACTCTCAGGAATTTCATTTGCACCAGGGCATCTCTGTTTGTGAGGTGTAGCTGGTGGTTCTGAAATCTCAGGAGGATCTCCAACAGCATCATCTGTATTATTCTCAGGGACAGTGGCAACATATGACCATTCATTAGGATGTATATCTGTATAACCTGACAATGCATGGTGTGAAATATCCGGTGCATCTGCACTTGACAAACTGGGAAAATCAGCAGTTCTTTGAAACATATGTGACATTGTGGAATCTCGACATGTATCAGGAAACTCAGCAGGAGAAGAAACAGGAAGCTGCGAGACAGCATTATCTACTGGCTCCATTTGAGGTGCATAAGCATTCAAACATTGTACTGGCTTCCCTCGTTTTTTAGTTTGATATTCAACTTCAGTCTCTGTCTCAGATTCAAGTGTATTAAGTGCGTCCATGTAGTTGTCTGTTTCACTGGGTACTTCATCATGGTGGTTCAAGCCTGATGACAGTAATAACAGTTTTGCCTTCTGTAGTAAGGCCCCCTGCTGCTCCAAAGTCTCCATCTCCCTATGATCAACTTCTCGCTGCACAGGCTTAATGTTTTTAGTTTCTGTATTTTCAGCCCTATCCATCACAACATCATCACAGTAGACAGAACTTGTAGTCATGACAATTGCAGTCTTTTCATGCCATTCAACAGAAGGTGACCTAGCAACCATCTCATCTGACAGGGAACCTTGCTTCGAATCACAACCCAGATCATCTGTCCTGGTCCCGCTAAGCAGGATGGTGGAAGATGCATCATTAAGCTTCTGCAGATTATTATTTGACAGCTTGTCACGATCATTATCCTCAGGAACTACAGAAGGTTTTGTTTCTGAAGCTTGTTCTGCAAAACTCAGTCGGGCCTTCGAACTAAACGAAGAAGATCTGCTTATATTTTCAGGGTTAGATCTGGCATCAGATGTAGATCTATGCTCTGAAAAGCTCCGGCCATCGGTGCTGGGAGATGCACAGTGCCTGCTGGCAAAGAGAATATAAGAGTGATATCCTAGATGTATTTTTTAATACACAAGAAAAATAAAGTCACAAAGGATGATAGCATATTGCAATTCTTGTATTTTCGAGTTTGGGATTTGTGTGTAAAACCTGCTGGTAAGTTGAACAGCAGTGAGTGTTCGCTGCAGTTCACCGTTCCTATGTCTGGATGTGGCTTGTCCAGGATATGGTTCTTTCAGGCGTGATCCTTTTCTCTGTCAACATTCAACCAAGTCTTTCAGCATAGCAAAAAAAAAACTGCCAAGACTCACACCAACAACTACAAGCCACAAACGTTAAATAACAGCAGCGATGAAGCATGGTACCTGCTCTGTTCCAAAATAATGGAAATTATAGGTTTGGTTTAAGTCAAACTACTTTAAGTTTGACCAAGTTCGTAGGAAAAGCATAACAACATTTACAACACCAATTTAGTTTTGTTAGATTCATCATACAATATATTTTCGTACTATATAGATTTGACGTTGTAGATATTGACACATTTTTCTCTAAATTCAGTCAAACTTGGAGAAGTTTGACTTAGGACAAACTTAGAACTTCAATTATTTTGGAATGGAGTGAGTAGCTCAGCAATGCATTTACCAATTATATAAAAAAAATCCTATATGTTTAACTTCTATGGACCTAACATGAATCCAGGAAAGGCACCCTAAGATATATTTTGAAAATGTATGTATCTAATTCTTCTTGACATTTTGCGGGAACTGGTAGTTGCTTCTACCAGAAAATTTAGCATAACGATATAACTTGGTGACACTGTAGTCACTTGTGTAATGTCTCTTAACAGAAAATCAATACATACTAGTTTCACAGTAATAACAATCAGACTTCTAACTGAACTTGATGTGGATTAAATAACAGTTGTCTGTAACAACGTAGTTTTGATTAGTACTTCACATAATAGTGGCTCTGTTGACATGTTAGCTCACAGAGTAGTAGACTGGAACAGCAACAGCATAGGTAAACTAATTTATGTTAGTTGTGCCTGTGTTTTGACTAATATAGTCAGGCAGAAAATAAGTACTAGAACCTTAATTTTTTGAGATTTCTTTTCTTTTTGTAGATTTGCAGTCTTGTCTGCTCTCATCACATCCCATGATTTCTTGAAGTATGATGGATCAGAATATCTTTTCAAACATGACCCAGCACCAGAATTATCGAATCTGAAAATAAATCATGTTAGATACCAAAAGTAGCTTGAATAAAGAAGACAAACATCCTTACTTATCGAGAAGGTAAAGTCGTGGTGGGTCTCGACATTCTTCATAGGAATCCATCATAAACCGAGGCAGATCACTGGATAGCAGGTGGTTTTGCTCATTTTGAAGTTGTGTGTGCCAGTCAGAGCCTGCATTTAACAAGCAAAATAAGTAAGGCTGCACAATGATCTTAAACCAAATTACTGGTTATGGTCAAGAGAGACTCGATTATATGAGACTAAATGGCTGGTTTGTACCATGTGGATCTAGTAATGGTAAAGCAAAAGGTAGGTCCATTATTCATTACCACCAACCAGGGCTGCTCTGACATTATGGACAGTTCAACTTATTACCCAAAAAGGTTTGTACTGATTTAGTGACACGAACCTCAATATGTTAAGTTTTTTTCCTGTAAGTTTGACATGACTTCAGGTTGCCATTGGTAATAATCATATTAGTTTGATGTACATTAACACCAGCCGACTTCAATTAGTATCAATCGATTTATATGAATAAGTGATGGACAAACTAATGCGAACTAAGTGGGCAAAAAATTATTATGGACAACTAAAATGTGCACAAGAACTCTTAGCTCGTTCTTTTCTACTTGTGATTACATAATATTGATGAAGTAACTACCTGGTACATAAGCAAAATGTATATGGCTCTTCTGATTCTTCACAGCTTTTTCAAGAGATGGAAGTGCTGCTTCAATGTTCTGTACTCGAGTCAGCACCTTACGCCCCCTAGCAGATGTGGTTATAACTTGCTCGTGTAGGTCGTGGAAAACATCCGCCGCAAATCTGGTGACCAAAGTATGTCTCAGGCATAGAGGCATGGTAAACAGAATCCTAACAATTTTAGATGACAATTACAGGAGTTAAAACATTCCTGAAGCCAAGTGAAAGCTAGCAGATCAATTCCACTTGACATTGTCATAAAACAATACAGCGGCAAAAAAAAGGGGGGGGGGGGGGGGGGGGGGGGGAGGGGGGGGAGGACAGTTTTCGATGAAAAACAATAAAATGTGAAGATCATTAATTACCAACAATAAGTTCCTAAAAATAGTGACAGTTTTCGATCAACAACCGGTAGAAATTGTCAGCAGCCATAGAAACACTTGCACCAGAATTAGCAAAGACTCATGTAGCCAAAGCATTCAACAACATATATCTGTGAACCACACCGGCCATATCATAGACAACAAATAGGATTTTTGTTCCACAGCATAAACTCATGCTAACATGATCTTACCCAAACATGGGATAGCTAGATGCCTAGATACATCAACAGCTCCTACCAATTCAGCAAAGCATGCCTCTCAAAACCTAGCAAACGCGGACAGAAATCACCTAAATTATAGCGGTTCTATCATTTAGCACTATCTCCGAAAATAAGCGCAAAGGCCACCGGCGCTTAAAATGGCATGTCCCATTCCTGCCAGGCAGGCTGCACTCTATCGATAACCGGCAGTGAGGGAAAGCCTGCGGTAATTCGTAGAATCTGGCACTCAATCTCGCGTAATCGAATACAACCACCTCAACCCCAGATCCCACTCCCTTCCAATCACCCCCAATCTCAACGACAAACACTTTCAACTTCACTAAGCAGCGCCCGAACACTTCCCAAAGCCGCAGCTGCCCGCCAAAATCAACACACGCGGAGCGCACCAGATCCCACCCTGGGAGCAACACGCGCACCTTGCCGAATCGAGACACGCACGCACAAATAACCGAAATCATGCATGCCGCGAGACAGCAACGGAGATGAAGGGAACGGGGAGCGGCTTACTCCGCGAGATCTCCGAGCTGGCGCAGGATCCCGACGAGGCCCGCGACGGCGACGCCCTCCAGCAGCGCCTTGGGCTCCGCCTCCCCTACGCCGCCGCCGCCGCCTCTCTTCGTGGCTCCCGCGGCGCCGGCGCCGTACAGGCCGGGGTCGCCCAGGCCGACCTCATTCCGCACCTCGAACCTGACCAGCGGCATCTCGACCAGCCTAGCCGCCTCCTCACCGCCGAGGCGCGGAGGCCCCCATGATGCCGCCCGCTATAAATGCGACGCCGCAACGGCTACTTTTCCAGTGGTAGCAGGTGGCGCCGACTTGGGGGGGAGCGCGCGTCACAGGTTGCCGCCTCCGCACGGAAGAGCGCACGGCCGAGGGAAGTGACGAGGAGGAGGAGTGGAGGCGACGCCGCGCGCGGAGGAAGGATGGGAGGGGAGGGGAGCGTCGGTCTCCGACAAGGTGCGGGGCGAAAGGGACGGTGGGAAAGGGCAGCGCAGCGCAGCGCAGCGAGGCACGAGGGGGGTGGCTGGGCAAGTGGCGCGTCTGTGCGATTATGCTTGGGCTCGAGTCCAGCGCTGCCGCTATGTCGTGCGGCTGGGTCGGGGCCCGGGGTGGTTGCTACTTCCGGCCGTGCTTCTCGGTTTTCACCTCAGGTTCTCATCGCGACTCTTTCTGTGCCGGGGGTTGGGTTGGGACATGCGTTCTGCGCTTGCGGTGCGGTCACGTCAGCTGTGATTTCCATGCCCGATGTGGTGCTCTGTGCTAAAAAAAATGTGGGCGGCGTGCGTGTTTCCAGTTCCAGCTTGACCCCCTTTCTTCAACACCAGGGGGAAAGTTTATTGTAATCGGAGTAGACAGCATGTACTCTAGATGATCTATACTAGCTGGCTTTGGCATGCTTGGTTATAATTGGACTAGCCCTAATTATTCAGCGAACTGTCTATAAGATATGCAATGACAAAGCATATATCGTGCGTAGCCTTTTGCATGTACTCGAGTTCTTAACATTAGTAGTGATGATGGTGGTGGTAGAGTGGGTGATGGTGGAGCACCGGTGCTCAATGATCCTGTCCACGGGTTTAGCAAGGGGCACATGGCATTTAATTCCATGGCAAATATATATGTGGATAAAACGCCATGACTACGATCCCCTCCCGACAGACTCTACCCTATATGACAGAATCAAATTTCCATTCTTAGCATGGGTTGTCTGGTAACGACGTCAACGGTCCACATTTCAATACTCCAACGAGTACATTTTACAAAGAGGAACCCAAATTGGCTGCTTTGAGCAAACACATAAACGGTACCCATTGCTCGTGACCTGAAATCATTCTGCCTGTGCGACTTGGATCGGATCATGGTGGAACTCGGAAACCGTTACGTGATCCCATCTCAGGAACAACATGGGCCATGTATCCATTACCGATTGTTGATGATTTATGTTTATGGACCCAATGGACCATCGGTCGCTTCAATTTCGGTTGTTGGCACGTACTACGTGTACTGCACAGCCGTATAGGGGGTCGCTGGCTGGCTGGAACCTTTGCTTTATTCGGCTTCCTCCTTTCGGTCGCTGCTTCACACATAGTAGTAGTAGTAGTAGTAGTAGTAGTAGTAAAAGACCTATAGCACCATCATGACCCAACTTTTCTCATCGCATCATTTTCCCCCGTAGGGACACGTCACAGGATCACGAAGAATCGTGCCTGCTGATGTCAGTGATGGGCACCTCATCTAGTACTAGTACTCCTAGGAAAGGAAGGGAGCCAGCCGGCCAGCCGCAGTAGGTGCAAACGTTTCTTGCTTGTAGAACACCACGAGGTAGCAAACAGAGATGTGTGGTGCTTCTTGCTCATAATCTCCGTGTTTGTGGCGTGATGTTGAAGGATGGTTTTTATTGTTTCTACTTGTTTTAGTCCTTGGCTATGGCTTGTGTGAACTTTTTACTCGTTTGTTGTCGTGTGTACCAGAATTCAGCAGGTTGTTAGTGTATACCTGTCTATCTTTTATAGGAGTGAGACGTGTCAAATAAAGTTACATTTCTTGTAATTGTAAGGATCGTGGAAAACTTTGGCATAATTACTTTTCACGTCATTTTTTTACCAGCACTATCTTGCGAGGGAAGAGGACAAAGTCGCATTTCTCTTCATACATGTCATGGTCCAGTTTGTCTACGAAACACGCCCGGCCATGGGTTGGAACCCTAGTCCTTTGCCAACTTCTACGTGTTCATTCAGGGTTGTTTCGGGGCTGGTGTGTCACCTCATGCATATGGTTGGGGTTCACATCGAGGGCGTGGGTGATGTGGAACATCCAGAACAAAGCTTCGATTACAGTATAAAACAAGTCAGTTGATGTTTTTTACAAATCCATTTTGAATTTGCGGCTCTTGAGATCATTAAGCATGTGGAAGGAGTTGTACAAGCTCGAGCGATGAGTGCTAGTGGCGCCCTTAGAGTCGGGCGAGGAGAACTTCCATCCGTGTGGTTTGGGTTGCTTTGCTTGTCCCCCCGCTTGCTTTAGGTGTTTTGCTTTTGTGATAGTTATACCTCATTCTATAAGATGGTAACCCCAGTATAAATGCCACTTCTGCTAGTCAGGGTTCTGTTTATGAAGCCGGGCTATATGCTTTCTCTTTCTAAAAATAATTTCAAAATTTATTGTTTGTTTCGAGAGCATGTGAGTTCGGGACTCGGAAGCCAATTCAGCTACTTATTTTTAGAGAATGCAAGTTTTAATATGAGTGGCCTCTGCACCATATAGTAATGCACACAACCAAACTTTGCTGCTAGTATAAAAGAAGGTTATATAATTATTACGGAAAATTAAAGAGGTTTTCCTTTCAAGTTTAGACTTAAAATTAAATTGATATTTTTCCATCTTGTCAATTTTTGCCGTCTCAAGAAATGATGTCACAATTTATTGTTACTACTCCCTCTGTCCCGAATTTTTTTTTGCGTGGAAATCTCAGGGCTTTTATTCAATAATAGGAGCGCCTACGCTATCAGCCTGGCAGCTAATAGTCAGAAAACTCGGAACACAGTCCATCCAACAGCCCGTCTCATCCTGGGTGCTTGCAAGCTTTGCACATAGGTGATGTCGTAGATTTGTCTAGATTCGCATGTATCTATACACTAAAACGCGTCCAGATACATGTGTATTTAGAGAAATCAGTGACAAATAATTCAGGATACATGGAGTATCACAATATCAACTTCGCTGAGCTCCTTTAGAACCAATATGCCCTTTTAATTTCACAAAACAAGGATATTTTGGTCATCGGCAAGATGATTTTTTTGCTATAAAATCTAATGAATCCCAAATGCACTCAAATTAGTTGGGACAGGAGGGAGTACATATTTTTGTAAAACAAACATGCTATAGAAGTTTAAGTTTTCTAATCGTAAAATATTGAGAATAATGTAATGTTTTACTGCCTATAACCAAAACATCTTATTTCGTCGACAAATAGTAGTTGTTTACGAGGAAAAGAAATTGTAGTTTTGGATGCTGGACTACAACTGTTTGAAAGTCACCACCCCTCTCGCTAAGCCATCTTGCTCTTTAAACCTAGTCCTTGCAAGTTGCAACCAACTGGGCTTGTTACCGCAAATAACCCGCCTTCATCCACCACATCAACAGTTTTACCCACCAGCAAAAACAGAAAAGGCTATGCAAGCAGTGCATCGCATTGTGCATGGCCAATGGTCCAACGAAACAACCCAAAGTGACCAGCCACTCGAGGAGGAGGACCAGCACGAGTACCAGGGGGAAAGGCAGCGGCTGTCCTTGAAAAATTAAGCTCTCCCTTTTCACTCCCCCTGGTCCACTGTCTGTCCCACGCTATTTTTGTCATCTCTCCGGTCGTACGATTCACTCACTAAGATAACGCTGCTCGGAATCTTTCCGTGTTCCTCGCTCGCTCGCCTCCATTACTCTAATCTTCGCTCGCCGTGTGACAGAGTTGACCAGCTAGGCAACGCAGCACTTGAAAATTGGCGGGTTGGTACGTAGAGTAGCAGTGGCGGCGTGGTGGGGGACTGCCGGCGGGCGGCAGCACCGCCTCCCGATGCCGAGGCTTCCCGGTCGATTAGGTATCTCAGGTTCTGTCCTTGTCCGTTCAAAAAAAAAAAACTGTCCTTGTGATGCTCTCGGCTAAAGCCTAAACTAACACGCGGATTGATTTTACGAGATGATTCCATGTACAGAGTGATATGATAAGCTTCGGGAGATTCGGTGGACTGGTCGGTGCTTGAGCCAGTGATGTGACGCTGGAGTTGAAGCGTGAGCCCGAGACGCCACCAAATGGTCACACACTGACGCCTTCCACAGGGGCGGTGCAGTGACGCAGACGGACTAGCTAGTGCACATAGCAGTAAAGGACTGGCCATCTCTGCTGCTGCCGGTGCTGGACTGCTGGTGTGATCCTGCTTGCGAGGTGATCACAGTGGCGCGCGCCATGGCTGCTGACTGACAGGGTAACGCTACCTACCTGCAAGACTGCAACCGTACCGCCGACGGATACTAGTCAGTCAAACGAAAGAGTCCTTTTTTTTTGCTTCAGATCGGATCTACCAATTGGTTTTTCGCCGGAGTAATGACGGCCGTAGCGATGCCAGTTCAGATAGGCCGACCGAGCTCGTATGTGGCCACGGATCGGAGATGCTTCCGGGTGAAGGAACCAAGGAGGAAACGACCATGGACGGTGGTTGGTGAACGCCGAGGACGACGGACACATGGGGAGGTGCAGTGCGCGCCCCCCCGGCCCAGCGAGCGGCAGCGGCCAGCAGAAGCCGACAGTGGGAAGACGGTACAGGGGTACAGGTTCTGCGTCTGCGGGTAAACGGTACGTACTGTAGATCCAATTCCGAGGTGGGGCCTAGGCTATGGAATAGTGTGACCGCGCGTACTCGTACCGTCGTACGTACTGCCGTCACATGGACTGGTGTAAAGTTGCCTCGACCGAATGGCTAGTCTAGTAGTAGGATGGTGCCCTGTGCTGTAATAAAAAAAATAAGAGGATGCTCTGAGCTCCGGGTTAAGATAACGATTCCTGTTTTGAGAGTTGAGACAGCACAGTCAACTGTAGTCAGGTTTCGCAGAAACATCGGAAGTCAGCGGGACGGCTTTTTTTTTTTGAGACAAGTCAGTGGGACGGCTCACATAGTGACATCTTGCACGGTCCTAGAAGGAGAGGCCCAGCGCACGCTCACACTCAGTGCGCGATCGAATGCGAGAGGTCATGGGCCTCGAGCAAGCGCCTGAAGCGGCCCGGCCATATCGGGCGTACGGTAAACACCTGAAAAATATAGAAATCACCCCCTAAATTTGCGATTCGGACCGTATCCAGCGCTCTGTCTGAAGGACGTCCGTCCAGGTCCGCCTCTTATTTGGCCCTAGCGGTAATATTATAAGAGGCGTGTTTGGTTCGTCCGACGGTGTTTCTCGCACGGCGCAGGAAAAAATAAGCTCGTTTGAAGATCTGGGTCGCACGAAATTTTTGCATAGCACGGTCTTAAAGCAGGCCAAATCATGGCCCGCTGAAAACGCCGATTTTGACCGTTTTCACGGGACCAGGCCCTGCCGAGCGTCACGTGCCAACCGCTTGCACGCGTGGGGAAGCGTGGAAGACGGGACGTTTTCGCCTTAACTCCCAGTCCACTCCGCTCACCGCCCAGTCTCGTCCTGTCACCACGATTTCCAACCATGGCCGCCGCTCCTCCTCCTCCTCCCCCCGTTCGATGGCCCCCGCATCGGCGAGGTGAGCGCGCACAAAGTCTGGACGGCTGTCCAACTGGAGAAGGCCGTCGCCGGCGGAGAGGCGGCCCTCGCGAGGGCGCTCCGGCTCCTACACCCATCTGCACGCGCGCAACTCCAGTGGCATCCGCGGCGGCCGCGGCTGCGGCAGCGTCGCCAACACCCGCCAAGGACGTCGCATCTACGGCCAAGCAGGCCGGAAAAGCCCCTGTCGTAGTCGGGGCTACCCTCAACTACGCGGATAGGGTTTTCCCGATGGTGCAGGTGGCCCCAACCTTCACGGCCGGAGCTTCTTCTCTCGCTCCGGCGGCACCTTCAACTGCACCATCGTCATCGATGGCGCCACCACCGACAAGGGTAAGTGCCCGATCTACATTGCGGTTAGGGTTTGGCCCCAAATCAACGGCAGTTAGGACTTGATCTTCGGTAGTTGTCGGCCGATTTGGGGTTTTTCGCAGTACGTAGCACCATATTTAATAATGTGCACACATATTTTGCGATTTAATTGACCGGATTACCCAATTTGGTTGTTGTCCTGGGCCATAGCCCGATTGGGGATTCACATATTAGTCATTGTACTCCATGATTGTACATGTGCATTGCCAGATTAGGCATTGTACTCCATGCTTATACCCGATGAGTGTATATTTGTATCATGTTTTATATTATTATTTTGCACTGTAGATATAGGATCTTGGTATTTTAGGCGTTCACGTGCACATTTTATGTCTATTTTCACCAGGATCGTGACAGATAATGGATACAATGGACACAATTCTTGGAGCGATTGTATTGGGAGAAAAGGAGTCAAAAACAACGTAAATCACTTATTTGGGAAATATCAATAACAACGTAAACCAACTATACGATAAGAATAAATTTTCCAGCCATATAGTGCCCGCCGTATAGTTGGTGCCGCCAACGTCTCCTCAAATATTTTCACCCCGTGCAATTGGATCAGGAAGACAACATATAGAACACCCAGAAATCGCCGAAATCTCACCCCCGAAAGGCATCTGGAGGGGGAACTCATCCACCGGGAATCCATCTTCGCCCTAGGCGGATCCGGGAGGCTAAGACATCGATCTTCATCATCAACCACTGTGTCACCACCATCTCCATCCATCCCATCTACATCTTGTCTAGATCTTGTTGTAATTTCCGTACTCGTTGTGGATTTATACAAGTACTATTCATCTATGATAGATTCCATTGTCATTGACATGATGTTGATTGCCTCTATGTCTGAGTAGATCATTAGTTCTTGAGGAGATAGAGAAACCCTAGTATGAGATTGAAATAAGATAAAGTTTATTATGATATTCATCACTATGACCATATGTTAGATTGTCTTCATCTTGATGTTGAGAGAAGTCGACCTCTCAATATTTGCCTCTTATGAGGACTTGATGGAGGGAACTACTTGTTGGTAGATGGAGGTGTATTAGCAATTACAGTGACTATAAAGTTGTTGGCACCCCTTATGTATCAACCTGGGAACCAAGGAAACTCAGGGAACACTATTCATGCCATGGGATACGTCCTACGGGATTAAGTTCCTTAATAGCGCAGTAATTCGATTGATGTCGATTACTGATTGTTGTGGTTAAGAGGATGATGTTGATGGGTTCGTAGCATGGAAAACAAAAAATTTCTACCGCAAGAACGAACAAAACCTAGATCTACTCCAGATAAAAGCCAAGATCTAATCTATTAGACATGAGCAACGAGATAGATAGGAACTAACCCTCGTAGATCCGAAAGCGTTAACGAGATTAGATCTCGTGGTTGATGTAGTCGATCACTTGCCGATCTCAAGATCGTGTGGACGATCCTTCCGGCGTCGCGTTCCAGCAGCGCTTCCGCCCTCGGTCAAGTAGACGATCCTTCCGGCGCCACGATTCGGCAGCGCTTCCGCAGTCGGTCACACGTGCGGAGTCGAAGTAGACCTTCCTCTCCCTGTTCCAGCGAGCAGCGGAGGTAGTAGATCTTCTCCACGGAATCCCAGCAGCACGACGGCATGGTGGTGGTGGTGGAGTAGAGAATTTTGCAGGGCTTCGCCTATGTCTGTGCAGAAGAAGGTGGAGGAGAGAGGCGGCAGAGATTGTGTGTTATGGGAGCAAAGGAGGAGGGGGCGCCCCTGCCCCTCTATTTAAAGAAGGGAGGCGCCTAGGGAGGGGGAGTCCTTGTAGGACTCCCCTCCCTTGTAGGCCGGCGGATTGGAGGTGGGGGGAGGAGTCCTCCTCCCCCACGACTCCTAGTCTTGACCCACCAGGACTCCTTGATCCCTATCTTGATTTTCAAGCAAACTCCAAGATATCTTCTAGAACCTTCCGGAACATTCCGAAACCTTCTAGAATCCTCATACAAACACTCCGGAACATTTCCTAACTTAGAAAATGATCCCCTATATATGAATCTTATTCTCCGGACCATTCCGGATCTCCTCGTGATGTCCCGAATCCAATCCGAGACTCCGAACAACATTCGGTCTCCAACGCACATTCCATATCTACTTTAAAACAACTTCGAACCTTAAGTGTGTCACCCTACGGTTCGTGAATATGTAGACATGATAGAGACACATCTCCTATTAATAACCATCAGCAGGACCTGGAGATCCATAATGGCTCCCACATACTCAACGATGATTTTGCGATCGATTGAACCATTTACATACGAAAGTAATTCCCTTTGTCTCGCGATACTATACTTATCCGAGGTTTGATCGTCGGTATCTCCATACCTAGTTCTACCTCGTTACTGATAAGTACTCTTTACTCGTTCCGTGATATGTCATCCCTTGTGACCTAGTCACATGCTTGCAAGCTAACTAGATGACATTCCACCGAGAGGGCCCAGAGCATATCTATCCGTCATATGGATGGACAAATCCCAATCTTGGTTCATGCGCTTCAACACATACTTTCAGAATACCCAATGACACTTTTATAACCACCCAGTTACGAAGCGGCGTTTGATGTCATCAAAGTATCCATCCGGTGATGGTGATTAACATAACCTCATGGTCGAAGGAATAGGTTACTATGTGTTTAAAAGCTTACAGCAATACGAACTTAATGACTTGATATTATGCTACGCTTACTATGGGTGTGTGTCCATCACATCATTCTCCTAATGACATAACCTTGTTATTAATCACATCCTAATGTCCATGATCAGGAAACCATGATCATCAATTAATCAACAAGCTAGTTCAACAAGAGGCTTACTAGGGACTCTTATATGTTTACAAAACACACATGTATTAGTGTTTCCTAATAATACAATTATAGCATGGGATGTAAACATTCATCATAAACACAAAGATATAATAATAATCACTTTTATTATTGCCTCTTGGGCATATCTCCAACAGATGTGAGCAGTAGTTGATGCCTATTTGTCCAAATATAGAGTTTCTTCCACACATACATAGTTGAGAATTTTCATGATAATAATCTTTACTTTAGCTCTTTATAATGCTAGTGGTGTATCCGCTACTCCCTGAGAATGCTTTTTCGCTATTGCAGTTCCAAATTTCTTTTACATACGCGATACTTACTTTCTATGTTTAGTTACTTTACTTATTGTTCTCTTATACCCAAAACCCAAAAACACCTTTTTACACAATACTCGCATTTTATCTAATTACTTAGAACTTTATTTAGCATTTCTATTGTAGTATTTAATTCAAGAGTTATTAAACTTCAGACTCCTGCTCCCTGTGGGATCGATATCTTTATTTCGAAACTAGCTACAAACGATATGTGCACTTGCAGTCATCAAGCTATTTTCTAGCGCCGTTGTCGGGGAGATAAGCGCTGTGGGTCTTTTAGTTTTTGCTTATTTATTTTTGTCTTGCTAAGTTTTATTTTGAGTTACAGGTTTCCACCAACATGATGGAGTTTGAGCATATGGCTAGTGCTAACCCACTCATCCACTTTGGGAAGCCTTATGATATAAATAAAAGAGACAACTCCAATGAGAAACAAGGAGATTTGAAATAAATCCTCTATTACTTGGTATTCTACACAAGAAGCAATTTACTAGAGAGGAAGAAGATCCTGATCCATACGAGTATATTGCATGTTTCAAAGATATATGTGGCACTTTCCAATTAACGGGATATACTGCTAATGAGGTAAGGGTTAAACGTTTTAGTCAGACTTTGGCTAGTATAACTCTCTCATGGTATAGATCTCTACCCCTAGAAGCCACTACTACTTGGGATAATTTAGTCTATGAGTTTCTAGCAAAATATTATCCATCATCAAAATATTTTGGAATCAGGCGTCTTATAATGACTTGGAGGAATCGTCCTAATGAAGGACTAGTAAGAGCTTATATCAGATTTAAAGATTTACTTCATCTATGTCCTCATCTTGATTTGCCTGAATGGTATTTATTGCATATCTTTTATGGCAGTTTAATTGAACCTAATAAAATTGAGCTAGACTCTTTCGCGCAAGGAGCCTTTATGAATCTTCCTATAACTAAAGCTTGGGCTTTACTTAATAGAATTCGCGATCATAGAGTTTCGTGGAATTTTGTTCTAGGAAGCGAAGGAGGCATAGAAATAGATCATGATTGTATCCATGACTATAATAAAAGGGCCATGTTAAAGAATTATCTAAAGAAATTTATCTTGATTCAGATCTTGTGTTGCAAGTTGTAAAAGCTTTTACAGACGGACGGACCAGGTGCTAGTCGCCATTGGGAGTGTGATGGAAGAAGACGGACAAGAACCGAAGCGTGAGAGAGCTCCACCCACGCCAGCGGTTATGAGAGCGGCAGCAGCTAAGAAAGTTGCCGAGCCTCTGACTCCTGCCAAGGCCATGCCCCCTCCGGTTATCCGCCCGCAACCGGTGCAGGAACTCACCACGGACCCCAGTACTGCCAGGCAGTCAAACCAACCACCAATGCCACCATCAATGTCTGCAGCTGGGAACCCATTGGTTACTCTCGTCGACAAGGCAATCTATGGTGCACTCCTCATTGAGCCTATTACCATCGCCCATATCCGAAGCGCTATGGAGCTTGATGAGAAGCATGTGGCAATCCTAGCGGAGGCCAAGTGCATTGCGAGCAGGGCGCTAAACTAGACGAAGACATGGCCAAGGCGCAACAATCTATTAAGGCGGTAAGAGCTATGGAGGCTGAGTACAAGCAGTTGCTGCTGAAGCAAAAGGCAAAGAAAGCACCATCTCACGTCATCGAAGATCCTGACGTTCGACGCGGGTTGGGATATGAGGGATCCAAGCTAGCAAAAGCCACCCCGTACATTGATTTAGAGGGGAGGCAGGTAATGCAAACTCCCATCCTCAACATTGCCGATGCCAAGACCCTCTTGGAGCATGACAGGTCGCTAGAAGCAGTTTCTCAAGTATATGACCTCGTCGCCAAGGCATGCAAGCAACAGGAAAAGGCTACCTCGCAGAATCTTGAGTCCAACCCGGAGCCCTGCCAGTCAACCCTGAACAGCCAAAGAAGGCCAAAATCTCCCCATGATGAGTGATCCCATACAAGCTCCATAGAGCGAAGACGGAGGGACGCGCGCAACAAGGCTAATGCCATACCCATATCCTCCGATCACGGAGAAAAGGCTCGCCCTCGTAGGTCGCCGCCCTCCCCCACCATCCTGGCGTCACGAAGAACCACAGCTGCGCCACCGTACAAGCATGCCACCGCCTAGGCGTCCCTAGGTTGGCATCGTTATACGCGATCAGGGCGAGCAACCCCAGCATGCCGGAGAGCGCAGCGGCGTTGAAGGACATAGGAGCAGGTCCTACAAGGAACCTCCATGTCCGACAAGCAATCGCGATAGGTGTGAGGAGTCCCAGGAGGGAAACAACAAGAAGGCTAACCCACCGCCTCCACCGCCACCGTCGCCGCCTAGCAGCCATCATGGCGGAGGACACGGTGGATCTCATAGATCACACCGCAACTCCCCTCCCCATGATGGAAAAGGGAAGCAACCAGAGCCGTATGACGCACGTTCATGGCTGGACAAGATCCAAGAGGCTCGGGAGCTCCCATACCTTGGGCCATGTTGTTTTAGACCAGTAATATGGGCCACAACCTACCCCTAAGGCCTCCGGATAGACAAGACTATCAAGCCCTATGACGGCACCGCCAGACTAGTTACATGGTTGTAGGACTACAGCGAAGCGATTCACATTGCAAGAGGAAACCCTAATGTCGCTGTCAAGTACCTCCCACTTATGCTCACTGGTACCGCCCGACAATGGTTGACGACTTGCTGGAGAAATCAATATGCAATTGGTTGGACATGCATGAAGCATTCACCAAGAACTTCGAGGGTACGTACAAACATCCCTGCACTATCGGAGACCTACAGTGGTGCGCGCAAGAAAAGGATGAAACCTCTCATGCTTACCTCTCTTGCTGTCTGGATATGAAAAACTCTTGCGCAGGGGTACACGAACAAACCGCTATGGCCGCCTTCATCGACGGTCTGGAGAAGGGAACTTTGCTCCGGCATACGTTGAAGCGCAAGCAAGACAACAATGAGCTCAACCTCAACGCAATGATTTCCATGGCTAGCGAATTTGCCGCTGCTGATAACGACGCACGCGGATTGTTGCCGGCAATAGCAATCCCCACCTAGGCCAGAAAAAACAACAATAACAAGCATAAGACTCTGCCCAAAGAAAAGCAAGCAGCCGACATGGTCACCGCAACATTCACTGGCAGAGGCGGAGGAGGACAACGTGGATGTGGCCAGAGGGATATGCCGTGTTTCGTCCACCTCGACGCAAATGGAAAAGCCACCCACACCAACCGCCAATGCAAGTTCGTCATTGACCTCAAGGAAGACCCTGAGTCCGGTTACAAGCAAAGTTGGAAGAACATACCCCGTGGAAAAGGCAAAGGGAAGAAGAAGGAGGAGGAATCCAAGGAATCAAGCGATATGGATGAAGACGTGGAACCCAAATCTTCCGACAAGGGAGAGGGTAAAGGGAAAAATCCCTTCAAAAAGAAGGCTCCATGTTACCATACCTTCCTTGGTACCCCCACCATCCGAGCTTAGAAAACCTCACTAAGGATACTGATGGCCACACTCCCTCCGGTTCCCTAGTACGTCAGATGGTCGGAGATTCCAATTACTTGGTAGAGGAAGGATCACCCAAACCTTATCCCAACAGAGAACCAGTATACCATGGTCATCAACCATTTGATTGACAGCACATAGTTCACCAAGTGCCTCGTGGATAGTGGAAGCAACATCAACATCATGTACCTGGATACACTGCACAAGATGAACTTGATGGAGACCCAGCTAAGGAAGAGCAACACCGTGTTCCTTGGGGTTGTCCCCGGCCGACAAGCAAATTCCCTAGGATGCATCACCTTTTCTGTCGCTTTTGGCGATGTTAAAAATTACCGCCAAGAACGCATGACCTTTAAAGTGGTGCCTTTCAAGAGCGTGTATCATGTCATCTTTGGACGCGACATCTTCCACTCCTTCCTCGCAAGGCCATGCTTTGTCTACAACAAGCTCAAGATACCCAGACCAAACGACATCATCATCGTTGATGGAAGCTTGACCGAGGCACGGGAGTGCGAGCTCAGTGAAGCCACCTTCGCCGAAGCAGTCCTCTACGGTGAGGAGTTCAAGGAGATCTAGAACTAGGTCGATGCCTCGGAGATGCCGGATTTGAAGAAGCAGATCACTGCTGCTAAACCCTCATTCAAGGTCGTCATCAAGACCAAGCATGTGGAGCTTGTTGAAGGAGATTCCTCCAAGACCACCGCCATTGGCATGGACCTCGATCCCAAATAGGAAAGCGCGCTCGTCAAGTTCCTCCGTGAAAATAGGGACATCTTCGCCTGGCAACCTACCGACATGAAAGTTGTACCTAGGGAACTTGCCGAGCACAACTTGAATATTGATCCTAATGCCAACCAAGTGAAACAACCTCTACGACGCTTTGTGTAGCATCCCAATTGTCTAACAATTGTAATACTACTTGGTCTAGTAATATAATGGCTACTTCCTATATATATTTGTTGCATCATAATTATATCATGCTCATGTCATCATCCACCTTGCATTTGAGCATCATATAAAACCCTTTTTCTTTGGTTCTTCTCTCATATGCATTAGTAATTGTATTTGCCTCTTGATATTGTAATTGGTTGTTGATATATTGTTTAATGCCCAAGTTGAGTTGGGGGCATATCTTTTATTCAATCCATCACCTTTCTTTTCACCACCTTATAATTCCACACTCTAATTACCATGGGCTTTTATTTTATTTTGGCTTTTACTCTAGCTCATGTGGGTTGGGATGGATTCAACTATAATTTCTTTTGCTTGGCCTCATTTCCACATTTTGGGAATGCATAAGAATAATGCCATGTTATTATTTTGTTTTCACAAGAATTTAAACATGGCATTTAATAATTTGCATGGGCCATGCAACCATCTTCCACACCATTTCTTTTCTTTGGTTTTTCTTTGTTTTGAGTGGAACCTTTCTCTTGTGAGCTCTTCTCTTTTTCTCTCATCATCTCCACCTCATCTCCCTCACATGAGTAAAACCATGTTTGATCATGTAAACTCATCCCCATGTCCTTTTTCCCTCACTCTTGCTCATGCATACCAACACCCTACACCACCTCCATCCCACCTTTTCTTGATCATACCATGTCCATGCATCATTTGAGTTCCTATACCCTTCTCCTTCTCTCTCTCTAATTCTCTCCCCAAACCCAAAAACCTAACTTCTCTCTCTCTCTCTCTTTTTCTCTTCAAACCCTAACCCATGATCCACCCCTCCATGCCGAGGCTTCCACCTCCCCGTTCTCCCTGCCATGCTGGTCCCACCTACCCCTAACCCTACCCCAGGCCGAAGCTTCCCTCCTAACCTAGCCGAGCTACTCCCTCCCTCCTACCCGAGCTCTCCCTCTCTCTACCTCTCCCTCCCTGCCATAGCAACCCCACCACCGAGCCTAGCTCCGAGCCTGGCCGCACCCCCTCTGCTGGCCCACCAGTCAGGCCACCCCAGCCCCAGCCGAGCCGCGAGCACGTGCTCGTGGAGAGGTAGGGTGGCCGAGCCACCTTTTCGCCGGTCTCCTCCCCACGGCAACACCCTCCCTCTCGGCTCGCCCTTATCTCCTTCCCTCCTTCCTCTGCCGTACCAAACCACCCCTGGCCGCTGCGCCATCTTCCTCTCCCTCCCCTTCCATCTTTTTATTTTACTCCACCGACCGGCCACCCTCGGCCTCCTCTTCTCCTCGTGTTACCACGGCGGCGGGCGGGAGTTTTGGTTGTCGGGGAAGCGGAGCTAGGCCTCGTCAACGACCCCGCGCGCTCGGACGAGAAGGAGCCGAAGCCACCGCGACGCCGTTCACCGACGCCCTCGCCTCCAAAACCCTAGCCCCGGCCTCTGCGTCCTCGCCGTTACAGCGCCTCCCAGGCCGATCCGACCACACCGATCTCTCCACGGTACGTCCCTCTCCCTCCCTGACACCCTCTGTCTCGCTGTCGCCGTCTAGCGTCGCCGTTCCTTACACCGAACACCCTCTGTGCGCCATGGCCGCGGGCGTTGGCACGCCGACGCATCGCGCAGCAACATACCTAGGCCGCGCCTACCCTCCTGTCACCATCCCGTAGCCCACCGTACTGGCGCAGGCCCTCGTCGCGCACACCGCAGGTCGCGGGGTCGAGCCCCCCGCACCGCGCGCCCCGCGCTCTGTCGGTCGAGCACCGATCTGTCAGTTTCGATAGAGGAAACAGATCTACAGTACGGGCCATGGACGATTTACAAATAGCCCCCTCTTTTAACTCTCGCTCAACCCGCGGTACTCTCGGCCCCACCTGCCAGCCGCTGCGCGCTATTTACAGAAAGGCACTCCCGTTTTTGTAATCTCAACCCGCGCTCCAGCACGCCCCCACCTGTCAGTCTCTGCGAGACCCGCCGCTAGCACATGGGCCCTAGCCATGCTGGCCCCGCCTGTCATTCGCTGCAGCTAGGCTAACCGGTGGTGTAAAAGGATTTTCCCTGAGCGCGTGGCCCAGTCCGTTTGGTCCCACTCGTCAGCGACTGGGGCTAGCTCGAGCTGGGTAACAAAAGTTGCGCTGTTTGTCTGTTTTAATAAAACAAATTCAAATTGTTTAAATTCAAATTCAAATCAGATTTTAAATAATTTTTAAAATACAAATCCAAATAATACAAATGATATATGTTTTTGAATCAGAAAAATGTGAGGAATTCAAATATGCCATTCAAAATAATGTTTGAGAACTTTCAAATTTTGAGATGATTAAAATTACAATAAAATGCCCTTTTCTTAATAAATTAATAACTTTAAATCTATAACTCCAAATTTGACAAATAATATGTCTAAATCGATCAACGCGACGAGCCCGTTCTATCTACGCAGTCCTTGTTCTGAATTGAAGCATGCATAATGTCATTATTAAAAATCTGAATTGTTTATGGCAATAAAACTTGACTCAACAAATAATAAAATGCTTTATTCTTGTACCCCACACCTCACCATGCCATGCTACTTTAATGCCATGTAAATTGTGCATCATTCATCATGGCATGCTTGTTGCTTGTCGCATTTTAATTCATATGCTTGTGCACTTTATTTATGTTGGCCCTTGTTCGTTTGGATCTTCTTCGAATAGACGCCCAGCAGGAGAATTACCAGGAATCACAGGAGTACTACCCAGATCCATCTCTCGCTTCAACTGAGCTGCCAGGCAAGCACTACCACATGCTTGCATACATATAGTACCTATTGCCTCTATCTTATTCTTGCATCATTGAGTCGCGATTGCATTAAATTGAATTCCAAGTACTGCATAGCCTTTATTTTAAAACCCCACCGAAGCTTGTTCCTCCATCCCATGAGCCATTACTACAGGAGTTGTTTGACCCATGCGAGTCATAGAAAAGCATGTGTAGGGTATGTGAGTGTCTGATGAATAACGAGGTACCTAAACAACATAACCTGAGTAGTAATGGGATAACTAATGAAAGAGGCACCGGTGAGCAATATCTGTTATTTGGTTTTTCATGCTCACTTGTGTCCCTTAGGACCCCGAGTACTTGATTCCTGTTCCTTGACTATTCGCACTATCCACATCCGGGAGGCCTTATGGACCCCCCTGAGCCAGAGCTTGATTCATTCTTATTTCTTGGGGCCACAAGTAGTTCGGGGCTTTATTACTATCCTGTACTTATGCCATGTTACTGTCTTATTAAGATTGTGCGAGGAGCACCTGTACTGTTTAAGAATTGCGGAGTGTTTTCGCGGTATCGACAAGCCCAGTCACATTTTCGGGTTCCCAGTCATTTACATCCATTGGCGCAGACCATGGGTCCGTCTCGGAGCCGGCCAACTTTGTTGCGGGTAGCTTAATGGGGTGGCCCCCTGAAATATTTCTGAATCCTGTGATTGTTTTGTCGTGAATGCCTCGTTGGGTTTTGAGTTGGTTTTTCCGAGGTTGATCGAGTGTTTATTGCTATTCGTGCAGCCCTGCAGGGTAAATCTTTCTGAAAGTCGTGTCCGCGGTTATGGACGACTTGGAGCACGGTTTCTCGATCATAGACAAGTATAACTAAAGTACCGCTTTTAATTTGACTAAGTACTTGACTAGTAAATAGTGCAATACTCATGGAATGGTTAATAAAACTGCCAACAGATGATGGGGGTTGTTCATCCGCTTCCTCGTTGGTAAGCGAGGAGGAGGATGGATTTGTTAATTATACGGTTATAACTGTTGTTCCTAATTAACGGACATCCGTCTATCATTGGTTAGGCGGATGGTTAGCGAGTATCTATAGAATTGTTAGATATTATCTTTTGCTGCAATTGCGTCACCCCCAGGTTGTGTCCCCTTTAGTGGCATAAAGACTTGCTGAGTACCCCTAGGGTCTCACACGATAATTTTTTTGATTCAGATGAACAGGTGTACCCGCAAGATGGATACTGGGTGGAGGAGACAGATGATGTTGGCAACGATCACTCGGTGTAGAGATTCCAGGAACAGGGATCCGTGAGATCTGTGGGCGGGATGTGTTTATTTATGTGGCATCTTATGCCGATTTGCTTCTTATCCGTACTCGGATCTTGTTTTCTGCTTCTGGCTGATACTCTGATGTTTGTTGTATGAGGAGCTATCCTAAATTATTATCTCTATCTAGGATATTTGAATCTTGCCGTATGGCGTTGCAATATTTCTATTTCTTTTAGATGGAATGGCTCTGAGGACTGTTGTATGTGGCTTGCATACATACTCATTTGTGTATGTAGTTGATCCCTTCGCCTGCCGATTACGCCGCTCGTTCTTGTCCCGATGTTCTGAAAGTGGTTAGGACGGCCGAAAGGTCTACCGTGAGTGGCTCTGGGCCCCACCGTACTATTTTAACCACTTTCGTTCATCCAGGCATGTAACTAAGAGCGTAATTCACCGAGGTAGTTACAATTGGTATCAGAGCCATCCCGCCCTTCAGGGTCTCAGCCAAAATGGTCATTGTCAGTCTAGCAAATATTTTGGTAGTTATGTATACTAGGGAAAAACAAACGTGAGAGTAGGACTGCTTCCATTTTTCTTCTTACCCACCCACCCACCCTTTTTCTGGTAAGGAAGTGTAATGTTTTCAACCCTCTTCTAAATATTCAAACTAGGATTCACGTGTTCTGGGTTCCGTAGTACCATAGGTTGTGTGTCTGTGTGCGTGTGTGTGAATTCCTTGCCTATCTGTTGCATCCAAATGTTATCACTATCTGCCTTTTGGTTATCAACTGTTGGTACATTCCATACCGACAGGCCTTTGTAAACCGACGCGATCTATTCTGATTCGTTGTATACCGATGCGATCTATCTTACTCTTTGTTATCCGACGTTATCTTGTGGGGGTGTTCTTTTTCGTAGTTACCAATCTTTAGGTTCATCTTAAGAAGAAGGTGTTGGGATATGTGTTTTACTGATTCATGTGCGGAGTAATGATTTGAGTGCGGGATGGAGTCGCGACCATACCACTACTTTTATCAATTGCTCTTGTATGTTGAACTAGTAGAGTTACTAATCTTGATTCGTTAAGTGGTTTTGCGCATATAGTGGTATTTTAATGCCGAAATTTGCGGAATTTTTTCTTTGTTAGCTTGTGTACCACACTCCTTGTTCAGTCGTGTGCGTTATGCTTAATATCTTCTAGGTGTCTTAAACGTTGTCGATATTTTAATATCATCTCAGTGAATTGCATCCTTTAATCTTGGTTAATTCCATTTTGGTACTATTTTGGATTATTATCATTCTCCATTATAGTACTGACTTGTGTTTAATATCAATCACAGGATGGCACCACCACGCCGTTCTGAGGAGAACATACCACCTGAACTGGGGGCTGCTTTGGCAAGTATTGCAAATGCTTTGGGCACTATGCAGCAGAACCAGCAGCGCTTCGAGGAAAGCGTGAGGAGGAATGAGTTTGTTCCGCTACCTCCACCTCCCAAGCGAGGAGACATCAAGAGTTTTCTCAAGTTCAACCCACGCCAGTTTGAGGTGTCTGATCAGCCACTTGATGCGGATGATTGGCTTCGCGAAATGTCAAGGTTGCTGATGACTGCGGATGTTCCTGAGCAAGAATGGGTCAAATGTGCCACTCACCTTCTGAAGGGAGATGCAGCTCTGTGGTGGGAAAATTACCTCAAGGCAGATCTTTCTGGTTTTCAGCCTACTTTTGAGCAATTCACTGGGGCTTTCAAAGAGCAATGTCTGTCAGAAATTGTCATGGAAAGGATGAAGGAAGTGTTTCTCAACCTCAAGCAGGGCACTGATAATGTCAACACCTACATCAGAAACTTCATGAACCTTTCTCGGTATGATGGCGATGAGATCTCTGATGACAAGAAAAAGCAAAAGAGGTTTAGGCAAGGCCTCAATGCTTCCATCAAATATGCAATCACTCATGCAAGGCCGACGTCTTTTCTGGAACTCCAACACACCGCTCTGCAGGAAGAAGCAAGTAGGCAAGTGTTTGAGGAGTCAAAGAAACACAGCCGTGATACAACAAGCTCTTCTGCTATGATAGATCCTTCTAAGCGTCGTGTCTGGGTTCCTAACACCCCACCGTCGCTCCCTGCTCCACCAAGACCGTCAAGCTACACAGCAAGGCCACCAAACTCCTTCACTGTGGCTCCCAGGGGCTACAACCACAACTATCCTGGAGCGCCTGGCGGAGTCCCTGGCTACATTGCTCCCTGTCCACCTGGTGCTTGCTATACTTGTGGAAACATTGGGCATCAACACTGGAATTGTCCAATGAACAACAAAGCTCTTCCACCACCACCTCCAAGACCTACGGCAAGTGCTCCTATGATTCGTGCACCTCCACCTCGGGCTCTCAACATCAACACCAAGCCTGGGTGTACGGTTGCTCGTGCCAACTATGTCAACGTCGCTCAAGCTGAGCATGCACCTGGAGTTGTCATGGGTATGCTTCCTGTTAAATCAGTTCCTGCACGAGTGTTGTTTGATTCTGGCGCATCGCATTCTTTTGTCTCTACGAGTTTTGCTGATAGGAATGGGTTACCTATGGATCCTCTCCCCAAGCGCTTAATGGTCCTTTCTCCTGGAGCAACAATGGCATCTTCTAAAATCAGCCATAACAATCAAATTGAGATTGGTGGTTCTTCGTTTCCAGTTTCCTTAATTATTCTGGGCAATTCTGATATTGATGTTATCTTGGGCATGGATTGGTTAACAGCAAATGCAGCTGTCATTGATTGTGCTGAACGTTCGGTTTCTCTGAAAATTCCTGAAGGCCATATAGTCTATTCTCCAAGTCTGACTCCTGCAATTCAGCTTTATTCTTTGGCAGCTCTGAATGATGATGCTATGGAAGGTATTCAGAGTGTTCCGGTAGTCTGTGAGTTTCCAGATGTTTTTCCTGAAGAGTTGCCAGGTATGCCTCCGGATCGTGAGGTTGAGTTTGTGATTAAACTTGAACCTAGTACCGCTCCTATCTCCAACGGCCTTATAAAATGGGTCCTGCTGAGTTGGTTGAACTCAAACGCCAGCTGGATGAACAAGAGAAGTTGGGTTTCATTCAGCACAGTACTTCTTCTTGGGGTAGCCCAACCATCTTTGTGAAGAAGCGAGACAAGACTGATAGACTTTGTGTTGACTATCGGGGACTCAGTGCTAAAACCATCAAGAATAAATATCCCCTTCCGCGGATTAATGATCTCTTCGATCAGCTAGCTGGAGCTGTGGTATTCTCTAAGCTCGATTTGAGAAGTGGTTACCATCAAATCAAGATCCGCAAGGAAGATGTTCCTAAAACAGCTTTCACCACTCGCTATGGCCTGTATGAGTACACGGTCATGTCTTTCAGCCTCACCAATGCACCTGCCACCTTCTCGAGGCTTATGAACTCGGTTTTCATGGAGTATCTTGATAAGTTCGTTGTGGTCTATCTGGATGACATTCTAGTATATTCTGAGTCAAAGGAAGAACATGAAGAACACCTTCGGTGTGTCTTAAACAAGCTTCGTGAGAACCGCCTGTATGCAAAGTTCTCCAAGTGTGAGTTTTGGCTGCCTCAAGTCACCTACCTTGGTCACGTCATCTCTGCCAAGGGCATTGCCGTCAACCCAGAAACTATTAAGACAATTATGGACTGGCTTCCACCCATAAATGTCAAAGAAGTCTGGAGTTTCCTTGGTTTGGCCAGTTACTGTCGTCGCTTCGTTCAAAACTTCTCAAAGATTGCGAAGCCTCTTACCGATCTCCTCAAGAAAGGCAAGAAATACCTTTGGACTCCTGCATGTCAAGCAAGCTTTGAAACACTCAAAGAGAAGCTCACTTCCACACCAGTCTTGGTTCCTCCAGATACATCAAAGCCTTTCCAGATATTCTGTGATGCTTCATTGCAAGGATTGGGTGCGGTCCTCATGCAAGAAAAGCAAGTTGTTGCTTATGCCTCTCGACAGTTGAAGACGCATGAGATCAACTATCCTACACATGACCTCGAACTCGCAGCAGTTGTCTTTGCTTTGAAAGTATGGAGGCATTACTTGCTTGGCAACCGTTGTGAGATCTTTTATGATCACAAGAGTCTGAAGTATATCTTCACACAGCCTGATCTCAACCTTCGTCAGAGGAGGTGGATTGAAACAATCAATGATTTCTATTTAACCATCAACTACACTCCGGGCAAAGCTAATGTCATGCCAATGCTCTCAGCCGAAAAGCTTATGTTAACAATCTCATGGTGGAAGAACAACAACCTCTCTTGTGCGAGGAATTCCGTAAGCTAAACCTTGAAATTGTCGATCAAGGGTATCTTCTGAACCTTCTAGCAACACCTCTCTTGGAAGAAAAAGTTTGCTCTATTCAACTTGGTGATCCTTACACTAAAAAGATCATCTCCAACATTCAGCTTCCGAAGTATGAGTCTTTCCATGTTGATGACCAAGGCACTCTTTTCTTTGAACACCGGATGTTTGTTCCGAACTACCCGGGTTTAAGAGAGCAAGTTCTCAAGGAGGCGCATGATTCTGTTCTTTCTATCCACCCTGGCAGCACTAAGATGTACATGGACTTAAAAACACAATATTGGTGGCCTGGGTTTGAAACGATATTGTGCCAAGTACGTCTCGGAGTGTGATGTCTGTCGCAGAGTTAAAGCTGTCCATCAGAAACCTTCCGGTCTTCTACAACCATTGAAGCCTCCGGAATGGAAATGGGAGAAAGTAGAGATGGACTTCATCACTGGTTTTCCAAGGTCGCAGAAGGGCAACAATGCAATCTTTGTTGTCATCGACAAGCTTTCTAAAGTAGCTCACTTCTTTCTAGTCAAGGAAACAATTTCTGCAATTCAGTTGGCTGAGCTCTATATCAACAGAATTGTCTCTCTGTATGGAGTTCCCCTTGAGATCACTTCAGACCGTGGAAGCAGCTTCACTTCCAAGTTCTGGGGAAGTTTCCAAAATGCTTTGGGAACAAAATTGAATTTCAGCACAGCTTACCACCCTCAGTCGCAAGGACAAGTGGAAAGGATCAACCAGATTCTGGAAGATATGCTCAGTGCTTGCGTTATCTCTTTCGGCATGAAGTGGGAAGAATGTCTTCCTTATGCTGAATTCTCTTACGACAACAGCTTCTAGAAAAGTCTAAAGATGGCACCATTTGAGGCTCTCTATGGTCGCAAATGCAGAACTCCGATTGGTTGGTCGGGCGCAGGTGAAAGAATATTGTTTGGCCCCGACATTGTAACTCAAGCGGAAGAGAAAGTTCACATCATTCTTGAAAACCTGAAGATTGCTCAAAGTCGCCAGAAGAGCAATTATGACAGAAAGCACACGGACATGGAGTATGTTCCTGGTGATCTTGTTTACCTTCGTGTCACTCCCATGAGAGGCACGCACCGCTTTGGTATCAAAGGAAAGCTGGCTCCTAGATACATCGGTCCTTTCAAAATTTGTGGAAGAAGAGGAGAAGTTGCTTATGCTCTTGAGCTCCCTGATCAACTCAAAGTCCATGATGTTTTCCACATCTCTCAACTCAAGAAGTGCTTCAAGGATCCCGGCAGGACCGTGGACCATGAACACATCAATCTCCAAGAAGATCTTTCTTATCAAGAACACCCCATAAAAATTCTTGAAGTCGCAGAAAGAAGGACTCGCAACAAGTCCATCAAGTTCTGCAAGGTGCAGTGGTCGCGCCATTCCGTTGATGAAGCCACTTGGGAGTGTGAAGATGAGCTCCGAGCCAAGTATCCTACCCTCTTTGAGTCTTCTTCTTCTTCCTAGAATCTCGGGGCGAGATTCCTGTTTAGTGGGGGAGAGTTGTAGCATCCCAATTGTCTAACAATTGTAATACTACTTGGTCTAGTAATATAATGGCTACTTCCTATATATATTTGTTGCATCATAATTATATCATGCTCATGTCATCATGCCACCTTGCATTTGATCATCATATAAAACCCTTTTTCTTTGGTTCTTCTCTCATATGCATTAGTAATTGTATTTGCCTCTTGATATTGTAATTGGTTGTTGATATATTGTTTAATGCCCAAGTTGAGTTGGGGGCATATCTTTTATTCAATCCATCACCTTTCTTTTCACCACCTTATAATTCCACACTCTAATTACCATGGGCTTTTATTTTATTTTGGCTTTTACTCTAGCTCATGTGGGTTGGGATGGATTCAACTATAATTTCTTTTGCTTGGCCTCATTTCCACATTTTGGGAATGCATAAGAATAATGCCATGTTATTATTTTGTTTTCACAAGAATTTAAACATGGCATTTAATAATTTGCATGGGCCATGCAACCATCTTCCACACCATTTCTTTTCTTTGGTTTTTCTTTGTTTTGAGTGGAACCTTTCTCTTGTGAGCTCTTCTCTTTTTCTCTCATCATCTCCACCTCATCTCCCTCACATGAGTAAAACCATGTTTGATCATGTAAACTCATCCCCATGTCCTTTTTCCCTCACTCTTGCTCATGCATACCAACACCCTACACCACCTCCATCCCACCTTTTCTTGATCATACCATGTCCATGCATCATTTGAGTTCCTATACCCTTCTCCTTCTCTCTCTCTAATTCTCTCCCCAAACCCAAAAACCTAACTTCTCTCTCTCTCTCTCTTTTTCTCTTCAAACCCTAACCCATGATCCACCCCTCCATGCCGAGGCTTCCACCTCCCCGTTCTCCCTGCCATGCTGGTCCCACCTACCCCTAACCCTACCCCAGGCCGAAGCTTCCCTCCTAACCTAGCCGAGCTACTCCCTCCCTCCTACCCGAGCTCTCCCTCTCTCTACCTCTCCCTCCCTGCCATAGCAACCCCACCACCGAGCCTAGCTCCGAGCCTGGCCGCACCCCCTCTGCTGGCCCACCAGTCAGGCCACCCCAGCCCCAGCCGAGCCGCGAGCACGTGCTCGTGGAGAGGTAGGGTGGCCGAGCCACCTTTTCGCCGGTCTCCTCCCCACGGCAACACCCTCCCTCTCGGCTCGCCCTTATCTCCTTCCCTCCTTCCTCTGCCGTACCAAACCACCCCTGGCCGCTGCGCCATCTTCCTCTCCCTCCCCTTCCATCTTTTTATTTTACTCCACCGACCGGCCACCCTCGGCCTCCTCTTCTCCTCGTGTTACCACGGCGGCGGGCGGGAGTTTTGGTTGTCGGGGAAGCGGAGCTAGGCCTCGTCAACGACCCCGCGCGCTCGGACGAGAAGGAGCCGAAGCCACCGCGACGCCGTTCACCGACGCCCTCGCCTCCGAAACCCTAGCCCCGGCCTCTGCGTCCTCGCCGTTACAGCGCCTCCCAGGCCGATCCGACCACACCGATCTCTCCACGGTACGTCCCTCTCCCTCCCTGACACCCTCTGTCTCGCTGTCGCCGTCTAGCGTCGCCGTTCCTTACACCGAACACCCTCTGTGCGCCATGGCCGCGGGCGTTGGCACGCCGACGCATCGCGCAGCAACATACCTAGGCCGCGCCTACCCTCCTGTCACCATCCCGTAGCCCACCGTACTGGCGCAGGCCCTCGTCGCGCACACCGCAGGTCGCGGGGTCGAGCCCCCCGCACCGCGCGCCCCGCGCTCTGTCGGTCGAGCACCGATCTGTCAGTTTCGATAGAGGAAACAGATCTACAGTACGGGCCATGGACGATTTACAAATAGCCCCCTCTTTTAACTCTCGCTCAACCCGTTACTCCCGACCCCACCTGCCAGCCGCTGCGCGCTTTTTATAGAAAGGCACTCCCATTTTTGTAATCTCAACCCGTGCTCCAGCACGCCCCCACCTGTCAGTCTCTGCGAGACCCGCCGCTGGCACATGGGCCCTAGCCATGCTGGCCCCGCCTGTCATTCGCTGCAGCTAGGCTAACCCGCGGTGTAAAAGGATTTTCCCTGAGCACGTGGCCCAGTCCGGTTGGTCCCACTCGTCAGCGACTGGGGCTAGCTCGAGCTGGGTAACAAAAGTTGCCCTGTTTGTCTGTTTTAATAAAACAAATTCAAATTGTTTAAATTCAAATTCAAATCAGATTTTAAATAATTTTTAAAATACAAATCCAAATAATACAAATGATATATGTTTTTGAATCAGAAAAATGTGAGGAATTCAAATATGCCATTCAAAATAATGTTTGAGCACTTTAAAATTTCGAGATGATTAAAATTACAATAAAATGCCCTTTTCTTAATAAATTAATAACTTTAAATCTATAACTCCAAATTTGACAAATAATATGTCTAAATCGATCAGCGCGACGAGCCCGTTCTATCTACACAGTCCTTATTCTGAATTGAAGCATGCATCATGTCATTATTAAAAATCTGAACTGTTTATGGCAATAAAACTTGACTCAACAAATAATAAAATTCTTTATTCTTGTACCCCACACCTCACCATGCCATGGTACTTTAATGCCATGTAAATTGTGCATCATTCATCATGGCATGCTTGTTGCTTGTCGCATTTTAATTCATATGCTTGTGCACTTTATTTATGTTGGCCCTTGTTTGTTTGGATCTTCTTCGAATAGACGCCCAACAGGAGAATTACCAGGAATCACAGGAGTACTACCCATATCCATCTCTCGCTTCAACTGAGCTGCCAGGCAAGCACTACCACATGCTTGAATACATATAGTACCTATTGCCTCTATCTTATTCTTGCATCATTGAGTCGCGATTGCATTAAATTGAATCCCAAGTACTGCATAGCCTTTATTTTAAAACCCCACCGAAGCTTGTTCCTCCATCCCATGAGCCATTACTAAAGGAGTTGTTTGAGCCATGCGAGTCGTAGAAAAGTATGTGTAGGGTATGTGAGTGTCTGATGAATAACGAGGTACCTAAACAACATAACCTGAGTAGTAATGGGATAACTAATGAAAGAGGCACCGGTGAGCAATATCTGTTATTTGGTTTTTCATGCTCACTTGTGTCCCGTAGGACCCCGGGTACTTGATTCCTGTTCCTTGAGTATTCGCATTATGCACATCCGGGAGGCCTTATGGACCCCCCTGAGCTAGAGCTTGATTCATTCTTATTTCTTGGGGCCACAAGTAGTTCGGGGCTTTATTACTATCTTGTACTTATGCCATGTTAGTGTCTTATTAAGATTGTGCGAGGAGCACCTGTACTGTTTAAGTATTGCGGAGTGTTTTCGCGGTATCGACAAGCCCAGTCACATTTTCGGGTTCCCAGTCATTTACAACCATTGGCGCAAACCTTGGGTCCGTCTCGGAGCCGGCCAACTTCGTTGCGGGTAGCTTAATGGGGTGGCCCCCTGAAATATTTCTGAATCCTGTGATTGCTTTGTCGTGAATGCCTCGTTGGGTTTTGAGTTGGTTTTTCCGAGGTTGATCGAGTGTGTGTTGCTATTCGTGCACCCCTGCAGGGTAAATCTTTCTGAAAGCCGTGTCCGCGGTTATGGACGACTTGGAGCACAGTTTCTCGATCATAGACAAGTATAACTAAAGTACCGCTTTTAATTTGACTAAGTACTTGACTAGTAAATAGTGCAATACTCATGGAATGGTTAATAAAACTGCCAACGGATGATGGGGGTTGTTCGTCCGCTTCCTCGTTGGTAAGCGAGGAGGAGGATGGATTTGTTAATTATACGGTTATAACTATTGTTCCTAATTAACGGACATCCGTCTATCATTGGTTAGGCGGATGGTTAGCGAGTATCTATAGAATTGTTAGATATTATCTTTTGCTGCAATTGCGTCACCCCCAAGTTGTGTCCCCTTTAGTGGCATAAAGACTTGCTGAGTACCCCTAGGGTCTCACATGATAAATTGTTTGATTCAGATGAACAGGTGTACTCGCAAGATGGATACTGGGTGGAGGAGACAGATGATGTTGGCAACAATCACTCGGTGTAGAGATTCCAGGAACGGGGATCCGTGAGATCTATGGGCGGGATGTGTTTATTTATGTGGCATCTTATGCCGATTTGCTTCTTATCCGTACTCGGATCTTGTCTTCCGCTTCCGCTTGATACTCTGATGTTTGATGTATGAGGAGCTATCCTAAATTATTATCTCTATCTAGGATATTTGAATCTTGTCGTATGGCGTTGCAATATTTCTATTTCTTTTAGATGGAATGGATCTGAGGACTGTTGTATGTGGCTTGCATACATACTCATTTGTGTATGTAGTTGATCCCTTCACCTGCCGATTACGCGCTCGTTCTTGTCCCGATGTTCTGAAAGTGGTTAGGACGGCCGAAAGGTCTACCGTGAGTGGCTCTGGGCCCCACCGTACTATTTTAACCACTTTCGTTCATCCAGGCATGTAACTAAGAGCGTAATTCACCGAGGTAGTTACCTTTGGTGATGAAAGATGAAGGGCTATAGGCAAAGAAATAGCAAGGTTACTTAATGCTGGCTTTATCCGAGAAGTAATTCATACCCGATGGGTGGCAAATCTTGTAATTGTCCCCAAAAAGGGAACCAATGAATTAAGAATGTCGTTGATTACACCGGCTTGAATAAAGCATTTCTAAAGGATCCATTTGCTTTGCCTCGCATTGACCAAGTCATTGACTCGACGGCTGGCTCAGAACTTATATATTTTCTCGATGCCTACTCAGGTTACCACCAAATCCGGATGCGAAAGTCGGACCAGTTGGCCACTTTGTTCACCACACCCTACGACACGTATTGCTATGTCACAATGCCTTTGGGCTGAAAAACGCTGGTGTTACCTACCAGCGGACAATGCAACATCGCCTACACGACCAAATAGGTCGCAACGTACACACTTACATGGACGATATCGCGGTAATGTCAAAGAAATCAAACAATCTTATCGCCGACTTATAGGAAACCTTCGACAGTCTCCGGAAATACAACATGATGCTAAACCCCAAGAAGTTTGTATTTGGGGTACCATCTGGCAAGCTATTGGTCTTCATCGTTTTGCACTACGGAATCGTGGTGAACGCAGAGAAAATCAAGGCCATCCTTGACATCAAGCGTCTGACATACTTGAAGGACATACAAAGGATCACAGGCTGCGTAGCAGCAGTAAGCCAGTTCATCAGCCGACTTGGGGAGAAGGCTATGCCGCTCTACAAGTTGCTCAAGAAGGCAGACAAATTCATATGGATAGACGAGGCTGATGCAACACTACAGGAGTTCAAGAGAATACTCTGTCAAGGGAGCCCATGTTAGTTTACATGGTGGCAATCAACCGAGTAATCAACATCGTCATCGTGGTGGAGCGCTAGGAGCCAACACATGAATACAGAGTTCAGCGACCAATTTACTATGTAAGCGAGGTCTTGACAGAATCCAAGCAGCGTTACCCGCACTACCAAAAGTTAGCTTACGGAGTTTTCCTTGCTTCAAGGAAGCTAAGGCATTACTTCCAAGAGCACCCCATCACAGTGGTGAGCAAAGCTCCACTATCCGACATCATCAACAATAGCGACGCTACATGAAGAGTGGAAAAGTGGGGCATTGAACTTGCCGCCTTTGAAATCACTTACAAGAGACGCGACACTATCAAGTCACAAGCATTGGCGGATTTTATTGCAGATTGGACAAAACTGCCAGAAGACACTCCTGTTGTAGAGCCAGAATATTGGGTCATGCACTTTGATGGATCAAAGCTACTCTATGACCCGGGGGCTAGTGTATTGTTACAATCACCAACATGGGAAAGTTGCAATACGTCCCACAGATCCACTTCAACGCTACCAACAACATGGCGGAGTATGAGGCCCTCATTCACGGACTTCGTGTGGCCACGGATATTGGCATCAAGCACATAGTTTGTTGTGGAGATTCTGACTTGGTTGCCCAGCAAGTAGTTGGCACCTGGAATGCGCAGAACCCTATGATGGCGGCATATCGAGACAAAGTAGGCAAAATAGCCAAGTGCTTCGACGACTACAAAGTCAAGTACGTCAAAAGGGAGGAGAATGAGGGGGCAGATCTCCTGTCAAAGCTTGGATCAACTCGCCGACCAATTTCGCCAGGCGTTTTCCTAGAGCATTTACGGACCCCATCCGTGAAGGGAGCGGACCCCAACAACCCGGATAGAGTGGACTCATTTGTTAATACAATAATAGTGACCTCTCCGTCTTGGACAAAAACGTTCATGGACTATCTACAAGACGGAACTTTGCCCGTCGACGAATTCGAAAGCCGACAAATAGTACGCAGAGCAAAAGGCTACGTCATCATTGACGACCAGCTATATAAAAGAAGTACCACAGGAGTTTTCCTTTGATGCGTCTCCCATCAGCAAGGTATTGAAATCCTTAGAGAGATACATCTTGGAGATTGCGGGCATCACGCCTCTCCCCGATCGTTGGTGGCTAAGGCCTTCTGACAAGGATTCTATTGGCTAACTGCCAAGGCGGACACTGACAAGTTGGTACAAACATGCCTTGGGTGTCAGTTCTATGTAAGACAACCAAGTGTTCCAGCTGAAGAACTGCGAACAATACCAATAACTTGGCCGTTCGCAGTCTAGGGGCTGGACATGGTGGGACCTGTGGATTTACACACTTGCTAGTAGTAGTGGATAAGTTCACAAAATGGATTGAAGCTAAACCCATTAGAAAGCTTGATGGGGCAATAACCCTAAAATTTGTCCGGGATATAGTGGTGAGATTTGGTCTCCCACACAGCATCATCACCAACAACGGCAAAAATTTATCTCTCGGAGAAGTTGAGGAGTATTGTCATGAAAAAGGCATCTGCCTTGACCTAGCATCTTTGGCACATCCATAGTCAAATGGGCAAGTTGAAAGGGCCAATGGACTAATTATGCACAGAATCAAGCCACGCTTAGAAGCACCGCTATGAAGAGCAACTGGGGTTTGGGCGGAGGAATTACCATTTGTATTATGGAGTTTAAGAACAACACCCAACAGATCCACCGGCTTGACTCCTTTGTTCATGGTTTATGGAGCAGAAGCCATCCTACCATCCGACATCCTCCATGATGCACCAAGATTCACCGCTTACGAAGAGGATGACGCTGAAGAATCCAGACACCTATATGTGGACCTACTCGAGGAGGAGCACGTGCTGGCATGCCAGATATCCGCCGTCTGCCAGCAGAAGCTACGTGGCTACCATAGTCGCCATGTTAAGCATCGCTCGTTTAAAGAAGGGGATCTAGTGCTTAGACTCAAGCAGGGGAAATCACACAAACTATCCATGCCTTGGGAAGGACCGTTCGTCATAAGCAAAGCATTGCTCAATGGTTCCTATTACCTCATTGATATTCGCGAGTTGAAAGATAGGCCAAAAAATCACAAGCGCAAGCAACGTGACTCCAATGATGATTACCCTGAGACAGATCGGCCATGGAACATAGCACAACTACATCCCTTTTACACTTAGCACGTTTATATTATGTAATAAGTTTCTTATATGATCAATGAAAATAAAGCATTTGGTTCACTCATATTCTCTGAGTATTTTACCTCCTTTAGTTGTTCTTTTTGGATCATATAAACCCTTCATGCGCAAGTTTACATTTGCACTTGTGAAAATTCTGCCTACGGACGTTAGCTCAAGTTTTCTGGTCTACACGTTTTCTGAAGTTTTTATGTGGATTCCGGAGTAGTTACTTCTCGGCACTCAAAGTCGGCTATTTTTCTCTTATGTTCTTGATAGTGCTATTAAGCATCATCACCTGGGAGCATAGTTCTATGTTGTGAGTCTTCCGTCTCACGAAAGGTCAAGCATACGAACCAGAATAATGGATAAGCCAGCACTTGCTTAAAAAATATATACATGCTGGAAACAGATAAGTAGCAGGAAGCTTGAGTACAAGTTTTTCCGACTTACAAAACACATAAGTTTTCCACATATACACTGTAGAGACACATTTAATACAAATATTGTTTTTATGGCTCTGCTGCAGGAGACTTCATGGTGGCATCATCAGGAGAGCCAGGCCAGGATAGCTCATCAAACTCGGAAGGAGATGGGCTAGACTCAGAAGAAGCCATGTCTTCATCAAGTATCTCGGCAGGGATGAAGACATCCGCCTTGACAATTCTAGCAATCTTGGTGTCGAAGCCAGTGAGGGAATTGCAAATAGCATCGCTATCAATTTGTTTCCCTTCCTTGTCTAGCTTGGGAAAGCCGGAGGTCACCAGATATATGTTGGTGTTGTAGTAGTGTGCCTTGACCAAGGACAAGGTCATCCTTGCACGAGCGGCTCTCTAGTCTTTGACTTTCTCGGGGGCTCGGCGTAGGATTTCCGCATACTTGGCCACTGAGTCTACCACCTTGATATTTATTCCTAGAGGCTGGGCTATCTCCTTGGCCTAGGCAATGGCGGTGCTGATGAAGTTGCCAGCAAGAATCATGCACTCCTTGGGATCCGGAGCACCTTCACCCAAGTTGGCCAAGCTAATGGGAGCTGTGGTTTGCATAAGATACAAGGATCATGAGTATAAAAACATCAAACATTTATCCAAAGTACAGAATTGACCAAGACAGGGGAAGTTACCGAAGATGCTCATCTCGCCAAGACGTCCCACTCCTTCTGAACTGTCTTGTACACCTCAAGGTTCCTCTCATTCTGCTCTTTGGCAACTTGGTTCTGTTCCTTGAGTTGTGCAATTTCGTTCTTCAGGCACTGCATCTCGGCGTCAACAGACTTGCAGCGCCTTCATCGCCTCCTCATGGCCCTTGACAGCATCAACCAAGTCTTTCTTCAAAATTTTATTCTCATCATCAAGCTCTTTAATATGTTTGGATTTCTCGACGATGCTCTTGGATTTGGCAATGGCCTCTGTAAGACAAAAAACAGAAAGCACTATGAGAAGACAACAGAAATGAATCCATGAGGAAAAGTAAGGATCTGTTAAAAGAAACAGACTTTGGCTATTTTTGATCTGTTGCTTCAGGAAGGCTGTTTTACCCTGTTCAAGGTCCAGTTCCTTCCGCAAAGCAGCAAACCTCTCATTGGCGGTAATCCTCCGTCTATTCTCATTCTACAACAAGTAAACATGCTTAGTTTCTCTAGATCATTTATTCAGAACTATTTGGTTTCAACTACACGCTCGGGGGCTACAGTATAAGATTTTTGATCAACAAGTATGCTACTCTTAGAGCATCTAGCCGGAACTTTTCTAGTTTCACCTAGACGCTCAGGGGCTACACTACCAATTTCTACTCTTAGTTCTCTAGAGCACTCAGGCCAATAATGTTTGTTTATCCGCCTAAGAGCTCGGGGGCTATAGAGGAATATGTTACACAAAGTAAAATAAGTGAAATTTAAAGACTTATAATGGCAATAAGTTTGAGATTGTTGGCCAGATTGGCATATGTAGTATGGAAGATGTCGGCTTTGTTATACACGACATCTACCTGTGCAATTAGGTCATCCAGGCACAACGTCGGAGGAGTCGCGGCCATAGGAGATGTTGAAGCCAGAAGCATGGATGATGCCCTAGCCGCCTGCTGCATTTTCATAGCAGTTGATGGCTCAGAGGCTCTCGCCTTGTCTGTTGCCACAACTGCCTCTACCTCCTCTCCTTCCATTACATGTTTCCCTTTCTCGGTGGCATCCTTAGCCGGAGCTTCAGCCACTTTGGAGGAGGTATTCTCCTACGTCGCCTGACCGTTGGGATCAACGTCCACCTCGACAGAGCCTGAGATATCAAAGATTGGATTGGCATCTATCTCCATGGCTGAGATGTCAAGGATGATGGGGGACGAAGGCCCAAGAGGACAACACAAGGCTCTGCGGTAGTAGTAGGGGGAGCAGTGGCAGGAGAAGGCTTAGCGGCCACATCCCTGGTCAACATATCACGAATACTTTTTGACCCTCCAGCATCTCTGGAGGATCGCTTCAGGCTAACACTAGCTTTCCTCCTGAAACGTATTAAGTATAAGTACAGGAGTTGAATAAGGTGCGAACTAAAAATACAAGTCGGAGAATGAATACACTTACTCCACGGCAGGAGCCTTGGTGAGGGGAATTCCGGTGGATCTCTTCTTCTCCGCCTCTAAGGCGGCGATGGATCGTCTGGAGACTCCACTCTCCGATTTCTTCTTCTTCTTGGCCTCGGTAGCACCGTCAGAGGTGGAGCTCTTCCGCTTTCATGCTACCGGAGCTGGCTGATCCTTGGGGGTGTCATCGCCGGACACTACCTAGATATCCTTCAGCTTGGGATCATAGACCTGGGAGTCCATCTGATCCTCTACCAAGGTAGCCAGCTGGGAAACAGAGGAGTGTTAGACTGACAACTTTAAGACGGAAAAATCTTAGAGTATATAATGAGCAACAAAGGAAACAAAAGCTACCTCTGGGCATTTGCCATAGTCAAACATGTCATAGGTGATCTTGAAGCCACACTTCCTGTCCTTCACCTTGACGATGTCCTTAAGACGGAGTTTGACAAAGTCCGTGGAGAAGTTATCCCGTGAAATTCGCATGGGATCCCTTCTGTCCTAGGAGTACTTGCACTTCAACTCTACACGATGCTGCAGAGGATGGATCCGCCTAACAAACCAGCACATGGCTAGGTCCAAGCCCATTAGACCTCTGTCCACGAGCCATTCAATCCGCCTTACGACACGGTTGGCCTCATCGTCGGATGGTAGGGAGGCTAGGGTTCACCAGGCAGGCATTTCGACGGTAGCTCCAACGACGAAGTCGAGATACGTCTCAAGACGGTCATGCATGGGAATATTTGGGCCGTAGAAATATGTGCGCTGCTAGTTCTTGCATGATTCATGCCCTACAATGTCGAGGAAGCGCCGACTAGGCCAGATCTTAAAGCTAATGGTTCCACAAGTCTGCAATTCGTCTGTGGACTCTACAAACTCTCTCTTAACAGTGAAGAAGTATACAAACAGATCTAATATAGGTTTGGTTCCTAGATATCCTTCGCACAAAGCTACAAAGTTGCTAAGGATGAGGATGCTGTTAGGGGAGAGGTTGTGGGGAAGTACCCAGAAGTGTCGGAGGACGTCCAAGAAGAAGTTGGAAACTGGCAGGCTTACGCCTCGTACTAGCTGAGCTTTGAGGTACACCTTCTCTCCGGCTTGGGGAGAAGGAGTCACCTCGCTGGCCGGCGCCAACCGCCAGACCAAACCCTCCGCCACGGGGAGATACCCCTTAGTGACAATTTCTTGCAAATCTTCGGCGGAGAGTTCAGAGCCCCTCCACACTACCTTGTGGGAGTCATTGTCCTCTTCAGGGGTGTCTGGCGCCGCTTGTTCTTAGTCTATGCCGGTGGTTTCCACCACGGCGGTGACAGGGACGATGACCCTCTCCGGTGGGACCGTCACTCCCTGAGATGGCTCTGCTGTAGCCTCGGGAGTCACCACCGTCGAAGGGGCAGAGCTGCTAGAGGCCATTGCGCTACTGGGAGTGTGTGGAGAAAGATGAAGCCCTAGCTAGGATTTTCCAAGGATGAGCTCGAACAGACGCGTGGCTGGAGGAAGACGAAGACGCAGGAGCAAATGCAGGTAAAAGAAAATAACCTAGCCGTAGTGAAAATATATAGACCCAATGTCAAGATTTGTGCAAAGGGATCCAATGGGTGGAGCGTTGCCGATGTGGAGACGAACGTGCGCGGTAATTTCGCCATGTCCTCCGTCTTTTCTGCTTTACCGTTTCAGATTTCGCGCGCGTAAAAATAGCTAATGGTTAATTTCCTGCCTTCTGTGAGTTTCGAGGTAGCGTAGGCTGTACCCTACGTCATCCTCCTGACAGTTGCAGTGAAGAGTCACGTCTGAAGATTCCATCAAAGGCGGAGATTGTCCGGCTCTGGAAATGAAGACTAAAGGAATCTCCGGCTACATTGCAAAGCCGAAGAGGATTCTAGGGTTCTTTGGGAGACCTTTGAGATATTGCTTGATGGATTGCCAATATCACATAGACGGAGCATTCAATATTATATGCAAGACAACGCAAGATCTCGAAGTTCTATGGCCTGTTGGGTGGCCTAGTTAGACGGATCCAGAAGGGAGGCCCATGCCGGATAAAGGAAGGCTACACATGAGTCACCGACGTACTCGGAGCCTTGGAGTGCAAGACACAAAAGACTAGTTCGTATTAGTGTAGGACTCTTTATTGTCCAACAAGGTCTTTCCCCTATAACCCTAGGTTCTGGTGCCTTTATAAACCGGACCCGTGGGAGCCTGTAGGGAACATACAACTTAGATTGCTACATAAAATGTGCAACACCTCACACATCGAACCTATCTCTGTAACTCGGCGTATTGCCATTATAGTGATCTATAGCAGGAGTAGAGTTCCGCCACCGTTGTGGGACTTGAACCTGGGTACGCTGTGTTACCTCATACCCGCCAACTCTCTACATTATCCCATGTCTCTAAACACGCACTGTGAGGACCCCTCCATGGCATACTCATCGGCAATACCACGACACACATCAAAGCTCCAAAAGAGGGTTTGGTCAAGTATGATCCACCACCCGAACCTGAGAGGAAAAGATAAGTTAAAGCAACATTGGCCTCCCTAGAACCAACATACGAGATACCTTTCCTTAACACTGCACATAAGCATATTTTTGAATATGAGCAGGTCAAAGCAGTACAGGAGAAGAAGGAAGAGGAAACTGTGCCAGAAGTTGAGGAACATCTGGAAGAAACCAAAGATGAAGAGGTAACCAAGGAAGCAATTATGGCTATGTATGCACATTGTAACATAGTTGAATTTGATGAAGAGACTTTCGTATTGGTTAAGGTAAAACAATGGTAAAAGATGTGGGTAAGCCTATTCTTCCCTGCATATTTAAGGAAACCTCGCATTATGGTTTATGTGATCTTGGCACCGAAGTTAATGTTATATCTTATGATTTCTATTTAGAAATAAAAGAAGAAATAGAACCGGCTACAATTGAAAATACTGATATGACAATCATGTTAGCCAATAAAACTCTTAGAATTCCATTGGGAGTAGTTGAAGATGCAACTGTCACAATTGGCAATAAAAACTTTCCTATCGATTTTGTAGTTGTCGATATGCCAGCTGACACTCTTTGCCCAATTATATTTGGAAGAAATTTTTTGAGTGATGTAGGTGCCAATGTTGATTTCAAAAAGGAGACTGTGTCTCTTAAGCTTGGGAGAGCGGAAAAAGAATTCCACTTTTCCAAATTTAAAGATAGACCTCCACAAATACAAGAAAAAGAGAAAGAGAAAACTATCGAGGAAATGGCAGCTCTCTTCTTTAGTGATCAAGAAGAAGAAATAAATGAAGACTCAAATTATGAAGAAATAGTTATGGAGGACAAGTCCCTAGAAGAACTAGAAGATGAATTCGATTCACTTCCCATTATAGGGCCTCCAACTAATGAGGCTTTCGAAGAGCCAGAAAAGAGAGAGGACGAGTAATTACCACCCCTAGAGTTGAAGACTCTACCAGATAATCTTAAATACATATTTTTAGATGACACAAAAAAATTCCTATCATTATTAGTGCTAAACTTTCAGGGCGTGAAGAAGAAGAACTCATGAAAATACTTAAGGAGCATCGCAAGGCCTTTAGGTACTCAATGGATGATTTGAAGGGCATTAGTCCCATGATAACCGTCCATCGACTATTCATGGAGGAAGGTGCTAAACCAGTTGGGGAATTTAATAGGCAACTGAAGCCCGAAATGAAGGAAGTCGTAAGAAAAGAAATAGTACGTCTATTGGACGCGGGTATAATCTATCATGTAAAAGAAAGTGAATGGGTAAGTCATGTTCATTGTGTCCCTAAGAAGGGCGGTTTTACCATTGTTCCTAATGAAAACAATGAATTGATACCTACTAGAACTATTGTTGGACATAGGATGTGTATAGATTTCAGGAAATTGAATAAAGAAGCTAGGAAAGATCATTATCCTTTACCGTTCATAGATCAAACTTTAGAAAGGTTAGCAAACCACACTCATTTTTTCTACTTGGACGGATACTCTGGTTTTTCTCAAATAGCTGTTCATCCTGATGACCAACTTAAAACAAATTTCATTAGTCCTTATGGTTTACATGCTTACCGTCGTATGCCTTTTGGTTTATGTAATGCTCCAGCTACTTTTCAAAGATACATTACTGCTATTTTTGCAGATTTTATAGAATTGATAATGGAAGTATTTATGGATGACTTTTTTGTCTATGGAACTTCATTTACTAGTTGTTTGGATAATCTCAAAAGAGTTTTGGAGCGTTGCAAAGAGACCAATCTTGTTCTAAACTAGGATAAGTGCCATTTTATGGTCAAAGAAGGTATAGTCCTTGGACATAAGGTATCAGGTAAGGGAACTGAAGTGGATAGAGCTAACGTTGAGTCCATAGAGAGAATGCCACAACCTAGGGATATAAAAGGTATAAGGAGTTTCCTTGGTCATGTGGGTTTTTATAGAAGGTTCATTAGAAATTTCTCTGGAATATCTAAACCTTTGACTAACCTTATGCAAAAGGGAGTAAGATTTAACTTTGATGATAAATAGCTTGTACCTTTAATAAACTTAAATATTCTTTATCCCATGCTCCTATCATTAGACCACCTATCTAGGATATGACTTTTGACTTAATATGTGAAGCTAGTGATGATGCTGTAGGAGTAACTCCTGGACAACATATAGGTCACAGATTTAATATTATACATCATGCTAGTAGAACTCTTAATAGTGCTCAAAAGAATTATCCTAAGGAAGAAAAGGAACTTTTTGCTGTATTTTTCTCTTGCGATAAATTTCTTTCTTATATTGTTGATGCAAAAGTAAGAGTTCATACGGATCGTGATGGTTTGAAAAACTCCTCGAGAGGAAAAATCATAAGTCAAGACTGATCCGTTGGATCATTTTACTTCAAGAATTTGAGTTGCAGATTATGCAGAGGCAAGAAATAAATATGTTACATGCAGTGTCCATATTTGCACAGCAAGACGCTAATCTTACTGAGAGGAACTTTAGTCCTAGTGATTTTTGCTTACGAGAATTGTTTAATGAACTAAGGCCAATTCCTCCAAAATAGAAGAAGTCTTTGTTGTTGAAGGAGCCTATCATCCCTGACTAAGTAAATAAGTGCAAGGTAAGTGTTCTTACTCAAATAAGTGATTTGTTTTCACATATTTTACTTCTGAAATTTTTGCCTTTGAATTCCTCGTGTTTTTTTTGAAGTTTCTGAAGGTTTTTACCAACTATATGGGTGCAACTATACGACCGGAGAAAAATCTCCCATCGTATAGTTGGTCGTTAAACCCTCTGTATCTTCTTTGCGAAATTGTTTTCGTTGTCTCGATCTATACGGTCGCAACTATACAACTGAAGATAGAATTCCGGCCGTATAGTTGGTCATTAAACTCTCAGACACTTTCATTTTTTTATGTCTATATCTATACGGTCACAACTATACGGCGGGAATAAATTTTTCGGCTGTATAGTTGGTCGTTAAAATCTCAAACATTTTCATTTACTTTTTCGTATTTTCGAGTAAAAAAAGGTATTATCGGTTCCGAGTCGTAACTTAACCGACCTGTACTCGAGATATTTGGAAATATCTGCTCAGAACCAACTATACGGCCGGAGCTATATGGGCCGCACCCGTATAGTTGGTCGTTACGCGACATGACTCCTCCAAATCCGCGATTTCTTTCCATGTTTTGTTAAGATTCTTTTCATGGGCGAGAATTTGGTGTTTCTTACGAGTTTTATCGACCTCTGACCCCCCTTATATATTGCCATTGCCTCTCTCTCTCTCTAATTATAATCTCTAGAAACCAATCTACCTCTTATTCACACATGAGGACACACAACCGAGGGACAGAAGCCAAAGGGGAAAGTTCCTATGGAGATCGGGAGCAATATCAAGCAAGGCAAGGAGACCAAGATTGTTCCTATGGAGTTCCTCGACGCAGACAATGAACACTAGAAGAGGGAGTTGAAAGCCCTCGAGCTGAAGATTGAAGAGATGGACAAGGAGACACCAGGGACACCCAAACATCTTCGGTTGTTGCGACTTTATCTTGATAAACTTGATGAAGATATTAAATAGACAACCGAAGCAGGTTTTTCTATGAGTCTTAAGGCAATACAAACTCGTCAAGATAACAATGAGCTAATTAAATAACAAGTGAAAGTGCTGGAGAGGAATAATATTTTCTACTAGTTGCGTGTTATAGAATTAGAAGCTATCAATCAATCCCTTCATCTCAGTCTGGCCCGTGAAGAGAAGATACCACATGCCATGGCGCCACAGTGATCTACAATAATCACAGTATCAAATAATCGCAAAGGATTATTTGATCCCGCCTGGCTTGATTCCAAGCTTGTGGAGATCTTTAAGTCCTATAATCTATCTTATAAGTTTTACATTACTATTATAGTTTTGCATTATTTCAAATTAGAAAAAAAGTTTGCATCATTAGAATTCCCTTCAGGAATAGTCGATCCCTTTTATGAAATTCCGAGTTTGTTATCTTTACATATGGAGCAATATTGAGTTTATGCTTGTCCTATTGGATATATGAATGTCTTGAGTATAATTTTACTTGCACTTGATGATAGCAATAGGAGTCTTCCACACCATTGGTATTAATGGAACATACAAATATAATTTGGTCAATATGTTGTAAGTTCACAGTTTGATTTACAAAGAAAAAATTATCTAATCAATTAAGTTGAAAAAGAAACCTTGAACAAAGGAAAATTAAAAGTGCTATCAAATTAGAATGAGAACAAGATGAGGTAGAATATTCAAGCTATAAAGATTGCTTCATATACAATTGGAATTTGGTAATTGAGATCGTTAAACTTTGAATTCCTACATGAAGTGGAATGTATACAAAAGAAAAAAACACTTAAACAAAAGTGTGAGCTTATATACAAAAGAAAAAAAGAAGAAAGAAGAAAAAGAGCGAATGTGCAAAGAGCAAATAGGCATACACCACTATATTGTAGTATGACAAAGAAGCGTTCGAGATTTTAAATCCCAAGTGAATATGTTAATCCAAAAACACTTGGGACTACCTCGCTAACTCATTCGGTTGAACTGAATACTTTTACATCATATTGAGAATGATATCTTGTGAACTATTAAATGCTAAGGTGTGGAAGCCTGCTAATATTATTCGGATGGTTTGAGTAAGGTACTATTCATGAACTTATTCCTATGTATCATATATGATAAACACATGCGGCATCTGCCTCATTTATTTTATCGGCTCACCTTTATGAATATGAGGATCACATCCATTAAGCTAAACTTGCTCGAGACGAGCAAGCGTCTAAGCTTGGGGAAGTTGATGAGTGCACATTTGTATCATGTCTATTTTTGCACTGTAGATATAGGATCTTGGTATTTTACGGCGTTCGTGTGCACATTTTATGTCTATTTTCACTAGGATCAGGACAAATGATGGATAGAATGGACACAATTCTTGGAGTAGTTGTATTGGGGTGAAAAGGAGTAAAAAACAACGTAAATTGCTTATTTGGGAAATATCAATAACTCTAGAAGAAAACCCGAAGTGATCAAAGAATGTAGACAATTTAACGACCAACTATATGGCGGGAATAAATTTTCCGGCCATATAGTTCCCACCGTATAGTTGGCGCCACCACAGCCTCCTCAAATAGTTTCACCCCATGCAACTGGATCAGGGAGACAACATACAGAACACCCAGAAATTGCTGAAACGTCACCTCTAGAAGGCATCTGGAGGGGGAACTCATCCACCGGGAATCCATCTTCACCCTGCGCAGATCCGGGTGGCTAAGGCATCGATCTTCATCATCAACCACTGTGTCACCACCATCTCCATCCATCCCATCTACATCTTGTCTAGATCTTGTTGTAATTTTCTATACTCGTTGTGGATTTATACAAGTATTATTCATCTATGATAGATTCCATTGTCATTAACATGATGTTGATTGCCTCCATGTCTAAGTAGATCATTAGTTCTTGGGGAGATGGAGAAACCCTAGTATGAGATTGAAATAAGATAAAGTTTATTATGATATTCATCATTGTGACCATGTGTTAGATTGTCTTCATCTTGATGTTGAGAGAAGTCGACCTCTCAATATTTACCTCTTATGGGGACTTGATGGAGGAACTACTTGTTGGTAGAAAGAAGTGTGTTAGCACTTACAGTGACTATAAAGCTGTTGGCACCCCTTATGTATCAACTTGGGAACCGAGGAAACTCACGGAACACTATCCATGCCATGGGATACGTCCTACGGGATTAAGTCCCTTAATAGCGCAGTAATTCGATTGATGTCGATTGCTGACTGCTGTGGTTATGAGGATGATATGAGCAGTGATTGCTGCCTATTTGTTCGAATACGGAGTTCCTCCCACACATACATAGTTGAGAATGTTCATGATAATAATCTTTACTTTAGCTCTTTATAATGCTAGTGGTGTATCCGCTACTCTCTGAGAACGCTTTCCCCTATTGCAGTTCCAAATCTCTTTTACATACGCGATACTTACTTTCTGTGTTTAGTTACTTTACTTTACTTATTGTTCTCTTATACCCAAAACCCCAAAACACCTTTTTACACAATACTCGCATTTTATCTTGTTACTTAGAACTTTATTTAGCATTTCTATTGTAGTATTTAATTCAAGAGTTATTATACTTCAACTCCTGCTCCCTGTGGGATAGATACCTTTATTTTGAAACTAGCTACAAATGATCTGTGCACTTGCAGTCATTAGTACCATGAGTGTTACCTGTTTAGGCATTGTACTCCATGTTTGTACCTTGTGTGTTGCCAGATTAGATGCTTTGTACTCCATGATTGTAGCATATGTGTGTTACCTATTTAGGCATTGTACGCCATGTTTGTAGCATCTGTGCATTGCCACATTAGGCATTATACTCCATGTTTGTACCCTGTGTGTTGCTAGAGTAGATGCTGCTTGCTGAACTTGTTTTACTTCATGGCAAGGTGCTTAAGTTCGAATGCGAGACTGTCGGGAGGGGGTGGCACCCCCCACCGGGTTATGCCGATGTGCTCCCGACCAACTGCTGGCAAATGAAGACAGTGGTCATCGGCAGGGTGGAGGCGGCTACGAATGCGCATAGCAAGAGGGGTAGGGAGCCGAGGCTTGGGCACTACCCAATAGCCAAGGTTCCTCACCGCTTCTTCATCTAGCTAGACGTGGCCAACCTGCACATGACGGTGATCCCGCCGGCATTCCAGTTTGGCCTGAGGACCTGGATCAAGCAACCTCTACCGCACGTCGTGCAGGTCACAGCCTACCAGTGGTGCGCCGAGTTCGTGCAGGTCGACTGGTTCTCTGTCCAGGTTACCTTCAGGAAGAACTGGTTGGATCTGGTCTACAAGTACGACCTCGCGTGCGACGATGTCCTAGAGTTCAAGCTGAAGGCCTTCCTCATCAAGGTGACGATCTACAAGGCCGGCTCCTCCAGCGCTAGGTAGTACACCTGCCCAGACCACGGCTAGCCGGAGGTGGTCTTCATGTCCATGCTTCTGTATGTTTGTAAGTAGTAGTAGGTGTTCATGGCGAACTTGTAATGCTGAACTAGTAGTCTGATTGACATAGGTATGATTACTCTGATTCTTATGATTTGCTGCCCTATACTGGGTAAAAGGCTTACGACCCATGAAGATTACAGATGATATCGCAAGGGAGCAACCGACAAAGACTTTGATTGTATTAGGAAAGAGTCTCTGGACTGACAAGGTATTGGTATTGTAATCACGCGTATGTAAAACCTATCCGCATACAACTTTGAGACCCGGCCTATTATATATAGGACGGGAGAAGCCCAAGCGAGGGTACCGAAATCTCTGAGATAACTTTTAATAGTACAATTTCCCAATATTCAGGTGACTTTGACTTCATTCTTTTCCTGACATCCGACGAAATCCCCAACGTTCTCTTTCCGTGAAACCCTAAGTCCTTCACCATGGACATTGCCGAGGTCACCCCTCGTAAATTGGCGCCATCTATGGGAAACCTGAACGCTGGAACCATAGATTCAGCGGAACGCTCTCCACGAAGCATCAACCCGACAAAAGCAGACCCACGCCCGCCCACCCCTGTATTGGTACCCGCCAATTTCAACAGCGGATCCGACCTAATCATCGGAAGCTTCCACTTCCAAGTAGAGGACCCGCAAGAATCACACCCTTCGGCCCTGATCACATCAGAACCGTTAGTGGAAAAAACTACGCCCATGGCGATACCAGTATCTTCCATCGGATCCTCCATGGATGTCACAGCACAAATCGAAGCAGGCGAAGAAAGCGAGCAAATCGAGATGGATCTGGGGGACCTTGATGGTCTTTACGACAATCTCTCCTTCGGATCAAATCCACAGCTAACCCCACCACGTGAAGCAAGCCCTGCAAATTCGGAACCTGAATAAAGCAGTGAAAGCATCGACTTCGGAATTCGGATGGCAGAAATCTACCCAGAACAAAAACTGATGGACTTCACTAGCTCACCCGACAGTGTCTCCCTCGGTGCAGACGATGACGTTACCAGCCCATATATCACTCAACCCCAAGCATGCGTGATCATCGAAGACGCCTCGACCCAGCAAGACTCCAACAGTAACCCAATTTTTAATCCCGATGATATTCTTTCAAGCCTAATGCAGGAAGTCGTGTCAACGAAGGAAGCCAAGGAAACGGGGGGGACTCAACAACCAATCGTGTAAACTGAGAAGACGAACAACCACGTAGAGGTGAGAGGCAAACTCTCAGCTTACCAGCCAGTGCATGGGAGAAGGAAAGGGCATCAATTTTGGGTGCGGTTCCAATGACAACAGACGCCACCCGCAAAGATCTATTAGCATATCAATATTTACTCCACCACAAAAAGAGAGACCTACTAAATATGCAAAGGCAACTCGACGAAAGGAAATGATTAGCCAACGAATCTAGCCTATTACAGGCATAGTTGAGTTCCACCCGAGGATTAAGGAGCGTAACTGGAGGAGCATCGCCAAGGAGAGGAACGTCTAGGCTGCGGGATATCCCTCAAGAAGAGAGGAGCGGATTAATATGAGATATTGATCTATCATTCATGTCAATAGACCAGGCCGGAAACATCAAGGAAAAAATAGCCCAGGAAGCCATTATGACCGCACAAATGTATTTAATCACAACGCAGCTCGCACTCGACGATCCTCGCGTGGCCCTCCACCGCTCTGGCCTGATGAACCTCGGCATGGTGGGAGCATCTCTCGCGCGAACAGAGCTAGGAGTCACGCGGCAACCCGACAGATCCCCGCACTGTCACAACAACCCTTGGCAAGGAGGTCATACCCGACAATCATGATCGCCACATCGGGTACACTTTTAAGAATCGGAACCGTGAAATGATGCAAGAAACGATATCACACAGCGAAGGATCGATTGATACAGAGAAGAACGTAGCACCCGAAGATACCATGACGGTGAAAGCGAGGAAGAGCAAGAACTATGCGGAGCCAGTTTCTTTACCCGACGGGTTCGCAAGACTCCGGTACCAAAAGATTTCAAGTTACCCCAAGATCATCAAAAGTACGATGGCCTCCAAGAACCCGAAGCCTGGCTGACGGATTATCTGGCAACCGTCAGATTACAGGATGGATCCAAAGCTACTGCAATGCAAAGCTTGCAGTTGCACCTAACCGACGCGACATGTTCTTGGCTAAGACAACTACCCGAAGATTCTATCAGCAGTTGGAATGATCTTGAGGACAAATTTATCAGGAACTTCCAGTCCACATTCAAGCGACCCGCATCTTTGGAGCAATTGCGGGCCTGTAAGCAAAAGCTAGGAGAATCAATACGGGCTTTCGTCCAATGGTGGAACTTCATAAAAAATTCAGCTGAAGCAATATCCGATGAAAGAGAAATCGACGCCTTCAACGATGGACTTCGTCGGCAGGAGTTTATTGAAGAACTAGGACGAACCAAGCCAAAGACAGTCTCACAGCTGATGGACATAGCCAATCGCTGGGCTGATGGAGAGGACACAGTACACAACAAAAGAGCCCGTTCACCCGAAAACGAGAGGGATAGGTGCAATAATGACCAGAGATGACGAACCAACGATGGGTACCATACACCAAGTTACGTTGTAGCAAGTTTCTCTGGAGGGGACAACCGACAAAGCGACCATTACAACAATGGATACCGTGGCAATAGGGACAACATTAGTGGAGGCCAGTCGCAGCAACGATACTAGCCGACGAATCGGGACCCACCTATGTCAGCAGGACAAATGTTGGAAGGACCTGATGACCCACAAGTATAGGGGGTTTATCGCAGTATTTTTGATAAGTAAGAGTGTCGAACCCAACGAGGAGCAGAAGGTGTTGACGAGTGTCTTGGATCAAGAATTCTCTATAAATACTTAGCAAACATAGGGGTTTTTGATAATGAAGATAAATAAAGTATGAGGAAATAAAATACAATAATAATAATTGCAGCAAGTGGCCTAATCCTTTCTTTAGCAAAGGACACACCGGTTGTATTACTTAAGATGACCAAACGTTCTCGAGGACACATGGGAATATTGGCAAGTGCTTTCGCTTCATATAGTTGATTAATCTTCTCTAGTTAGATAAGTGTTGTGTGGGTGAACCTATGCTAATGTACTGACCTTCCTAAGACTAATACATACTTGTGATTATACCCCTTGCAAGCATCCGCAACTAGAAGAAAGTAATTAAGATAAAAATATAACCATAGCCTTAAACTTTGAGATCCTACACTCACTTGCGCAAAGGTTTCCTAACGGTGGTTTAGGTTTCTGTCACTCCAACAACCCCGCGATTAGTAGCCAAATACACAATGCATCCCCCAAGGCCCTTAAAAGGTGAAGTATCATGTAGTCAACGTTCACATGACACCACTAGCATAATAGCACCACAACTTAAATATCAAACCATTGAATCTTTCTCAACACAACTCCACTACTAACAACATGACTTCTCCCATGTCCTCAAGAACTAAACGAACTACTCATAAGACATCATATGGATCAAGATCAAAGATGAAATAATGATAAGTAACAATCTGAACATAAACAATAATTTAATGGTTCCACTCAATAACATCAACTACAACAAGTAATCAACACCGGGAAAGTCTCCCCTAAGAACTATGCAAGATTCAACCCAATTGTTATAGCGGTATGGAGTGGTGATGATGGTGCTAGTGGAGATGATGGTGGTGATGATGATGATGATGATGCCAATGAAGTCCAGCATGATGATGGTGTTGATGGAGACGATCTCCCCTCTCTGGGAAGGAATTTCCCCGGCAGATTTCTGCCTACCGGAGAGCTCTTTCTCTCTCTGTAGTTTCCGCCCCACAGAGGCGGCGGAACCTTTCTGTGGTCGCTCCCCTAGTCTTAGGGTTTCGTGGGGAATATATACGCCAAAGAGCAGAGCTAGAGGTGGGCCAGGGTGGCCACACCACTTGGTGTCGCGGCCAGAGCTGGCCCGCGCTAGGGGGTCTTGTGGCCCCCCTGTGGCCCATCTCCGCTCCCCCCTCTGGCATCCTTCGTCTTCTGGAAAAATAGGATTTTCCATGTATTTACCGAGATTTTCTGATCTTCGCGAATTTCGCCTCCAAACAGTGCCTTTTCCATCAGAATCCTGACTTCAGCGGTCCATCCTCCAAAATTCATCAACCATGCAAAAACAGATGAAATAACATAAGTATCATCTCTTAATATGAAATATATCAAAGAATAACAGTAAATCATGATATAGAATAGTGATGCAAAATGGACGTATCAGGACCCTGCAATATGCACTACTACGTCGACTCGATAGGGAAAAGGCGATCAAATCATCTCCTAAAGGACTACAAAACATTCCTAAAAATGCAAGAGCTATGCAACGCAAGGGCAACCGAAGCAGCAACCCGAGGCTACGCTACCGCACCTGGCTCTTGGCTGTCGGCGCGCCACCACCACCACATGGGCATCCGCTAGCAGGATAGCCGCAAAACACAACACACCAAGACGACGAATATCCCAGGTTAAAAGGAGCAATGACAATGATCCAGAAGGGACCGCCCTCCAACAGAACACAGAAGTTGATCACTAGGAAAGTAAATATGGCAGTAACAAAGCCACCTCCTACACCAGAGTATCTCCATTGGTCAGAACAAGAAATTACTTTCAGCAGAGCTGATCATCCACTATGGGTCCCTCGACCGAGCCAGTCAGCGCTAATAGTAGAAGCACAAATCGGCAGGTTTGACATGAGCAAGGTTTTCTTTGACGCAGGAAGCAGCATCAACCTAATTTATGCCAAAACTCTATGGTCTATAAATTGGTCCATGAAGAATCTAGTATCTACAGACACAACTTTCCACGGGATAGTTCCAGGAAATGCTGAAAGTCCATTGGGCAAAGTCCATCTCGATGTACCCTCGCAATGTATTTCCATCTATGCTTATCAATAAATAAATAAAGTATTTCACGAGATACAAATTTATATGGCAAACGAACATTAGCTCGCCGGGTCCTCAACAAGAGAATACAGCATACAATCAAAATCTCGTATAAAACATATGACCTTTTTGATAAATATAAGAAAGATCTGTACAATATTTCGTCTATGAAATACAAGGTTGCATAAGCAAGCAGTCAGATAGCAAAATTAACAAAAAAATCTTCGTCTTCTTCTAAGCATCTTCGCACAATCCTAATGGCGGGTCTACGAGCAGCGGCGTAATGAGGCGCCATATAAAAAAGGTCGCCATCAAAAGGAGGAGGCAGACCCGAAGATACAACATCCAGGTCTAGCGTCAGATGATGTGCATGTAACCAAGAGAGTGCGAGATTGGCACCCACCACAAGTTGAAGCTTCACGTAATGATGAATCCTTTCACCTTGTCGAAACTTCTCAATCAAATCTGCCAAGGTCTGAGGCTGAGGATCCCAAGGAAACATGGCATTATAAACAATGGCCAGGGATTTGCGGCAGCACTCGACAAATTTCTCCAACTCTGATAGGCGATCCTGAAGCAACGCCACAATATAGGCACGGCGATGATCGGTCGAAAAAACTGTTTTAGAACTTCGGGAGGCAGACACAGGAGCTTGCATTCGGTTGCGCAGACGTTGGGTTTCGTTCCTCTCGTGCAATCGAATGCCTACAAATCGGGGAGAAAATATTAATTTCCCGCAAACTAGAAAAAGCAACCGAAGAAAGAGGAAGAAAACTTACACAACAACTTTTCACTCGCCCTGGAAATCTCCTCCTGTTGGGGGGATACCCCCAGGTAGGGTCACACCGGGGTATAAAGGCCGAGTTAGCCGAGGTTCGGCAAGGCCAAAGCGGATGCTGGCCGGGTCACCTCAAGGCAGGCCAAATCACGGGGTAACCCGGACCAGGGGGCGTTCGCCTAACTAAGTCTCAACCGACTTAAGCAGTAAGTCGGAAGTGCCTGTTTTACTTGTATGCAGGAACAGGTGTGGCCGGATCAACAATGATCCAGGTCACGTCTGGCTTCTAGGAGAAGGAAGGAATCTTGCTGGTCAAAAGAAGCCCTGGTACGCACTACCTGAGCGAAGCAAGCAAGGGAAGGACCACCAGGGCGTGGCCGACAAGGGTGACGACGCCCATGTCGGCTGACGCGGGCGCCGCAGAGGCTCACGTAGCCTCTGCGTGTGTGACGCTGGGGAAAAGCACCCCGATCGGCTTACTACTTTGGGAGGAGGCATATTCTTAGGAATATGCCTCCACGTATGCCCTAGGCAGAGACCGAGCTCCCTTTATATAAGGGGGGCTAGGGTTTCAGTAGAAGGGGTTCCGCTATTCTGATTTGGCTAGGGTTTTAGGTGTGAACTGTGGGTGAGAGTAAGAGAGCTCCTTCTTCCTCCTCTCGCCAATACAGCTCTAGGAGCACTTGTAATCTTGGAAGCAAAGCAATACAAACAACTGTGTGGAGAATCACTTCACTATCCCTCCCTGGATTCCCCTAGCGTGTATTAGTCCCCACCTTTAGCCTATCCATGGCATCTGCCGTGACACCACCACGACAGTTGCGCCCACCGTGAGGCTAGCGGCGCTAGCAGGGGTCAAGATCCGGATGGGAAACTTCATCGGCACCAGCGAACGCATCGTCTCCGGGCTCGTTCAGCGCTTTGGAGCGCTGGACTTCGTCAGCGACAATGCTGGCTGCTTTGGCACGCGTCCACTTTCGCGCAACGGCCTCTTCGTCAAGCTCGGCACGCACAAAGTCTACGTTGCTGTGGACGTGTCTTGTGTTCATCCGCGCCACGTCGTCGAGGCTGGAGAGCCGCCCCTCACCGTGGCTCGCGGGGCGCGTATCGCTCGCTCCCCAGACCGCGCAGAGGTGATGATGACTGCGCCTGGTGCGGGTGCGAGCAAGGATCTGGCGCCAGATCCGGAGGTAACGCCTAAGGCACCGAGGAAAGGTAGAGGTCCTCCACTAGAGAGGCCGGAAAATGTGTTGAGGGAAGCGATGGATAGCTTGGCAAACCCTGTGGTAGCAGCAGTAGATCCGGCTCGAACGCAGGCCGAGCTAGAAGAAACTAGGCAAAAGATACTAGAGGGCGCAAAGAAAATAGCCGTGGCTCAGCAGTCGTTGAATATGACGCTGCGTGAGTACGCAAAGGCGAACAAAGTTGATGCTGTAAAAGTAAAGGGGAGAAATATCATGAGCGAGATGAACAGAGAGGGTGATACTGGAATTGAGGAATCAGAAAACTGTTTGTCCGTGGGGCTGCCGAGGTATAGTAACCCGGCAAAGAACCTCAGAGCAGCGGATGCAGCTACATCCGAGTTAGAGGGTCTGACGGGTGAAGCCCGTCAAAGACAACAAGATAGGGTTAACGAGCTAGTTCGGATCGCGAACAAACAAAACGAAGAACTACTCCGAGCTAACCCGGAGAGAGTTGGAGCCTCCAAGATCGTCCATTCGGCGATGGGTAACCCGGAGAAATCCGCTGGAGCCGCATCGTCTCCTCATGGTGGTCCAAGGAGAGAGGAGGTAGTAACCTCGGCCAGACGGAACAAGCAGATCGTCCCGTATGACCCAACACGGACAGGGAAAGGAAAAGAAGCTCAGAAAAATGATGATCGACGGAGTGTGAGCCGAGGTGAAGCTGGCCGAGGTAACCACGACCAAGGCAATGCCGGTCAAGGGAACGCCGTCAACGACAATGCCGGACAGCGAAACTCGGCAGGAGCAGGACAACCGCAGCAGCAGAATATACCTAGGCAAGAGCAAAGTGCCGGCCGAGGTATGCAACAGAAAGGTGCTCCGCAAGAGCAAGACATATATAATGATGGAGATTCGGAAATGGCAAACGCGGGATACCCAAGGCCGGACTATCATGTGATAGGGTCAAGATTGGGAAGCAGGGATTTGATGCCGGATGATGCAAGGTTGAAACTGGATCGACTGTATAGGTCGGAATAGATCGAATGTCAAGGTCCACCGGGTCCTGCGTGTTTTGGACCCCGGATCATGAAGGAGCCACCGGTACCCAACTTCCAGTTACCCAGGGGCACGAAGACGTATGACGGCAGTACCAAGCCGGAGGATTGGCTGATAAACTATGCTACGACTGTGAAAATTGCCACTGGCAACTTGAGATGGGCTGTACGATATGTACCCCGGATGTTGGAAGGACTGGCAAGGGTATGGCTGAACAATTTGCCACCCAGAAGCATCAACTGCTGGATAGACTTTGAGGAAATGTTCATCAGCAATTTCTCGAGTACGTATCAGAGGCCAAATAGGCCGTAGACCCTAGCTATGTGCAAGCAAAGACCTAATGAGATAGACCGGGAGTTCTTGACCCGGTGGTGTACCGTGAGAAACTCATGTGAAGGCGTGATAGAATCACAGGCCATAACATGGTTTGCACAAGGGTGCCAATATGCAAGCGAGCTGTGGCAAAAGTTGCAAAGGAAAATGCCAACTACGTTGGCAGAGATGATCTGGATTGCAGATTCGTATGCTTTGGGTGATCTGACTCAACCTAGGCTCGTATCAAACGAGTCAAACAATGAGTACTATCAGAGGGATGGAGCCGGATCATCCCAGAGGAATGACTACAGAGGAAAAAGAAGAGATGATAGACCAGATCATCGATACGGTTCGCAACAAGTTGCGGCTGTGAATCAAGATCAGCCCGGAGCAGGGGCAGTTAGCGCCAGAAAACTGGAGGGCAATGGACTCCGAGAAACGAAGGCAAGAAAACTTGGACGCCAGAGCAAAAGAGACAGTGGCAAGAAAAGAAGGACCGTTCGAGGTATACTTATGAGTTGATGTTGGACCAGCCGTGTAAGTTTCACACGCCAAATCCGAGTAACCCAGCGGGTCATACGACGAGGCAATGTGAGTGGATGCGCAAGATTGAACAAGGTGGCTCGGGGAATGCTCAGGCACCCCGGAATGATCAGCCTCGGCAGGAGTTACCCCGGCAGCAATTCCTCTCCTGAGCGAACACGCAACAACTAATGTTGCCTCCCCCTCCACCGAGGTATGATAACAATGAGAGAAGGGATGCGGTGCATCAAGTGGAAAATCAACATCAGCCGGATCAGAGGTACCCCGGAAATGAGGGGAGAAATGAGTACAGAGAGCATCATCAGAGCTATTGTGTGTTCCCCACTGAGGAAACAGATAGAAAAAGCTTGCAGCGTAGGCATATGGAGGTGAATGCAGTGATGCCGACAGTGACGAGGTACATGCCTTGGTCTGATCAGGAAATCACCTGGAGCATAAAGGATCATCCCAAGCTTATGCCAAGCCCTGGTTCATATGCGTTGGTGCTGGACCCGACGTTCATTGGGCCTAGCATTAATGTAAGGTTCTCAAAGGTACTGATTGACAATGGCAGCAACATTAACATCATGTATGCGGACACAATGCGCAAGTTGGGTATCTCGGAAAACATGCTACAGCCCACGAGGACAACTTTCCATGGTATTGTGCCCGACATTTCTTGTGAGCCCATAGGCAAGGTCCGGGTTGACGTATTGTTCGGCACGAGGGATAACTGCCGAACCGAAAATTTGGAGTTCGAGGTGGTGAACTTGGAAAGTGCGTACCATGCGTTACTCGGAAGGCCAGCGCTGAACAAGTTCATGGCAAGCTGTCATATTAGCTACTTGAAGATGAAATTGCCCGGACCAAACAGAGTGATTACCATTGCAGGGGATTTCCGACATTCCATGGAGTGCACGTCGGCCGGGTCTAACTTAGCCGAGTCACTTGTGATTGCGCAAGAGAAAATGAAAATTCAAGAGGTGGCAGCATTTGCTCAGTCCATGCAGCAGTATATGCCGATGCTGAGTAACCCGCACGGAAGTGTCTCTTTCCAGGCCACGAAAGATACCAAGAAGGTTCCTGTTGATGACATGTTCCCGGAGCGCACCGTAACAATTGGTGCCTGGTTAAGTGATAAATAGGAAAGCGAGCTCATCAGCTTCCTCCGTGAGAATCGGGACATTTTTGCTTGGTCCACACAAGACTTGCAAGGTGTTCCGAGGGAGCTGGCCGAGCACTCTTTGAATGTGAGACCCGGAGCTAAGCCGGTGAAGCAACCTCTCTGCCGCTTCGCCGAAGATAGGAGGAAAGTCATCGGGGATGAGATAGCTCGGTTGCTAGCTGCAGGATTTATCATGGAAGTTCTTTACCCAGATTGGCTGTCTAATTCGGTGCTGGTGGAGAAGAAGAAGGATGACCCGAACGTGGCATTGGTTTGGCGAATGTGTATCGATTACACGAACCTGAACAAGGCGTGTCCAAAAGATCCATTTCCACTACCAAGAATAGATCAGGTCATAGACTCAACTGCTGGATGTGAATTATTGTCATTCATTGATGCATATTCTGGTTTCCACCAGATACCTCTGAATCCGGATGATCAAATAAAGACTGCATTTATTACCCTATATGAGGCTTATTGCTATCGCACCATGCCGTTCGGTTTACGTAATGCAGGGGCAACGTACCAAAGATGTATGCAAAAATGTTTGCACGACCAAATAGGTCAAAATGTACAAGTATACGTGGGTGATGTGGTAATCAAGACCAAGGAAAGCAAAACGCTCCTTGACGACATCAGGCAAACGTTCGCGAACCTAAGGAGGTTCCGGATGAAGCTTAATCCGGAAAAATGCACCTTCGGTGTCCCGACTGGGAAATTGCTCGGTTTTCTTGTTTCCAGCCGAGGTATCGTGGTTAATCCAACTAAAATCCGGGTCATCGAACGAATGGAATTGCCGAAGTGTCTTAACGATGTCCAGAAGTTCACAGTTTTCCTGGCCTCGTTAAGTCGGTTTGTATGTCGGTTGGGAGAAAAGGCATTGCCTCTTTACCAACTCATGAAAAAGTCGAATAAATTCATTTGGACACCGTAGGCCAATGAAGCCTTTGCCCACTTGAAAAAGATGTTAGCCACTGCACCAGTGTTGGCCTCACCACTATCAAACGAGCCAATGTTGCTCTATATAGCCGCAACCAACCGAGTTGTAAGTGCAGTGATAGTGGTGGAGCGTGACAAGGAAGGTAAGTCAGTGCAAAGGCCAGTGTATTACTTGAGCGAGGTGTTGTCAGCCTCAAAGCAGAACTATCCACACTATCAAAAGGTGGCGTATGGCGTGTGCATGGCCGCTAAGAAGTTGAAGCACTACTTTGAGGAGCATCCCATCATGGTCATATGTGAGGCCCCCATATCCGAGATAATGAGTAACAAGGATGCGAGTGGCAGAATTGCAAAATGGGCAATTGAGCTAGCTCCTTATGCTCCGCAATATGATAGAAGAGAAGCCATTAAATCTCAAGATGTGGTGGACTTTTTTGTGGACTAGGCCGAGGTGCAATACGAACCGCTACTACCCGATCTGAACTATTGGCGAATGCACTTTGACGGATCAAAAACCAAAACCGGGCTAGGGGCTGGAGTTGTACTTACCTCGCCAAAGAAGGACCAGTTGAGATACGTGCTGCAGATCTATTTCGCGGCATCAAACAATGTCGCCGAGTATGAAGCACTTGTGCACGGGCTCAAGGTGGCAAAAGAAATTGGGATACGTTGGATCGTATGCTTGGGCGACTCAGATTTGGTGGTGCAGCAAGTGTCGGGAGTGTGGGACGCCCTTGATCCAAACATGGCACTATACAGATTTCATGTGCAGAAGATATCTGGTTACTTTGAGGGATGCGAATTTCACCATATACCCCGGGTGGAAAATGAGGCTGCCGACATGCTGCCGAAGCTCGGGTCAACCTGACAAGCAATTCCATCGGGTGTAGCATTAGAGCACCTCAGGAAACCATCCATCAGGCCCTACCTAGAAACCGACTCGATCTATGTCCCGGAGGACACGGAATCTGGAGCTGTGCCCATGGACATTGACATGGGAAGTGGTGTGCGAAACCCAGGGACCGCCTCAGCAAACCCGGCGACTGCTTCAGTAAACCCGAGGACTGCTTCGCAAGACCCGAGGACTGCTCAGCGTGATCCGGTTGAAGTTATGCCGGTGGATCAAATGGAGATTGACGAGGATGTGTTCCTTGTGCAAACAATACCGGCTTGGGCACTACCTATATTTCAATTCCTGAAAGATGGAACATTACCCACTGAGGAAGTGCTGTCCAGGCAAACACAGAGGAGGGCAAAGGCGTACACGATCATCAATTCCGAACTATACAAAAGGAGTGTGACCAATGTCCTCCAGCGATGTGTTGACCCGGAAGAAGGGCTTGACATCCTCCAAGATATACATCAAGGGGAATGCGGGCATCATGCATCGTCCCGAGCCTTGGTAGCAAAGGCTTTCCGGCACGGATTCTACTGGCCAAATGCCTTAGAGCAAGCGGAAGATCTGGTGAGAAAATGTAATGGTTGTCAGAGGTACGCTACCAAGACACATATGCCAATGTCGGAACTCAAGACCGTACCAATTACTTGGCCATTTTCCGTATGGTGCTTGGATATGGTTGGCCCGTTCAAACCAGCAAGGGGAAATATGACTCACATTTTAGTAATGGTGGACAAGTTTACGAAGTGGATTGAGGTAAAGCCTATAAGAAAATGTGATGGAGCTACAGCCGTAACGTTTCTCAAAGATACCATCTTGAGGTACGGTTATCCTCACAGTATCATAATTGATAATGGCACAAATTTTGCGGAAAGAGCATTTGCGCGTTTCTGCCGGGATAAGAAGATCCGGCTGGACGTAGCCTCGGTAGCCCACCCAGCATAGAACGGACAAGTGGAAAGATCCAACAGATTAGTATTATCCGGGATAAAACCCCGGCTCATTGAGCCGCTGCAAAGATCAGCGGGGTGCTGGATAGAAGAACTACCAGCGGTACTGTGGAGTTTAAGAACAACCCCGAATCGATCAACAGGCTATACGCCGTTTTTTCTGGTATATGGGGCAAAAGCTGTATTACCAGCCGACATAGAGCATGATTTGCCTAGGGTCACCCAATACACAGAATCGGAAGTGCAAGAAGCCCGGCAAAATGATGTTGATCTGCTAGAAGAAGCGAGAGAACTGGCACTGTCCAGATCCGCCATATATCAGCAAAATCTCCGACGCTATCATATCCGGAAAGTGAGCCCCCGAGTCTTTCGGGAAGGCGATCTGGTGCTCCGGTTGGTACAACGTACTACTGGCATGCATAAATTATCCCCCCCATGGGAAGGGCCATTCATCGTAAGCAGGGCATTGCACAACGATTCTTATTATCTTATAGATGCAAAGCCAAAGGAGAAGAACAAGGCGGACAGGTCTGGTGAGGAATCTAAGCGTTCATGAAATATAGCTCTACTTCGTCCTTTCTACACTTAGCTAAGAAGTGTATGTATCCGAGTCGTCTCATATGTCGGTATGTATGTCAGCAATGAGCTTATCAATGAAATGTTGGCACCTCGAGCAGTAACTCGGGGACTGCCTTAATAATATTTGTCGTTTTTTGTGCGTTAGCTGGAATAAGTTATTCTACTTAACTCGGATTAGTAATGTGTGAGCACCAAGAACCTAACTCTTCGACTTGCTGCTATCCAACAAGAATTGGCTTCATGGCAAGCAAGAGAACAAGTTTGGAATTGCGTAGCACACGAAAAACGACTAAGGAGAAGAATTTATTCGAGCCGACATTTGTTTTTTGGACTAACCCTGTATTTATTTTCAAGTTATTATGCAGTTTTATTTTTGAGCTAAGTCTAAAAGTTTCCCAGTATTGTTAAGACAATTTTGAAGCTCGGATTCGTAAGTCGTAAAACCGAATCAAGGTAGACACGAACCGAGCCAAGAGATTGGACGAACAAGAAAAAGAAACTCAGGGACTATGCTCAAGTTAATCCGGCATAAGAACTTAGTAGCAAAATATCACATGTATATGGAATACAACTCCACCCGGCATACCGGGGATCTGATAGATTTTAAAGTTTTTTCGCTCAAGGAGCGGCAGGAGGAGGACGTTCGGCATCATCTTCGCCATCTTCAATATCCGAGGCGTTATCTCCTCCATCACCATCCGAGCCATCTTCATCATTCTCAACCTCTTCGTCCCCAGCGGCTTCCAGGAAGCTCGGCCCCTCAACCCATTCATGAATGGGACCATATTCGATGAGGCTATGGGCGCAAGCCTGGCGCCGAGCCACCCACTCCGGGTCATTGGTCCATCTGGATCCTGTGCGCAGGCGTGTCAGGAGGTTGAGATCAATTTTCTCATACCACGTGAGTATGTGGTGGAGAATGGTATCAGCTGCGGCACGCCCAGCGGACTCTCTCCAGAGGTCGAGCTGAGTCTCGGTTTCCATTAGCTTCTCAACAAGAATTGCGGTGGTCTCCGGAGTATCTTCGCCGGGCCAGAACGTGTTGAAGATGCGAACTGCAACGTCGAGGATGTCCTTGCCATAATTTTTCATGAGCTCCACGCGAGATGACAAGCTGACCATCAAGTCCTCCATGTCATAGGGAATCTCTTCACCATCAGGAGCGGCAGGAGTACCCCTTTCTCGGTGGAAGTTGGCAACTGTTGCGCTTGCAATAGCAATGCCCTCTGGAAATTTTCCTGGAAAAGAGACAAAGGAAGAAGGTAAAGAAAAGACATATGAAGTAACCCGAAGAAGTAGGTCAGATAAGGGAAAGGAGCTTACGTGATATATGGCTGAGGATCCGGGTCAGCTCCCTGGTGCAGTCATCACGCCTCTTACGAAGTTGCTCAAGCTCAGCATTCGCCGACCCTAGCTGGATGTCGGATTCCTTGAGTAAATCCTGGTCCTTAGCGATCTGGAGATTGAGGCGCGCGCGCTCTTCTGTGTAATTCTGGCCAACCTTTTGGAGTTTGGATTGGTGCTGGGCCTTCATTTTCTCCATCTCAGCCTTGAGCCTGGAGATCTCATCGTCCTTGGTCCGGAGGAGGGCGAGCTCATCGTCTTTCTTCTTAAGCTCGGCTTGGTGTTTCCCTGCTTGTTCGAGAAAATGCAGCATCATATCAGGCACGGGCACACTATCTTCAAGCGATGCTGAAATAGTGTGTTGGCTTGGCAGAGCCGAGGTATGAATGATTGCCGAGCCAAGGAGAGAAGGAAATGGAAAGCACTGCAAGGTCGGACAAAAATGACCTACCCTGGATCTGCTCCAGATTCTTCCGCATAATCTTGTTCTCAGCCTCCACCCTAGCTGCGGAAACCGAATGATGAGATTAGTTCAGCAGAGGGAGATGAAGAAAAACGAAGAAGCGCCAAGGAAGAAATTTACCCCTTTTCTCGTATTCCGCGAGAAGTTCAGTTTGCTTGGCACGTAGCATCTTGTGGGTATCCAGCAGGCGTTGAAATTCAGCACTCCGGCGATTAGTGGTCACCTGAAAGGAGTACAGAAACATAAATTAGCTTGGTGCATGTTTGAAATGTACAAAAATCCGGGCCAAGTGGAACTTAGCCCGGCTCTAGGTGTGTGCATGTTTGAAGTGTCCAAAAAATCCAGGCCAAGTGGAACTTAACCCGGCTCTAGGTGTGTGCATGTTCGAAAGTGTACAAAAAATCTGGGCCAAGTGGAACTTAACCCGGCTCTAGGTGTGTGCATGTTCGAAGTGTACAAAAAATCCGGGCCAAGTCGAACTTAACCCGGCTCTAGGCGTGTGCATGTTCGAAGTGTACAAAAAATCCGGGCCAAGTGGAACTTAACCCGGCTCTAGGTGTGTGCATGTTCGAAGTGTACAAAAAATCCGGGCCAAGTGGAACTTAACCCGGCTCTAGGTGTGTGCATACTCAAAGTTCTCATGGAGCTACGTTAGTTTTTTAAAGAGCATCCGGCCGAGTAACAAGTTACTCCCCCGGAGGCTCGGGGACTAATGGTTATTATCTACAGCATGTAAAGGGGAAGCAATGTACCTCCATCATCCGCCCCGCGAGGTTGATCGCCTTAGCGGCTGTGTTCATTTGGGCGGAAAATTCAGCGGGGCCCAACTTCTCCGGAAGATCGTCGTTGTGGATGAACTCCGCCTTGTTCCAATTCATGACAAATTCAATCAAGCTCGGAGGGTACCGCTCACCGGTGGGCATATGGGGCACCACCAAGCCCTTCGTGTGCGCTTCTTTCCTCTCAACCAAGGCAAGGGCTGGGCTGGTGTGCAGAACCATCTGCTGTGCATCGGTTGGCTCGGCAGGGGCGTCCTTCGCTGCTGGAGCTTTCTTGGGAAGCATTGATGCGAGGGTACGCTGCCCAGCCTCGACGAATGCTGACTTGGTAGCGTCCGGAGCCTTTTTGCCCTTAGCTTGCTGGGAAGAGGATGTCGTCGCAGCGGATTTCCCCTTAGGAGCTGCCGGGGTAGTTCCTCGCCGAGGTTGATAAGACTCGGACGAGGCGGAGGAGCTTGGCGCTGGTACTCTGGTTGCTAGACTTGGTGCAGCCGCTGATTTTCTTGCTGCCGGACTTGGTGCTGGTGTCGGAACTGGAGCTGGTGCTGGTTCGGTTACTGGTACTGGAGCTGGTGCTGGGGCCGAGGTAGTTTTAGTGGCTGCTGGTTGCGGCGAAGCCGGGGTTGTAGATGTCGCCGCCTCGACTGGACCGGTCTCCCCCGCTCCGAGGTTACCCCCCTCTTGACGAGGTGGAGCAGAACCCGGAGCAGCCGCAGAACCCTCTGGAATAGGGCTCAGCGGACGTGACTCGCTGTCACGAGGGGGAGAAGGGCTAGGTCGGAGCGGTGAAGAGATGCTAGATCCACTCTGGGGGACATCCGCCGGAGCCCTGCAAAAGAGAATAATGTCAGAATAGAAATTACAACAATGCAATGAAGAACAAGTTGCAAAGGGAAAAAGACTTATGCATCCGAGGTTTGGGCCTCCTTGGGTTTCTGAACCCTTCGTGCTGGGGCCTTGCCTGCTGGCTTGGAGGCAGTCTTGTCCCCGGACTTGTTTCGCCTTTTAGCGGGCTGGGAAGGTCCGGGGGAGGAACTTGGAGCAGCCCCGCACTTCTTCTTCGGTGCTACTGGAACAGGTTCGCCCGTAGCAAGGGGAGGGTCCTCGTGGATGTGCCCACCGGGATTAGCTGATGCCAGAAAAGCAAAAGAAAGGGCGACAGCCTCAACAGGTTCAATCACCTCGACATCCGAGTCATCTTCATCATCGGGCCAATCTCTAATAGAAGAGGATTTACCCGTGGGTCGCTTTGTAGCGTCGGTCATCGAGAGGAACATCTCCTGGTCCGACTCTTCCTCATCCGGGGTCTCCCGGTCTGGCGCCCACTTAAGGGCCGGATCCGTGCCGTCCTCAAGGGTCTGCTGAAGGAATTGCTGAGAAAAGGAACGAACAACAAAGTCAAAAATGCCACAATAACCGACATATAATTAATTCGGGGTAAGATTGCGCCATGAAGCTTACCGCAGGAGGAAGCCCGTCGCGGCAATAATGCTCAATCCCCCAGGTCCATTCAGAGGAGAAATCCTTGTGAGTGGTGAGGAGAGCCTTAACCTGGCGATATATCTCCATGTTGCTCAACTCAAAGGATGAGGTCCGGTTGGGGTCGCGGCCGAAGCTCATGTAGCACACCTTGTGGGTGCGCTTCTAGAGGGGGGAAATTCGGTTGCGCACGAATGTGATCATAGCATCCTCGTTGCGCAACCCCAGCTTCTTCAGCTCCACGAACCTCTTGTTGACCTGGTTGGCCAAGGCCGTGGGCTTCTTGGGAACGGTGTCCCACAGTTCCGGGTTAGGTGGACCCGGAGTATAGGGGAGCAGCCGGATTAAGACTTCAGTGCCGGTGTTCCGGATGTAAAAGAAAGTCCGGGCCCACCCTTTGCAGGACTCTAACCCGGTGACCCGAGGGAAAACGGAAAGCCTCCAGGGTGAGATGGAAGCAGCTCCGAATTGAGTGAGCTTCTTGTCCTCCGGATCGAGTTGGATGTTTGGGATGACATTACGACGAAGGCCGAAAAACCGGATCCATAGCTCCTTCGTGGGCCAAAGTCCGGCATAGCCTTCGATCGTAGAGGCAAAAGCGGAAAGAGAGGTAATGGCGTTGGCAGGAAGGTGGTGCGGCTGGAGTTCGTAGGTACTAAGCCAATCCCGGAAAAAGTCGCTCACCGGCAAACCGAACCCCCGTTGGAAGTGGGACAAGAACACGACGTATTCACTCGAATTGGGTGAAGGGGCCAATTCGGCGGAGGCGAGGCGAGGCGAGCGGCGACGCCGGCGGGGATGCGTCTGGTGCGGTAGAGCCAATCCAGGTCATCTTGGCAGACCCAGCCCACGCACCACGGTCCGCCGCCGTGGAGTCCTCCTCCATCTCCTGCTCCGCGATGATGAGCTCCTCCTCCATCATCTGGTCTTCGCTGCCCTCGCTGACGCTAGCGGCGGCGGGGGCAGAGGCCTAGATTGGCAATGACCCGTGGCGAGGGAGTTGTGTAGCGGTGGCTGCGACGCAGAGGCACGGGGAAGCAGTGCGGCGGCGGCGCTGCTACTTGGATAACTAGCGGCGGCGTGGTCGCGAGGAAGACGAAGAAGAAGAGCAAGGGGCAGAGGGGCACGGAAGGGGAAAACTCCTAAGGGGTATGCCCCTCCCCTATTTAACCACTCCCTCAAGGGGTGAGTGGGGTCGCGTCCTGTGAATGAGCCACACGGTGTGGCCATGTATAGCCCACCTCGGCCAATCAGCAAGGAGCCACACGAAAGGCAACAGAGCGGAGATGATCCCGTGACGTGACGTAGTGATGCGGTAAACGAGGAGGCAGGCGTGACGTGACCCGCGCATAGTGATAACTGACAATTACTGCAGCGGTTACTGTGCTGGCCCTTAAAATAAGACAACATAATGATTACCCTCCACATGGGTTGGCGTACGAAAGAAGGAAACAAGACCCGGATGGAACCGTTGTAACCCGGCCAGCAAGTGAAAACTTGGAATGTGCAGAGGGAAAGTAAAACCATGAGGTCCGAATTAAAGTGGTAACCCGGCCAACAAGTGAAAACTTGGAATGTGCGAAGGGAACGTAAATCCATATAATCCGAGGTAAAGAGGTAACTCGGCAATAATGACTGGAGCTCAAAATTGAACCTGATGTGGCCTTAGCGGCCAAGGCAGCTAAGACCGCACCAGCTTCGGGGACCAATGTTGGGGGGATACCCCCGGGTAGGGTCACGCCGGGGTATAAAGGCCGAGTTAGCCGAGCTTTGGCAAGGCCAAAGCGGATGCTGGCCGGGTCACCTCAAGGCAGGCCGAATCACGGGGTAACCCGGACCAGGGGGCGTTCGCCTAACTAAGTCTCAACCGACTTAAGCAGTAAGTCGGAAGTGCCTGTTTTACTTGTATGCAGGAACATGTGTGGACGGAGCAACAATGATCCGGGTCACGTCTGGCTTCTAGGAGAAGGAAGGAATCTCGCTGGTCAAAAGAAGCCTCGGTCCGCACTACCTAAGCGAAGCAAGCAAGGGCAGGACCACCAGGGCGTGGCCGACAAGGGTGACGATGCCCATGTCGGCTGACGCGGGCGCCGCAGAGGCTCACGTAGCCTCTGCGTGTGTGACACGGGGGAAAAGCACCCCGGTCGGCTTACTACTTTGGGAGGAGGCATATTCTTAGGAATATGCCTCCACGTATGCCCTAGGCAGAGACCGAGCTCCCTCTATATAAGGGGGGCTAGGGTTTCAGTAGAAGGGGTTCCGCTATTCTGATTTGTCTAGGGTTTTAGGTGTGAACTATGGGTGAGAGTAAGAGAGCTCCTTCTTCCTCCTCTCGCCAATATAGCTCTAGGAGCACTTCTAATCTTGGAAGCAAAGCAATACAAACAAATGTGTGGAGAATCACTTCACTATCCCTCCCTAGATTCCCCTAGCGTGTATTAGTCCCCACCTTTAGCCTATCCATGGCATCTGCCGTGACACCACCACGACACCTCCAGGAAAAAAGCCTCGCGGTTGAGGGCCTAGCGTGTCTTCGATTGGGAAACATCCACCATCGATTGAACAACCCGAAGTTTTCCTTCAAGTTTTTTCACCTACTCAATCTTTTCAGTATATAACGGTGGATCCACCGTATGCACAATGGCGGTACTAGCTGCGCCCACCATAGATGAGGATGGAATTGCAGCCGACAACTGCGCGGATCCTCCAGAAGGAGCCGAAGATTCATTCACGATCTGGCAAGACACGAAGGATATGAAACGTTCAGCATACAAAGACAAATTCATACACACATATTCAACAGTTTCTTTCTTGTAAAAAGTAAGCAAAATGTAGCTGGATAAGTTAAAGGTTCATTACAAATAAAGGCAAGGAGGATACAATGAAACTACAAAACAAAGCCTATGATGTCGTGTCCTTCAATGACAAAGTAGCACTAGTAGAAGGAGCACTAGCTATAGGAGTAGTAGGGGTAGACAAAGAAGGGGCGCCTATTGCAGAAGGGGCGTCTAGTTTCTCCGAGCCTGAGCCGAGGCCTAAAAGCAGCCAAGAATACTTTCTGGCCTTCTTAACATAGGGCTTCAGGTCAACTGCTTGGCCATTGGAGGTGACTGGGACAGAGGAGCTAACCTTCTCCCACTTGACCTTCTTGTCGTGCGCCATCGCCAATGCCATTGAGGTTTTGGCACCATTCCTCGACTGTGTCAAGCTATAACCAACAAGGGGGCTGGGATCAGCACCAAAGATGGTGACAAGATCATTCAAGTTGTTTGACACCTCCTTGGTTGGAAAAATTTCGGCATGAAGGCTTTTGAAAGCATGGCGGGAATAGACAAGAAGGTTGCACCCACGAACACTGTTGGCCTCCAAGGTGCTAACAGCATCCGACAAAGCATCAACCTTTTTGTCTTGATGAAGCGTCAGATCCTGGCCAGCCAATTCTGAAAATAAAAGAAGAGGGAAAGGATTGACGACCAAAGGAAAGAAATGAAATAAAGCCATGTAAGAGAAAAACTTACGGGTCAAAGAGGCATTAAGGGCCTCTAGGTGTTGCCAAAGATTTTCATCTCGAATAGCGATTTGCTTGGCCATTTCTTCGGCATCAGTTCTCGCCTTCTACTTGGCCTCCTCCAAAGCTGTAGCACCCCGCTAAAACCACTACTAGAAAATCGCGTGTTGTTTTTATTTTGTGCATCATCATGATTGCATGCTCATGTCATCATGCCACGTTGCATTTCAGCATCTTCATGTCTGCATGCATATGCTTGTCTAAAACTATTTTTTAAAGCCAATCTTTGTTTTATAAATATCCCCCATATTTATTTCAAATCAAAACCCCGGTCTCTTTTGGTTATCTAAAAACTATCTGCAAAAGTCTTATATAAAAATAAATAAACAAACAAAATAAAACTATTTTTTTCTCGGAGGAGGCAGCCGCAGGCCAGGCCCAAAAGCCCAGCCCACAGCCACCACCACCCTGCTAAACTAAACCCAGACCAGAACCACCCCAAACCCTAGCTAGACTAACCCTAAACCTAAACTGGTCCACCCCACCAGACCCGACCCAACCCGCGCCGTGTCGCACCAATCTACCGCCAGCCGCCACAAGCAGGAGCACATGCGTGCCCCACCTGCTCGCGTGCACCGCTAATACGTCCATTTTGCATTACTATTCTCTATCATAATTTATTGTTATTCATTGATATATTTCATATTGAGAGATGATACTTATGTTATTTCACCTGTTTTTGCATGGTTGATGACTTTTGGAGCATGGACCGCTGTAGTCAAGATTCTGATGGAAAAGGTGCTGTTTGGAGGAAAATTCGTGAAGATCAGAAAATCAGGGAAAATACATGGAAAATCCTATTTTTCCAGAAGACGAAGAAATCCAGAAGGGGAAGTGGAGATGGGCCACAGGGGGCCCACACTACCCCCCCGCGCGGGCCACCCTAGGCCGCGCCACCAGGTGGTGTGGTCGCCCTGGTCCACTCCAGCCTCTCCCCTCTGGCGTATATTATCCTGCCGAAACCCTAAGACTCAAGGAGCAACCACAGAAAGATTCCGCCGCCTCTGCGGGGTGGGAAACACCAAGAGAGAAAGATCTCTCCGGCATACAGAATTCTGTCAGGGGAATTCCTTCCCGGAGAGGGGAGATCGTCGCCATCAAGACCACCATCAAGTTGGACTTCATTGGGATCATCATCATCATCATCACCACCATCATCTCCACCAGCACCATCATCACCACCTCATACCGTTGTAACAATTGGGTTGAATCTTGCATAGTTCTTAGGGGAAACTTTCCCGGTGTTGATTACTCCTTGTAGTGGATGCTATTGAGTGAACCATTGAATTATCGTTTATGTTCATATTGTTACACATCATTATTTCATCTCTGATCATGATCCATATGATGTCTTGTGAGTAGTTCATTTTGTTCTTGAGGACATGGAAGAAGTCATGTTGTTAGTAGTGGAATTGTGTTGAGAAAGATTTAATGGTTTGATATTTAACTTGTGGTGTACTTCTTCTAGTGGTGTCATGCCTCTTGTGCTGGATCATTCACTCGCATGTTATCAACACACAGTACGACGTCCAAATAATCATAGGGTGCATGACCAGCGCTCCCTATGGGAGTAGCCCCCGAGTGCCTGGTTGAGTCGAATACTCAAGCGGGGACTATAATTTTGCGAGTGCTGTCGTATTTTGTTTGCTTGTTTTAGTCGAATTTGCTTCTGGCGCTCCCTATGGGAGTAACCCATGATCCATAGTCGAATCGTAGATTCGAGTGGTTTGGTATGCTTTGAATGTCCATATTCCTGCATAAAAAGAAAATCGTAGGTTTCGCGACCAGCGCTCCCTTTTGGAGTAGCCCCCGAGTGCTTGGTGGAGTCAAAGAATCGAGCAAGTACTAAAGTAGTCGAAGTCTTGTAGTGCTCATCTTGATGACATCAGTGCTGTTTTGAGGCAAAATTCGCGAAGATCATAAAATCCGGGAAAATATACGGAAAATTCTATTTTTCCAGAAGACTCATGGTGCCTCGGAGTGGTGTGGCCGCCCTGGCCCACTCCAGCCTCTCCCCTCTGGCGTATATCATCCTCCCGAAACCCTAAGACTCGGGGAGCGACCACAGAAAGATCTCTCCGGCAGACAGATTTCTGTCGGGGGAATTCCTTCCCGGAGAGGGGAGATCGTCGCCATCAACACCACCATCAAGTTGGACTTCATCGGGATCATCATCATCACCACCATCATCACCATCATCACCATCAGCACCCTCATCACCATCTCCATATTGCTATAACAATTGGTTGAATCTTGCTATAGTTCATAGAGGAAACTTTCCCGGTGTTGATTACTCTTTGTAGTTGATGCTATTGAGTGAACCATTGAATTATTGTTTATGTTCAGATTGTTATACATCATTATTCCATCTCGGATCATGATCCATATGATGTCTTGTGAGTAGTTCGTTTTGTTCTTGAGGACATGGGAGAAGTCTTGTTGTTAGTAGTGGAGTTGCGTTGAGAAAGATTCAATAGATTGTTATTTAAGTTGTGGTGTACTTCTTCTAGTGGTGTCATGTGAACGTCGACTACATGACACTTCACCTATATGGGCCTAGGGGAATGCATTGTGTATTTGGCTACTAATCTTAGGGGTTGCCGGAGTGACAGAAACCTGAACCCCTGTTAGGAAACCATTGCACAAGGGACGTAAGGGTCTTAGAGTTTAAAGCTGTGGTTAGGTTTCTACCTTAATTACTTTCTTGTACTTACGGATGTTTGCTAGGGGTATAATCACAAGTATGTATTAGTCTTGGATGGGGCGGTACATTAGCATAGGTTCACCCACACAACACTTAGCAAGCTAAAGAAGATTAATCGACTATATGAAGCGAAAGCACTTGACAGTCTTCCCATGTGTCCCCGAGAACGTTTGGTCATCTTAAGTAATACAACTGGCTTGTCCTTTGCTGCATAAAGGATTGGGCCACTTGCTGCATTTATTCCTACTGTCTTTTATTTACTCATACTTTGTTTACTTGCTTTATCAAAAACCCCTAAAAACCGTTTGCTAAGTATTTGCAGAGAATTCCCGATCCATACCACTAGCCAACACCTTCTGCTCCTCGTTGGGTTCGACACTCTTACTTATTGAAAATATTGTGATACACCCCCTATACTTGTGGGTCATCAAGACTATTTTCTTGCACCGTTGCCGGGGAGTGAAGCGCTATTGGAGAGTGGAACTGGTAAAGGAAACTTCTACTGTGAGTATTGTTTACTTCTGCTAGTTGCTTTATTTTCGTTATGGATAATTCGCTGAGTTTCTTATTTGGTAATGCTACTACCACTGCTAAGGTAGTAGATAAGCCACCACCTGCTGAGAAAGATGTTTTCAAAATACCTACAAGAATTATTGATCGTGTTATGGATAACTACTATGTTGGGGATGGAACTGTCCATCCCGGTGATCATTTACTCTTATACACGAATTATGCAGGTTGTTCAAGTGTGAAGGTATTACTACAGATCAAGTTAAGAAGAAGTTATTCTCATTATCACTAAAAGGAAGAGCTGAGGAATGTATAAGCTGTTGAAGAATGGTCAAGCTCTGGAATGGGAGGAAATAGTGCCTCTCTTTTATTCAAAGTTTTATCCTCCTAGTGAGATTCATAAATATCAGAATCAAATATACAAATTTTGGCCTATTGATGGATCGAGTGCAGCTCAAGCTTGGGGGAGATTGAAGTTACTAATGCTCAAATGTCCCATTCATGAGCTCCCCAACAATATTATTATCAATAACTTTTATTCAGGCTCCCTCTACATGATAAAGATTTATTGGACGCCTCTTGTGCTAGATCATTCACTCGTATGGAAGAAGAAGCTAAATGGGATCTTCTAGACCGTATTCAAGACAATGCTGAAGCTTGGGAGATTGACAAAGGTAGAAAGTCAGGTATACATTATGATTATGAATGCATTGAATCTTTTATGGGAACTGATGACTTTCAAAATATTAGTAATATTTATGGTCTTGATTTGCAAGTTATTACGAATTGCTTTAGAGCTTTTTCTTACTATATCGAAATTACAAAAAGTGGATGGAATAAGTACCATGCACCTTATAAAGATATTGTTGACCGTGTTCCTGTTGGGAGCACTAAGTGTTGCATTATTGATCACATCTTACCTGAACCGTATATCGAGAAGATTCCCTTCCCGGATAAGGTAAAGGATCATCCTATGATAACTAATGTAATTACTAAAAGTGAAAAGAGAACTGTAAAACCTAATGAACAAATAAACATGTAACCTGTTGTAGCAATTGTGAAAGACCTTGTCACCAAAATCGTAGAAGATGGGCACATTGTATTTTGTGAGGATGCTTCTATTATTGTTTCACATCCCAATAGAACTAAAAAGGCTAGTGTTCCTGTGCTTTCTATCAGAATTGGCGATCATTGCTATTATGGTTTATGTGATATTGGTGCAAGTTCCAGTGCTATTCCTTATGAGCTTTACAGAGAAATTATGCATGAAATTAGTCCCTGTGAGTTGGAAGAAATTGATGTGGTTATTCAGCTTCCTAATAGAGAGACCATCTCTCCAATTGGTATCGTACGAGACGTGCAAGTCCTTGTGGTAAGATCAAGTATCCTACTAATTTTCTAGTACTTGGTTCAGCTGCTAGTAAAACTTATCGTATCATTTTTGGTAGACCTTTCTTGAGTACTTGTGGTGCTATTATTGATTGCAAGAGGGAGAAAATCTTGACTAAGTTTGACGGGGAATCTTATGAGTTTAATTTTTCGAAATTTACTAAAGAACCTTGCGAAGAGGAAACCCATAATGAGGATTTTAGAGTTGAACAACTTGCTTCTATCTCTCTTGCTGCTAACAATGCTTTGCAGCAGTTTATGGAAGATCACGAAAGTGAGATCTTCATGGAAGAAAGGAATGAGATTGACGAGATCCTCTGTCGTCAACCCAGGTTGCTTAAGCATGACTTGCCTGTAGAAGACTTGGGTACCACGTTGCCACCTAAAAAGGATCCGGTCTTCGATCTAAAACCCCTCCCTGATGATCTTAAATATGCTTATATTGGTGATAAAAAGATATATCCTGTTATTATTAGCTCTAAATTTCAGGAAAGGAAGAAGAAAGGTTGTTGGAGGTTTTGAAGAAACACCAAGGAGCTATGGGCTATACTCTGGATGATTTAAAAGGGATTTCACCCACTATATGTCAACACTCTATCAACATAGAACCAGATGCGAAGCCAGAAGTGGAACACGAACGACGTTTAAATCCTAAGATGAAGGAAGTGGTCAGGAATGAGGTATTGAAACTCCTTGATGCTGGTATTATCTACCCTATTACTGATAGTGAATGGGTTAGTCCTGTTCATTGTGTTCCTAAAAAGGGAGGTATTACCGTTGTCCCTAATGATAATGCTGAGCTTATTCCTCAAAGAATAGTGGTAGGGTATAGGATGTGCGTCGATTTTAGGAAAGTCAATAAAGTTACTAAGAAAGATCACTACCCACTTCCTTTTATTGATCAAATGTTGGAAAGGTTGTCTAAAAAGACCCATTTTTGTTTTCTTGATGGTTATTCTGGTTTCTCTCAAATTGCTGTTAAACAACAAGATCAAGAAAAAACTACTTTTACTTTTCCTTATGGAACTTATGCTTATATACGTATGCCTTTTGGTTTATGTAATGCTCCTGCTACTTTCCAAAGGTGAATGTCTGCTATCTTTCATGGTTTTTGTGAGGAAATTGTAGAAGTGTTCATGGATGACTTTTCTGTCTATGGAACTTCTTTTGATAATTGTCTACACAACCTTGATAAAGTTTTGCAGAGATGTGAAGAAACTAATCTTGTTCTTAATTGGGAGAAATGCCACTTCATGGTTACTGAAGGGATTGTTCTTGGGCATAAAGTTTCTGAAAGAGGCATAGAAGTTGATAGAGCTAAGGTTGAGGCAATTGAGAAGATGCCATGTCCAAGAGACATCAAAGGTATTCCTAGTATCCTTGGTCATGTTGGTTTCTATAGGAGGTTTATTAAAGACTTCTCTAGGATATCAAAACCTCTCACTAATCTTCTTCAAAAAGATGTACCTTTTGTTTTTGATGATGATTGTAGGGAAGCTTTTGAAACTCTTAAGAAGGCTTTAACTACGGCCCCTATTGTTCAACCACCTGATTGGAGTTTACCCTTTAAAATAATGTGTGATGCTAGTGATTTTGTTGTAGGGGCTGTCCTTGGGCAACGTATTGATAAAAAGTTAAACGTTATTCATTATGCTAGTAAGACTCTAGATTCTGCTCAAAGGAATTATGCCACTACTGAAAAGGAATTTCTAGCTGTTGTTTTTTCCTGTGATAAGTTTAGGCCCTATATTGTGGACTCAAAAGTAACCATTCATACTGATCATGCTGCTATTGAATATCTTATGACGAAGAATGACGCTAAGCCTAGGCTTATTAGATGGGTACTGCTTTTACAAGAGTTTGATCTACACATAGTAGATAGGAAGGGTGCTGAAAACCCTGTAGCGGATAATTTATCTCGTTTGGAAAACATCTCTTTTGATCCTATGCTTGTTAATGATAGTTTCCCAAATGAACAGTTAGCCGTAGTAGGGGTGAGCTTGCGAGGAAACCCTTGGTATGCTGATTATGCTAACTTTATTGTCTCCAAGTATTTGCCTCCAACTTTTACAGCTCAGCAAAGAAGAAAGTTCTTTCATGATTTGAGGCATTATTTTTGGGATGACCCACACTTATACAAAGAAGGAGTTGATGGTATTATGCGAAGATGTGTTCCAGAATATGGACAAAAAGAGATATTGCGTAAATGTCATGGTAGCGCCTATGGAGGACATCATGTAGGAGATAGAACTGCACAAAAGGTATTACAATCAGGTTTCTACTGGCCCACCCTTTTTAAAGATGCAAGAAAATTTGTTTTATCTTGTGATGAATGTCAGTGTGTTGGTAATATTTCTAGATGCAATGAAATGCCTATGAACTACTCTCTAGTTATTGAACCTTTTGATTGTTGGGGATTCGAATTTATGGGTCCTTTCCCTCCTTCGAAGGGTTACACTCATATTCTTGTTGCCGTTGATTATGTTACTAAGTGGGTAGAAGCCATTCCTACGAAAAGTGCTGACGGGGAAACCTCTCTAAAAATGCTTAAGGACGTTATCTTTCCTAGGTTTGGAGTGCCTAGGTATCTCATGACTGATGGGGGTTCTCATTTCATTCATGGCGGTTTTAGGAAGACCCTCGCTTAATATGATGTTAATCATAGAATTTCTTCAGCTTATCACCCCCAAACTAGCGGGCAAGTAGAGTTATCAAATAGAGAAATTAAATCTATCTTGCAAAAGACTGTTAATAGGTCTAGAAAAAACTGGGCTAAGAAGTTGAATGATGCTTTATGGGCTTATAGAACTGCTTACAAAAATCCTATGGGAATGTCTCCTTATAAAATGGTTTATGGGAAAGCTTGCCACCTACCCTTAGAATTAGAACACAAAGCTTACTGGGCAGTGAAAGAACTAAATAGAGATTGCAAGCTCGCTGGTGAGAAAAGATTATTTGACTTAAGTTCTTTAGATGAATGGAGGAGTGAAGCCTATGAGAATGCTAGGCTCTTTAAGGAAAAAGTTAAAAGATGGCATGACAAGCGAATACTTAAGAGAGAATTTCATGTTGGTGAGAAAGTTCTTTTGTATAGGTCTCGTCTCAGATTTTTTGCAGGTAAGCTACTATCAAAATGGGAAGGACCTTTCATCATTGAAGAAGTATACCGTTCAGGAGCAATAAAAATTTCTTCTCTAAAAGATAATACTACACAAGTAGTGAATGGACAGCGACTCAAACACTATATTGCTAGAGATTCTTACAATGAAGATGTTGATGCCTTTCAAGTTATAACTCCAGAGAAATTCATTGAGGACCAAATTCAGGGACCTGTAGAGTCTGTTTTCATGTAGGTAACAGTTCTAGTAAGAAAAGTTCCGCGAAAATACAATACAACTATATTTTTGAAGTTTTCAGTCGATAAGGAAAGTTTCGAAGCGAAAAAGGGACGGAACCAGAGCCGGGGTGGCACACACCACCCCATGGCGCCGGCCCACCCCTGGCCGTGCCACCAGGTGGTGAGGCCCCCCAGGACTCCGCCTCCGACCCGTTTTCTCCCAGTACCTTCCTTCTGATATGAAACTTCGTAGTATATAACCCTCGGATCCCCCAAGGTTCGTATATCGTGTTTTCGTCATATTTTTGTTCCAATCTGTTTCTGCCAGGTAGAATCCCAGATTTGGAGCCACAATGTCTTCCTCTGGATCATCCAAAGGAGATTCTTTAGAAGATATCATCAACCCATACATGAGAGAATTGAAGATTCATCCCAAGGAGTTGTTGCTTGAAGGTGGGGAGGTTTGGATTAAAGAGGTTCAAGGCCCTAAAGGTGAAGGAAGTCTGGAGGACAAGATGGAAGCACTGGAGCAAGAAGTCTTTAGGTACAGGAAGATGGCGGAGCGTGAAGTGGATATCATCCATAAGATTTGTTCCGAACTCATCACCGAGCAGCAAAAGGAGACTGCTGAACTCAAAGACGAAGTCTTCTCACTCCGCCAAACAACCAACGAACTGCAAACACAGTTCTATGACGTTCAAAATCAAAACTGTGAGTATGAGGCTAGATTTAAATGCATAAGTGCTGCTGCAAGTTTTAGGATGTTGGAAACCACAATGTCCTTTGTTGATGGGAAGCCTTTACCCTGGAAGACGGACGAATATGAGAGGATACCACCACCACCGAAGGAGTAATTTGTCATCAGGTTTGGCATCCCCTTGGCTTGTTCCATGCTTGGGGGAGTGCCGCGATATCACATCACTATCTTCTATCTTTTTACCTTATTAGTAGAGGCATATCATGAATAGAGGAGTTATTTTGCAGTATGGTTTGCATTATGGAAGTGTCCCCTCTCTCGTTAGATATGTATCCCTTGGTGTGAGTTTCCGTTATGGAATATTAATGAGAAGTTCTATCATTCACTATTTTGCATAGCTTATATTAGTTTTCAATTCGTGGTTATATGATTGATTTGTTGTTAGTATTGGTATCACTTTGGGATCATTGAGTTAATTTAGTTGGTTTTGGCAAACCTGGCTCGGTCAGTAGCAACACTATTTTTGAGAGTTGAAAGAAAAGATAAAAGTACCTTTAAAAGAAAAAAATAATTTCATCATCTTTCTTTCTTGATTTGCTCATAAGTCTAGTATTATCTAATTACGACCTTTTGTGCTTCCAAGGAAGATTGCATGTTTGTCTTTATCACTTGTATGTTTGTTTGTTTCCTTCAACTCTTATACTTGCTACCCAATCTTGCTAGCCAAAAACCTGTACTGAGAGGGTATTCTTCTCGTGCATCCACTCCTTTAAACCAAAACCTTTGCCATTTGATTCCACCATACCTACCTAGTAGCATTATTGCTATTCCAAGTAAATTCCTGTTTTATCTACCTCCCAAATTAAACTTGTTATGTGAAAATTAGTGATTAAAGCTCTCACGAACTTGATGGCACACTTTACTTTGTTGCATTTAATAAACTTGAACCATTGGGTCCTTCTTTGTTGCGTATATGCTTGCGCTTTATGAGTTGAAGTTAGCCAAACCATGTATCATGGGGACCGCTTTCAACACTTCATTGGTACTTGTACCTAGTTGATATCATGTTCTTTTGCTTATGGATCCTGGCGGTGTGAAATAAAAGTGGAACTTGTAAGATCATGGAGTTTATATGTGTGTTAGAGAAACACCTGGGCCGCTATCCTAAGCCATGCCTAATCATGGTGGAAACTTGCAGCATAACTATAGTGAGCATTCTATGAAGCATCCTCAATAAAAACCTATGCAAATAGCAAATAAAAAGATCGCTGAGATGCTCACTGTCTGCTTGCCTTGTCATTTTAATTATGGGATAGCTCCTGTGTCATGTGCAAGGGGTACCCCGTTGGCGGTTCTCAATGATACGCATGTATTTACAATGACAAGAGCTTGCTCGTGACTGAAGTTGAGTAGCACGAGGATCGGTACTCATAAGTAAGGGGCATGAGATTTCAACTTATAATTTATCAAGCATATCCTCTTAGTTGTATCACTTTAACCTTAATCACCAAAAGATGCCTATGATAGGGGTATTGAGAGCTGAAAGCTAGTAAGTATCATAATTTTTGGGAGCTCTTTATGAGACTTGCAATCCCTGCTTCCCTCTGCGAAGGGCCCTTTCTTTTACTTTGTAGTTGAGTCAGTAAACCTACTCCCTTCTATCTCAGCAAGTATTTTGAGTTGATGTGTTTCATTCATTCATATGATGATTTATTCAATCATGTTTCTTATGTTCCTTGTTTTGCACATTGCTCTTATCTTGATGTTTACTACTTTGAAAGCTATCATTGAAAAACCAGCTATTTGTGAACTCCAGCAAATTATCAACTATTCTTCGACCAAGAGATAAGTGTCCCATTACCAATTATGATTTACTCTATGTATCTTTTTTGTGTGTTTCCTTTACTCATTGCAAGTTGAGTTATATAATAGTGAGTTGTCTTCTATTATGATCTATGTATTTGATGAATGTGATGCTTCTTGTCTGTATTCTTTTATTGACTCTTCACTCCATAAACCTGAGGCCATGTTTATTGAGCTCAGTTTCACTTGGGGACAAGCGAAGTCTAAGCTTGGGGGGAGTTGATACGTCCATTTTGCATCACTATTCTATGTCTTAATTCACTCTTATTCATTGATATATTTCGTATTGAGAGGTGATACTTATGTTATTTCATCTATTTTTGCATGGTTGATGACTTTTGGAGCATGGACCGCTGTAGTCAGGATTCGGATGGAAAAGGTGCTATTTGGAGGCAAAATGCACGAAGATCAGAAAATCCAGGAAAATATACAGAAAATCCTATTTTTCCAGAAGACTAAGGATGCCATAAGATGGAGTGGAGGTGGGCCACAGGGGGCCCACACCACCCCATGGCGCGGGCAGGCCTAGGCCGCGCCTGGAGGTGGTGTGGCCACCCTGGCCCACTCCAGCCTCTCCCCTCTGGCGTATATCATCCCCACGAAACCCTAAGACTCGAGGAGCGACCACAGAAAGATTATGCCGCCTCTGCGGGGCGGAAAACAATGAGAGAGAAAGATCTCTCCGGCAGACAGATATCTGCCGGGGGAATTCCTTCCCGGAGAGGGGAGATCGTCGCCATCAACACCACCATCAAGCTGGACTTCATCGGGATCATCACCATCATCATCACCACCATCATCACCATCAGCACCCTCATCACCATCTCCATATTGCTGTAACAATTGGTTGAATCTTGCTATAGTTCATAGGGGAAACTTTCCCGGTGTTGATTACTCCTTGTAGTTGATGCTATTGAGTGAACCATTGAATTATTGTTTATGTTCAGATTGTTATACATCATTATTCCATCTCTGATCATGATCCATATGATGTCTTGTGAGTAGTTCGTTTTGTTCTTGAGGACATGGGAGAAGTCTTGTTGTTAGTAGTGAGTTGCGTTGAGAAAGATTCAATAGATTGTTCTTTAAGTTGTGGTGTACTTCTTCTAGTGGTGTCATGTGAACGTCGAGTACATGACACTTCACCTATATGGGCCTAGGGGAATGCATTGTGTATTTGGCTACTAATCGTAGGGGTTGCCAGAGTGACAGAAACCTGAACCCCCATTAGGAAACCATTGCACAAGGGACGTAAGGGTCTTAGAGTTTAAAGCTGTGGTTAGGTTTCTACCTTAATTACTTTCTTGTACTTACGGATGTTTGCAAGGGGTATAATCACAACTATGTATTAGTCTTGGATGGGGCGGTACATTAGCATAGGTTCACCCACACAACACTTAGCAAGCTAAAGAAGATTAATCGACTATATGAAGAGAAAGCACTTGACAGTCTTCCCATGTGTCCTCGAGAACGTTTGGTCATCTTAAGTAATACAACCGGCTTGTCCTTTGCTGCATAAAGGATTGGGCCACTTGCTGCATTTATTCCTACTGTCTTTTATTTACTCATACTTTGTTTACTTGCTTTATCAAAAAACCCTAAAAAACCGTTTGCTAAGTATTTGCAGAGAATTCCTGATCCATACCACTAGCCAGCACCTTCTGCTCCTCATTGGGTTCGACACTCTTCCTTATCGAAAATACTGCGATACACCCCCTATACTTGTGTGTCATCAGGGCTCCAGCTGCATCAGCTGTCCCCAAATTCTATTCTCCACATCGCCTGCTATATTACATTCTGCGAGTGCTGACTCGGAATCGCGCCACACTTTGTCCTCTTTAATAGGATTTTCAAGCTGAAGCGCTAATCAACATATGGTTCCGCAGTCTACAACGTAGGAGGCTGCGGAATCCATGTCGATTCCTCCGCCACATATTTTGATATCAAGCTCATGTCGTCCGTCCAAGGGTGGAGGGACAAGTGGTTCTACATCCGTGACCAGAAGGCCGACAGAGAGCACTACGGACTCGCACCCTTTGACCCCGTGATGCCGTGCAAGAGGAGGCGTTCTTTGAAGAACGTGGTGATGCCTGGCGAATCCAAGGAGATGGAAGTGCTTTACAAGCGCGTCTGCGACCTCGAGAGTCGCATTGGTAAAGAAGAGGGAGGCTCCGCCCTCATTCGCACATGGTTGCGCCATCGCATCCAACCTTTGCAGGCCAGAGTCCACCCCATGTTCCAACGGGCTAGTGCGGACGATGTCACTCGCGTATCTGCCGATGGCATCTCCGCGGGTGAAGTAGATAAGAGGTTGCGACGGGTGACAAAGTATACCGCCAAGGAGGTTCTCCCAGGCGAGCCAGTTGTGCCTCCCTTCGACGCCTCTAACCCTCCTCCTGAGGTAGACTTGTGCTACGAAGTAGCTTTATTTGTCGATTGCTTCTGATTTCTTGACGTATACTAAATTGTTTTCTACATGCAGGATTGGAAGGTGTCTCCTATTTTGCCTCCTCTTCCTGAGGGGGTTATTCCTTGCGAAGTAGATGAAGAGGACGAGTCGGAATCGACTGTCCCACTTGAAGAGGAGGAGGAAGCTCCCGAGTCTAGTGGTCCAGACACTCGCAAGCATTCTCGCAACAAGGATTCAGATGCTTCGTCTCCATCGACTCCAGAAGGCCCATCTATTGGTGTAGAGGAGCCAATTCCCGCTGTTCCTGTAAGCTCCATGGTGCCATCTGCTCGCAAGAAGATGCGGCTGCCAAAGGAGTCATCGGAGTTGGAGGAGCAAACCTTCGACTTTGATAAATTTGACTGGTAAGTCTACAACTCTCATCTTGGTTCCTTCTGGAGTTGTATTTCCTGATGCTGGATTTTGTTTCGTAGTCAAGAGGCATCATCGTCTTCTAGCGATGTCCAATTTGTGAAGGAGTCCGGAGTCACAGACTCCAAGGACAAGGAAGTGGCTGAACGATCTTCCTCTCCCCCATTGGTGGCCCACTCTAGGCACAACTCATCGAGTTCTCCACACGCTGGAGATCACTAGATGGTTGCCCGGACGACTGGACAGCAATCGTCTTTGGAGTCTCTTGAGGAGCATATAAGTGTGATTTTATTTGGCAGTCAAATTTGTGGTCCATGCTATCTGCTGATCTTTTATTTTTCTTTTTAGGCAGCTCATTGTGAAGGAAGCTGCTCGTTTGGCGGAGCAGGTACTTGCGATGGGTTGTCAGCACGCAATGCTGGACAATCGCCATCGCGTCATCGAAGGTTAGTATTTGCTTCTTCTTCTTTGTTCTTGTGAGATTTATACATTCGACTGATGGTCCATCTTGTATTTTTGCAGCTGAGCATAACGAACTTCTTCGTGATGCTGCTTCTCTTGAAAAGACACTTGCCGCGGCGGTGAAGAGTTGCGACGAGGCAGTCGCTGCACTGGATGAATCGCGGAAACGCGAAGAGGATTTGCGCACCTCCATCGCTGCGAGGGAAAAGTTGTTCAAAGAACAGCTCTTCTCGATTGCCAAGTCTCTTTCAGTTATTTTTTCTTCTGGATCTTGATTGTTTCATTCTTCGATATCTTGCTATTGTGTTGGCGCTTTGCTTTGTGTAGATGCTGGCGGTCTGAGCTTCGACGCGCAGGCCCTTCGTCACGATGATGCTTTGGCACGCACCATCGCGGCAGTCGAGGACCGCAGCGCTTCCATTCAGGGGACGCTGACTAAGGCCAAGGTTGTGCTCAGTCGCATCCACGAGGAGCTGACGCCCAAGGCTGAGCTGATTGAGAACTTGGAGGACCTAGTGGAGTCCCTCACTAGAGGTATTCCCGCGGACTTCAGGAAATCGCAGCGTGCGGTTGGCGCTTCCATGGCACTCGCAATGGTGCAAGCCCATGGAGTGGAGGTGGATCATGTGCGGTCTCCAAGGCGATGCCCATCGGTGCAGATGGTCAACAGGTAGTTTTTTTCTCCTTTTGCAACTGTCTGCGGCAAGTACGGGCCGCAACTCATCAACATAGTCGCCTAGTATTCCGAGGAGCTGCAGCGAGCCAAGAAGGCGGCGACGGCTGCGGCATCAGGGGATGGCGGGAAGTCTGTGGCATCTGAGACTGCTACGGACTCGATGAGTCCCCCGAAGTCGAAGTCCAAGTTGAAGAAGTAGGCTGCTCCCCAATAGTTATATTGTAATAGTTAATAGTTTGACTTCCTTTTGTTGAAAACATGCCGTTGGCCAAGTGTGTATGTTGATACATTTGTCATGTTTGAATGCACTTGAGCTTTTTGTCTATGCATTGATTGGTCCCTTATTCGTTCTTGCTTGGCTTGTGATGGGGTACATCGAGTGGTCCTTCCGGTGATCCGCGGGATCTGCCATCCGCTGGCGAGACCTTGGCACAGTCACGTTCAAGGGTGGATGAGTTGTCCCTGCTTTCGCGACTGCGCGATCGCGTTAAGCAGCTGGAACGTGAGTTGCCCGTCCTCCGCGATAGAACGGATGTATGGAAGTCGAGGGCGGAGAAGGCCACAACCCGAGAGCAATATCTATTGGAGGAGGTAACGCAGCTAGGCGATCAGTTCAAGTGTTAGCTTCCTGCCCTCTTATCTTTTCTTGTAGTCAATCGCGGTAGTTCCTTGTCTTCATACTTTGCCTTTTGCTTGGTATAGTTGTTAGTGCGCGTCATCCGCAGGATGAGAAAGACTGGATCGCCATTCGCATGAACGACCTGACCCAGGAACAACTTCAGGCAAGTGGGTACTTCTGGGTGGATCATGATCGCGCAACCGCACTTGCAACCCTGCAGGATCGTGCTTCTCGAGTAAACCACTTTCTGAAGAAAGCAGAGTCGTGCCTGAGAAATATCTACCAGACAATGTTTCCGCTGGACGCCATCCCTTCAAGCTTGTTGGCTCGCCTGGCTAAGTTTCAGGATTTGAGTGCAGTTCGCGAGTGTGTGCGGCAGCAGTTAGTGGCTGGTGTCAAGGCTGATTTGTCGCTGGTGCGACTGCATAGGCCTGATGTGGACGTTGCAACTGTTGCTGCTGGGCCACCGACTCCGCCAGCAGGTTCGACCTAGAATATGGTTCCTCATTACCAGGCGGTGGATCGCCCAACAGAGGAAATTGTCAACTTCTTTGAGGAATAGACAAACGTTCTTCTGTTGCAGCAGTAGTTTAACTTGTATCCTGCACATAAGTATACCAGTGTTGTAAAAGTTTGTATGGATATATTGGATGTAATTTATATTTGATATGTAAAGAGCTTGCTAGCTTATATGTTTTGCGAGTGTATGTGTACTCCGCAGTTCCTTTTCGTTAGCCTGACTTGTTTTATCTCAGCACCTTGCCAACCTGTCAGGTGCGTTGCAACTGGGTTGGTGTTTTATCAAGGGTTCGATTGATGTTGAGTCAGCTACTCAGGATACTGCGACGTGTTTGTAGAACGGGGATGTAAAGGGTGGTGCAGCCCCCGAGTGATAAGATTGCCAGAAAATGAGTAAAAATGCAGAGTTTCGGGGCACTTAGATTTATTTATTCGTAGAACAGTATGAGGTACAATGTGTGGCTAAGTAGCCTGGCTTGATATCCTTATTTGTAATGTAAGAAAAACAAGATGACTAGGGGTAGAAGCGCCGCAGCTGCGCGATGTTCCAGGGGTTGGAGTATGCGACTCCTGTCTTGAAATCTTTAAGGCGATAGGCGCCACCTAGGATTACTTCTGTAATCACGTATCGTCCCTCCCAAGGGGACTCGAGCTTGAGGTGCCCTTGCTGCTTTAGTCACAGGACCAGGTCTCCTTTGATGAAGGATCTGGGGCATAGCCTTCTGCTGTGGTAGTTGCACAGGTTTTGCTGTAGATCGTCGATCTTTCCGCTATGATGTCCCGTGCTTCGTCAAGGAGATCGACAGAGTCTTCGAGTGCGAGCGTGGACTCCTGCTCGCTATACACGACCACCCGCGGGGCTTTAAAGCGTACTTCTGCGGGTAGTACTACTTCAGCACCGTGCACCATGAAGAACGGGGTATATCCCGTGGCGCTGTTTGGGGTTGTGCGCAGGCTCCAAAGTATGGACTGAAGCTCGTCTGGCCAACATCCGGTGGCTTGCTCGAGTGGTTGGAGGAGTTGTTTCTTGATTCCACCGCAGACGAGGCCATTGGCCTTTTCGACTTGACCGTTGGTCTGTGGATGGGCTACGAAGGCATAGCTTATGTTGATTCCAAGGTTTTCGCAGAAACCCTAGAACTCCTTAGAGGTGAAGTTCGTTCCATTGTTCGTGATGATGTTGTGTGGCACTCCGAAGCGATAGACAATGGACTCGAAGAACTTGACGGCACTGGCTCCTGACTGGTTTGTCTCCGGCATGGCCTCTATCCACTTAGTGAATTTGTCGACTGCGACCAGGAGGTAGACGTATCCCCCTCGCGAGGACCTTGGGAGCTTGCCGACCATGTCGAGTCCCCATTGTGCAAAGGGCCAAGCCAATGGTATTGGCCAGAGTTCCGCGCCAGGTGCGTGCGGTTTGTCCGCGAATCGCTGGCAAGCGTTGCATCGCTGGACGATGTCCTTGGCGTCGCGCATGGCCATGGGCCAGTAGAATCCAGCTCATAGAGCTTTGGCGACGAGGGCACGACTGCCGGCGTGGTGCCTGCAAGTCCCTTCATGGATGTCGAGGAGGACAACCCTTCCGTCCGTGTTGGAGATGCACCGTTGGAGTACTCCTCTGATGCTGCGCATGTATAGTTCGCCGTTGATGACGGTGAATGCCTTAGATCGCGGCGCGATGTGTCGTGCGTTAGTCGGGTCGTCTGGAAGCCTCTTGCTGAGGAGATATGTGATGTAGGGTTGAGTCCAATATGGCTCGATCATCATGACACCCTTTGGTCCCTCGAGTCCTGTGTCGAGCTCCAGGTCATCGAGTGCCATTGGCTCATTGGGTGGCGTAGCCCCCGAGTCCGTTGTTGCGCTTGTTTTCTTCTCTGCGGTCTTTGGCTTGATGGAGTGTTCGCAGATGCGCTCGAGAAATACCCCAGGTGGTATGGGGGCGCAGGTGGAGCCAATGTTGGCGAGTGCGTCCGCGTCTTCATTGCTTTCGCGGCCTACGTGCCGCAGTTCACCGCCGTCGAAGTCCCCTTCGAGTGTGTCGTAGAGGTCATGGTAGGCGATCGTGTTGTCGTTCAGCGCGTTGCACTCGTGCATCGTTTGGTTGACCACCAGTTTTGAGTCGGCGTAGATGATGAGCCTCTTGGCGCAGCAGGCTTTCGCTATTCGCATCCCGTGCAGCACGGCCTCATATTCAGCTTCATTGTTGGAGGCAGTGAACTGCATTCGCAGAATGTATTTCATCTTGTCTCCCTGGGGTGATGTTAGTATGACACTTGCGCTAGTCCTGTCCTTTCGTTTGGATCCATCGAAGTGCATTGTCCAGAGGTAAGACGTATCCGGATTTTCAGGGAGTTGGTTCTCCATCCAGTGCACGAGGAAATCAGGGAGGACTTGCGACTTGATCGCGTCGCGCTTCTCGTATGTAATATCTCGTGGAGACAGCTTGATTCTCCAAAGTGCGACTCGTCCGGTGGCGTCGGGGTTGTTGAGGATATGTCCAAGCGGGGCGTCATTGACCACCACGATTGGGTGCTCCTGGAAGTAGCGGCGCAGTCGCCTAGCTGTCATGAAGACGTTGTATGCCAGCTTCTGGTAGTGCGGGTACCGCTGCTTTGTTGGTGGGAGGACCTCGCCGAGGTAGTAGACTGGGTGCTGGACTCCATGGACCTTTCTTTCCTTGGCACGTTCCACCACGAGCACCGTGCTGACCACCTGGTTAGTGGCGGAGATGTAGAGAAGCAGTGGTTCTTTTTCGCGCGGAGTCACCAGTACTAGCGAGGTGGATAGTAGACGCTTGAGGTCTTCGAATGCTTCTTGCGCATCGTCGGTCCACTCGAACTTGTCGGTTTTGCGGAGGAGTTGGTAGAAAGGCAGTGTTTTTTCGCCCATTTGACTGATGAACTGGCTAAGCGCCACGATTTGCCTAGCCAGTTGCTGGACGCCTCTTACATTTTTCGGCTTCTCCATGGTCAGTGTGGCTTTTATTTTATTCGGGTTCGCTTCAATCCCCCTTGCGGACATGAGGTACCCGAGCAGTTGCCCAGATGGTACGCCGAAGGCGCATTTGTCTGGATTGAGCTTGATCCGGTAGCGGTCGAGGTTGGCGAAGGTCTCGCGTAAATCACTGATTAGGGAGGCTTCCTCTTTTGTTTTGATGACGATGTCATCAACATAGACTTGGATAGTGCAACCAAGTTAACTCTTGAGGCAAGCCTGCATGCACCACTGATAGGTGGCTCCTGCGTTTTTGTGCCCGAAGGGCATTGTGTTGTAGCAGAACACACCAAAAGGTGTTGTAAATGCCGTTTTTTCTTGGTCTTCCTCTTTAATTCGAATCTGATTATAGCCTGAGTAGGCGTCGAGGAAGCATAGATGTTCACATCCCGCGGTAGAGTCGATGATTTGGTCGATTCGCGGCAGCGGGAAGTGATCCTTTGGGCAGTGCTCATTCAGGGAGGTGAATTCCACGCACATCCGCAGGATATCCGTGTCTTTTTTAGGCACCAGCACCGTGTTAGTGAGCCAAGTGATTTCCGTGATCTCGCGTATGAAATTGGCGTTGAGGAGTCTATTGATCTCCATTCCGACCGCCTTTGCTCTTGGTTCAGACAATCGCCGAATTGTCTGCTTGACTAGCCTTGCGTCTGGGTTGACATTGAGTGCGTGCTCGGTGAATTCCCTAGGAATCCCTGGCATGTCCGCTGGACACCATACGAAGATTTCCCAGTGCTCACGGAGGAATTCAACGAGCGCGAGTTCCTATGTGGAACTCAAGTTGTTTGCGATAAGGGCCGTCTTGGTAGGGTCCGATGGATGGACCTGGACTTTCTTCGTGTGGACCGACGAGTCGAAGGACAGGTCGGGTGAACTTGGTCAGCTCAGGGGAGGCAGACTATTGTCTGTCGACTCCTTCAATCTTGCGAGCTCCTCCTGCATGCCGAAAGATTGGGATATTCTGTTGAATTCCCTATCGCAGCTGTCGGACCTCTCGAAGCTCCCGTTGATTGTGATGACGCCGTTTGGACCTAGCATTTTCATCTGTAGGTAGGCGTAGTGCGGCACTGCCATGAACCTAGCGAACACGACGCGTGCTAGGATGCAGTGGTACTATGAAGGCCAGTCGACGACTTCAAAGTCGATGCGTTCGCGTCGAAAGTTTTTCGGTGGGCCAAAGATGGCGCCGAGGTTAATTTTTCCTAGGGGATATATGCCCTTGCCTGGGATGATGTCGTGGAACGTCGTATCTGAGACCTCCAGACAAGTCAGAGGGATCCGCATTACACGCAAGGTGCTCGCGAACATGAGGTTAATGCCGCTTCCGCCATCCATGAAGACCCAACTCATGTCGAAGCCTCCGATTTGTGCCTCGAGTACGAGGCGACAGTGGCCTGGCCGAGGGACTTGGCGCGGATGATCGCACTTGTCAAAGGTGATGCAGGAGTCGCTTCCGCTGAGGTACTCAGTGGTGGAGGGCGGAGAGTTTGTCGCCAAGTTGACTTGGCGAGTGATGGCCTTCTGTACCCGATTTGAGGGGCGTCCCTTTTGGATCATCATGTTGCCTACTGCCCGTGGGTATGGCTCGCCTCCGTGATGCTGGACTAGCGCAGCCGCGGGCGGTGGTGGTCCGGGCGGTGGTGGAGGAGCTCCATGTGCCACGGCGCCTAGGGCGGTTCCATAGCCCCTGTTGATCGCGTCGCGATTCATCCAAGCCAGGCCCTCATGGGGCCGCCGTTGGGTGGTCCGCCATTAGGTATGCCGCCGTTGGGTGGATCAGATCCGTTGTCACCATTTTCGTGATTGGCGTTGGTGTTGCCAGCGTTGATGACGGCACACATGAAGTGGTTGGGGAAGCTGTTGCTTCCGCAACTTTCAGATCCGGAGCCGTAGACTCCATCTTCCGTCGCTAGGTCACCCAGATTGGATCCGCGACTGATGTCGCTGTCCGTGCTCTCAGCTGCTGCTGAGGTGCTGAGCTCGCTGAGGGTGCCGATAGGTGGCAGGAACCATGATGCTGGAGCAATCGCGGGTGTCGTAGGCTGGTCAGGCATACGAAGCGTTGATGACCCACAAGTATAGCGGGTGTATCGCAGTATTTTCGAGGGAAGTGAAACCCAATTTATTGATTTGACACAAGGGGAGTCAAAGAATATTTATAAGCCTTAACAACTGAGTTGTCAATTCAGCTGCACCTAGAAACAATCTTGCTCATAGCAGTTTATCAGTAGCAACAATTTTGTAGTAGGAATAACAAAGTAGCAGCAGTAGTAAAGTAAAGACAGAAGTAACAATAGCAGTAAACAGTAGGATTCGAGTGCGGTAGGCATAGGGATGGATGGACGGGCGTTGCATGGACAAGACAATTCACATAGCAACAAGAACATAGGGAAATTGCAGATAAATAAGATAAAGCATCCAAGTACTAGATAATCCTAGGTATGTGTTCCATATGTAGTCATATGTGCCCGCAATGAGAACTTGCACAACATCTTTTGTCCTGCCAGCCCGTTTGCAGCGGGGCCTCAAGGGAACTACTGGCAATTAAGGTGCTCCTTTTAATAGAGAACCGAAGCAAAGCATTAACACTCCGTGAACACATGTGATCCTCACATCAAAGCCATTCCCTCCGGTTATCTCGATTTCTGTCACTTCGGGGCCATTGGTTCTTGACAACAATGTGTGTAAACAACTTGCAGATAAGACCATAAACAATACTATCATAATGAATCAATAACATGTTTAGATCTGAAATCATGGCACTCGGGACCTAGTGACAAGCATTAAGCATAACAAGTCGCAACAAAGTCATAAAGCACTAATAAAAGATCCTATGCGCCCTGCCCTAACAATCTAATGCCATTACATGAACGATCTCATCTAATCCCTACCATCCCCATAGCCTACAACAGGGGATTACTAACTCATAGATGGGGGAAACATGGATGGTCGATGGAGAAGCGATGGTGATGATGATGGTGATGATCTCCTCCAATTCCCCGTCCCGACAGGGCGCCAGAACGAAGTTTCTGGTGCTGTTTCATGGAATCTGGTGGTGGCGGCGGAGCAGAAGTCCTTCTAGAAAAACGTTGACCCCCCTGAGTTTTTAGGTCAGAAGGCAACTTATAGGCGAAGAGAGAGACCGAGGGGGTGTCTGGGGCGGCCAGACCACCCCTGGTGCGGCCAGGTGGTGTGGCTGGGCCCCATCCCCACTCCGTCTCATATTCTGGCTCTGAGAGTCGTCTGGTGAAATAGGATTTTTGGCTTTTGTCCCATCCAATTCTGAGAATATTCATTTTCTGACTTTCCTGGAACCAAAAACAGCAGAAAATAGCTAGCTGGCACTATGGCTCTTGTTAATAGGTTAGTACAAGAAATCATATGAAAAGTACTCCAAAGTGTGGACAAAACACAAGAAAGTAGATAAAACCAAGCATGGAACATCAAAAATCATAGATACATTTGCAATGTATCAACATCCCCAAGCTTAACTCCTGCTCGTCCTCGAGTAGGTAAGTGATAAAAAGAAAGAATAATTTTTGAGGTGACATGCACCATCATAAACTTGATCAAAGGATTTGTAAAACATTCAAATCTAGGATCATAGTACTTCAATCATAACATGAAAGACAAAGTTCTAGCAATAAGACTAAGAAACTATGTTGCAACATGAAAAGGCACAAACAAAAGATTCAATGTTTTGCAAGAAGTTTGTTTGTTTCACATAAAGAAAACATAGCATAGTGGTATTCAGCTTGTCCCTCATAGAGTAGGAAACATAAATGCATAGGACACCTTCAAAGTTCATAAGAGTGACTAGATACAAATAGTTTAAAACAAGCAATATCAAAGCTATGCATCAATCAACAAGTCTTGGTACAATGCACATAGAACTAAGAATGGCCACTAAGCTCTCAAAGTAGGTGCATAAAGATAAAAGGTGGAGACTCAAAATAAAAGTAACCGCCAACGGGGTACCCCTTGCACATGATACAGGAGCTATCCCATAATCAAAATGACAAGGCAAGCAGACAATGAGCATCTCAGCGATCTTTTTATTTGTTATTTGCATAGGTTTTTATTGAGGATGCTTCATAGAGTTCTCATTATGGTGATGCTGCAACCATGATTAGGCATGGCTTAGTCTAGCGGCCCAGGCGTTTCTCTAACACACATACAAACTCCATGATCTTACAAGTTCCACTTTTATTTCACACCGCCGGGATCCATAAGCAAAAGAACATGATATCAACGGGGTACAAAGTACAGGTGCAATGTTGAAAGTGTTCCCCATGATACATGGTTCTGCTAATTTCAACTTATAAACCGCAAGCATATACGCAACAAAGAAGGACCCAATGGTTCAAGTTTATTAAATGCAACAAAGTAAAGTGTGCCATCAAGTTCGTGAGAGCTTTAATCACTAGTTTTCTCATAACAAGTTTAATTTGGAAGGTAAAGATGTAAGATCTCACCATGATAAGGTAAGATCCCTGTGATTGCAGTGCTAGTCCCTGGATCGAAATGCTAGCACCCACAGTTTAAGATGAAGTACACAGAAACAAAGGTCATTATTACATCGCACATCCAGGAGTATAATAGTTCTTACAACTCACTTAGCCCAAGGCTAAGACACAAGTTCACATAACATATAATAATAATAGAGTCCTTAGTCTTCATGTGCCACAGGCAAGCATGTCGAGTGTAGACTCGCAACCCTACTCATCATCAGAGTAACCTGCAACATAATAAGTTACAGCCACAAGGGTCAATACATTTGGAATTGTATTGGCAAGCGATACCAAAGATACTTAGTACAATCCAACAACTACATGAATATATGGCTAAGTGGGGCTATGGCTGGCTTTGCTAAAATAGTTTAACTTATAGTTTTTGAAGAAGTTTTTCATTCAAGCTATAAGGTACCAATGATAGACATCACTGAACCCTTATCCCTGTTCACCCACAAGTTTTAACTTAGAGAAATTTGGATGAGGAGATTATTGAACTACTTCATTGTCTTGAGGCTCAGAAGTTGTCCATATCCGGGGACACGGCTAAGTACTTAGTTTTACCCTCTCGAGAGGTGGTGCACTTTCCCCATAAGACTCGACATGCATCGAGACAAGACCTTTCAGAAGCAATCCCTCAGACCACCACGGACGCGTTCCATCCTATCATCACTACCACCCTCTGTCCGTCTGGCTGAGTTCTTGCAACTTAGTTGGTCAAGGCAGAGCCCATATGCCATGTGGTTGCACTGGAAGCTTTATGACAAGAATGTCTCCAATATCTTTGTTCCTGGGTGGCCATCCACAAGTGTGATACATCAGCTGACCATAGACATGGCCCCTGAGTAACCACTCAACATAATCCAAGCAAGTCCCAATCCACCCAGGTGTTTCATTAGTAATAGTTGTTTTCTTAGTTAAACAAAAATAATATCTTTCCATACTATCTTGATATGTATTTTCCACCCACAAATTCTACTAGCATAGCTAAGCATTCTAGCATACAAGGTCCTTTGACTAGGGGATACTACCAAGATATAATCTATAGGATAGCATAGCATAGTATAATAATATAGGAATAATTGTATCATGTTAAGATCTACTAAAATATAACTAGTGCAATAGTGAAAATAATAGGACATGGGATGAAATATCACTTGCCTTGGTAGCTAGGGGAATAGGTACAATCCTCACAGCAACAAACTTCACAATCCACACAATCTACACAAGATCAATACAACAATAATAATTCAATCAATAAAACATTACAAAAACATGAATGCATGCAACATGCAAAGATATGATCACAACTCCATAATTTACAGAGTCTACAGTACTGAGGATAGAATACCTCATCTAAATGCATAAGAAATACCCCAAAATAATTTATAGAGCAATTTTTGTGAGCAAAATACTCCTAAAAAGTTTCTGCCTATAATTCCATTTTTCCAGAGGCAAAAGTGTGAAACAAGGCCTCCATAATAAAGGTATTATTTTTCTGAATCCATAGACACCAAATTTGTATTTTTCTGATTTGTGGATCAAAAGTTATGGATTTTCTAAGTTTAATACTAAATCAGTCTATTTTCTAATTAAACAGAAATAGTCTGGCGACGTGGCGCTTTCTTATTGGCTGATACCGGTTCGGCCGGATCGACCGCTGTGGGTCGTCAGATTTAAGTGACGTTGGATGGATTAGATCAGCCGTACCCCTTCGTTTAAGTGATCTAATCTTAACCGCTAGGATCTGATCGAACGGCTGCTAAGCATCTCGCCGGAGACTGGCGGTGCTAACGACGGCGCGCGGCGGCGGAGCGTCGGCCGATGGGGTTCTGGCGATTCTACGAGGGTTGGGAGACCGTGAACACGTATCAGAGGTTGAGGGGGTCGTGGCGATCTCGATGGAGGTCACTGCGGTGCGGGGGGTGCTCGGACTTGGCTTGGATCCTTCGCCGGAGTTGCGGTTGCCGGCAGAACTCACGGCTCAACGACGGAGATGAAGACCTGGGGCTCAAACCAACCGGCAAAGAGGTCAGCGAGGTGCGCAAACGTCTGCACGACCTAGTAAAAACCAAAGAGGGGCGGCAGGAAACCTACCCTTACCGGAGAAGGCGACTGACGATGGCGGAAGAGGGAGTTCGCCGGAATCGTCCGTGTCGTCGACCTGGGGCAAAAGGAAACGCGTGGCTCGGTCAGTAGGTGCGCTAGGACATGGGGAAATAGATGGGACCGAGGGGAGGGCGCCGGGCAGCCTGGACTCACCGGAATCGTCGCCGGAGTGCCGCCAGTGAACGACGGTTCGAGCTCGGAATTAGGGGAGCCTGGGGGCTCTCCGGGGTGGTGTCTGTAGGGAAAATGATGAGGAGGGAGGGGGGTTTAGTAGGGGTAATCGCTGGGGCAATTAATCGCGAGAAACTGACGGAATCGTATCGATTCGAAACGGCCGAAGGGGAGAGGTCCATCATCGACAGTGAAGACGACGAGGTGACGTGGGCGTGGGGCCGGCTTGTCAGCGAGAGGGAGTAGCCAGGGGCGCGGTAAGAAAGCAGGGGAGAGGGGAAACGCCGGGTGGGCTTAATGGGCCAGGTTGGGCCAGATACTACTGCTGCTGCTGTTTTGAAATTTTCCCTCCTTTTCTTTTTCTAATTCCGTTTTCTCCAAAACTTTTGATTTAATGAATCAAATTGATTCAAACCAATTTGTGAAAATTTGTAAAAACTCAAACTAGTTTTTTAGGGTATTATAAAACATATTTACCTACTATTTTAATCCAAAGTACTTACTTGGACTTAATAGGTAATATAGCATTTTCTTTGGTTCCATTTTCAAAACTATTCATAAATTCCTAACCATGGCCCAAAATTGCACCAGATTTTTGGAGGACATTCTAAATGCAATGCAAAAACATGCCATGATGATATGAGTGCAATGATGATGATTTCAGATGAAATTTTGGGATGTTACAAATCTAACCCCCTTATGATGAATCTCGCCCTCGAGATTCGGGTTGGCTAGCAAATAGGTGAGGGTGATCTCTCCGAAGTTCATCCTCTCGCTCCCAGGTTGCTTCTGATTCAGTGTGATGGTTCCACTACACTTTGCAGAATTTGATGGTCTTGGTACGGGTAATTCTTTCTGCAGTCTCCAGAATCTTAATAGGTTTCTCTTCATAAGTGACATCATTATCTAGCTGAACTTCCTCCAATGGTATAGTGTCTTTCAACGAAGTTTCTTCCATCTCTGGGTGACACTTTTTCAGCTGACTGACATGGAATACATTGTGAACTGCTGACAAAGATTCTGGTAATTCTATCTCATATGCTACTTCTCCTTTGCGACTCAAAATCTTGAAAGTCCCTACATAGCGTGGTGCTAGTTTTCCTTTGATTCCAAATCTCTTCACACCACGAAGTGGTGATACCCTGAGATAAGCTCTATCACCAACCTCGTAGGTAACCTCTCTACGTTTTGGATCAGCATAGCTCTTTTGCCGAGATTGAGCTACCTTTAGCCTATCTGTTACCATCTTGACTTTCTCGTCGGCCTCTTTGATTAGGTCTGACCCGAACAAGTTTCTTTCTCCTACTCCATTCCATAGCAATGGTGTAGTACACTTCCTTCCGTAAAGGAATTCAAATGGAGCCATCTCTATGCTCGACTGATAATTGTTATTGTAAGAAAACTCTGTGTACGGTAGACTTTCATCCCAACTGGATCCATAATCTAACGCACATGCTCTCAGCATATCCTCTAATATTTGATTGGTCCTTTCTGTGTGTCCATCAGTTTGTGGATGAAATGCAGTGCTGAACTCCAGTCGAGTTCCCAATGACTCGTGAAGTTGTCGCCAAAAGTGCGAAGTAAACTAAGTTCCTCTATCGGACACGATACTTTTAGGTACCCCATGCAAACATACAATTCTATTCATGTAAATCTTGGCTAGTTTTGCACTTGTATAAGTGGTCTTCACTGGTATGAAATGGGCCACTTTTGTCAAGCGATCAACGATAACCCATATGGAATCGTATCCATATTTGGTCCTGGGCAGTCCGGTGATAAAATCCATACCAATTTTATCCCATTTCCAATCAGGTATTGGCAGTGGTTGTAATAATCCTGCCGGTTTCTGATGTTCTGCCTTTACACGACTACACACGTCGCATAGAGCAATGTGCTCTGCTATGTCTTTCTTTAGATTATTCCACCAAAATCTCTCCTTAACATCCATATACATCTTGGTGTTGCCAGGGTGAATTGAATATGGTGAATTGTGAGCTTCTTGCAAGATCAACTTCTTAAGTTCCGGATCCTGTGGAACACAGATACGTTTTTCGTACCATAAGATTCCTTGTGCATCTACATGGAATCCTTTTGCCTTCCCTTCACTAACTTTACTTTTGATTTCATCTATTTCTTTGTCCAACTTTTGGGCTTCTTGAATTCTATCCATTAGTGTGGGCTGCACCTCCAAGGATGCAAGGTACCCTTCAGGCACAATTTCGAGTCTCAGCTCTCTAAATTGAGCACACAACTCCTCCGGCAATTCTCCTTTGTTGAGGCCATTCACATAGACCTTGCGGCTTAATGCATCGGCTACAACATTTGCCTTTCCAGGATGGTATTGCAAACTTAAGTCATAGTCCTTGATGAGTTCTAGCCATCTTCTTTGCCTCATGTTGAGCTCTTTCTGTGTAAAAATATATTTCAAACTCTTGTGATCAGTGAACATCTCACAATGTTTTCCCATAAGATAATGCCTCCATGTTTTTAGTGCATGCACAACTGATGCCAACTCTAGATCATGAGTGGGGTAGTTCACTTCATGATTTTTGAGTTGTCTTGATGCATAAGCTACCACTCTACCTTCCTGCATCAATACACCTCCTAATCCTTGGTGAGATGCATCACAGTATACTTGAAAGTCTTTCTCAAGATCTGGCAAACATAACACTGGTGCTGGAACTAGTCTCTTTTTCAACTCCTGAAAGATGGTTCCGCAAGCTTCTGTCCAATTAAACTTATTCTCCTTCTTCAGAAGATTAGTCATGGGTTTTTCTATCTTAGAGAAGTTTTCAATGAACCTCCGATAGTATCCTGCCAGACCAAGGAAACTACGGACTTCTTTAACTGATTTAGGAGGTTCCCATTCTGTCACATCTGCCACTTTTGCTGGATCAACAGCTATACCATTTCTAGATACTATGTGCCCAAGAAAACCTACTTCGTTCAGCCAGAATTCACATTTACTGAACTTGGCATAAAGTTTATGTTCTCTGAGTTTCTCTAGAATCAGGCGTAGATGTTCCTCATGTTCTTTGTTGCTTTTGGAATACACCAATATATCATCGATGAATACCACTACGAACTTGTCAAGGAATTCCATGAATACTTTATTCATCATGTTCATGAAATAGGCTGGTGCATTAGTTAATCCAAACGGCATCACTGTATATTCATACAACCCGTATCTAGTGGTGAATGCAGTCTTGGGTATGTCATGTTCTCTGATCTTTAGTTGGAAGTATCCTGATCGAAGATCAATTTTTGAGAACACACATGCTCCCTCTAGTTGATCTAAGAGATCATTTATTCTAGGCAGGGGATATTTGTTCTTTATGGTCACTTCATTAAGTGAACGATAATCTATGCATAGCCTCTGACTTCGGTCCTTCTTTTCAACAAACAAGACTGGTGCTCCCCAAGACGATGAACTTGGTTGGGTAAATCCCTTTTCCAGTTGTTCTCCTAATTGCTTCTTAAGTTCTTTTAACTCGTCAACTGACATCTTATAAGGTCTCTTTGCTATAGGCCCTGTTCCTGGCAATAGGTCTATCAGAAACTCCACGTCCCTATCTGGTGGCATGCCAGGTAATTCCTCGGGGAACACATCTGGATATTCCCTCACTATTGGCACATCATCTAGGCTAACCCCCTTAAGAGAATTAACCTTGCTCCCCTTGGGTTCAAAGTTAGACTTGAACCTGATCCTTTTCTTTTCTGGGGTGGTAAGCATAACAGTCCGCTTGGCACAATGAATTTCATAATGGGTCAACCAGTCCATTCCTAATATGACATCTAATCCTTGGGACTCTAGGATTATTAAACTAACCGGGAACTTGTGTTTTCCAATTTCTAGGATGATCTGTCGGCACCCTGAATTTACTATCATTTCTCCACCCGGAGAACTTACCTTAATAGGACATCCAATAGTTTCAGTGGTGAGTCTGTTTTTGATTACAAATGCTCTTGAAATGAATGAATGCAATGCGCCAGTATCGAAAAGGATAAGTGCGGAAAAGGCATTAATTTTGAACTTACCGATCACGGCATCAGATCCTTCTTGGATTTCCTCCACATTAATGTGATTCACATGGCCCTTTTGGAATGGGTTTGGCTTAGCCCCATCAGTCTTCTTTTCTGGGCATTCATTAGCATAGTGTCCTGTCTTCTTACACTTGAAACATTCCACCTGACTGATGTCTTTCTTCGCTGGCTGACTGTGACGGTTCTGACCATTTTGGTTCCCATGGCCATGACCATTGTGGATGTTCCTGAATCCACTTTTGTTGTGCCCACGATGATTGTTTCCATCATGGTTGTGGTTGTTGTTACGATGGTTATTATGATTCCCATTCTTGTGGAATCCTGAGCTCCCACTTCCTTCACCATGAGGGCGCTTGTGAGGAGATCCTGATCCATACTTATCAAAATGGTGCTTCCTCTTTCTACCCTCCACTTGTTTCATTTTGTTTTCCAGGATGGTAGCTTTATCACACAAGGATTGATAAGTTGGAACATATGCAACAGATAGTTGCATAGCAATCTCATCATTCAGCCCATCCAAGAACTTCTCCTTTCTCTTTGCATCAGTGTCAACATCGTCGGGTGCATAACATGACAAATTATTGAACTCTTCGATGTATTCAGAGATACTACGGTGGCGTTGAGGTTATGAAACTCCTTTTTCTTCAACCCCATTATTCCAGCAGAGATGTGAGTGGTGCGAAACCCATCTTCAAACATTGCCCAAGTAACTTCCTCAATAGGGTGGGTAATTTGAAAATTATCCCACCAAGCAGCTGCATGACCTTCCAACAAGTGTGCTGCAAATCTGACCTTTTCTGCATCCGTGCATCCAACCGTGACTAGGTCCTTATTCACAGAGCGTAACCAATCATTTGCTACCATGGGGTCTGAGGTAGCTGAGAACTTGGCAGGTCTCAGCCTCAGAAATCTGGTTAGCATATCCAAAGGTGGTGGATTGTTCTGGTTGTTATTGTTATTATTGTTGTTCTGGTTCTGGTTCGCCATGAATTGAGTCATCATTTGCATCAATTGGGTCTGTGCAGCCATCATCTGCTGCATTCCATTGTCATTGTCATTGTTATCCTCGTTGTTGCGTCGGGGAGGCATCTGTGGGTTTAGTAAGGGTAAGTAATGATAGATAACCCAAATAAAACAACAATTCAGACAAACAAGCACATGCAAGTTCCAACATCACAACAATAACAGAGTCTGCAAAGATAACATACTAGCATAGTCACCCACAAGTCGGTATGACCTATGCACTCAATAATAATAGAACGATAGGTAGATGGAACAGTATCACTACTCCTCCATGTCGACTTCCTCCTCCACTAGAGCAAGTCCTGCTGATGCGAATCCTGCCTTGCATTCCTCCAAGCTGGTAGTCAGAGCATCGATCTTCGTCTGTAACTCTCTCTTTTGTGTGCGTAGCCTCTCTATCACCTCGTGATCCGCTTCCAGCTCAATGTTCTCTAGCTCTAACTCGGTCTCCAAGTCTCTAATCTTCTTGTTCTTCTCATGAACTCTCTTCTCTTGGTTCTTGAATTTCTTATCTTGGTCTTCAAACTTCTTCTCCATTTCCTTGATTCGATTTTCCTGTTCCTGGAAGTCCTTGTCCTTCTCCTTAAGTTGGACTCGTAGTTCATCATTGCTAAGCATCACATTAGTCCTATCAGTATCAAGGTGTCTAATGAGGCTCTCTAAGTCCTGGAGGTAGTGACGCACGGGCTTGATAGACTCCTTAGTGGCCTCATCCAACACAATAGGCTCTCCTTCCTCGTCGCGCCTCCCAAAGAAATGGAAGTAGTGGCTCTTGATCTCAGAAGAATGACGTCCACATAGGCGTCCCAACAGCTCCTACATAGCAACGTCGAGACCCCTCTCCATGTCATCATGGAGTATCTTGAAGGTAATTTCCCCAGTTTGGGGCTCCGTCTCACGTCCTGGCTGGGTAACTTTGAATCCCCATAAGTCCTTCCTCTGAAACTTCCTCAGCTGAAGTCCCTGAATGGTAGGGATTGGAAGAGCGAGCACTTGGACTAGCTCCAATAGGCGAGTCCCAAAGCGAGTCCCCTTGAAATCCTTGGCCGTGCCGTAGACAAAATTTGGCATCTTTTGCATAGTATGGAGAAAATTAGTAACACAATAGAGCAAGAAAATACAAGTCACAAAATAAGAGAGTTCAACCAACAAAACATTCCAAGTAGCAATACATTAATTCAACTTAAGCACTCAAGGTTCCAGACATAACTTTATTTTTGCCATACCACATAGGTTGGTATGGTCGAGATACTAACGTGATAAAATGCCAAGGGTGGTGGTCCAACTAATATCTCACTCCTTCTTAACCAAGGTGGAAATCAGGGCATCCTTGGCAGAAATCTGCTTGTCTTGGTCACATAGCTCCAAGGCTAGGCCTATGATATCCTTACTTAGGCGTTTCACAGTGGCCTTTGAGTCTTGGGCAAGATGCTTCACCTCCTTGAGATCCTCCTGAGTATTGAGCATTCTATACTTGAGTCTCTCCCCAAGTTCCTCAATAGCTCTCCATGCAGCATTCCTTGCAGAGTCAAAGAATGACAGGTGCATTTCAGAGTTGGTGAACATGCAGAATCCCGTACTCTTGGAATCGTACTCCTTGTCTTTGTACAAATGGAGTTGCACCCACCAATAATCTTGTCCTTCATCTATCACAGGAAATCCCTTGTACACGGCTTCACCATTCATCCCCAAGCCGAGCATGAGGTTCTTGAGCACAATGGGAAATTTTGTCTCGCACTCCAAGGTCATAGTCATCGGTGGTCCCTTTTTGACAGATTCATTGATGGTGGACATCTACAAAAATAGATGAGAGGGATAATTAGGGAAAGCTTTACGAGATGAAAAGACAAGTGTAAGGTTGAAATATAGAGTTATTTTTCATAAGGATTTTCCTTAGTCTAACCCTTTCTAGGGTCACGAACCTACAGGCAACACAGTGCACTCATACCATCTGTAAGATCTCACCATGATAAGGTAAGATCCCTGTGATTGCAGTGCTAGTCCCTGGATCGAAATGCTAGCACCCACAGTTTAAGATGAAGTACACAGAAACAAAGGTCATTATTACATCGCACATCCAGGAGTATAATAGTTCTTACAACTCACTTAGCCCAAGGCTAAGACACAAGTTCACATAACATATAATAATAATAGAGTCCTTAGTCTTCATGTGCCACAGGCAAGCATGTCGAGTGTAGACTCGCAACCCTACTCATCATCAGAGTAACCTGCAACATAATAAGTTACAGCCACAAGGGTCAATACATTTGGAATTGTATTGGCAAGCGATACCAAAGATACTTAGTATAATCCAACAACTACATGAATATATGGCTAAGTGGGGTTATGGCTGGCTTTGCTAAAATAGTTTAACTTATAGTTTTTGAAGAAGTTTTTCATTCAAGCTATAAGGTACCAATGATAGACATCACTGAACCCTTATCCCTGTTCACCCACAAGTTTTAACTTAGAGAAATTTGGATGAGGAGATTATTGAACTACTTCATTGTCTTGAGGCTCAGAAGTTGTCCATATCCGGGGACACGTCTAAGTACTTAGTTTTACCCTCTCGAGAGGTGGTGCACTTTCCCCACGAGACTCGACATGCATCGAGACAAGACCTTTCAGAAGCAATCCCTCAGACCACCACGGATGCGTTCCATCCTATCATCACTACCACCCTCTGTTCGTCTGGCTGAGTTCTTGCAACTTAGTTGGTCAAGGCAGAGCCCATATGCCATGTGGTTGCACTAGAAGCTTTATGACAAGAATGTCTCCAATCTCTTTGTTCCTGGGTGGCCATCCACAAGTGTGATACATCAGCTGACCATAGACATGGCCCCTGAGTAACCACTCAACATAATCCAAGCAAGTCCCAATCCACCCAGGTGTTTCATTAGTAATAGTTGTTTTCTTAGTTAAACAAAAATAATATCTTTCCATACTATCTTGATATGTATTTTCCACCCACAAATTCTACTAGCATAGCTAAGCATTCTACATACAAGGTCCTTTGACTAGGGGATACTACCAAGATATAATCTATAGGATAGCATAGCATAGTATAATAATATAGGAATAATTCTATCATGTTAAGATCTACCAAAATATCACTAGTGCAATAGTGAAAATAATAGGACATGGGATGAAATATCACTTGCCTTGGTAGCTAGGGGAATAGGTACAATCCTCACAGCAACAAACTTCACAATCCACACAATCTACACAAGATCAATACAACAATAATAATTCAATCAATAAAACATTACAAAAACATGAATGCATGCAACATGTAAAGATATGATCACAACTCCATAATTTACAGAGTCTACAGTACTGAGGATAGAATACCTCATCTAAATGCATAAGAAATACCCCAAAATAATTTATAGAGCAATTTTTGTGAGCAAAATACTCCTAAAAAGGTTCTGCCTATAATTCCATTTTTCCATAGGCAAAAGTGTGAAACAAGGCCTCCATAATAAAGGTCTTATTTTTGTGAATCCATAGACACCAAATTTGTATTTTTCTGATTTGTGAATCAAAAGTTATGGATTTTCTAAGTTTAATACTAAATCAGTCTATTTTCTAATTAAACAGAAATAGTCTGGCAACGTGGCGTTTTCTTATTGGCTGATACCGGTTTGGCCGGATCGACCGCTGTGGGTCGTCAGATTTAAGTGACGTTGGACAGATCAGATCAGCCGTACCCCTTCGTTTAAGTGATCTAATCTTAACCGCTAGGATCTGATCGAACGGCTGCTAAGCATCTCGCCGGAGACTGGCGGTGCTAACGACGGCGCGTGGCGGCGGAGCGTCGGCTGATGGGGTTCTGGCGATTCTACGAGGGCTGGGAGACCGTGGACACATACCAGAGGTTGAGGGGGTCGTGGCGATCTCGATGGAGGTCACTACGGTGCGGGGGTGCTCGGACTTGGCCTGGATCCTTCGCCGGAGTTGCGGTTGCCGGCGGAACTGACGGCTCAACGACGGAGATGAAGACCTGGGGCTCAAACCAACCGGCAAAGAGGTCAGCGAGGTGCGCAAACGTCTGCACGACCTAGTAAAGACTAAAGAGGGGCGGCAGGAAACCTACCCTTACCGGAGAAGGCGACTGACGGTGGCGGCAGAGGGAGTTCACCGGAATCGTCCGTGTCGTCGACCTGGGGCAAAAGGAAACGCGTGGCTCGGTCAGTAGGTGCGCCAGGACATGGGGAAATAGATGGGACCGAGGGGAGGGCGCCGGGTGGCCTGGACTCACCGGAATCGTCGCCGGAGTGCCGCCAGTGAACGGCGGTTCGAGCTCGGAATTAGGGGAGCCTGGGGGCTCTCCGGGGTGGTGTCTATGGGGAAAATGATGAGGAGGGAGAGGGGGTTTAGTAGGGGTAATCGCCGGGGCAATTAATCGCGAGAAACTGACGGAATCGTATCGATTCGAAATGGCCGAAGGGGAGAGGTCCATCATCGACAGTGAAGACGACGAGGTGACGTGGGCGTGGGGCCGGCTTGTCAGCGAGAGGGAGTAGCCAGGGGCGCGGTAAGAAAGCGGGGGAGAGGGGAAACGCCGGGTGGGCTTAATGGGCCAGGTTGGGCCAGATGCTGCTGCTGCTGTTTTGAAATGTTCCCTCCTTTTCTTTTTCTAATTCAGTGTTCTCCAAAACTTTTTATTTAATGAATCAAATTGATTCAAACCAATTTGTGAAAATTTGTAAAAACTCAAACTAGGTTTTTAGGGTATTATAAAACATATTTACCTACTATTTTAATCCAAAGTACTTACTTGGACTTAATAGGTAATATAGCATTTTCTTTGGTTCCATTTTCAAAACTATTCATAAATTCCTAACCATGGCCCAAAATTGCACCAGATTTTTGGAGGACATTCTAAATGCAATGCAAAAACATGCCATGATGATATGAGTGCAATGATGATGATTTCAGATGAAATTTTGGGATGTTACAAAAGAAAAGCATGAATATACTTGGAATAGCATATGCTAGTAGGTAGGTGTGGTGGACTCTTTGGAATGACTTGGTTTAGGGAGTTGGATGCATGAGTGGAACTCATACTTTGTTGTGTAGGCTAGCAAAAGACTAGGAGCGACAAACTAAGAGAGCGATAATGGCCATAATCATGCAGAGCGACAAAACATCATTGATCAAAGCATAAAGTGATACTACAAGTTGAAAACTAAAGGATCATAAAGGCTTATGGTGACTTGAGATAGTCATAACGTGGTGTGAGCTTGCGCCAAGTCAACCCAAATAAAGCATCAAAGGAGAATACCACTATACTATGCTTTAATATGCTAAAACAACGCATGATTCATCCAAGGCACATTAAGCAATCTCAATTGTTTCTAACAAGTCATGCTACAGCAAAGAATACTAAGCATAAAGCCAAAACAATATCAAGCATGGCATGATAGAGCATAGGCCACAGTCAAAAACGAGCTCTTTTTACCACATAAGCATGAACTTTCCTACTCTTTTCCAAACCAAACCAAACTATTTGCAAACAATGGTTTAAAAAAGAGGGGGTCCAACCAATTTATTCAGCAAACTAAGCAAACCAAGCAAACAAAAACCAAAAACAAAAACGAAAAATAAGACGCTCCAAGAACAACACAACTGTGCATGAAACAATAAAAAAATGAAGCGTTTGGAAGAAACCTGGGATTTTTATTGATGAAGAAGGGGATGCCTTGGACATCCCCAAGCTTTGAAGCTTGTAATTCTTGTATGTTTCTTGGGGTGACATGCGTGCCATCTCCAAGCTTGAGATTTAGTCCATCCTTCATCTCATTACTTATTCCTTCCATACACCTGAAATTTTTCCTTCATACAAAACTTCACACAATCTTTATTAGCAACATTAGTGCGCTCAAGATAAAAGGTCTTAAGGTTCAGTTCTAACACCAAATAAACTTCCATTAGAACTCAAGCTACTATAGCACTTCCCTTAAAAAGCTTTATTCCCCAAAGGAACTCAAGAAGGAACTAACAAGAAGCAAATGCAGAAAATGGCAGAAATCTGTCAAAACAGACTAGTAGGTAAAGACAAAAAATTTCGAAGACCTTATATTGCTCAAATCGAAAAGTGTTGAACTAACGGAAGTTAGATAACAACGTAGGGAAGAAGCACAAAAATTCACGCCTAAAAAGGATGTACATAGATTTTACACGAATGTTTACGGTGAAGCACAGAAATCTGTTTCGGGACAGCAACTTTCCCAATCATTACTTCTCTCATTAGAGGTTACTCTTGGCACAAAATCCAAATAAAAAGGATAAGGAGCAGTTATTACAGAAGTAATAGCTTCCAAGACTCATCTAAAACTTTTGGGTTATCTCCCAATAAGTACTTTTCTTTAACGCCTTTAAGTTAGGCATGATTGTTTGAGAAGATGCTCACATAAGAAATATGAATTGAAGTAAAAGAGAGCATCAAGAAGCAAATTCAAAGCACATTTAAGTCTAACCCACTTCCTATGCATAGGAATCTTGTAAAGAAACAAATCATGAAAGTACAAAGCAATAAGCATAGTAAAGCAAAACAATTGTAACTTCAAGACTTCCAACATAAAGAGGGGAAACTTAATATTGTTGAGATACATAAAACCATGTTTCTCTCTCTCATAATAACTTTAAGTAGCATCATGAATAAAATTAACAATATAACTATCACATGAAACATTCTTATCATGAGCCACATGCATAAAAGAATTTATACTCCCCACATAAATATAGTCATTCTTATTAATTGTAGTGGGAGAAAATTCAACAAAATAGCTATCATTATTATTTTCATCACCATAATCATAAAATATAGGAGGCATATTGTAATCATAATTACTTTTCTCCTCCATAGTAGGTGGACTGGAAATATCATATTCATCATTGTAATCATCATATATTGGAGGTATAGTATCATCAAAGTAAATTTCCTCCTCCATGCTTAGGGGACTAAAAATATCATGCTCATCAAAACCAGCTTCCTCAAGCTTAGACTTTTCCATAGCATTAGCAATAATGGTGTCCAAAGAATTCATACTAACAACATTGCTATTAGCATGCAAATAAAGTTCCATAGGTTTTTTAATTTTTTCTTCAAACACTTCATGTCCTAACTCAAGATAAATACTATAAAGCTCTCTAATTTTTTTTGTTTTCCATTAAGCCTAACTATTGAAAACAAGAAACAAAAAGACAAAATTGCAGAATCTAAAGAAAATAACTTCGAGCACTCACACCGGAGGATGTGAGTACCTTTTACCTTACCTCCCCAGCAACGGCGCTAGAAAATAGCTTGATGTCTACGCACTTCTATTCTTGTAGACAATTGTTGGGCCTCCAAGTGCAGAGGTTTGTAGAACATGAGCAAGTTTTCCCTTAAGTGGATTACCCAAGGTTTATCGAACTCAGGGAGGAAGTGGTCAAAGGTATCCCCTCTCAAGCAACCCTGCAATCAAGATACAAGAATTCTCTTGTGTCCCCAACACACCATACACTTGTTAGGTGTATATGTGCACTAGTTCGGTGAAGAGATAGTGAAATAAAAGTGGTATGGATATAAGACAATGGTGCCAGAAAATACTTTGATGGCGTGGAAAAGACTAAAGGCAAACTGAAATAAAGATGGAAGAAAGCAAACATGTAACAGATCTAATTGCAAACGGTGTATCAATGCTTAGAAATAAGGCCTAGGGATCATACTTTCACTAGTGAACACTCTCATATAAATATATTATCTTCATGATACTACTCTGAACTACTCTCCAGTTGAACACTCTAATCAATGGTAGGTCTATAATAGCACACCTCAAAGTTCATCTTTCCCATCTAGAAAACCCCACACTGTCACCTTGAGCACTAGATGAGTCCAACAAACACCACAATTTTATAAAGACATCCAACACCAAATATAACTCATAACAAGTATTTGTAATCTCTAGCCTAAGTGCCACCATGGTGAGCATGCTGTCACTTTCACACACATGGGGAGAGCAGAGATTCATTAAAGCACTTGAGTAGCAAGGTAGATCTACTTGATTACAAAGCTCATGATCACAATATGGTCATGCATAGAAAGAGAGACGAACACATAGCTACCGGTAGAACCCTTAGCCTCGAGAGAGATCTATTCCCTCCTCATCATGGGAATCAGCAACGGTGATGGAGATGGTGGTGGAGATCGATGGAGATGGCTCCGGGGGCACTTCCCCGTCCCGGTAGGGTGCCGGAACAGAGACTTTCTGTCCCCCGAATCTCCCCTTCGGTGGCGGCGGCGCTGTGGAACTTTTCGTGGCTGGAGGCTTGATGATTTAGGGTTTTTGCATCGGGAGGCATCTTATAGGCGAAGAGGCAAGGTCGGTGGGCGGCCAGGGGGGCCACACCACCTGGTGGCGTGGCCAGGGCTAGCCCGCGCCACCACATGGTGTGGCCACCCTGTGGCCCCTCTCTATCTCGTCTTCTGGCTCCGTGAGTCTTCCGGTAAAATATCGACTTTGGCTTTTGTCCGGTCCAATTCCGAGAATATTGATTTTCTGACTTTCCTGGAATCAAAAACAGCAGAAAACAGGCAACTGGCACTATGGCATCTTGTTAATAGGTTAGTCCAAGAAAGTCTATGAAAAGTACTCCAAAGTTGGAACAAAACATAAGAAAGTAGATAAAACCAAGCATGGAACATAAAAAATTATAGATACATTTGGAATGTATCATGCGCTTGCAGTCATCAAGCTATTTTCTGGCACCATTGCCAGGGAGCTAAGCGCTGTAGGTCTTTTAGTTTTTGCTTATTTATTTTTGTCTTGCTAAATTCTGTTTTGAGTTATAGGTTTCCACCAACATGATGGAGTTTGAGCATATGACTAGTTCTAACCGACTCAACCACTTTGGGAAGCCCTATGATATTTATAAAAGAGACAACTCCAATGAGAAGACAAGGGGTTTGAAATAAATCCTCTACTACTTAGTATTCTACATAAGAAGCAATTTACTAGAGATGAAGAATATCCTGATCCATATGAGCATGTTGCATGTTTTAAAGATATATGTGGCACTTTTCTATTGACAAGATATACCGCCGATGAGGTAAGGGTTAAACTTTTTAGTCAAACTTTCACAAGTACAGATCTCTCATGGTATAGATCTCTACCTCCTGAAGCCACTACTACTTGGGATAATTTAGCTTGTGAATTTCTATCAAAATATTATCCATTATCAAAATCTTTTGGAATCAGGCGTCTTATAATGAGTTGGAAGAATCGTTCTAATGAAGGACTAGTAAGAGCTTATATTAGATTTAAAGATTTACTATGACTATGTCCTCATCATGATTTTCTTGAATGGTATTTACTACATATCTTTTATACAGTTTAATTGAACCTAATAAAATTGAACTAGACTCTTTCGTGGAAGGAGCCTTTATGAATCTTCCTATACCTAAAGCTTGGGATTTACTTAATAGAATTCGTGATCATAGAGTTTCATGGAATTTTGGTCTAGGAAGTGAAGTAGGCGTAGAAATAGAGCATGATTGTATTCATGAATATAATAAAAAAGGCCATGTGAAAGAATTGTCTAAAGAACTTTATGTGGATTCAGATCTTGTATTGCAAGTTGTTAAAGCTTTTAGAGAACATATTAGAGCTCCAAAGGAGGGTCCAGTCAAGTATGATCCACTACCTAAATGTAACACCCTAGCATTAGGATCCAACGAAGGGTAGAAATAGGAATCTAAGTTTGTGCATGCATGCATGCATCTGTAAAAAAATCAGGGTAAATTTTTCGCCGAACAAAAAACCTAGAGGTCAGAGTTTCTTTCACTAACGAGAAGTAGGAATAGCTCTTTATAGTGACTGATATGGACTTTGACATGATCTTTAGGAATTTCTGAGTCTTCGGGGAAGTTATTTTGAATTCAAGTTTGAAATTTAAATCAATTTGAAAGTATTTGAAAATTAGAAGTTAGTAACATTGAATTGTTTTCCAAAAGACCTTATTTATATTGTTTGATTAAATTAAAGATATATTAAACAACAATAAGGATTTAAGACAAGGAAAATTAAATAAGAAATGAATTCTTATTTCCTGATTCCATAATAATATTACAAATGGAGAGAAATACACCCAAACAGAAAATTAGAGAGAATAGAAATAAAACTTTATTAACTTATAATAATATATTTACTAGATTCTTTACAAAAAGAATAGAAAGAAGGTAATAATTAAAACCTATACTACCTATCTACTCCTATACTAAATCTTGTGTATCCAGATCTTGTTCCTGCAAATAAGATAAAACAACTAAAAGGAAAATAACGGGTTAGTTAGTTAGTTTTACTCTCAGTGGTGAATAGTGAAGTGCACTATTCATATTACATCACAGAGTAGTAAAAAGAGGGGCAAGTTTCACCAGGACAGTAACCAGTAAAAGGGTAACATGTGAAGATTATTTCACTTGATCTGATCCACACAACCAGACCACACAGCTAGATAGCTTAGTCACCAAAATGCATGGAGCGTGCTGTCAACATAGCAGCAGCAGTACAAGCACTCAAACAGAGCACCCAGTCGAAGCACAGTTACAGGGAACTCATTTATACTTCTCAAGCACACACTCAGAGCTCATCAAGCTTGCCAAAAACTTAACAAATCCTCCACTCCATTTACCCAAATCAACCACCAGTGCACCACGAGATGGTAACATAAGGAGGGGGTGGAGCAGGTGGATAGCAAGGCCAAGTACAAGATCACAGGAGCAGCACCAGGAGGTGTAGAGCCAGATCAAGCTAGCAAGCACAAGTTAAGAAGATAAAGCCAGCAAACAACACCACAACCTCACCAGCCATCAAGTAGTGTGGTCAGTACACATAAAACCATCACATGATCAAATCATCATAGATTAAATAGAGCATGTGTTATTTTATATGATCTTCTCAGAAGAACACCCAAGTGGGGTGTATCCATCACAAAAGAGATTAATAAAGCCAAATTACCTATCTTAGGATACCACTCCAAGATCTCAGTTTGGGCATCATTGATCTTGGAGAATAAAACATGCTTATACATCCACATACACAACAACTTTAATTGAATGTTTCTAGGCACATCCAATGGATGACAGCACCTCAGAAATGAGTTCATCATAAAGCTCTATAGTACACAGCATGGGCTATTAAATCATTTTCTTAAAGGCTATAGGAATCATTGTCCTAAACTGAATATCAAAGCACACTTGAGAGGGAAACATTAGATAAAGACATTAGTTTCTATCTATCTTTGCCTCGGACCATCATCACATGCTTTATGAAATTCTGAGGTATCACAGGTGAATTTATCCAATAGAAGGTTCTGCAACTTTCAGACACTATAAAACATAAATAGAAAATAGCCCAGTATCTCGATGGAGCATGTGTACCACTCAAACGAGGGTGTCACAAGGGCCCATCCTAACCAAGAAGTTTCTACCAGGGATTCCATAATACAATGGTTTCAAAAGTACATTTAAATCATTTTCCTAACATAACAATTAGGAATCATAATTGACACCTTTGTACTCTATCATCTGCAAATATCAGAGGGTAATTGGATTAGATATCCAACTCCAATTCTTTCATACCAAAGCATATCAACAAGAACCAAAGAACTAATCTCGATCCAGATTATAGCCATATGTCACCAATCCAATACAGGACAGTAAGTAAAAGTTCAGTTAGCAACTCACTGACATAAATAACTGTCAACACCGAGAATCACAGTGTAGCAGTAAACCCTATACAACTAGATTTAGTAGGAAACCACTTCAGATAAACCTGGCATCAAGGGATGAATCCTAGCACGGAGGGATGAACCCTAGTGCCGGGGACAAATATAATTAGAGTTCATACATTGCAAGCACTTAGAGGGTAGCAAGGTAAGCCAGAAGATCAGAGAGGGAGAGAAAGGGGAACTCACCGTGATCCCCGCTGATGATAGGAGAGGAAGCAGAATCACCGGCGAGCGCACACGGCGGTACGGTGAACACCTGAGGGTGCTGCAACCCGCGCCAGGCCATGGCATAGTAGTCACAGCCACACGGGCTGCAACGACGGCACCACAGGACCACCAGAAGTCCAGCACAGCACCACCATGGCGGTGGAACTCTACATCGCCGGCAACCCAAACCCTAGGGTTCGGGGTGGAGTTAGCCTGGATGGGAGAGAGGCTTGCAGACGAATTGAACATGACCAAATGGTAGAGCAGCATCGGCTACCTCGCCACACACCACGACGGTGGCCGGAGTAGCTTAGGGAGGCTGGAATTGAGTAGCGATAGCATCGGCAGCGCGACGGCTCTGCGAGGACGAAACAGTAGGGGAACGAGAGAGAGAGAGAGAGAAGGGAAGGAATCGAGTGTCACTAGGCCATTCCAGGCAAAGGGGTATGACCAACCCAGATGGGCCGAGTCAGGGCTGGGCCAGCCCAATGGGCTATGTCCAGTTTTAAAAGAAACAAAAAGTCTAATTAAATTGTCAAATAACCAAAATACCCCTAGGACTTAAATGGTTCTAAGAAATAAAATAAAAATCCTAAAAATATAAATAAAATATCGATGGACTCATAGAAATGTCCTCTATTCAAGAAAAATAACAAATGAAATTTTAGGAAATTAAATTTAGAATTATTTTTATTAAGATATATGTTCCTTCGGAATTTTATAAAACTATTACAAACACATAAAAATTGAAGAAAATTCACTTTTACAATTCTAAAAGGGAGTGCTATTATAGAAAAATGCTAGTTTGTATTTTTGAAAAGTAAATTAAGTGTGATAAAAATAAAGTCTTGTTTCCTTAGAGGAATTTTAGTTAAATATTTAAAAGAGTTAAAAACTAAGTAAATTCAATTTTAAACTCTTAAATTAATACTAGTCATTATAAAAAAATACTAAATATAATATTATGAAGGTGTCTAAAAAAATAAGTAATACTTTTCTTTTAAATAAAGAAAATAGCAAACTTTTACTAAGAGGGTAAAACACGCAAATAAGCAGATAATAAACCATTGCATGACATTACTATGCATTGCATATTGCTTCTTGAAATATTGTCCTTACCGGGCAATAATGGTTCTCTGTAGAAACCGGAGCTCAAGGTCAGGTGGAAGCATCCGACTTCACTACCTTGCAGTCACAAGGCAAGTTCATCACTTGCTCATGTCGTTTGAAGAGTCTTTATAAAAGTATTTGAAAACTGTGTGTTATCACCTATGTTCTAAAGGAGACCGAAAATAAGTATTTTCCAAACAAATGAAATGCTATTATCATCCTAAGTGATGATAAATAATAAGAATTGCAGAGGAATCTAAGATTCCAATTGCAAAACAACTAGGATTTAATAACCCATGACATCAGTGATTCTAGTGTCGTATATTACGCGTTAACCATGAGATTTGGAATGGGACGGAGAAGTCAGCTGGTTCTTCTTCCTTTCATATGCAGGCAAGATGACCTTATCGTGATACTGTGATTCCTTGTGTGGGTCCAGCATATGGGTGGGAACCCTTAGGCCCCACGATTTCGGTATCTAGATTATTTGTGAGCGGCTGCCGGAAGTATAGTCAGACCTTTATGGAGATTGCCAGGGGCATAACCGGCTCATGGAGTCTTCGGGAACTCATCAAGGTTGTAGCTTGCCCGTAAGGGGGCTTAACGGAGATGTAGTTCAGCCTGGAGGATCGTGCAGACATATGGGGTCACGGAAAGGGACAATGATTAGCTTGGATCACCTACTAGGCCCCACATCATAGAATTGTGGACGGGAAAGTATGCCCGGTTGTGCAACAAGAAGTTGATCTCGTATGGGTAAAGCAACGCACCTCTACAGAGTGTAAGAATTGTGACATGTTACTCCCTGTTTCGGGAAGGAGCTACAAACGTGGCAGGAAAGGAACTCCATGAAGTTTTGATCAACCTGTGAAGGCTGATGGGTATAGTTTTGATAATTAAAATCAATCTTTGAAGAAATGTTTACCAAAACTGCATAGTACCAAGTACTTATTGTCTGAGGTGGTAGATAGAGCATCAAACTTCCCACCTTGCATATAGTGAACTTGTTGGGTAACGTTGTTACTCACCCTTTCCTTTGAACCCCTTGTTAGACTTTGAGGGCCAGAAGGAGGACCATGTGTATGCTACGGAGGTCTAGAATGATGTCTACTATGAAGATTCGGATCTATCCGGTGGAATCAAAGGAGTGGACTACGAGATACACTATGGAGCTGAAGACAATGAGTCAGAGTAGTTGCCAGGCCGTACTTTAGCTACCTGGTGGAGCCGAGCAGCATGAACTCTATAGAATAAGCTATTGAGCTCATGTCTTAATTATCGTTGTGTTTTCTTTGTTTTTCCGCTGAACTTATGAAATAAGATATTTGGGTTGTAAGTTTGAACCTCTTGAAGTCTCAAACTTCTGGTATTGTAATAATAATGAAGTGTGTATGTTTGTAATGTGGACCCATAATGTTTCTGTTGTACCACTCTGAGGGATGTGATATTTACAGAATGGTGTTCTGTGGATGTCATGTTAACGACTATAGTGTACTACACATGCAGTGGTATGCCGGGTCACCGCAGCTGGTATCAGAGCAGTTGCTTTGACCTTAGGTTGGAAACCTAGTAAAGGGGACTATCTGTAGGAGTCTAGGAGCAACGGTAAAGAGTTCTCTAGATTATATGATGATTATTCAATTGGGAATATTTTGTTATATTTTTAGAGCGATAATTCTTTATTATGATGCATCATTATAATTAATGGATACTAATTATAAATATTTTCTATAAAGTGGAAATGGCACCAAAGTTTCCAAAACATACCTTGGCAAGGAAAGAAGAGACTCTCGAAGATTATCAAGGGGCTTTAACGGAACAGCTTTGAGAACTTCTGAGGGTTTTTGGTTGCACAACTAATATTCCAGTCAATACCATGACATACCATGATGGACGTATGTTAGCCAAATATCATGTTAGTATCCAACTACCAAAGAAGCTTGGTCTATATCACGATTTACCTATGGGTGAAGGTAGAAGTCCACTAGCAGCATATCATGTTGCTATTGTGGAGGCGGTGGCCAATGTTCGGGTGCACAAAGTAGAAGAGTTAGCTGGAAGCACATATTCTGTGATTCCTCATGACTCTATTGACAAAGAACCAGAACCAGAACCAGATCATCTTACTTTAGTCAAGAAGCATCCAAAAGTAGCTTCCAAGTTCATGGATCTGTATCAACTGATGGTTGGGTCTTTGTATAAGACACATCAGGTTATTGTAGAAGATCAGATTGATATGTTAGAGGATTTAACCAATCCTGAATGAAGGGAGAAGTTAGCATCTAAACTGGAGAATGAAGCATGGGATAGGGGTAACCCCATTTTTAAGGATATACCTATAGATCCAGCATCTTTTACATCATATCCTGATTCACCTATACCAGAACCCACCAGATATCCTGATGAGGGCACTAGTCATCAAGTACCACAGAGTTCTTGGGGAACCGAGGACTTGGAACTACCCATTGCAAAATCCGAAGGATGGAGGCACGGATCAATCGATGGATCTGCCAGGAATCCTATTCCTATGGAAGACTCGGTTGGGGATACTGGGCAGACTAGTCGCATGGGAGTGAGATCTTATTCCGTTGATGGAAGAGATGTCCATGTGGAGGATGTAGAGTCTGATGAGGAAGATCCTGAAGAAAGGTTGTTTGAGTCACCAGAACATTATCCTACTCCAGATAATGTGCACTATCCAATTATAGCTAAGGACTATCGTACCCAGCAGAGTACTTGGGGAGCACCGGAAGTGGAATATTCTATTGATTCCTCTAGAGCCGGGATGCAGGAGATGATTGAAGAAGATAGTGATGAGGATGATTCTTAAGATACTTCAGATGAGTTGGAAGGTATGAACGCACTTTAGCTCGATGATGTGTCAAGTCCGGAAACTTATGATACTGAGTAGCGTCCGTCGAAGAGGCAAGTCATTCCATAGACGGTGCGTCATACTTCACGTCAGCACGGTTGTACTCCGGGTATGTACGATGAACGTCGTAGCTTTTGGGGAGCATGACCTTGAGGAGAAGTATCCCAGTGGTGATACAGAACTTTGAGTCCAAGAACTTGATGTAATTAAATAAGTGGGGTAGCATCCACATGAGCTTTTAATACTTAAATAGTATGGGCTTGTAATCAGGTTGTATCGACTATGTTGTTTGTTATGTATAGTATGTGTGTAATGCATATTTGGTTCTTATTTGGATTTTTTTTTCCATTGTGTGACTGATGTCTACGCACTTCTATTCTTATAGACAGTTGTTGGGCCTCCAAGTGCAGAGGTTTGTAGAACAACAGCAAGTTTTCCCTTAAGTGGATCACCCAAGGTTTATCGAACTCAGGGAGGAAGTGGTCAAAGGTATTCCCTCTCAAGCAGCCCTGCAATCAAGATACAAGAAGTCTCTTGTGTCCCCAACACACCCAATACACTTGTCAGGTGTATAGGTGCACTAGTTCGGCGAAGAGATAGTGAAATACAAATGGTATGGATAATTATAAGTGGTAACGGTGCAAGAAAATAGCTTGATGGCGTGGAAGAGACTAAATGCAAAATGAAATAAAGATGGAAGCAAGCAAACATGTAACATATCTAGATGCAAATGGTGTATCAATGCTTAGAAACAAGGCCTAGGGATCATACTTTCACTATGAACACTCTCATATAAATATCTTCTCTTTATGATACTACTCTTAACTACTCTCTAGTTGAACACTCTAATCGATGGTAGGGCTATAACAACACACCTCAAAGTTCATCTTTCCCATCTAGAAAACCCCACACTGTCACCTTGAGTACTAGATGAGTTCAACAAACACCACAATTTCATAAAGACATCCAACTCCAAATATAACTCATAACAAGTATTTGTAATCTCTAGCCTAAGTGCCACCATGGTGAGCACGCTGTCACTTTCACACACATGGGGAGAGAAGAGATCTATTAAAGCACTTGAGTAGCAAGATAGATCTATAGATTACAAGCTCATGATCTCAATAAGATCATGCATAGAGAGAGAGATGAACACATAGCTAACGGTAGAACCCTGAGCCTCGAGGAAGAACTACTCCCTCCTCATCATGGGAATCAGCAATGGTGATGGAGATGGCGGTGGAGATCGATGGAGATGGCTCCGGGGGCACTTCCCCGTCCCAGCAGGGTGCCAGAACAGAGACTTTATGTCCCCCGAATCTCCCCTTCGGTGGCGGCGGCGCTGCGGAACTTTTCGTGGCTGGAGGATTGATTTTCTCGGGTTTATGCCTCGGGAGGCTTCTTATAGGCCAGAGGGCAAGGTCGGTGGGCGGCCAGGGGGGCCACACCATGCCCTAGCGCGACCTGGGGGGACCCGTGCCATGGGGTGGTGTGGCCACCCTGTGGCCCCTCTCCGACTCTCCTTCTGGCTCCATGAGTCTTCCGGGAAAATATCAACTTTGGCTTTTGTCCGGTCCAATTCCGAGAATATTGATTTTCTGACTTTCTTGGAACCAAAAACAGCAGAAAACAGGCAACTGGCACTGTGGCACTTGTTAATAGGTTAGTCCAAGAAATCATACGAAAAGTACTCCGAAGTGTGGACAAAACATAAGAAAGTAGATAAAACCAAGCATGGAACATCAAAAATTATAGATACATTTGCAATGTATCAGTGACTAGTTCTGCGCATGAAGTAGAGCTTAGGACACATATGCATGATGTAATTATGAGTGTTCGGTTTATGTTGTAGGACTAGGGGGTATGGAAATGGCTGTAGAGGATGAGACTGAGCAACAGGGCATGGAGCACGAAACTAAGGAAAAGGCGGATGGAGATGCCAGAATGCGGGCAATTTACCACCACCACCAATGAGGCTGTTGATGGAACAGAACTTTATGCAATACATGCAAATGATGCAAGAGTCCTAGAACAAGTTCATGGAAGGATTAGTGGATCGAGTGGGACATCAGAGGGAACCTGAAGGACGGGGTGTAAGTCTTTCTGACTTTCAAAATGCAAGGCCGTTACCTTTTGCATCAGCCCCTGAGCCAATGGATGCAGAGGATTGGCTAGCAGATACAGAGAGAAAGTTGAAGACTGTAGGATGCAATGATGAGGAAAAGTTGAGGTATGCAACACATCTCTTAACTGGACCTACATCATCTTGGTGGGATAATCAGCTAGCAATGCAACCTCTAGGTAGGGAGTATACCTGGGAGGAGTTTAAGCAGAGATTCCATGAGTATCATGTTCCAGAAAGTGTGATGGAGTTGAAGCGTAGAGAGTTTGAAGAGCTTCTGCAGGGATATGCTAGTGTCATGAAGTACATCCGGGAGTTTAGTCAACTATCTCGTTATGCTGAGGATGAAGTGAGTACTAAGGAGAAGAGGAAGAAACGTTTCCTGCGTGGTTTAAATCCATTTGTGAAGATGCAGTTGAGGTTGGCTGATGGCTCGTGTATTAACAAGTTCGTTGGGGAACCCCAAGAGGAAGGTATGATGAGCACAACAACAAGTTTCCCTCAGTTATGAAACCAAGGTTTAATCGAACCAGTAGGAGCAAGCAAACACCCCAAAGGTGTTGCTAGCTGAGCCTTGGCAGGGCGCACTAGCGGTGCCAGCAGCAACGTGGATACCTGCACAACATAACCATAGAACTCTGTCCCCAACTTGCGATGAGGTTCTCAATCTCACCGGTTTTGCTGAAAACAAAGGATTAAACGTATCGAATGGAAGGAAGTAATAGTTTGCAGAAAATAAACACAAAGTAGTAAACAGTTTGTAGATTGTATGTAAAAGAAAGGACCGGGATCCATAGTTCACTAGAGGTGGCTCTCCTTAAGATAGATAACATGCTGGGTGAACAAATTATAGCGGGGCAATTGACAAATACCGAGAAAGCAATACATGCATATACTAATCATCTTGACTCCTTTGAGATTCGATTGGGAATTACAACATTATACATAGACCGCCATCCAACTGCATCTATGACTAATAATCCACCTTCAGGTTATCATATGAACCCCCTCCAGTATTAAGTTGCAAGCAACATATTATTGCTTTACGAATTGCGTGTAATGTAAACAATACGATTGTTCTATGAACAAAGGATTGTTGTTTTCTCCCTAGTAGCAACAACACATCTAGTACCTTAGAGGTTTGTGTCACTTCCCCAGATTACCAGAGGCATGAACCCACTATCGAGCATAAATACTAACTCTTGGAGTTGCTAGAATCTACTTGGCCAAGATAGCTACTAACAACGGAAAGCATGCAAGATCACAAATAACAAAGACATGATAGAAACAATAATCAATCTGAAATAGCATCTCAATATCCATCGGATCCCCGCAAACACAACATGCAGAATTACAAATAGATGATCTTGCTCATGAACAGAGCTCACAAGATCTAGACATGAAAGCATAAAGGAGGAGAACCAGCCATCTAGCTACTACATGGACCCGTAGTCCAGAGATGAACTACTCACGCATCACACCGGAGGCTTGCATGATGATGAAGAAGGCCTCTAGGGTGAATTCCCCTCTCCGGCAGGGTGCCGGGAAGAGCTTTAGATCCCTCCCGATGTAGGGATGGAGATGACGGTGGCTATAGACACTTTCATGGATTTTTGATCGGGTACTTAGGGTTTTCGTCCCGAGGGCAATATATAGGCGGAAGGAGAGGCCGAGGGGGTGTCGGGAGCGGCCACACCACCCCCTGGCACGGGCCAGGCCTGGCCGCGCGGCCAGGTGGTGTGGCCGGCCCCCAGCCCTTCTCCGTCTCGTATTCTGGCATCTGATGACTTCCGGAAAAATAGACACTTTGGCTTTTGTCCCGTCCAATTCCGAGAATATTCATTTTCTGACTTTCCTAGAACCAAAAACAGCAGAAACAGGCAGTTGGCACTGTGGCTCTTGTTAATAGGTTAGTCCAAGAAATCATATGAAAAGTACTCCAAAGTGTGGACAAAACACAAGAAAGTGGATAAAACTAAGCATGGAACATCAAAAATTATAGATACATTTGCAATGTATCAACATCCCCAATCTTAACTCCTGCTCGTCCTCGAGTAGGTAAGTGATAAAAACAAAGAATAATTTTTGAGGTGACATGCACCATCAAAGACTTTATCAAAGTATTTGTAAAACATTCAAAGTTGGGATCATAGTACTTCAATCATAATATGGAAGACAAAGTTCTAGCAATAAGACAAAGAAACTATGATGCAACATGAAAAGGCACAAACAAAAGATTCATGAATAACAATGCTTTGCAAGACGTTTGTTTGTTTCACATAAAGAAAACATAGCATAATAGTATTCAGCTTGTCCCTCATAGAGTATCAAATATAAATGCATAGGACACCTTCAAGGTTCATAAGAGTGACTAGATACAAGTAGTTTAAAACAAGCAATATCAAGTTATGCATCAATCAACTAGTCTTGGGACAATGCACATAGAACTAAGAATGGCCACTATGCTCTCAAAGTAGGTGCATAAAGATAGAAGTTGGAGACTCAATATAATGGTGGAAGAAAGGCTTGTATAAAAGGAAGTAGGGATTCAAGTCTCATAAAGAGCTTCCAAAAATTATGGTACTTATAGCTTTCAGCTCTCATTGCCCCTATCATAAGCATCTTGAAGGTGATTAAGGTTAAAGTGACACAACTAAGAGGATATGCTTGACAAGTTATAAACCGAAATCTCATGCCCCTTACTTACGAAGACCGAACCTCAGGCTACTCAACTTTAGTCACAAGTAAGCTCTTGTCATTATAAGTACATGTGTATCATAAAGAACCGCCAACGGGGTACCCCTTGCACATGCTACAGGAGCTATCCCATAATCAAAATGACAAGGCAAGCAGACAATGAGCATCTCAGCGATCTTTTTATTTGTTATTTGCATAGGTTTTTATTGAGGATGCTTCATAGAGTTCTCATTATGGTGATGCTGCAACCATGATTAGGCATGGCTTAGGCTAGCGGCCCAGGCGTTTATCTAACACACATACAAACTCCATGATCTTACAAGTTCCACTTTTATTTCACATCGCCGGGATCCATAAGCAAAAGAACATGACAACAACAGGGTACAAAGTAGAAGTGCAATGTTGAAAGTGTTCCCCATGATACATGGTTCTGCTAACTTCAACTTATAAAGCGCAAGCATATACGCAACAAAGAAGGACCCAATGGTTCAAGTTTATTAAATGCAAAAAGTAAAGTGTGCCATCAAGTTCGTGAGAGCTTTAATCGCTAGTTTTCTCATAACAAATTTAATTTGGAAGGAAAACAAAAACATGAATATACTTGGAATATCATAAGCTAGTAGGTAGGTATGGTGGACTCTTTGGAATAACTTGGTTTAGGGAGTTGGATGCATGAGTGGAACTCATACATGGTTGTGGAGGCTAGCAAAAGACTGGGAGCGACAAATTAAGAGAGCAATAATGGCCATAATCATGCAGAGCGACAAAACATCATTGATCAAAGCATAAAGTGATACTAGAAGTTGAAAACTAAAGGATCAGAAAGGCTAATGTTGACTTGAGATAGTCATAACATGGTGTGAGCATGCGCCACGTCAACCCAAATAAAGGATCAAAGGAGAATACCACTATAATATGCGAAAGCACATTAAGCAATCTCAATTGTTTATAAAAATTCATGCTACAGCAAATAATACTAAGCCTAAAGCCAAAATAATATGAAGCATGGCATGACAAAGCATAGGCCATAGTCAAAAACAAGCTCTCTTTAACACTTAAGCATGAACTTTCCTACTCTTTTCCAAACCAAACCAAACTATTTGAAAACCAATGTATGAAATAGGGGGTCCAACCAATTTATTAAGCAAACTAAGAAAACCAAGCAAAACGAAAAACCAAAACGAAAACAAAAAATAAGACGCTCCAAGAACAACACAACTGTGCATGAAACAATAAAAATGAAGCGTTTGGAAGAAACCTGGGATTTTTATTGATGAAGAAGGGGATGCCTTGGGCATCCCCAAGCTTTGACGCTTGTACTTCTTGGATATTTCTTGGGGTGACACGCGTGGTATCCCCAATCTTGAGCTTTAGTCCATCCATCATCTCATTACTCATTCCTTTCATACACCTGTAATTTTTCCTTCATACAAAACTTCACACAATCTTTATTAGCAACATTAGTGCACTCAAGATAATAAATCTTAAGGTTCAGTTCTAACACCAAATAAACTTCCATTAGAATACTAGATACTGAAGCACTTCCCTCAAAAAGCTCAATTCCCCAAAAGAACTCCAAAAGGAACCAACAAGAAGCAAATGCAGAAAATGGCAGACATCTGTCAAAACAGACCAGCAAGTAAAGACGAATTTTTTCGAAGACCTTCTGTTGCTCAAATCAAAAACTGTTGAACTAACGAAAGTTAGATAACAATCTGGGGCAGAAGAAAAAAAATTCACGCCTCAAAAGTACGTACAGAGATTTTACACGAATTTTTATGGTGAAGCACAAAAATCTGTTTCGGGACAGGAATTTTCTCAATCATTACTTCTCTCTCATTAGAGGTTACTCTTGTCACAAAAAGCAAATAAAAAGGATAAGGAGCGGTTATTACTGAAGTAGTAACTTCCATGACTCATCTAAAACTTTTGGATTATCTCCCAATAAGTAATTTTCTTTAACGCATTTAAGTTAGGCATAAGAAGCAAGAAGAATCAAGTGTTCTCAAATGAAGAAGCATCAAGACAAAATTTCTTGCCCTTACCTCTCTTACTTTTATTATTAATCTTGGGGAAAATATGATTGTTTGGTGGAGTAGAAAGTTGCATGGTCCCCTTTCCTACATCTATTATTCCTCCAAGGAGTTCTAATAGGGACCTTTCAAGTGTAATTTGTCCTTTTCCTGCACATTCAATAACAAGATAATCAGTAGAAATATTTTTCCCAAGGATCTTTGTAAACACTCCTTCAGCTATTCCAATAGGTAATATGGTAGCATTATTAGCAAGAGATATTTCTTTTCCTCCTTTAGTAAGCCCCCAAAGGTTCAAAGATTCATAAATATCTTTGGGCATAAGGCAAAATTCAGACATGATATCATAGCGAGCTTGAAAAGTTTAAGTATTTATATCAATCTTTACTGTGGGGAGCCACTTTGATGGTTCAGAATTTATTGGAACATAATTATGATGCTCCCTAAGCGTATTATAGCAATCTTTTAAGCTAGTAGTGCTAGTCTCAAGAGTGTTCAGTCTAGCAAATATTCTTGCGAAAGAAATATCAGTTTGGCTAGGCAAGTTGTAAGTGAGGATAAATTTCTTTATAGCATTAATAGCATCATCCTCATTACATTGGAGGAAATATCCTCCCACAACAGCATCTAAATCATATCTATAGCAAAGAGCAATTCCGAGGTAAAAACTGCTAAGGAACAAGCTTTAAGTCATTTTAGGCTCAGTTTTTTCATGTAGATCAGAGATTATAGACCAAGCTTCCTTGAAGCTTTCCTCAATTCCTTGTTTAAAAGTGAAAATCATTTCCTCAGGTGACATAGTGATTGGAGAAAGGCTAGACATAAAAGGCAACTTAAGGTAGGAACTAATTTTTTGTGTTTTTGAAAAATAAAGCAAACTAGTAAAACTATCTTTTTTGTGTTTTTGATAAATAAACAAGCAAAAAGAAACTAAGCAAAACAAAAATAACAAAGTAAAGAGATTGGTTATGAGGGACTCACCTTGTGAAGATGTCATTGACTCCCGGGCAACGGCGCTAGAAAAGTGCTTGATGGCTCGTGTATTAACAAGCTCGTTGAGGAACCCCAAGAGGAAGGTATGATGAGCACAGTAGCAAGTTTCCCTCAGTTATGAAACCAAGGTTTAATCGAACCAGTAGGAGCAAGGAAACACCCCAAAGGTGTTGCTAGCTGAGCCTTGGAAGGGCGCACTATCGGTGCTAGCAGCAACATGGAGGCCTGCACAACACAACCACAGAACTCTGTCCCCAACTTGCGATGAGGTTGTCAATCTCACCGGTTTTGCTGAAAACAAAGGATTAAACATATCGAATGGAAGGAAGTAATAGTTTGCAGAACGTAAACACAAAGTAGTAAACAGTTTGTAGTTTGTATGTAAAAGAAAGGACTGGGATCCATAGTTCACTAGAGGTGGCTCTCCTTAAGATAGATAACATGCTGGGTGAACAAATTACAGCGGGGCAATTGACAAATACCGAGAAAGCAATACATGCATATACTAATCATCTTGACTCCTTTGAGATTCGATTGGGCATTACAACATTATACATAGACCGCCATCCAACTGCATCTATGACTAATAATCCACCTTCAGGTTATCATCCGAACCCCCTCCAGTATTAAGTTGCAAGCAACAGATTATTGCTTTACGAATTGCGTGTAATGTAAACAATACGATTGTTCTATGAACAAAGGATTGTTGTTTTCTCCCTAGTAGAAACAACACATCTAGTACCTTAGAGATTTCTGTTACTTCCCCAGATTACCAGAGGCATGAACCCACTATCGAGCATAAATACTAACTCTTGGAATTCCTAGCATCTACTTGGCCAAGATAGCTACTAACAACGGAAAGCATGCAAGATCACAAATAACAAAGACATGATAGAATCAATAATCAATCTGAAACAGCATCTCAATATCCATCGGATCCTCGCAACACGACATGCAAAATTACAAATAGATGATCTTGATCATGAACGAAGCTCACAAGATCTAGACATGAAAGCACAAAGGAGGAGAACCATCCATCTAGCTACTACATGGACCCGTAGTCTAGAGATGAACTACTCACGCATCACACCGGAGGCTTGCATGATGATGAAGAAGGCCTCCAGGGTGAATTCCCCTCTCCGGCAGGGTGCCAGGAAGAGCTTCAGATCCCTCCCGATCTAGGGATGGAGATGGCGGCGGCTATAGATTCTTTTGTGGATTTTTGATTGGGTACTTAGGGTTTTCGTCCCGAGGGCAATATATAGGCGGAAGGAGAGGCCGAGGGGGTGCTGGGGTCGGCCAGACCACCCCCTGACGCGGGTCAGGCCTGGTCGCGCGGCCAGGTGGTGTGACCGGCCCCCAGCCCTCCTCCGTCTCGTATTCTGGCATCTGATGACTTCCGGAAAAATAGGCACTTTGGCTTTTGTCCCGTCCAATTCCGAGAATTCATTTCCTGACTGTCCTGGAACCAAAAATAGCAGAAAACAGGCAGCTGGCACTGTGGCTCTTGTTAATAGGTTAGTCCAAGAAATCATATGAAAAGTACTCCAAAGTGTGGATAAAACACAAGAAAGTGGATAAAACCAAGCATGGAACATCAAAAATTATAGATACATTTGCAATGTATCATTGGCCAATAAAGCAAGTTTTCAACAGTTACTATATGTAGCAATCACATTTGAGGATGATTATAAGAATGTCCAAGAGGACCGTAGGAAGAGAGCAAAGAAGGAAACAAAGAGGATTCAAGAAAGTAAACCTAAAACTAATATGGCATTCAAACCTAGAAACAGAACCTACAACAACAATAACAAGAGTAGCAACAATAATGGAGGTCAGTTCAATCCTAGAAGGAACGTCATATGTCACAATTGCAAACTTCCGGGACATATTAGTAAGGATTGCAAGAAGCCAGCGATTATTTGTTATGGTTGTGGTCAAAAGGGTCATATCAAGCCAGACTGTCCAACTAAACCACTAGGAGGTTGGCCTACAACCAGCGGTGGTCAAGTAAGAGGCGGAGGTTGATAGCTTAACAAAGGTGGAATCTATGGCAAGAATGACAATGGCAAGAGAGGTAGGCCTACTAGAAAGTTGAATTGCGCAACCTTGGAGGAGGTGGATAACTCGGATTAAGCGGTGATAGGTACGCTCAATATTCTTACCAATCCTAGAAAAGTTCTATTTGATATCGGTGCAACTACTTCATTTATATCTGAGCAATTTTGTGATATGTTCGAGATTAGAAGGCCACCGTTAGAAAAACCTAAGACCGTAGTTACTGTCGAAGGGATCGTGGTAGTTAGGAGCATTAAATTAATCCAAGTTATCTCAATCTATGGTTAAACCTATTATGCGGATCTTTATGTGATTCCATTAAGGGGAATAGAAGTAGCGTTGGGAATGGATTGGATGACGGACTATGGAGCCCAGATCAATTGTGAGGAGAAAACCGTTTCAATCAAGTCTCTAGGTGGAGGAAGGATAGTCTATCAGGTGGATAAACATAGTCATATCATGGTGGATCTACAGTTCAACTCAATGAAGGAGGTCAAATAGGAAGATATTCCTGTAGTGAAGGAATTTCAAGATGTTTTCCCAACAGAGTTACCAGGAATGCCACCTGATCGAGAAATAGAGTTCACTATTGACCTGATACCGGGTACATCACCCATAGCCCAAGCACCATATAAGATGGGACCAAAAGAATTAAAAGATCTTAAGGATCAAATTGATGAATTAGCACGAAAAGGATTCATTCAAGAAAGTGTATTCCCATGGGGAACTCCGGTGATCTTTGTGGATAAAAGAGATGGAGGGCGAAGAATGTGCGGTGATTACAGAAATCTCAATAATGTTACCATCAAGAACAAATATCCATTGCCAAGAATTCAAGATCTATTTGATCAAGTCAAAGGAGCGGGAGTGTTTTCCAAGATTGATCTAAGATCAGGATACCATTAGATAAAAATCAAACCTGAAGATGTTCCAAAAACAGCATTTGTGTCAAGGTATGGCCATCATGAGTACCTCATCGTACCTTTTGGATTGACCAATGCACCAGCAATATTCATGAACCTAATGAACAAAATCTTCATGCTATATCTGGATAAGTTTGTGATAGTGTTTATTGATGATATTTTGATATACTCTAAGGATAAAGAAGAGCATGCAGAGCATTTGAGAATAATATTGCAAACCCTAAGAGAACATAAGCTTTATGCTAAGTTCAGCAAGTGTGAATTCTGGTTGGACGAAGTAGAGTTTCTTGGTCATGTGATCAGTAAGGATGGAATTGCTGTAAATCCGTCCAGAGTTCAATCAGTGCTAGAATGGAATGCACCAACCAATGTGAAGCAAATCCAAGGTTTCTTAGGCATGGTCGGTTATTATCGGAGATTCATTGAAGGTTTTTCCAAGATAGTTGGACCAATGACCAAGTTGTTAAGGAACAATACACCATTCATATGGGATGAGAAGTGCGAAGCGAGTTTTCAGGAGTTGAAAACCAGATTAACCACCGCACCAATCCTAGCAGTTCCAGAAACAGGAAAAGATTACATAGTATATTGTGATGCATCTAAGGAAGGATTAGGTTGTGTGCTTATGCAAGATCGTAAGGTAATTGCTTATGGATCTAGACAACTTAAACCACATGAAGTGAACTATACCAACTCATGATTTAGAGTTAGCAGCAGTAGTTTTTGCTTTAAAAGGATGGCAAAATTTTCTCTGTGGGGCCATATGTGAGTTATACACTGACCACAAAAGTCTCAAATATTTCTTCACTCAAAAGGAATGGAATATGAGACAAAAGCGTTGGCTGGAGTTAATTAAAGATTATGATCTAGTAATCAAGTATACCCCTGGAAAAGCAAATGTTGTGGCAGATGCTTTAAGTCGGAAAAGCACAGATACGCAACCTATTAATAGAGAACTGCCAAAAGAACTGCAGAAGGATTTGGAAAGGTTGGAAATAAAATTTATAAATACAGAAGTACTTGGAGGATTAGCTACCATGAGAGTAGTTGAAGAGCAGAGTAGTGATCTTCAGAACGAAATTTTTAGACATCAAAGTGAAGACCCTTTCATTGCTGAAGAAGTTCAAAGAATCTCTTTAGGTCAAACATCAGCTTTTCACCTAGGAGATTATGGGTCTTTATGGTTTCAAAACCATCTTTGTGTACCAGATGTGCCAGAAATTCGAGAGGTGATTCTTTGGGAAGCCCATGAAACACCATATTCTATACATCATGGAAGTACAAATATGTACATGGATTAAAAATAATTATTTTGGTAGAACAATATGAAAAGAGATATTGCAAAGTATGTATCTAAATGCCATACTTTCCAAAGGGTAAAAGCAGAACATCAAAGTCCAGCAGGACCATTACAACCTTTGGAATTTCCAGAATGGAAGTGGGAAGAAATTGGTATGGATTTTATGACAGGATTACCCATGAGACTAAAGCGGAAAGATATGATATGGGTGATTGTGGACAGATTCACAAAAAGTGCGCATTTTATTCCAGTAAACCAAAAGTATAATGCCGAAAAATTAGTGGAAATCTATATCAAAGAGATTGTGAGTAAGCACTAGGTACCGAAGAAGATTGTATCAGACAGAGGATCTGTATTCACGTCAGCATTTTGGAAACAATTACATGAAGCACTTGCCTCAAAGTTGGATTTCAGCACATCCTATCATCTAGAAACTAGAGGTTAGACAGAAAGAACCAATCATATCTTGGAGGACATACTTAGAGCTTGTGCACTAGATTTTGGAGGTTCGTGGGAAGATCATCTACCATTGGCAGAATTTTCCTACAACAATAGCTATTAGAGTAGTCTGAAGGCAGCACCATACCAAGTATTGTACGGGAGAAAGTGTAGATCACCTATATGTTGGTATGAACCTGGTAGTAGCAAGGAATTTGCACCAAATTATATGAAGGAAAAGCAAGATATCATTGATATTATTAGAGATCGATTGAAGATAGCTCATAGTCGACAAAAGAGTTATGCTGATCAAAGCCGAAGACATGGCATCCAAAAGTGGGGATATGGTATATCTCAAAGTAAGTCCAATGAAGGGAGTGAAGAGCTTCGGAGTCAAAGGAAAACTAAGTCCAAGATATATTGGACCATTCAAGATACTGAGTCAAAACAGAACAATAGCTTATGTTCTTGAGTTACCAAAAATATTGGCTCAAGTTCATAATGTTTTCCATGTGTCGCAATTACGGAGATGTCTTAAAGTTCCTGATGATGCTATCACAAATCAAGAAATCGAGCTACAAGCAGATTTGACTTATGTCGAGAAATCCTATAAAATTCTAGAGGAGAACTGGAAAAGGTTGAGAAACATGGCAATCAAATACAGCAAGGTACAATGGGAACATCACCTAGAGCGAGAAGCCACATGGGAGAAAGAAGATGACTTAAGAGAAGCATATCTAGAACTATTCAGGCACTCATCCGCAAACTTCGGGACAAAGTTTAATTTAAGGGGGAAGTCTGTAACACCCCAGCATTAGGATCCAACGAAGGGTAGAAATAGGAATCTAAGTTTGTGCATGCATGCATCTATAAAAAATTAGGGTAAATTTTTTGCCAAACAAAAAACCTAGAGGGATTAGAGTTTCTTTCACTAACGAGAAGTGGGAATAGCTCTTTATAGTGACTGTTATGAACTTTGACATGATCTTTAGGAATTTTTGAGTCTTCAGGGAAGTTATTTTGAATTCAAGTTTGAAATTTAAATCAATTTGAAAGTATTTGAAAATTAGAAGTTAGTAACATTGAATTGTTTTCCAAAAGACCTTATTAACATTGTTTGATTAAATTAAAGATATATTAAACATAATAAGGATTTAAGACAAGGAAAATTAAATAAGAAATGAATTCTTATTTCCTGATTCCATAATAATATTACAAATGGAGAGAAATACACCAAAAACAGAATATTATAGAGAATAGAAATAAAACTTTATTAACTTATAATAATATCTTTACAAGATTCTTTACAAAAAGAATAAAAAGAAGGTAATAATTAAAACCTATACTACCTATCTACTCCTATACTAAATCATGTGTATCCAGATCTTGTTCCTACAAATAAGGTAAAACAACTAAAAGGAAAATAAAGGGTTAGTTAGTTTTACTCTTAGTGGTGAACAGTGAAGTGCACTGTTCATATTACATCACAGAGTAATAAAAAGAGGGGCAAGTTTCACCAGGACAATAACTAGTAAAAGGGTAATACGTGAAGATCATTTCACTTGATCTGATCCACACAACCAGACCACACAGCTAGATAGCTTAGTCACCAAAATGCATGGAGCGTGATGTCAACATAGCAGCAGCAGTACAAGCACTCAAACATAGCATCCAATCGAAGCACAGTTAGAGGGAACTCATTTAACCTTCTCAAGCACACACTCAGAGCTCATCAAGCTTGCCAAAAACTTAACAAATCCACCATTCAGTTTACCCAAATCAACCACCAGTGCACCACAAGATGGTAACATAAGGAGGGGGTGGAGCAGGTGGATAGCAAGGCCAAGTACAAGATCACAGGAGCAGCACCAGGAGGTGCAGAGCCAGATCAAGCCAGTAAGCACAAGTTAACAAGATCAATCTAGCAAACAACACCACAACCTCACCAGCCATCAAGTAGTGTGGTGAGTACACATAAAACCATCACATGATCAAATCATCATAGATTAAATATAGCATGTGTTGTTTTATATGATCTTCTCAGAAAACACCCAAGTGGGGTGTATCCATCACATAAGAGATTAATAAAGCCAAATTACCTATCTTAGAAGACCACTCCAAGATCTCAGTCTGGGCATCATTGATCTTGGAGAATAAAACATGCTTATACATCCACATACACAACAACTTTAATTGAATGTTTCTGGGCACATCCAATGGATGACAGCACCTCATAAATGAGTTCATCATAAAGCTCTATAGTACATTACATGGGCTATTAAATCATTTTCTTAAAGGCTATCAGAATCATTGTCCTAAACTGAATATCAAAGCACAGTTGAGAGGAAACATTAGATAAAGACATTAGTTTCTATCTATCTTTGCCTCAGACTAGCATCACACGCTTTATGAAATTCTGAGGTATCATAGGTGAATTTATCCAATAGAAGGTTTTGCAACTTTCAGACACTATAGAACACAAATAGAAAAAATCCCATTATCTGGATGGAGCCTGTGTACCACTCAAATGAGGGTGTCACAAGGGCCCATCCTAACCAAGAAGTTTCTACCAGGGATTCCATAATACAATTCTTTCAAAAGTACATTTAAATCATTTTCCTAACATAACAATTAGGAATCATATTTGACACCTCTGTACTCTATCATCTGCAAATATTAGAGGGTAATTGGATTAGATATCCAACTCCAATTATTTCATACCAAAGCATATCAACAAGAGCCAGAGAACTAATCTCGATCCAGATCATAGCCATGATGTCACTAATCCAATACAACACAGTAAGTAAAAGTTCAGTTAGCAACTCACTGACAGAAATAACTGTCAACATCGAGAATCACAGTGTAGCAATAAACCCTATACAACTAGATTTAGTAGGAAACCGCTTTAGATAAGCATGGCATCAAGGGATGAACCCTAGCACAGAGGGATGAACCCTAGTGTCGGGGACAGATATAATTAGGGTTCATACATTGCAAGCACTCAGAAGGTAGCAAGGTAAGCCAGAGGATCAGAGAGGGAGAGAAACAGGAACTCACCATGGTCCTCGCTGATGATAGGAGAGGAAGTAGAATCACCGGCGAGAACACACGGTGGTACAGAAAGCATCCAAGGGTGCTGCAACTCGGGCCAGGCCATGGCACGGTGGTCATAGCCACACGGGCAGCAACGACGGCACCACAGGACCACCAGAAGTCCAGCACAGCACCACCAGGGTGGCGGAACTCTACATCACCGGCAACCCCAAACCCTAGGTTCTGGGGTGGAGTCAGCCTAGACGAGAGAGAGGCTTGCAGATGAATCGAACAGGACTAGACGGCAGAGCAGCATTGACTACCTCGCCACACACTACGGCGGTGGCCGGAGTAGCTCACGGAGGCCGAAATCGAGCAGCGATAGCATCAGCACCACGGCGGCTCTGCGAGGACAAGATAGTAGGGGAACGAGAGAGAGAGAAGGGGAGGAATCGAGTGGCACTGGGCCGTTCGAGGCAGAGGGGTATGACCAGCCTAGATGGACCGAGTCAGGGCTGGGCCAGCCCAATGGGCTAGGTCTAGTTTAAAAAGAAAAAAGTCTGATTAAATTGTCAAATGACCAAAATACCCCTAGGACTTAAATGGTTCTAAGAAATAAAATAAAAATCCTAAAAATATAAATAAAATATCAATGGACTCATAGAAATGTCCTCTATTCAAGAAAAATAACAAATGAAATTTTAGGTAATTAAATTTAGAATTATTTTTATTAAGATATATGTTCCTTTGGAATTTTATAAAAGTATTCCAAACACATAAAAATTGAAGAAAACTCACTTTTAAAATTCTAAAAGGGAGTGCTATTATAGAAAAATGCTAGTTTGTATTTTTGAAAAGTAAATTAAGTGTGATAAAAATAAAGTCTTATTTCCTTAAAGGAATTTTAGTTAAATATTTAAAAGAGTTAAAAATTAAGTAAACTCAATTTTAAACTCTTAAAATAATACTGGTCATTATAAAAAAAATACTAAATATAATATTTATGAAGGTTTTTAAAAAAAATTAAGTAATACTTTTCTTTTAATTAAAGAAAATAGCAAACTTTTATTAAGAGGGTAAAACACGCAAAGAAGTAGATAATAAACCATTGTATGACATTACTATGCATTGCATATTGCTTCTTTAAATATTGTCCTTACTGGGCAATAATGGTTCTATGTAGAAACCGGAGCTCAAGGTTAGGTGGAAGCATCCGACTTCACTACCTTGCAGTCAAAAGGCAAGTTCATCACTTGGTCATGTCCTTTGAAGAGTCTTTATAAAAGTATTCGAAAACTATGTGTTATCACCTATGTTCTAAAGGAGACCGAAAATAAGTATTTTCCAAACAAATGAAATGCTATTATCATCCTAAGTGATGATAAATACTAAGAATTGCAGAGGAATCTAAGATTCCAATTGTAAAACAACTAGGATTTAATAACCCATGCCATTAGTGATTCTATCGCCGTATATTATGCGTTAACCATGAGATTTGGAATGGGACGGAGAAGTCAGCTGGATCTTCTTCCTTTCATATGCAGGCAAGATGACCTTATCGTGATACTATGATTCCTTGTGTGGGTCCAGCATCTGGGTGGGCACCCTTAGGCCCCACGATTTTGGTATCTACATTATCTGTGAGCGGCTGCTGGAGGTGTAGTCAGACCTTTATGGAGCTTGCCAGGGGCATAACCGGCTCATGGAGTCTTTGGGAACTCATTAGGGTTGTAGCTTGCCCGAAAGGGGGCTTAACGGAGATGTAGCTCAGCCCGGAGGATCATGTAGACATATGGGGTCGCAGAGAGGGACAGTGATTAGCTTGGATCAACTACTAGGCCCCACATCATGGAATTGTGGACGGGAAAGTACGCCCGGTTGTGCAACAAGGAGTTGATTTCTTATGGGTAAAGGAACGCACCTCTACAGAGTGTAAGAATTGTGACATGTTACTCCCTCTTCCGAGAAGGAGCTACGAACGCGGCAGGAAAGGAACTCCATGAAGTTCTGATCAACCTATGAAGGCTGATGGGCATAGTTTTGATAATTAACATCAATCTTTAAAGAAATGTTTACCAAAACTGCATAGTACCAAGGACTTATCGTCCGAGGAGGTAGATAGAGCATCAAACTTCCCACCTTGCATATAGTGAACTTGATGGGTAACTAATGTCTACGCACTTCTATTCTTGTAGACTGTTGTTGGGCCTCCAAGTGCAGAGGTTTGTAGAACAATAGCAAGTTTCCCTTCAGTGGATTACCCAAGGTTTATCGAACTTAGGGAGGAAGTGGTCAAAGGTATCCCTCTCAAGCAACCCTGCAATCAAGATACAAGAAGTCTCTTGTGTCCCTAACACACCCAATACACTTGTCAGGTGTATAGGTGCACTAGTTCGGCGAAGAGATAGTGAAATACAAGTGGTATAGATATAAGACAACGGTGCCAGAAAATAGCTTGATGGCGTGGAAGAGACTAAAGGCAAACTGAAATAAAGATGGAAGCAACCAAACATGTAATAGATCTAGATGCAAACGGTGTTTCAATGCTTATAAACAAGGCCTAGGGATCATAATTTCACTAGTGAACACTCTCATATAAATATCTTCTCTTTATGATACTACTCTGAACTACTCTCCGGTTGGACACTCTAATCCATGGTAGGGTTATAACAGCACACCTCAAAGTTTGCTTTCCGCATTTAGATAACCCCACAGTGTCACCTTGAGCACTAGATGGTTCCAACAAACACCACAATTTCATAGAGACATCCAACTCCAAATATAACTCATAACAAGTATTTGTAATCTCTAGCTTAAGTGCCAGCATGGTGTGCACGCTGTCACTTTCACACACATGGGGAGAGCAGAGATCTAATAAAGCACTTGAGTATCAAGGTAGATCTACTTAATTACAAAGCTCATGATCACAATATGATCATGCATAAAGAAAGAGATGAACACATAGCTAACGGTAGAACCCTTAGCCTCGAGGAAGAACTACTCCCTCATCATCATGGGAATCAGCAACGGTGATGGAGATGGTGATGGAGTCAATGGAGATGGCTCCGGGGGCACTTCCCCGTCCTAGCAAGGTGCCAGAACAGAGACTTTCTGTCCCCCGAATCTCCCCTTCGGTGGCGGCGGCGCTGCAGAACTTTTCGTGGCTGGAGGCTGTACGATTTAGGGTTTATGCATTGGGAGGCTTCTTATAGGCGAAGAGGCAAGGTCGATGGCCGTCCAGGGGGCCCACACCATGCCCCGGCGTAGCCTAGGGCTGCCCGCGCCAAGGGGGGTGTGGCCGCCCTGTGGCCCCCCCTTCGTCACTCCTTCGGACTCCATGTGTCTTCTGGTAAAATATTGACTTTGGCTTTTGTCCCGTCCAATTCCGAGAATATTCATTTTCTAACTTTCCCAGAACCAAAAACAGCAGAAAATAGGCAGCTGGCACTGTGGCATCCTGTTAATAGGTTAGTCCAAGAAAGTGTATAAAAATACTCCAAAGTGTGGACAAAACATAAGAAAGTAGATATAAACCAAGCATGGAACATCAAAAATTATAGATACGTTAGCAACGTATCAGTAACGTTGTTACTCACCCTTTCCTTTGAACCCCTTGCTAGACTTTGAGGGCCAGAAGGAGGACCATGTGTATGCTACAGAGGTCCAGAATGACGTCTACTATGAAGAGCCGGATCTATCCGATGGAATCAAAGGAGTGGACTACGAGATACACTATGGAGCCGAAGACAATGAGTCAGAGTAGTTGTCAGGCCGTACTTTAGCAACCTAGGTGGAGCCGAGCAGCATGAACTCTATAGAATAAGCTGTTGAGCTCACGTCTTAATTACCGTTGTGTTATCTTTGTTTTTCCGCTGAACTTATGAAATAAGATATTTGGGTTGTAAGTTTGAACCTCTTGAAGTCTTGAACTTCTGGTATTGTAATAATAATGAAGTGTGTATGTTTGTAATATGGACCCGCAATGTTTCTGTTGTACCACTCCGAGGGATGTGATATTTACAGAATGGTGTTCTGTGGATGTCATGTCAATGACTATAGTGTACTACACATGCAGTGGTATGCTGTGTCACCGCACTGAACCAGAAAAGAAAAGAGAAGATCAATATATGAAGTGCCTTTCCCTAACACTGCACAAAATCATATTTTTGAATATGAACAGGTCAAAGCAGTACAGGAAAAGAGGGAAGAGGAAAGCATGCCAGAAGTTGTGGAACAACTGAAGGAAAACAAAGATGAATATGTAACCAAGGAAGCAATTATGGCTATGTACTCACACTGTAACATAGTTGAACTTGATGTAGAGACTTCCATATTGGTTGAAGGTAAAACAAAGGTAAAAGATTTGGGTAAGCCTATTCTTCCCTGGATATTTAAAGAAACCTCTCATTACGGTTTATGTGATCTTGGCACCGAAGTTAATGTTATATCTTATGATATCTACCTAGAAATAAAAGAAGACATAGAACCGGCTACAATTGAAAATACTGATATAACAATTATGTTAGCTAATAAAAATCTTAGAATTCCAATGGGAGTAGCTGACAATGCAACTGTCACAATTGGCAACAAAAACTTTCCTATCGATTGATATGCCAGCTGACACTTTCTGCCCTATTATATTTGGAAGAACCTTTATGAGTGATATAGGCGCCTATGTTAATTTCAAGGAGGCGATTGTGACTCTTAAGCTTGGGGGAATGGAAAATACATTCCATTCCAAATTTAAAGACAAGCCTCTGCAAGCATAATAATAACAGGAAGAGAGAACTATTGAGGAAATGGCAGCTCTTTTCTTTGGTAATCAAGAAGAAGAAACACATGAAGATCCAAATTATGAAGAAATAGTTATGGAGGACGAGTCCCTAGAAGAACTAGAAGATGAATTCGATTCACTTCCTATTTTGGGACCTCCAACTGATGAGGCTTTTGAAGAGCCAGAAAAGAGAGGGGACGAGGAACTACCACCCCCGGGGTTGAAGACTCTACCAGATAATCTCAAATACAGGTTTTTAGATGATACCAATAAATTTCCTGTTATTATTAGTGCTAAACTTTTAGGAGAAGAAGAAGAACTCATGAAGATACTTAAGGAGAATCGCTAAGACTTTGAGTACTCAATGGATGACTTGAAGGGCATTAGTCCCATGATAGCCGTCCATCGAATATTCATGGAAGAAGGTGCAAAACCAGTTGTAGAATTTAATAGAAGATTAAAGCCTAAAATGAAAGAAGTGGTAAGAAAAGAAATTGTACGCCTACTGGATGGAGGTATAATTTATCCTGTTAAAGAAAGTGATTGGGTAAGTCATGTTCATTGTGTCCCTAAGAAGGGCGGTTTTACTGTTGTTCCTAATGAAAACAATGAACTAATACCTACTAGAACTATTGTTGGGCATAGGATGTGCATAGATTTTAGGAAATTAAATGAAGAAACTAGGAAAGATCACTATCCATTACCGTTCATAGATCAAACTTTAGAAATATTAGCAAACCATACTTATTTTTGTTACTTGGACGAATATTCTGGTTTCTCTCAAATAGTTGTTCATCCAGATGACCAACTTAAAACAACTTTCATAAGTCCTTACGGTTTACATGCTTACCGACATATGCCATTTGGTCTATGTAATGCTCCAGCTACTTTTCAATGATGTATGACTGCTATTTTTGCTGATTTTATAGAACTTATAGTGGAAGTATTTATGGATGATTTTTCGGTCTATGGAACTTCATTTACTAGTTGCTTGGATAATCTCAAGAAAGTTTTGCAGCGTTGTGAAGAAACTAATCGTGTTCTAAACTGGGAGAAGTGCCACTTTATGGTCAAAGAAGGTATAGTCCTCGGACACAAAGTATCAGGTAAGGGAATTGAAGTGGATAGAGCTAAGGTTGAAGCAATAGAGAGAATGCCACCACCTAGGGATATTAAAGGTATGAGAAGTTTTTCTTGGTCATGTGGGTTTTTACAGAAGGTTTATTAGAAATTTCTCTAGGATATCTAAACCTTTGACTAACCTCTTGCAAAAGGGAATGAGATTTAATTTTGATGATAAGTGTCTTGAAGCCTTTGATAAACTTAAAAATGCTTTAACTCATGCTCCCACCATTAAACCACCTATATGGGATACAACCTTTGACTTAATATGTGAAGCTAGCGATGATGTTGTAGGAGTAACTCTAGGACAACATATTGGTCGTAGATTTAATATTATACATCATGCTAGTAGAACTCTCGATGGTGCTCAAAATAATTACCCTAAGGAAGAAAAGGAATTGTTTGCTGTATTTTTCTCTTGTGATAAATTTCGTTCTTATATAGTTGATGCAAAGGTGAGAGTTCATACGGATCATGATGGCTTAAAAGAACACCTTGAGAGGAAAGAACATAAGCCAAGACTGATCCGTTGGATTCTTTCACTTCAAGAATTTGAGTTGCAGATTATACAAAGACGGGAAATAAAGATGTTAGATGAAGTGTCCATGCTTGCCCAGGAAGACACTAATCTTATTGAGAGGAAGTTTAGTTCTGGTGATTTTTGTTTACCGGAATTATTTGATGAACTAAAGTCAATTCCTCTAAAAGAGAAGGCGTCCTTGTTGTGGGAGGAACTTTTCATCCCCAATTAAACAAATGGTAAGTACTTGGGTAAGTGTTCTTACCCAAATAAGTTATTTATTTTCACAATTTTTACTCTTGAAATTTCTGTTTTCGATCTCCTTGTGCTTTTCTGAAGTTTTAGAGGGGTTTTACCAACTATACGGGCGGAGCTATACGTCCGGAGCAGGAGCTCCGGCCGTATAGTTGGTCATTAAACTCTATGTATCATCTTCGTGAAATTATTTTTGATATCTGAGCCTATACGGTCACAACTATACGACCGGAGCCAAAATTCCGGCCGTATAGTTGGTCGTTGAAGTCTCAGATAGTTTTGATTTTTGGTGCCTATATCTATACGGTCGCAACTATACGACCGGAGCAAAAAAATTGGCCGTATAGTTGGTCATTAAACTCCCAGGCACTTTTGATTTTTGGTGTTTGAATCTATACGGTCACAATTATATGACCATAACAAAAATTCCAGCCGTATAGTTGGTCGTTAAACTTCTAGACACTTTTTCGTTCGATCTTTCTTTTATTCTCTAAAAAAACATTATTGTTGTTTTCGAGTCGTGATTTAATCGACCTAGACTCGAGATATTTGGAAATATTTGTCCGGAACCAACTATACGGCCGGACCTATACAGGTCGCGCCCGTATAGTTGGTCGTTTCGCGGCAGGTTATTTCCAAATCCGTGATTTCTTTTTCTATTCCATTTGGATTCTTTTCTTGGACGACAATTTGGTGTTTCTCGCGAGTTTTACTGACCTCTGACCCCTCTTATATACTGCCATTGTCTATCTCTCTAATCGCAACCTACATAAACCAATCTACCAATGCGATATCCCATCGTAGGCCGTGGTAAACACATGGGGCTCATTGCTCCTTCTAGGGACCGCTCTAGCATCCCGTCCGTGGAGGACGATGATGAGGAGGTGGAGAGGTTTAGCCCGAAGTACAAGGAGTACGTCGAGCCAAGCTACTTCAACAATGATTCCGATGGTGATGATGACGTAGTTGACGTCTACATCTGCCGCGACATCTATGATCCACCAGAGATCAATTAGGTGGCGATGAAGAAAGCTCAACAAGAGAGAGAAGATCGCAAGCCACATAACTACTCTGGAGGAGACTAACAAGAAGCTACGCACCGCGGTGCTACATGCCATGGCGCCCCAGTAATCTACAACAATCGGTATCAAATAATCGCAAGGGATTATTTCATACCACCTGATTTGATTCCAATCTTGGGGAGATCTTTAATACCTTGTAATCTATCTTATAAGTTATTATTATTATTATTGCATTAGTTCAAACTAGAAATAAAGTTTGCATCATTAGAATTCCCTTCAAGAATAGTCGATCCCTTTTATGAAATACTGAGTTTATTATTATATATGGAGCAATATTGAGTTTGTGTTTGCTTTATTGATATATGAATGGCTTGAGTATGATTTTGTTGGGTCCGTAGCATAGAAAACAAAAAATTTCCTATGATGAGAACTACACACCAAGATCTATCTACTAGATACAGAGCAACAGGTGGACATACATCCATCGAAAACTTACCCTCGAAGACAATGATTTTTGTTAACGAGTAGGAACTCGTGGTTGATGTAGTCGTACACTTGCCGATCTCAAGACCATGTGGAAGTCCGAGCGTCACAAATCAGCAGCGCATCCGTCCTCGCACACACGTTCAAGCCACCGGACAACCTCCACCTCCTCGCTCTAGCGATGCAGCGGAAGCAGCAACTCCTTCCAGACGAAATGCCACCAGGAACATGTATCTCGTTAATCCGAGACCATGGGGGAATAATTCTAGAGGGGGAGAGTGATCCTTCACGAGGAGGTGTGAGGAAGAAGGGTGAGAGGGGTGGCCTTTTATAGGAGGAGGGGGTACCCCTCCCCATGGCCAGATCCCCATGGGGGGTGACCCCTCACCTCCCCCATTTATGTGGTGGTAACTTCTCCACATTAAAATGCCCCTTCACATTCTCTTTTAAAGTCTCCACTTTAAATGCATTAAAATTCTCTAAGTTTAATGCTCTCTCATTTAATAAAACTCTTTTATTAAATTTATTTAGAATTTTGTTAATTACTTTAATTAACAAACATTCTCATAAAACCCCTTGCAACATTTCAATATCACATGCAAAACCACTTTCTGCAATTTCACCCGAAACAATTCCGGTTTCTATCGAAACAATTCCTGCGCTTTGCAATTCTTTCGTCTGAAACATATGTGCTCCAAAATGGTGTCCAACAACTCTTAAGTGTGTCACCCTACGGTTCGTGAATTGCAGACATGATTAAGACTCCTCTCAGATCAATAATTAGAAGCGGGACCTGGAGATCCATACTGACTCCTGCATATTCAACGATGACTTCTATGATCGTGAGAACCTTTAGCATTAGTAACTTAATCCCTTTGTCTCCTGATATAATACATGTCCGAGATTCGATCATCGGTATCCAAATACCTAGTTTGATCTCGTTACCAACATGCACTCTTTTCTCGTTCCCGTGATATAACATTCTAGTGATCACATCACTTGCTTGCAAGCTATCTTAATGTGATATCACCCAGAGGTCCCAGAGTATATCTATCCATCATCGGGATTGACAAATTCCACTCTTGATCCATGAGCCTCAACATAACACCTTCGTAGCACTGAACCCATCTTTATAGTCACCCTGTTACGGTGTAACGTTTGATGTTATCAAGATACTCTTCTAGTGTAACATGATCTCATGGTCTAAGGATAAAGATTACTTCGTATGCTTTTTATAGCAATGTAAACATAATGACTTGATCGTAATGCTATACTTCAGATGAATGTTCATCACATCATTTCACAAATGTTGTGACCTTGTTATTAACAACATCCAATGTCTATGATCAGGAAACCTTGATCATCTTGTTAATCAACAAGCTAGTCTATAGGAGAGGCATAACTAGGAACCCTTTTTGTTTATTAAACACACATGTATTAACGTTTCCGATCAATACAATTATAACATGCAAAATAAACATCTATCATATACGAGGAATACATAATAACAACTTTATTATTGCCTCGCAGGACATATTTCCTTCAGATTTTACTTGCACTTGATGATAACAATAGGAGTATTCCACACCATTAGTATTAATGGGACACATAAATATAATTTGATCAATATATTGTAAGTTTATGGTTTGATTCACAAAGAAAAATTATCTATACAATTAAGTTGAAAAAGAAAACCTTGAACAAAGGAAAATAAAAGTGCTATCCAGAAAGAGTGAGAACAAGTCGTGGCAGAATTTCAAGTCATAACAATGCTTCATATATAGTTGGAATTTGATAATTGAGATCGTTGAACTTTGAATTCCTACATGAAGTAGAATATATGGCTAGCTCCTTCGCACAACACTTCAAACAAAAGTGTGAGCATATATGCAAAAGAAGAGAAAAAGAAAGAAGAAAAAGAGCGAATGTGCAAAGAGCAAATAGGCATATACCACTGTATTGTACTATGACAAAGAGACACTTTTGAGATTTTGAATCCCAAGTGAATACGGTTGATCCTAAAAACACTTGGGACTACCTCGTTAACTTATTCGGTTGAACCAGATTCTTTTATATTATGTTGAGATTCATCTTTTATGAACTATTGATAACTAAGGTGTGGAAGCCTTATAATACTATTTAGATGGTTCGAGTAAGGTACTATTAATGAACTTATTCCCCTATATCGAACATGATAAACACATGCTGCAATTGCCTCATTTATTTTATCGACTCAGCTTCATGAATATGAGGATCACATCCATTAAGGTAAAAACTTGCTCGGGACGAGCAAGAGTCTAATCTTGGGGAAGTTTATGAGTGCATATTTGCATCATGTTTTACATTATTATTTTGCATTGTAGATGTAGGATCTTGGTATTTTACGGCGCTCGCACGCACATTTTATGTTTGTTTTCACCAGGATCAGGACATATGATGGATCTAATGGATACAATTATTAAATCACTTGTACTGTGGAGAAAAGGAGTCAAAAACAACGTAAATCACTTATTTGAAAATATTAATAATACCAGAAGAAAACTAGAAGCGAACAAAGGAGGCAAAGAGCGTAACGACCAACTATACGGCGGAAAATTTTCTTCCGCCCATATAGCTCTGGTCGTATAGTCGTCGCCGCCTCCGCCTCGTCAAATAGTTTCACCCCGTGCAATTGGTTCGAGAAAACGATATACAGAACACCCAGAAATCACAGAAACCTCACATCCGGAAGGCATTTGGAGGGGGAACTCATCCGCCATGGATCCATCTTCACCCTATGCAGATCCGGGAGGCGAAGGCATCGATCTTCATCATCCACCGCTGCATCACCACCATCTCCATCCATCCCATCTATATCTTGTCTACATCTTGTTGTAATTTCTATACTCGTTGTGGATTTATATAAGTACTATTCATGTTTTCATTATCATTGCCATGATGTTGATTGCCTCCATGTCTAAGTACATCATTAGTTCTTGGAGAGATGGAGAAACCCCAGTATGAGATTGAAATAAGATAAAGTCTATTATGATATTCATCGCTATGACCATGTGTTAGATCTCTATATCTTGATGTTGAGAGAAGTCGATCTCTCAATATTTGTCTCTCATGGAGACTTGATGGAGGGAACTATTTGTTGGTAAACGGAGGCGTGCTAGCACTTACAGTGACTATAAAGCTGTTAGCAATCCTTACATATCAATTTGGGAAATCGAGGAAACTCACGGAACACTATCCATGCCATGAGATACGTCTTACGGGATTACGTCTCTTAATAGCGCAGTAATTCGATTGGTGTCGATTGCTGACTGCTGTGGTTATGAGGATGGTGTGAGCAGCGGTTGTTGCATATTCGTCCATCTACGGAGTTTCTCCCATACATACATAGTAAAAAATATTCATGATAATAATCTTTATCTTAGATCTTTACAATACTAGTGTTGTATCCGCTACTTCCTGAGAACGCGTTTTCCCTACTGTAGTTTCAATCTTCTTTACACACGCGATACTTACCTTCTGTATTAAGTTATTGTGTTTTACTTTATTATTGCTCCTATACCCAAAACCCTAAAACACCTTATTACACGATACTCGCATTTTATCTTGTTACTTAAAACTTTATCTAGCATTTTTATCGCAATATTTATTTTAAAAATTATTAGACTTCAGACTCCTGCTTTATGTGGGATCGATATCTTTATTTCGAAACTAGCTACAAACGATATGTGCACTTGCAGTCATCAACTGCCTCCATTCGGTGATACCGAAACCGACAAAGCCTTAGATGTGTAAAATTCTAAATTTGTGCAACACTTCTCAAATTCATTAAAAAAAACATACTCCCACTGTCCTAGAATAAGTGACGTGGGTTTGTCTAGATTCGGGTGTATCTAGACACGTTTTAGTATATAGGTACATGCGAATCTAGACAAACTCAAGTCACTTATTTTGGGACGCACGGAGTATTATTTAAAAAAAATCGCAAATCCCCTGCACATCGAAGTGTAGAAGAAAATCTCAAAAATAAGAAAGAGTCGGACACCGCACAATTCCGGATCACAAACGAGCACAGACCTACCTCTTGCCGACCCACGGCAGTCTCCTCCCGCCGGCGGCGATGGAGTCACCTCGCCCTTACCGTCGCCTTCGCAAGGCCTCCGATTTGCGGTCCGCTCACTCCTCCGAACGAGTACGCGCCCTAACCCCCTCTTGCACAAATCTCTATTTGGTAAATCTGGTTTCGTGCCTCAATCCTCTCCTGCACTTCCACCTCGTTTCCCTTATCGTTAAACTCCAGTGGTGTCCTAATTTGGTTACCTTTGGCTAATGGATCGGGGAGCTTTCATGTTTGGTGCTATGTTTTTCCGGTTTAAGAGTTTTGTTCACACCAAAAATAAATTCCAATTCCCACAACGAGAATTTGTAGCGAGCGAATTGGATCTCCTTTTGGGCAGATAAACTGAAGATTTGGCGAATTGGGGGTGTGGGAACGACCGAATAAGATCATCCTACTTTGGGAGTGCTGATCTTACCAATACAAATCATCGGCTTTACCATTATGCTTTAGTATGTGGATTTTTATCTTTAGCTCTAGTTTTGTTATCAAAATTGGTCCAGTAGAATCTTTTGTAGTTACTTAAAGTCAGAACACTAAATCATCAATTTGATAAGCTTACCTATCAATTGGACAAGATTACCTTCAGTTCGAAGGTAACTTGGTTGTTGAGATTAGACCTCTCAGGTTTTAAGTTGTTCGGTCTGGAGTTATTTTGGTAATTAGAAAGCTAAGTGAGATGGCTTAGCTGTAAGTTACAGTATATATATGCTTATCCTTTTGGCAATTATGACACTGCTACACTATTGTGTTTTTTCTATGGAAAAACAAATCAGGTGAGCATGAGCCAGAAAGCTGTGGATGACGAGGACATGATTAGCAGATTACCTGATGACATACTGATCATGATCCTTTCTAAGATGGATGCACGTGCAGCAATGATCAGTACTATCCTCTCGAAGCGATGGCACAGCCTCCCTCAGTTGCACACTTGTTATGACCTTGATGTCAATGACATCCTCCCACGACGTTACCACAGGCAGAAGCGTCTTTATGGGGAAGCGAAGGCAGAGTATGAGGCCGAGAAGTATGAGGACATGCTAACTGACATATGTGCCATCAGGGAACGGCACAAGCAGTGGATGGGGAGGATCATGTCACTGAGAGCTTCTCTGGAACGCTATAAACGCTGTGCCATGAGACGCTATGTGAAGCTGGTGAACGCGTTTCTCCTAGTTCCAAAGAGTGCACGCAAATGCCGGTCTATCCAGAAGCTGAGGCTTCAAACCTTCGGAAGTAATTCACGCTACTGGATTGATCAGTGGATTATCGCTGCCATTACTAAGTGGAAGGTTGAAGATTTGAGTCTTGCTGCTGTTGACCATGGTGTCTTCAACTTTAAGCACTTGAATGGGCGCCAGAAAGTGCGGTTGAATTCTTTATCTCTCTCCAATTGGATTGCTGTGGGTATACATAAGTCCCCGGTGTTTCAGAGACTCACCAAGCTCTCTTTGAGCAATCTTTCATGCATGGGAGAGACTGGGTCTATTCTCAGGCATTGTATTCAGATAAAGGACCTCCGGCTCACAGCTTGTTGTATTACTGTTGACCAACCAGTGTTCCAGATTGATGCCCCAAGATCAAAGATAAAGAATTTGCAAGTTGAGGACTGTAACTTCGTTAAACTTTACCTTTTTTCTTTGCCGTGTCTTGAAACTCTAGTTTGTCGGGGTCGGCCTACCAAAGTACATTATGGAAATGTTCCTCAGCTTAGGCATTTGAGTTTGAACTACTTGCAACTAGAAACCATCATCAAGGATAACCTAACAAGTGGCAACAAGGTGTATCCACTGAAGAAATTGTTCAAAAGGATCCCGCCACTAGAGAATCTTGTTCTGCAGTTCAAAGGAACTCAGGTGACCAATAATCTCCAAAAGGCTTAATTGAATTGTCTTGTGAAATCACATTGCTCGGTGACGTATTTTTTTTTTTAATTTGTTCATGTAGATGTGGGTTGAACAAACGCCTATTCCTAGTTGGTTCCGTCATCTCAATAGGCTCTTTGTTGCAAATGTACCTGTGGAGTGGGATATATTCTGGATCCTTTTCCTTCTTGATGCTGCACCTGTTCTGGAGATGCTCCATGTCCATGTAATTACAGAATTATTGTTCTTATCGATGGGTACATATTTTTTTCTCACGTTCGAAAAATCATAAGTACTTTGACTGCAGATTGGCAGTCCAGGGAAGGAAGACACTGGTGAAGTTTGTAAGGGAATAGATGCAGAACATCTTCAGTACAGTAACTTGAAGGAACTTACCGTGATTGGTTTTCATGGAGCAAGGACACAAATTGGCCTGGTCAGGCAGATAATGAAGCTCTCACCGGAGCTGATGCACGTCCATCTGCTCGATGGGAATGTTAAGGAGGATGAACGAGGCCTTGGGAATTTAGAGATTATCCAGTATCGATCCGAGTGGCATGAATGCGAAAGAGCTGAAATAGTTGATGAACTTACTGATGGGATCTGTTCTGGGGCTCTCGTAGTTTTAGAATAGCCATCAACTTAAATTGTTCATTTCCTCTTGTTTATTTTGGTTCAACGAGACTGATGCATCCTTAGTTGAATATGTGAGATGTTAATTTAGCCCCTGTTTGCCCCTTATGTATATGTTATATTCGTGATCTGAATAACATGATCCTTAGGATTGACGATAATGGCCATGGTGGCCCGCGGAATTGCCCGCGGAATTGCGCCCTGCAACTCCCATGTTTTCTCTGAAAAGAGAGTTTCCACGGGAGGGTCTCTGGTCCAGCATCCGGGCTGAATTCCTGATACCAGTACGCCCCGCCCATCCTTCTCGAAGTACAAGGCATTTCGCCTTATACCCCCGGCGATTTTCACACGTTGGCACTTGATTTCTATACTGAATGGACGGGGAGCTTGGTTAAATCCACGTTGTTTAGTGTTGGGATTACGATTCGGTGGTCGTGTGCCGATCTACAGTGTTTTTTGGTCAGATTTCACACTAGATTTGTTAGGTTGCAATCGTTGGTTTTTACCTCTGTGTTTGGTAGAAGCCAGAGAAGATAGCCGTGGAATTGACATTGGTTGACAATGATCGCGTGGATTCATTGATGTGGCTTGTTCTCGTTAGGTTTTTGTGTGCTCTCCGGTTATGGTCGCGGGGTGGCAGTTTTGCTATGATAGGGGATGGTAGTTTTTGGCTTAGTTTTAAGCAGGTGCCTCTCTTGGCAGAGACAACGAGGAAGCAACTGAGCACATCCCGATGGTAGGAGCTTGGTGATTATGGGCATGATCCGTTGGTGTATCTATTTTTTAGTTCGTGATATGTGTTTTTGTTTCATTTATGACCACCGTGGCCTGCTCTTGCTGTTGTAGTGAGATTAACATCCATTTTTTGGTACATAATGATGATAGGTATTTAGGTTGAATCTATGATTTTCTTAGGGTTTAGGGATTAACATCCATTCTACAGAAGTAGGTTCTTTTAGATAGAGTTAGCATCGTTATTATCGATGCCTACTTTCACGCATTGCCAATTCCTAGAACGACATTTGGAGTTATGTTAGCATTTACTTTACTAAAATATCACTAGCTCTATTTCTGGTTTGTGAAAAATTATTCTAATACCTCCTGGTCAGTTTCATGTTAAATGTGCTCGGTGATTTTCATTCATATTAGTTCTGTTAGTCTCTTTTAATTAATATTTGTCTTGTTGTTGCCTTGCTCATGGTGATTTAACCACATTTTGTGTGGTAAATTTTATTAATACTAGTTTAGTAAACAGTGGGAGTGAGTAATTGAGCTTCTTAGAGCATGTAATAATGGAGCGCTTATGTGTGGGTGCTAGGGATTATACCATGTCCATTTTGTGTAGTTCCCGGCCATTTTCCTGACATCGGCACAAAATTAGGAGCCTCCCAAATTGGTATGGTTCCAAGATGTAGAATTCATATTGAATCACCACTTAGTAGGATTATTGCCCTTGAACAATCAATACAAAAAAGTTGAAAGGTACAACTTTGGTCGACTAGAGGGGGTGATTAGGCAACTACCAATTTTTATCTTTTTAATCAAGTTTAGGCTTTGCAAGGGATAAAGTTCTCTCTAGATATGCAACTAGATGAGCAGTCCTATATGTAAGAGAACAACAACAAGTAGCAAAGCGGTAAAGGACAAGAAGTAAAGGTGCGGAGCGAGTAAACTAGAGAGGAGAAGCGGAGATGTAATTCCTGTAGTTCACTTTCAAGGAAGCTACGTCTACGTTGGAGAGATGTCGATGCCACACAAGGTCATCCGAGCGCCACAAATCCCTCACCTTCTTCTCCGGTGAGCTCCATCACAAAGGCGGGCTCACAATCCACTAACTGGTTACCTTGAAGGCGCCAACCGAAACCTTTAGAACGAGGTTGAGGGGAGATCCACAACTCAATTAGAGGCCCTCAACGACACCACAGAGCTTCACGACGCATGCCCTACCTTCGAGGATGTCCTACACCATCTAGGGTTTCAAGAACCCAAGAGTAACAAGATCCACGCAGGATGGGCGGGGGGAATCAAGATTCTTGGTGGAAGTGTAGATATAGGTCACCTCTCCCACTCCTCAAAAGATCAAGACGTTTGAGTGGCTAGGGAGAGATCTAGGAATATTGAGCTCTTGTATTAAATTGGAGGAGAGGGAAATTGAAGAGTTAGGTTGGGAGGAGGAAGAAGGGCGCCTTAAATAGGATCCCTTCAAAATGAACCGTTGTAGATTTCTCGACACCACCAGTACTACCGGTGGCAGGCCGGTATTTCCGGTCGGCCCTCCCCAACAGCTCGAAAGCTGAGGGGGAGGCTCCGGGTACGGCCGGAAGTTCTGGTTCAGTCTGAGTGGAACTACCGATCGATACAACCGGTGAAAGTTCTGGCCCAAGTTCCGACAAATAGCACACTTCATGCAGAAGAGTTACTGAACCGAATCAGGGCATCGACGGAACTTAGATCAGAACTAGTCCCGAAAATACTAGGTCACAAAACTCCTAGCCGGAACTACCGGTGGCTGGGCGGAAGTACCGCTCAAGGGTACCAAAAGGAAGTGGCCAGGTAGTGCCGGCCAGAATTTCTGGTCAGGGATGACTGGTACTTCTGACCGGTACGACCTATCCAACTTCTGACACTAATTCCGTCAAATCGGACACTCCAGGCAGAAGTATAATGAAGCTGACCGGAATTAGGGCCGGTACTTGAGCCGGAACAGCTGCCTAGGCCAGCCCCGCAGAAGACTGCGCGTGGAACTACCGACGCATGGCTGGTATTTCCGTCCAGGGCAGAAATAGCCCAAACACCTCAAAATATCGCTCTCTCGCTGAACAATAGGAAGGCTGTGGAGGTGCAAGTATGGTTTGTGCAAGAAAATGTGATTCCCCACATCCTTCCGGGTGGACCCCTCTTGATAGTACGGCCTCCTAAAGCAAACAAAAGAGAGAAAAGCAAAAACAAGAGGCATCGTCTTCACGAGTCTTCAAGAGATGGGTCCACACAACAAATTTCCGAAGGATAAACCTGCAACTTAGGCACACAATTAAACCACAAGTGGGATTGTCATCAACACAAAAATACTTAGAGAAAACAAGGTCCTTTCAATCTCCCCCTTTTTGGTGTTTGATGATAACCCCATAAGATTTGCATAGATAAGGAACATGAGAACAATTTTTTTGTAATGTAAGAATGGCTCACCCTAGACGCGTGCAAGAGATGAATATTTGCTTATGGAATGCAAAAGGCACACACAAGGGTAGGCTCCCCCTTACCATTACAAAAGCAACACAAGTGCAAAGATATAAAGGAAGGAGAGTGAGTCATACCTTTGCACCAACAACCATATGGTGAGACAATACATGAGATAAAACGAAAGATAGCTCCACCATATACAACCAATCAGGAGAAAACCACAAGGATAACATAACACATAGTCTCATACAAATAGTATCACAAATAGACGAGGTCCACAAACACACATAAAACTAGAGATGTTCACGAGGATAAAAGTACCAAAGAAAGAACGAGCTCATCACAAGGCCCATGCAAATCCCATAGCAACCTAATAGACATCTTTCTCCCCATTTGGCATCAAGACGCCAAAAAGGGAAGTAGGGCCAATCTACGCTCCCTAACCACTAACTTGAGGAGGAGAGGGCTCGGGGGTCTAGGTGGCGTCGACGCAAGTGGGCGGAGGCGGACCGGTGACATCATCATCATTAGAGTCAGACCACTTGCAGTTGGCATTCACCCACTGATCCTTGGGCGCGATACGGAGCTAGACTCAGGAGATACATTTATCACAAGATTCCTCATGATGGCCTTCTCTCTCTTGACATCGTGCCTCCGGTCAACATATGCTTGATACTCACAGTCTTGCATGAAGCAAAATGACGTCTTGATCTTATTCATCAGCTTCTTTACCCAAGAGGGATGCTTCTCTAGTCTAGGAGGAGAGGCCTCCGCTCGACCCCCAGCACTAGACCCAACATGGCCTGATGCTCCAGCTCTGGCCCTCTCAGTCTTCCAAATGGCAGCTTGCTTTTCTTCTTGAGTCCTGGGAAACTCATGTTGCATCACACGGAACGTCTTCTCCTCATGGATAATGAACTCGTTTCAGGGAAACAAATACCAGTGGCTTCCCTCCACTTGGCATTGATAAGAGTCTGAATATAGGGAGCATAGGGGCATGACCTCTTCTTAGTCAGGGCAAGCTAAATCTCATGGAACAAATAGTGCATAACATCAAGCCTCTCTTCAGAATCCTTGTGGAGGTAAGTCTGGTACATAAGAACAATCTAGAAGGCATGGAGCTGGTCAATGTTGCCTGCCTTGGGGCAATGGTGTTCTGGTATACTTTACGCATGATGGCGTAGACAGGAAGAAGGTGAGAAACCTGACCATTCACGCCCCAACCATCAATATACAGGGGCTCCAAACCATCAGGAACGAAAGCCTTATCAAAATGGCAGCGCCACCCATTGGCCCTCTTCCTTGGTAGAATGGGATAGCCTAGAAGCTCAACAAACTCAGACCATTTGGCTGACAATAGCTTGTTGTTAGTCATCCACTTCATCGTGACATCCACGGGGTGGCCATCCATGTGGAGAGTGGTGTCGAACTGGGCGATGGCCGTCTCATCATAGTTATAATGATGCTCCATGATCTTGATGAGTCCAAACGTCCTGCATAGTTCCATTTGTCAAGATTCCTAGCTAACTTCACACACTTCACTGACTTCTTGCCGATTGAACGAAATTAGGTCAAACTTGAGCTACAAGTAAGCGCGGTACATTGCTCTTGAATTAAATGTCTTTTCTGTGGTAGATGGGTGCATCCTCTTGTAGTAAACAACGCCGTCGGTGTGAGTTTCCAACTATCTAGAAAGAACATTCTCAATTTCCCGAGTGATGATGAGATTATTCTTTTCCATAAAGAAAGTCCGAAGAATATGGATCTGAATGCCACAATCCAAGCTTCTAGACATATTAAGTGTTGGGTCTGTAGCATAGAAAACAAAAAAAATTCCTACGATGAGAACTACACGCCAAGATCTATCTACTAGGTGCAAAGCAACGGGTGGACATACATCCATCAATAACTTACCCTCGAAGACAATGAGTTTTGTTAACGAGTAGTAACTCGTGGTTGATGTAGTCATACACTTGCCGATCTCAAGATCGTGAGAAAGTCCGATCGCCACAACTCAGCAGCGCATCCGTACTCGCACACACGTTCAAGCCACCGGACAACCTCCACCTCCTCGCTCCAGCGATCCAGCGGAAGCAGCAACTCCTTCCAGAAGAAATGCCATCGGGAACATGTATCTCGCTAATCCGAGACCATGGGGGAATAATTCTAGAGGGGGAGAGAGATCCTTCACAAGGAGGTGTGTGGAAGAAGGAGGGAGAGGGTGGCCTTTTATAGGAGGAGGGGGTGCCCCTCCCTATGGAGAATATCATTTTGTGGCCCGAAAGTTGGGGTGTCCAGGCAACGCGATGACTATAGTTGGCGTGCCAAATACTCAGAGGGTCCTTTTCGGCACCAATTCAACTTTATGTTTCAATACAAAAAATCAGGCTAACAGCCGTCAAGTTGGCCCCTCCTATCAGTTCTCGCCGTTATGTCGCTCCTGTCGCTCCCGTCGCTTAGGTTTCAATTAAGCTTGCAGCGTTGGCGCTTGCATCCATTATGCATCTTCTTCTTCCCTAGAGCAGCAATCTGTGGGGCGTCGCAGCCATGGCACGGAGCTAGGACGTGGACGAACCTGCTCGGCCCAGCTCTCCTCCCTATAGGCTTGCAGCATTGGCACCTCCATTACTCGTCTTCTTCCCCGGAGCGGCAATCTGTGGTCACGGCCATGGCACAGAGCTGGGAAGTGACGAAGCTGCTCGGCCCCGCTCTCCTCCCCATCCCGAGTCAGAGCTCGCCCTCACCATGGACGCACCCATGGCACGGTCGGGGACGAGAATTGGTTCCCAGTGAGATCTATCACCTTGTCGACCATGCTCGGTTCTGTTTTCCTCCTCTAGAATCCGAGCTCGCCATCACCGTGGTTGAACCCGCACCAATTCTGCCACCTCTGCCGAGGTCTCTGTGGTAGCTCAAGTTCTGGGGCTCTCCAAGTTCTGCCATGTTGGGCCTGTAAGTGTTGTTGTATGTTAAACTAGCAAATCTCGTTTGTTCAAATCTCTTGGGTTGTACCAACTTCATTGTGTTTAATTATGAAAGACAAAATATAAATGACTTCTCTCAATTTCTCGCATAGAAAAATGCACGGCTAATTTCATATTCTCGCAGGAACTGGCCCCACTTGTTGAACCGGTGGCACTGCCACGATCTCCACGTAACCACGGTGAGTTCTCGAACCGAAAGTTGCAGTTACCACGTTTCTTCTACAGTCATTCCTCTGCAGTTTTTCCTGGGCGCTTCTTCTTCCTCTGTTCTGGAACCGTCGGTTCATCTTCTTCTTCCTCTCGTAGGCAGTTCCTTGCAGGCAGTTCCTTTCACCCATTTCCTTGCAGGCATGGACGATGGGAAACACACAACAGAGACCCACTTGGTCCCTGCCCATGGTACCACGACTTTGACAGTGGTGTACACAAATGATGAAGCGACTGTGGAGACAACTCTCGCCAGGTTTGAGCAATTGCTTGAGAAAGAGAAGCACAAGTTTGTGGGGCTAGACTTGGAGTACACCCGTGCAAATAAGCAACAAATCCTCCACAAGAGATCGCTGTCGTGCAAATCGCCATACATGAGGAGGTCCTCGTTTACCACTTCTGCAGGTATGTGAAATTTAAATTTGAGATCACCACTTCTGCATCCCTTGTTCCCTTACATCCCTAGAACCATCTAAGTGCAGGAGTAAACCAACTGAGATGCGTTGTCCGGCTCTGGTCGAGTTCTTGTGTAGCAAAGGGATAACTTTCACTAGCGTGGATATCACAAATGACACAATTATGCTTTCTCGTGCGTTGATAAAAATCCCAGAGGGGCACCACATCGACATCCAAAATATGTACAAGATCAAATCATACCCAGCGAAGGATGGCATGGGTGATCTGGCAGCGGAAATCATCAATAAATCCTATGAAAAACTGAAGAAATTGAGGCGACTCGATCACGACTATTGGGAGTGGAAGCCGATGAGCCAGGCGCGCCTCGAGTATGTAGCCAGAGATGCCTACATGGTGTATGAGTTGTATAGTAAGCTCATTACCATGAAAGATGGGATGGTTAAGGCGGGGGTTTTCGCGAGAGAGCTATGCCCTGGTTGCAAGCTAGCCCAGAAGAAGAAGCGCGAGGAGGACAGAAAGCGGTTTCAGGACGAGCAGGGATCTTGGGACGGTGGCGACATCAAGCGGTTGAAGGGGAAGCAAGTCAAGGACGACAACAAGTGGTGGTGGTACATTATGTGTTTGAACTAGATTTTAGTTTCTAGTTTATTATGTGTGTGATACATTTAGTTACTTCAATACAAAATTTCGACCAATTTAACTTGTTGATGTATTTCTTGACAATTATAATATAATCGAGCACTAGAAATATTTTGTAGTGTGCATGAGCATGATAAGTAAATATAATTGAACACTAGAAACTTTAAGGCATTCCATATAAAGGAGTAGATTAATATAGAAGGTTCACCAGAGACACCACGGATATATTGTCTTACATGCCACACACAAGTAATAATTAACTAGAACAAAATAAAAGCAGGGGCTGCAGCAGGAGGCCGGGACACGGAGACGCCTAGCAGGGCATGGGTTTATCAGCAGGAGGCAGCGACAACCTAGTCGATGAGATACAGGCTAGTCCTGACATACTCCCGGAGGAATTTGCCGTAGGATGCGTGCCGCGCCAAGGTAATCGGCCTATGCCTGCCTCCGCCTCTGCCAACGCCCTCCGCGTGGTGGATCATGCTGTCGAGGTCCACATTGATTGCTCTGCCATAGAATGGGTAAAACAGTCTCCCCCTATGGTGGAGATGGATTTGCCCACACCGTAACCGCCTCAGCACGTAGCGGCTCTTGTTGTCCCTGGATACCTTGCTATCGTCCACATCATCATCATCCTCCTGTTGATTTTTAAGAACATAGCTTAGAACTCATACATATGATTGAATTGTATTACAACTCAAGAATTGACAACATGTATATGTAAGACAATATATCCGTGGATATCAAAGATAAAGCATCTCAGCAATAGTTTGATCGGTTCATATATCATTTCATCTCAACACAATGACAAATAATTGCATCAGATTGCGGCCTCATAAGTTTATTCAGGGACGGCGTGAGCGAACCAAGTAACAATTGCACAGCCTGTATTGTTGTTGTACGTCGCCCCAGGTTCGCTCACTCGTCCCTAAAAAAATCTGACACCAATGTGTCTGCCTCTCTTTTGGGACAAATTTGAATCATTGGCCATAATAAGAAATTGAAATGTAATCATACAAAACATTATTCAGGGATATACATAGTCAGGTACAAAAACAAGCCTAAATATTGTAATTATAAATAAAAAACCAAACAATTAATCCTCAGGTGCATGTTAAAAATACTTATGATCAAAACCATTCATATACATATGCATCATACCAATCATTAAAAGATCAGAAACAATTCAAGGATCATATATGTAGTTCCACATGAGAATAAATCTAGGGCCTCATAATTTGTTTTAGAGATGGAGTAGGCGAACCAAAGTACCAACAACACAACCTATATTGTTTATGTGCATTGCTTTCTCAGGTTCACCAACCCATCTCTAAAACACGACACCATCATACGTGTCTCCCCTTGAACTCTTTTGGGGCAAATTTCAATCATCGGCCTCGGTGACAAACTAAAATGTAATTCTTATACACTATAAATGCATGGAATAGATAATTTGAATATCATAGTTCTATGAATGTAGAATAAAGATTGCGGCCTCATAAGTTTATTCAGGGACAACGTGAGTGAACCAAGTAACAGTTGCACAACATATATTGTTGTTGTACATTGCCCCAGGTTCACTAACTCGTCCCTGAAAAAATCCGACACCAATGTGTCTGCCTCTCTTTTGGGGAAAATTTGAATCATTGGCCACAATAAGAAATTGAAATGTAATCGTACAAAACATTATTCAGGGATATACATAGTCAGGTACAAAAATAAGCCTAAATATTGTAATTATAAATAAAAAACCAAACAATTAATCTTCAGGTGCATGTTAAAAATACTTATGATCAAAACCATTCATATACATATGCATCATACCAATCATTAAAAGATCAGAAACAATTCAAGGATCATATATGTTGTTCCATATGAGAATAAATCTAGGGCCTCATAATTTGTTTCAGAGATGGAGTTGGGGAACCAAAGTACCAACAACACAACCTATATTGTTTGTGTGCATTGCTGCCCCAGGTTCACCAACCCATCCCTAAAACACGACATGATCATACGTGTCTCCACTTGCACTTTTTTGGGGGAAATTTCAATCATCGGCCTCGGTGACAAACTAAAATGTAATTCTTATACACTATGAATGCATGGAATAGATAATTCAAATATCATAGTTCTATGAATGTAGAATAAAGATTGCAGCCTCATAAGTTTCTACAGGGATGGCGCAAGCGAACCAAGTAACAATTGCACACCTTATATTGATCTTGTACATGGCCCCAGGTTCGCTCACTCATCCCTGTAAAAATTTGACACCAATATGTCTGCCTCTCTTTGGAGCAAATTTGAATCATTGGGCACAATAAGAAATTGAAATGTAATCATACCAAACAATATTCAGTAATATACAAATGCATCATACAACGCATTCATAGATCAGAAACAATACAAATATTATATATTTAGGTTCCATATGAGAGAAAAAAATAGGGCCTCATTTTTTCAGCGATGGAGTCTGAGAACCAACATACCAACAACACAACCTATATTGTTTATGTGCATTGCTGCCTCAGGGCCACTAACCATCCCTAAGAAAACGAGACCATCAGATGCCCTTGCACTATTTTGGGGTAAAATTGAATCACTGGGCTCAGTAAGGAATAGAAATATAATGTTATAGGCCTGCTGTGTATCGAAATCAACACTCAACTAGCAAACTCAACTAGATGGAAGATGAGCAGATTGGAGTTTTGTGACTAGACGGATTGGGGTTTTGTGACTAGATGGCAGATGCATCAATCAACCGATCGAATCATATATATACTACCCTACTTCAAGAGCAAAAGAATTTGTACACGATTGAGCAAATCCTATGTATGAACAGTGAAAACTGCGGCAGCGACTAGAGAAGCTAGCAATGTAGTACCTCAGACTCCTCATCAGGGACCTCCTCCTCGAACTCATCATTCTCCACGATTGCGTCGAAGACTTCTTGAACGGCGATGGGGTCATCGATGTAGATCACTGGATTGCCTCCACCTGCCGCCTGCCGCCTGCCCCCATCCAGATCTGCCGCTGGCACCACGATGTTGTCGGCCACGACGTTGTCGGCCACCTGCTGCTCGGCGGCGACGGCTACTACCGGCTGCTCAGCGGCGATGGCTACCACCTGCTGCTCGGCGGCGACGGCTACCAACTGCTGCTCGGTGGTGACGGCTACCACCTGCTGCTCGGCGGCGACGGCTAATGGCTGGACGGATGAGTTTGCACCCTCGACGGCGCGGCGATGAGCGGCGTTCATGCTCGGAGAAGACGCATCCGTCTGCTTGGCGACGACCGAGCCATTTGCTGCTTCGCCTTCAACTGGCTTCACCTCCGGATCTTCTCCACGCGTGCGCTCCATGGCGCACCAAGGTAAGGAGGTAGTGCAAACGAAGGAGATTCGGCGTGCGCGGCAGGTGTAGATTGGGGTCTTGGGACTAGACAGACTGGGGGAAATGACACGAGCTCATGGAAGAAGAAGGTCGAGGGGGGTTATAAACACCGGACCGTTCGTAGTCCTCGAGTGGACACCTGTGGTGGGCGGGGGAGAGGGGTAGGGGGTGGGGGCGGAAAATAATTCTATGGGACCTGGTCCACGAAATTAGCCCCGTGGACCAACTTCTGTGATTGACACATGTCCAAGTGAGAGAAAATTACAATACTTGTGTGTCTATTTTTAGATCTAAACCACCACAAATGCCACGTGGCAATCACTGGAGTTGGTCCACGGGGCTGATTTGTGGACCAGGTCCCATACAATTATTTTCCGTGGGGGGCTACCACGATCTCCACCCTTTTTTTAGGTTCCCTTTTTTTGAAACAACCACGATCTCCACCTTAGAGCTGCATTGAAAACACGCTCATGGCAGACCTCGATTCCACTGCATGCAAGTGGCGCGGAACTAATTTCTAGCAACGTTAGATCTACTCGAGGGGGCCCTTGACTCCTGGAATTTACTAGCGGTAGGGCCCAGTTGGAAGTGAGATTGAGAGCGCTGCGTATAAATGGGATATGTCTGATTAAAATCAAGTGGTAATAAATTGCAGCGTCCCGTCGACAACCGTGCACTCGGTGACCCCGTTGCCCTGTGCATGAGTTGTAGTAGCAGTAGTAGGCTTTTCAGACTTGCTTAAACTTCACATGACCGCTCGACGACTTTTTCGATGGACGACATCGTGTTCCTTCCTGTAGAAGTCTCGTGGAGGGAGACGTCCGTGCTGTCTCACGTTGTACTGTGAAGGGCACAAGCTGTGCAACGATCATTGTTGGATCACATAGAATCAACGGTTGGTGCACATGATCCGCGTGACAACTGTGACAACCAATCAGGGAGTAGCAGACAGGGTGAGCATGGTTTTGGGCTTCTACGAAAGATAGAGAGGGGGGGGGGGTGGGCAAAACTAAGTAGTACCGCATAAAACCAAGGGCAAAACTGAGTAGTATAAAAATGGAAAGTGTCTTGTACAATGAAATACATCGTGGAATACATCAAATTATGCCAATATAGATCCAGTAGAGTTCATTGGATGTGTGTTCTTCTCATAAACCACACCCAGTGTCATTGCATGTGTGTTCTTCTAAATAAACCACATAAGGATCCACCAGTGTCATTGCATGTCTGCTCTTTTCATGAACCACATAAGGATGGGCCCACCAGTGTCATTGCATGTCTGTTCTTTTCATGAACCACACCCAGTGTCAGTGCATGTCTATTCTATTCACGAACCACACCCAGTTTTACTGCATGTCTGTTCTTTTCATGAACCACATAAGGATCAAAACGTGTCATTGCATGTCTTTCACTTCCATAAACCACATGTGGATCCACCGGTGTCATTGCATGTGTGTTCCTCTAAACAAACCACATAAGGATCCACCAGTGTCATTGCGTGTGTGTTCTTCTCATGAAACACACCTAGTGTCATTGCATGTGTGTTCTTCTAAACAAACCACATAAGGATCCACCAGTGTCATTGCCTGCCTGTTCTTTTCATAAACCACATAAGGATCCACTAGTGTCATTGCATGTCTGTTCTTTTCATGAATCACAGCCAGTGTCATTGCCTGTCTGTTCTTTTCATGAACCACATAAGGATGGGCCCACTAGTGTCATTGCATGTCTATTCTTTTCATGAACCACACCCAGTGTCAGTGCATGTCCGTTCTATTCATGAACCACACCCACTCTGTTCTTTTCACGAACCACATAAGGATCTACCATTGTCATTGCATGTATTTTACTTCCATAAACCACATGTGGATCCACCGGTGTCATTGCATGTCTGTTCCTCTAAACAAACCACATAAGGATCCACCAGTGTCATTGCGTGTGTGTTCTTCTCATGAACCACACCCAGTGTCATTGCATGTGTGTTCTTCTAAACAAACCACATAAGGATCCACCAGTGTCATTGCTTGTCTGTTCTTTTCATGAACCACATAAGGATCCACCCGTGTCATTGCATGTCTGTTATTTTCATGAATCACAGCCAGTATCATTGCATGTCTGTTCTTTTCCATAAACCACATATGGATCCACCTAGTGTGATTGCATGTCTATTCCTCTAAACAAACCACATAAGGATCCACCAGTGTCATTGCGTGTCTATTCTTTTCATGAACCACACCCAGTGTCATTGCATGCGTGTTCTTCTAAACAAACCACATAAGGATCCACCAGTGTCATTGCCTATATGTTCTTTTCATGAACCACACCCAGTTTCATTGTATGTGTGTTATTCTAAACAAACCACATAAGTCATTGCATGTCTGTTCTTTTCATGAACCACACCCGGTGTCATTGCATATCTGTTCTTTTCATGAAGCATGGCTAGAGTCATTGCATGTTTGTTCCTCTAAACAAACCACTTAAGGATCCACCAATGTCATTGCATGTCTGTTCTTTTCATGAACCACACCCAGTGTCATTGCATGTGTGTTACTTTCATAAACCACATGTGGATCCACCGGTGTCATTGCATGTCTGTTCCTCTAAACAAACCACATAAGGATCCAACAGTGTCACTACATGTCTGTTCTTTTAATGAACCACATAAGGATGGGCCCACCAGTGTCATTGCATGTCTGTTCTTTCATGAACCACACCCAGTGTCAGTGCATGTCTGTTCTATTCATGAACCACACCCACTTCACTACGTGTTTGTTCTTTTCATGAACCACAGAAGGATATACCAGTGTCATTGCATGTCTTTTACTTCCATAAACCACATGTGGATCCACCGGTGTCATTGCATGTCTGTTCCTCTAAACAAACCACATAAGGATCCACTAGTGTCATTGCATGTGTGCTCTTCTCATGAACGACAAAAGGATCTACCAGTGTCATTGCATGTCTGTTCTTTTCATAAACCACGGCTAGAGTCATTGCATGTCTGTTCCTCTAAACAAACCACATAAGGATCCACCAGTGTCATTGCATGTCTGTTCTTTTCATGAACCACATAAGGATCCACCAGTGTCATTGCATGTCTGTTCTTTCCATGAACCACGGCTAGAGTCATTGCATGTCTGTTCTTTTCATGAACCACGGCTAGAGTCATTGCATGTCTGTTCCTCTAAATAAACCACATAAGGATCCACCATTGTCATTGCATGTCTGTTCTTTTCATGAACCACATAAGGATCTACCTGTGTCATTGCATCTCTGTTCTTTTCATGAACCACACCCAGTGTCATTGCATGTGTGTTATTTCCATAAACCACATGTGGATCCACCTGTGTCATTGCATGTCTGTTCTTCTCATGAACCACATAAGGATGTACCAGTGTCATTGCATGTCTGTTCTTTTCATGAACCACACCCAGTGTCATTGCATGTGTGTTACTTCCATAAACCACATATGGATCCACCGGTGTGATTGCATGTATGTTCCTTCCATAAATCACATAAGGATCCACCAGTGTCATTGCATGTCTGTTCTTTTCATGAACCACGGCTAGAGTCATTGCATGTCTGTTCTTTTCATGAACCACGGCTATAGTCATTGCATGTCTGTTCCTCTAAACAAACCACATATGGATCCACCAGTGTCATTGCGTGTGTGTTCTTCTCATGAACAACACCCAGTGTCATTGCATGTGTGTTCTTCTGAACAAACCACATAAGGATCCACCAGTGTCATTGCATGTCTGTTCTTTTCATGAACCACATAAGGATCCACCAGTGTCATTGCATGTCTGTTCTTTTCATGAATCATAGCCAGTGTCATTGCATGTCTGTTCTTTTCCATAAACCACATATGGATCCACCTAGTGTGACTGCATGTCTGTTCCTCTAAACAAACCACATAAGGATCCACCAGTGTCATTGCGTGTCTATTCTTTTCATGAACCACACCCAGTGTCATTGCATGCGTGTTCTTCTAAACAAACCACATAAGGATCCACCAGTGTCATTGCCTATATGTTCTTTTCATGAACCACACCCAGTTTCATTGCATGTGTGTTATTCTAAACAAACCACATAAGTCATTGCATGTCTATTATTTTCATGAACCACACCCGGTGTCATTGCCTGTCTGTTCTTTTCATGAACCATGGCTAGAGTCATTGCATGTCTGTTCCTCTAAACAAACCACATAAGGATCCACCATTGTCATTGCATGTCTGTTCTTTTCATGAACCACATAAGGATCTACCGTTGTCATTGCATGTCTGTTCTTTTCATGAACCACACCCAGTGTCATTGCATGTGTGTTACTTCCATAAACCACATGTGGATCCACCGGTGTCATTGCATGTCTGTTACTCTAAACAAACCACATAAGGATCCACCAGTGTCACTGCATGTCTGTTCTTTTAATGAACCACAGAAGGATCCACCAGTGTCACTGCATGTCTGTTCTTTTAATGAACCATATAAGGATCCACCAGTGTTAGTGCATGTCTGTTCTATTCATGCACTACACCCACTTCACTTCATGTTTGTTCTTTTCATGAACCACAGAAGGATCTACATGTGTCATTGCATGTCTTTTACTTCCATAAACCATATGTGGATCCACCGGTGTCATTGCATGTCTGTTCCTCTAAACAAACCACATAAGGATCCACTAGTGTCATTGCGTGTGTGTTCTTCTCATGTACGACATAAGGATCTACCAGTGTCATTGCATGTCTGTTCTTTTCAGGGACCACACCCAATGTCATTGCACGTGTGTTACTTCCATAAACCACATATGGATCCACCGGTGTGATTGCATGTCTGTTCCTTCCATAAGCCACATAAGGATCCACCAGTGTCATTGCATGTCTGTTCTTTTCATGAACTACGGCTAGAGTCATTGCATGTCTGTTATTTTCATGAACCACGGCTAGAGCCATTGCATGTCTGTTCCTCTAAACAAACCACATAAGGATCCACCAGTGTCATTGCATGTCTGTTCTTTTCATGAACCACATAAGGATCCACCAGTGTCATTGCATGTCTGTTCTTTCCATGAACCACGGCTGGAGTCATTGCGTGTCTGTTCTTTTCATGAATCATAGCCAGTGTCATTGAATGTCTGTTCTTTTCCATAAACCACATATGGATCCACCTAGTGTGATTGCATGTCTATTCCTCTAAACAAACCACATAAGGATCCACCAGTGTCATTGTGTGTCTATTCTTTTCATGAACCACACCCAGTGTCATTGCATGCGTGTTCTTCTAAACAAACCACATAAGGATCCACCAGTGTCATTGCCTATATGTTCTTTTCATGAACCACACCCAGTTTCATTGCATGTGTGTTATTCTAAACAAACCACATAAGTCATTGCACGTCTGTTCTTTTCATGAACCACACTCGGTGTCATTGCATGTCTGTTCTTTTCATGAACCATGGCTAGAGTCATTGCATGTTTGTTCCTCTAAACAAACCACTTAAGGATCCACCAGTGTCATTGCATGTCTGTTCTTTTCATGAACCACATAAGGATCCACTAGTGTCATTGCATGTCTGTTCTTTTCATGAACCACACCTAGTGTCATTGCATGTGTGTTACTTCCATCAACCACATATGGATCCACCGGTGTGATTGCATGTATGTTCCTTCCATAAACCACATAAGGATCCACCAGTGTTATTGCATGTCTGTTCTTTTCATGAACCATGGCTAGAGTCATTGCATGTCTGTTCGTTTCATGAACCACGGCTATAGTCATTGAATGTCTGTTCCTCTAAACAAACCACATAAGGATCCACCAGTGTCATTGCGTGTGTGTTCTTCTCATGAACCACACCCAGTGTCATTGCATGTGTGTTCTTCTGAACAAACCATATAAGGATCCACCAGTGTGATTGCCAGTCTGTTCTTTTCATGAACCACATAAGGATCCACCAGTATCATTGCATGTTTGTTCTTTTCATGAATCATAGCCAGTGTCATTGCACGTCTGTTCTTTTCCATAAACCACATATGGATCCACCTAGTGTGATTGCATGTCTATTCCTCTAAACAAACCACATAAGGATCCACCAGTGTCATTGCGTGTCTATTCTTTTCATGAACCACACCCAGTGTCATTGCATGCGTGTTCTTCTAAACAAACCACATAAGGATCCACCAGTGTCATTGCCTATATGTTCTTTTCATGAACCACACCCAGTTTCATTGTATGTGTGTTATTCTAAACAAACCACATAAGTCATTGCACGTCTGTTCTTTTCATGAACCACACCCGGTGTCATTGCATATCTGTTCTTTTCATGAAGCATGGCTAGAGTCATTGCATGTTTGTTCCTCTAAACAAACCACTTAAGGATCCACCAATGTCATTGCATGTCTGTTCTTTTCATGAACCACATAAGGATCTACATGTGTCATTGCATATCTGTTCTTTTCATGAACCACACCTAGTGTCATTGCATGTGTGTTACTTCCATCAACCACATGTGGATCCACCGGTGTTATTGCATGTCTGTTCCTCTAAACAAACCACACAAGGATCCACCAGTGTCACTGCATGTCTATTCTTTTCATGAACCACATAAGGATGGGCCACCCAGTGTCATTGCATGTCTGTTCTTTTCATGAACCACACCCAGTGTCAGTGCATGTCTGTTCTATTCATGCACTACACCCACTTCACTGCATGTTTGTTCTTTTCATGAACCACAGAAGGATCTACCAGTGTGATTGCATGTCTTTTACTTCCATAAACCACATGTGGTTCCACCGGTGTCATTGCATGTCTGTTCCTCTAAATAAACCACATAAGGATCCACTAGTGTCATTGCGTGTGTGTTCTTCTAAAGTACGACATAAGGATCTACCAGTGTCATTGCATGTCTGTTCTTTTCATGAACCACACCCAGTGTCATTGTACGTGTGTTACTTCCATAAACCACATATGGATCCACCGGTGTGATTGCATGTCTGTTCCTTCCATAAACCACATAAGGATCCACCAGTGTCATTGCATGTCTGTTCTTTTCATGAACCAGGGCTAGAGTCATTGCATGTCTGTTCTTTTCATGAACCACGGCTAGAGTCATTGCATGTCTGTTCTTTTCATGAACCACGGCTAGAGTCATTGCATGTCTGTTCCTCTAAACAAACCACATAAGGATCCACCAGTGTGATTGAATGTCTGTTCTTTTCATGAACCACATAAGGATCCACCAGTGTCATTGCATGTTTTTTCTTTCCATGAACCACGGCTAGAGTCATTGCATGTCTGTTCTTTTCATGAACCACGGCTAGAGTCATTGCATGTCTGTTCCTGTAAACAAACCACATAAGGATCCACCATTGTCATTGCATGTTTGTTCTTTTCATGAACCACATAAGGATCTACCAGTGTCATTGCATGCCTGTTCTTTTCATGAAGCACACCCAGTGTCATTGCATGTGTTTTACTTCCATAAACCAAATGTGGATCCACCTGTGTCATTGCATGTCTGTTCTTCTCATGAACCACATAAGGATCTACCAGTGCCATTACATGTCTGTTCTTTTCATGAACCACACCCAGTGTCATTTTATGTGTGTTTCTTCCATAAACCACATATGGATCCACCGGTGTGATTGCATGTCTGTTCCTTCCATAAACCACCTAAGGATCCACCAGTGTTATTGCATGTCTGTTCTTTTCATGAACCATGGCTAGAGTCATTGCATGTCTGTTCGTTTCATGAACGACGGCTATAGTCATTGCATGTATGTTCCTCTAAACAAACCACATAAGGATCCACCAGTGTCATTGCGTGTGTGTTCTTCTCATGAACCACACCAAGTGTCATTGCATGTGTGTTCTTCTGAACAAACCACATAAGTATCCACAAGTGTCATTGCCTGTCTGTTCTTTTCATGAACCACATAAGGATCCACCAGTATCATTGCATGTCTGTTCTTTTCATGAATCACATCCAGTGTCATTGCATGTCTTTTCTTTTCCATAAACCACATATGGATCCAGCTAGTGTGATTGCATGTCTGTTCCTCTAAACAAACCACATAAGGATCCACCAGTGTCATTGCGTGTCTGTTCTTTTCATGAACCACACCCAGTGTCATTGCATGCGTGTTCTTCTAAACAAACCACATAAGGATCCACCAGTGTCATTGCCTATATGTTCTTTTCATGAACCACACCCAGTTTCATTGCATGTGTGTTATTCTAAACAAACCACATAAGTCATTGCATGTCTGTTCTTTTCATGAACCACACCCAGTGTCATTGCATGTCTGTTCTTTTCATGAACCATTGCTAGAGTCATTGCATGTTTGTTCCTGTAAACAAACCACTTAAGGATACACCAGTGTCATTGCATGTCTATTCTTTTCATGAACCACATAAGGCTCTACCAGTGTCATTGCATGTCTGTTCTTTTCATGAACCACACCCAGTGTCATTGCATGTGTGTTACTTCCATAAACCACATGTGGATCCACCGGTGTCATTGCATGTCTGTTCCTCTAAACAAACCACATAAGGATCCACCAGTGTCACTGCATGTGTGTTCTTTTAATGAACCACATAAGGATGGGCCCACCAGTGTCATTGCATGTCTGTTCTTTTCATGAACCACACCCAGTGTCAGTGCATGTCTGTTGTATTCATGAACCACACCCACTTCACTGCATATTTGTTCTTTTCAAGAACCACAGAAGGATCTACAAGTGTCATTGCATGTCTTTTCTTTTCCATAAACCACATATGGATCCACCTAGTGTCATTGCATGTCTGTTCCTCTAAACAAACCACATAAGTATCCACTAGTGTCATTGCGTGTGTGTTCTTCTCATGAACGACATAAGGATCTACCAGTGTCATTGCATGTCTGTTCTTTTCATGAACCACACCCAGTGTCATTGCATGTGTGTTACTTCCATAAACCACATATGGATCCACCGGTGTGATTGCATGTCTGTTCCTTCCATAAACCACATAAGGATCCACCAGTGTCATTGCATGTCTGTTCTTTTCAGGAACCACGGCTAGAGTCATTGCATGTCTGTTCTTTTCATGAACCACGGCTATAGTTATTGCATGTCTGTTCCTCTAAACAAACCACATAAGGATCCACTAGTGTCATTGCGTGTGTGTTCTTCTCATGAACCACACCTAGTGTCATTGCATGTGTGTTCTTCTAAAAAACCACATAAGGATCCACCAGTGTCATTGCCTGTCTGTTCTTTTCATGAACCACATAAGGATCCCCTAGTGTCATTGCATGTCTGTTCTTTTCATGAATCACAGCCAGTGTCATTGCATGTCTGTTATTTTCCATAAACCAAATATGGATCCACCTAGTGTGATTGCATGTCTGTTCCTCTAAACAAACCACATAAGGATCCACAAGTGTCATTGCGTGTCTATTCTTTTCATGAACCACACCCAATGTCATTGCATGTGTGTTCTTCTAAACAAACCACATAAGGATCCACCAGTGTCATTGCCTATATGTTCTTTTCATGAACCACACCCAGTGTCATTGCATGTGTGTTATTATAAACAAACCACATAAGTCATTGCATGTTTGTTCTTTTCATGAACCACACCCGGTGTCATTGCATGTCCGTTCTTTTCATGAACCACGGCTCGAGTCATTGCATGTCTGTTCCTCTAAACAAACCACATAAGGATCCACCAGTGTCACTCCATGCCTGTTCTTTTAATGAACCACAGAAGGATCCACCAGTGTCACTGCATGTCTGTTCTTTTCATGAACCACACCCAGTGTGATTGCATGTGTGTTACTTCCATAAACCACATGTGGATCCACCGGTGTCATTGCATGTCTGTTCCTCTAAACAAACCACATAAGGATCGACCAGTGTCACTGCATGTTTGTTATTTTCATGAACCACATAAGGATGGGCCCACCAGTGTCATTGCATGTCTGTTCTTTTCATGAACCACACCCAGTGTCAGTGCATGTCTGTTCTATTCATGCACTACACCCACTTCACTGCATGTTTGTTCTTTTCATGAACCACAGAAGGATCTACCAGTGTCATTGCATGTCTTTTACTTCCATAAACCACATGTGGATCCATCTGTGTCATTGCATGTCTGTTCCTCTAAACAAACCACATAAGGATCCACTAGTGTCATTGTGTGTGTGTTCTTCTCATGAACGACATAAGGGTCTACCAGTGTCATTGCATGTCTGTTCTTTTCATGAACCCCACCCAGTGTCATTGCACGTGTGTTACTTCCATAAACCACATGTGGATCCACCGGTGTCATTGCATGTCTGTTCCTCTAAACAAACCACATAAGGATCCACCAGTGTCACTCCATGTGTGTTCTTTTAATGAACCACGGCTAGAGTCATTGCATGTCTGTTCTTTTCATGAACCACGACTAGAGTCATTGCATTTCTGTTCCTCTAAATAAACCACATAAGGATCCACTAGTGTCATTGCATGTCTGTTCTTTTCATGAACCACACCCAGTGTCATTGCACGTGTGTTACTTCCATAAACCACATATGGATCCACCGGTGTGATTGCATGTCTTTTCCTTCCACAAACCACATAAGGATCCACCAGTGTCATTGCATGTCTGTTCTTTTCATGAACCACGGCTAGAGTCATTGCATGTCTGTTCTTTTCATGAACCACGGCTAGAGTCATTGCATGTCTGTTCCTCTAAACAAACCACATAAGGACCCACCAGTGTCATTGCATGTCTGTTCCTTCCATAAACCACATAAGGATCCACCAGTGTCATTGCATGTCTGTTCTTTCCATGAACCACGCCTAGAGTCATTGCATGTCTGTTCTTTTCATGAACCACGGCTAGAGTCATTGCATGTCTGTTCCTGTAAACAAACCACATAAGGATCCACCGTTGTCATTGCATGTTTGTTCTTTTCATGAACCACATAAGGATCTACCAGTGTCATTGCATGCATGTTCTTTTCATGAAGCACACCCAGTGTCATTGCATGTGTCTTACTTCCATAAACCACATGTGGATCCACCTGTGTCATTGCATGTATGTTCTTCTCATGAACCACATAAGGATCTACCAGTGCCATTACATGTCTGTTCTTTTCATGAACCACACCCAGTGTCATTGCATGTGTGTTACTTCCATAAACCACATATGGATCCACCGGTGTGATTGCATGTCTGTTCCTTCCATAAACCACCTAAGGATCCACCAGTGTTATTGCATGTCTGTTCTTTTCATGAACCATGGCTAGAGTCATTGCATGTCTGTTCGTTTCATGAACGACGGCTATCGTCATTGCATGTATGTTCCTCTAACAAACCACATAAGGATCCACCCGTGTCATTGCGTGTGTGTTCTTCTCATGAACCACACCTAGTGTCATTGCATGTGTGTTCTTCTGAACAAACCACATAAGGATCCACAAGTGTCATTGCCTGTCTGTTCTTTTCATGAACCACATAAGGCTCCACCAGTATCATTGCATGTCTGTTCTTTTCATGAACCACACCCGGTGTCATTGCATGTCTGTTCTTTTCATGAACCATGGCTAGAGTCATTGCATGTTTGTTCCTCTAAACAAACCACTTAAGGATCCACCAGTGTCATTGCATGTCTGTTCTTTTCATGAACCACACCCAGTGTCATTGCATGTGTTACTTCCATAAACCACATGTGGATCCACCGGTGTCATTGCATGTCTGTTCCTCTAAACAAACCACATAAGGATCCACCAGTGTCACTGCATGTCTGTTCTTTTAATGAACCACATAAGGATGGGCCCACCAGTGTCATTGCATGTCCGTTCTTTTCATGAACCACACCCAGTGTCAGTGCATGTCTGTTGTATTCATGAACCACACCCACTTCACTGCATGTTTGTTCTTTTCATGAACCACAGAAGGATCTACAAGTGTCATTGCATGCCTTTTACTTCCATAAACCACATTTGGATCCTCCAGTGTCATTGCATGTCTGTTCCTCTAAACAAACCACATAAGGATCCACTAGTGTCATTGCGTGTGTGTTCTTCTCATGAACGACATAAGGATCTACAAGTGTCATTGCATGTCTGTTCTTTTCATGAACCACACCCAGTGTGATTGCATGTGTGTTACTTCCATAAACCACATATGGATCCACCGGTGTGATTGCATGTCTGTTCCTTCCATAAACCACATAAGGATCCACCAGTGTCATTGCATGTCTGTTCTTTTCAGGAACCACGGCTAGAGTCATTGCATGTCTGTTCTTTTCATGAACCACGGCTATAGTTATTGCATGTCTGTTCCTCTAAAAACCACATAAGGATCCACTAGTGTCATTGCGTGTGTGTTCTTCTCATGAACCACACCTAGTGTCATTGCATGTGTGTTCTTCTAAACAAACCACATAAGGATCCACCAGTGTCATTGCCTGTCTGTTCTTTTCATGAACCACATAAGGATCCCCTAGTGTCATTGAATGTCTGTTCTTTTCATGAATCACAGCCAGTGTCATTGCATGTCTGTTATTTTCCATAAACCAAATATGGATCCACCTAGTGTGATTGCATGTCTGTTCCTCTAAACAAACCACATAAGGATCCACAAGTGTCATTGCGTGTCTATTCTTTTCATGAACCACACCCAGTGTCATTGCATGTGTGTTCTTCTAAACAAACCACATAAGGATCCACCAGTTTCATTTGCCTATATGTTCTTTTCATGAACCACACCCAGTGTCATTGCATGTGTGTTATTCTAAACAAACCACATAAGTCATTGCATGTTTGTTCTTTTCATGAACCACACCCGGTGTCATTGCATGTCCGTTCTTTTCATGAACCACGGCTAGAGTCATTGCATGTCTGTTCCTCTAAACAAACCACATAAGGATCCACCAGTGTCATTGCATGTTTGTTCTTTTCATGAACCACATAAGGATCTACCAGTGTCATTGAATGTCTGTTCTTTTCATGGACCACACCCAGTGTGATTGCATGTGTGTTACTTACATAAACCACATGTGGATCCACCGGTGTCATTGCATGTCTGTTCCTCTAAACAAACCACATAAGGATCGACCAGTGTCACTGGATGTTTGTTCTTTTCATGAACCACATAAGGATGGGCCCACCAGTGTCATTGCATGTCTGTTCTTTTCATGAACCACACCCAGTGTCATTGCATGTCTGTTCTATTCATGCACTACACCCACTTCACTGCATGTTTGTTCTTTTCATGAACCACAGAAGGATCTCCCAGTGTCATTGCATGTCTTTTACTTCCATAAACCACATGTGGATCCACCGGTGTCATTGCATGTCTGTTCCTCTAAACAAACCACATAACGATCCACTAGTGTCATTGTGTGTGTGTTCTTCTCATGAACGACATAAGGATCTACCAGTGTCATTGCATGTCTGTTCTTTTCATGAACCCCACCCAGTGTCATTGCACGTGTGTTACTTCCATAAACCACATATGGATCCACCGGTGTGATTGCATGTCTGTTTCTTCTATAAACCACATAAGGATCCACCAGTGTCATTGCATGTATGTTCTTTTCATGAACCACGGCTAGAGTCATTGCATGTCTGTTCTTTTCATGAACCACGACTAGAGTCATTGCATGTCTGTTCCTCTAAATAAACCACATAAGGATCCACTAGTGTCATGTCTGTTCTTTTCATGAACCACACCAAGTGTCATTGCACGTGTGTTACTTCCATAAACCACATATGGATCCACCGGTGTGATTGCATGTATTTTCCTTCCATAAACCACATAAGGATCCACCAGTGTCATTGCATGTCTGTTCTTTTCATGAACCACGGCTAGAGTCATTGCATGTCTGTTCTTTTCATGAACCACGGCTAGAGTCATTGCATGTCTGTTCCTCTAAACAAACCACCTAAGGACCCACCAGTGTCATTGCATGTCTGTTCTTTTCATGAACCACATAAGGATCCACCAGTGTCATTGCATGTTTCTTCTTTCCATGAACCACGCCTAGAGTCATTGCATGTCTGTTCTTTTCATGAACCACGGCTAGAGTCATTGCATGTCTGTTCCTGTAAACAAACCACATAAGGATCCACCGTTGTCATTGCATGTTTGTTCTTTTCATGAACCACATAAGGATCTACCAGTGTCATTGCATGCCTGTTCTTTTCATGAAGCACACCTAGTGTCATTGCATGTGTCTTACTTCCATAAACCACATGTGGATCCACCTGTGTCATTGCATGTCTGTTCTTCTCATGAACCACATAAGGATATACCAGTGCCATTACATGTCTGTTCTTTTCATGAACCACACCCAGTGTCATTGCATGTGTGTTACTTCCATAAACCACATATGGATCCACCGGTGTGATTGCATGTCTGTTCCTTCCATAAACCACCTAAGGATCCACCAGTGTTATTGCATGTCTGTTCTTTTCATGAACCATGGCTAGAGTCATTGCATGTCTGTTCGTTTCATGAACGACGGCTATAGTCATTGCATGTATGTTCCTCTAAACAAACCACATAAGGATCCACCAGTGTCATTGCGTGTGTGTTCTTCTCATGAACCACACCTAGTGTCATTGCATGTGTGTTCTTCTGAACAAACCACATAAGGATCCACAAGTGTCATTACCTGTCTGTTCTTTTCATGAACCACATAAGGATCCACCAGTATCATTGCATGTCTGTTCTTTTCATGAATCACATCCAGTGTCATTGCATGTCTTTTCTTTTCCATAAACCACATATGGATCCACCTAGTGTGATTGCATGTCTGTTCCTCTAAACAAACCACATAAGGATCCACCAGTGTCATTGCGTGACGTTCTTTTCATGAACCACACCCAGTGTCATTGCATGCGTGTTCTTCTAAACAAACCACATAAGGATCCACCAGTGTCATTGCCTATATGTTCTTTTCATGAACCACACCCAGTTTCATTGTATGTGTGTTATTCTAAACAAACCACATAAGTCATTGCACGTCTGTTCTTTTCATGAACCACACCCGGTGTCATTGCATATCTGTTCTTTTCATGAAGCATGGCTAGAGTCATTCCATGTTTGTTCCTCTAAACAAACCACTTAAGGATCCACCAGTGTCATTGCATGTCTGTTCTTTTCATGAACCACATAAGGATCTACATGTGTCATTGCATGTCTGTTCTTTTCATGAACCACACCCAGTGTCATTGCATGTGTGTTACTTCCATAAACCACATGTGGATCCACCGGTGTCATTGCATGTCTGTTCCTCTAAACAAACCACATAAGGATCCACCAGTGTCACTGCATGTCTGTTCTTTTAATGAACCACATAAGGATGGGCCCACCAGTGTCATTGCATGTCTGTTCTTTTCATGAACCACACCCAGTGTCAGTGCATGTCTGTTGTATTCATGAACCACACCCACTTCACTGCATGTTTGTTCTTTTCATGAACCACAGAAGAATCTACAAGTGTCATTGCATGTCTTTTACTTCCATAAACCACATTTGGATCCTCCGGTGTCATTGCATGTCTGTTCCTCTAAACAAACCACATAAGGATCCACTAGTGTCATTGCGTGTGTGTTCTTCTCATGAACGACATAAGGATCTACAAGTGTCATTGCATGTCTGTTCTTTTCATGAACCACACCCAGTGTCATTGCATGTGTGTTACTTCCATAAACCACATATGGATCCACCGGTGTGATTGCATGTCTGTTCCTTCCATAAACCACATAAGGATCCACCAGTATCATTGCATGTCTGTTCTTTTCAGGAACCACGGCTAGAGTCATTGCATGTCTGTTCTTTTCATGAACCACGGGTATAGTTATTGCATGTCTGTTCCTCTAAACAAACCACATAAGGATCCACTAGTGTCATTGCGTGTGTGTTCTTCTCATGAACCACACCCAGTGTCATTGCATGTGTGTTCTTCTAAACAAACCACATAAGGATCCACCAGTGTCATTGCCTGTCTGTTCTTTTCATGAACCACATAAGGATCCCCTAGTGTCACTGCATGTCTGTTCTTTTCGTGAATCACAGCCAGTGTCATTGCATGTCTGTTATTTTCCATAAACCAAATATGGATCCACCTAGTGTGGTTGCATGTCTGTTCCTCTAAACAAACCACATAAGGATCCACAAGTGTCATTGCGTGTCTATTCTTTTCATGAACCACACCCAGTGTCATTGCATGTGTGTTCTTCTAAACAAAACACATAAGGATCCACCAGTGTCATTGCCTATATGTTCTTTTCATGAACCACACCCAGTGATTCAAGAAGTCCATCAGAATGGAGTTTCTTCATATGCTTCACTCCAATTTTACCAAGACGACAGTGCCACATGTATGTGGAATTATCATTCAATTTTATTCGTTTAGCATCTATGTTGTGAACATGTGTATCACTACTATCGAGATTTAGTAAGAATAAACCATTCATCTCAGGTGCATTACCATAAAAGATATTATTCATATAAATCGAACAACCTTTATTCTCGGACTTAAAAGAGTAACCGTCTCGCAATAAACAGGATCCAGATATAATGTTCATGCTTAACGCAAGCACCAAATAACAATTATTTAAATTTAAAACTAATCCCGAAGGTAGATGTAGAGGGAGCATGCCGACGGCGATCACATCAACCTTGGAGCCATTTCCAACGCGCATCGTCACCTCGTCTCTTGCCAGTCTTCGTTTATTCCGCAGCTCCTGTTTCGAGTTACAAATATGAGCAACCGAACCAGTATCAAATACCCAAGCACTACTACGATTACTAGTAAGATACACATCTATAACACATATATCAAATATACCTTTCTTCTTGATGTTGCCGTTCTTCAGATCCGCCAGGTATTTGGGGCAGTTACGCTTCTAGTGACCAGCACCCTTGTAGTAGAAGCACTCAGTTTCAGGCCTAGGACCAGCCTTGGGCTTCTTAGCAGGTGCGGCACCTTTCTTGCCGTCCGTCTTGAAGTTTCCCTTGTTCCTAGGCTTGCCCTGTCTCTTGAAATTGGTGGTCTTATTGACCATCAACACTTGGTGCTCCTTCTTGATCTCCACTTCAGCAGTTTTCAGCATGGACGATAGTTCAGGCAACGTCTTGTTCATGCAGTGCATGTTGTAGTTCATCACAAAGTTCTTGTAACTTGGTGGCAGTGATTGAAGGAGACGGTGAATCCCCAATTCATTAGGAATCGATATTCCCAACTCTTGGAGCTTGTTTGCGTACCCAGACATGGTGAGCACGTGCTCGCCAACGAAGCTTCCCTCTTCCATCTTACAGTTAAAGAACTTCTCGGAGGCCTCATAGCTCTCCATGGCCGCGCGAGTCTCAAAAATTAGCCTGAGCTCCTTAATGATCTCGAACAGGTCGTGGTGCTCAAAACGCTTCTGGAGCTCCGCTTCTAAACCGTACAGGATGGCACACTGAACTGTGGAGTAATGATTTTTCCGAGTGGCGTAAACATTCTTTACGTCATCGGTGGCATCATCTACAGGTGGGTCACCTAGCGGTGCTTCGAGCACATAGGTCAACTGACTAGCCCTGAGGACGATCTTCAGTCCCTGGAACCAGTCCGTGAAATTGCTTCCATTGTTCTTAAGCTTTTCTTTCTCTAGGAACACATTGAAATTGATGGAGGGGGTCGCCATAATCTACAACAATTTGCAAGTAGTTTAGACTAAGTTTATGACAAATTGAGTTCAAATTTAATTCTTAAACTAACTAGGTGAACTCCCACTCAAAACAACATCCCTCACATTGTCTTAGTGATTACACGAACCAAGTCCACTACACCAAGTCCGATCTTCACGAGAGAAGATGTAGTTTCATTGGCGAACAATCTTCATGTTCATCATATCATTTATATGACTCATGCTCTACCTTTCGGTATTCCGTGTTCCGAGACCATGTCTATACATGCTAGGCTCGTCAAGATAACCTTAGTTTCCGCATGTGCAAATCTGGCTTGCACCCGTTGTATGCACACGTAGAATCTATCACATCCGATCATCACGAGATGCTTCGAAACGATGAGTCTTAGCAACGGTGCCAACTAAGGGTGAACACTTTATTACTTGATATTTAGTGAGAGGGATCATCTTATAATGCTACCGTCGCGATCTAAGCAATACAAGATGCATAAAGGATTAACATCACAGGCAATTCATAATTAGTGTGATATGATATGGCCCTTTCTTCTTGCGCCTTTGATCTCCATCTCCAAAGCACGAACATGATCTCCATCATCACCAGCATTGCGTCAAGGTCAGTGGCGCCGCTTCATGGTTGTCCATCATCACCAGCAACTATTACAACTACTTGGAATAAAGCTATTACAAGATGAATAGACACACAGGTCTTAACAGAATTAAAGACAACCATTAGGCTCCTGCCGGTTGCCATATTACAACAAGGATCATTGCATACATCAAATACAATCACAATCACATGATGGCCATATCACATCACAAAGCCCCTGCAAAAACAAGTTAGACGCCTCTAATTTTCTTTGCATGTTTTACGTGGTTTGGGGCTTTCGCATAAGACCGATCTTACCTACGAACAAGGACCACAACGTTGATACAAGTGTTGTCAGATGCTCACTGTAAATTGAATCTTAACTATGGTGGGAGAGACAAACACCTGCAAAGCCACTTGTGCAAAGCAAGTTGCACGTCAAGCGTGGAGCAAGTCTCATGTGCGATGACATGTAATGTTAGCCCGAGCCGCTTCATCCCACCATGCCGCAAGATGCAAAGTACATGCTAAGACACCGACAACAAAAGCATAAACACCCACAAAAACATTGTGTTCTACTCGTGCAACAGATCTACGCATAGATACGGCTCTGATACCACTGATGGGTTCGTAGCATGAAAAACAAAAAATTTCTACCGCAAGAACGAACAAAACCCAGATCTAATCTAGATAAAAGCCAAGATCTAATCTATTAGACATGTGCAACGAGATAGATAGGAACTAACCCTCGTAGATCCGAAAGCGTTAACGAGATTAGATCTCGTGGTTGATGTAGTCGATCACTTGCCGATCTCAAGATCGTGTGGACGATCCTTCCGGCAGCGCTTCCGCAGTCGGTCAAGTGGACGATCCTTCCGGCGCGGCGTTTCCGCAGCGCTTCCGCAGTCGGTCACACGTGCGGAGTCGAAGCAGACCTTCCTCTCCTCGTTCCAGCGAGCAGCGGAGGTAGTAGATCTTCTCCACGGAATCACAGCAGCACGACGGCGTGGTGGTGGTGGTGGAGTAGAGAATTCTGCAGGGCTTCGCCTATGCCTGTGCAGAAGAAAGGAGGAGGAGAGAGGCGGCAGAGATTGGGAGTTATGGAGGAGGGGCAAGGGGTGGCGCCTCCCCTTCTATTTAAAGGAGGGAGGGCGCCTGGGGAGGGGGAGTCCTAGTAGGACTCCCCACCTCCTTGGGCCGGCGGATTGGGGAGGGGGGAGGAGTCCTCCTCCCCCACGACTCCTTGTCTTGACCCACCAGGACTCCTTGATCCCTTCCTTGGTTTTCAAGAAAACTCCAAGAAATCTTCTAGAACCTTCCGGAACATTCCGAAACCTTCTAGAATCCTCATACAAACACTCCGGAACATTTCCTAACTCAGAAAATGATCCCCAATATATGAATCTTATTCTCCGGACAATTTCGGATCTCCTCGTGATGTCCCGGATCCAATCCGAGGCTCCGAACAATATTCGGTCTCCAACGCACATTCCATATCTACTTAAAACAACTTTTAACCTTAAGTGTGTCACCCTACGGTTCGTGAATATGTAGACATGACAGAGACACATCTCCTATCAATAACTATCAGCGGGACCTGGAGATCCATAATGGCTCCCACATACTCAACGATGACTTCATGATCGATTGAACCATTTACATACGAAACCAATTCCCTTTGTCACGCGATACTATACTTATCCGAGGTTTGATCGTCAGCATCTCCATACCTAGTTCTACCTCGTTACTGATAAGTACTCTTTACTCGTTCCGTGATATGTCATCCCTCGTGACACAGTCACATGCTTGCAAGCTAACTAGATGACATTCCACCGAGAGGGCCCAGAGCATATCTATCCGTCATATGGATGGACAAATCCCAATCTTGGTCCATGCGCTTCAACACATACTTTCAGAATACCCAATGACACCTTTATGACCATCCAGTTACGAAGCGGTGTTTGATGTCATCGAAGTACCCATCCGGTGATGGTGATTAACACAACCTCATGGTCGAAGGATTAGGTTACTATGCATTTAAAAAGCTTACAGCAATACGAACTTAATGACTTGATCTTATGCTACACTTACTATGGGTGTGTGTCCATCACATCATTCTCCTAATGATATAACCTTGTTATTAATCACATCCAATGTCCATGATCAGGAAACCATGATCATCAATTAATCAACAAGCTAGTTCAACAAGAGGCTTACTAGGGACTCTCTTATGTTTACAAAACACACATGTATTAGTGTTTCCTAATAATACAATTATAGCATGGGATGTAAACATTCATCATAAACACAAAGATATAATAATAACCACTTTTATTATTGCCTCTTGGGCATATCTCCAACAACCAATTCATCAGCCTCATTGGGCAGTGTGTATTCTAGAGCACGTCGGGCCTGAACGACGCCCACATGACCGACATCCTCCGTCACAGGGATATCCTTGACACCTTTGCAAAAAACATGTCAATCTTGCAGGTACCATTGCTCCTCGTGGCGTGGAGAACCAAGGTTGAAGATGAAGGGCATCTCAAGAATTTCGATATAATTTTCGTTTTTGTTGAGGTGCTTTGTAATGTTCGATGTTTCTTTTAATGTCAAGGTCCTTTTCAGAAAAAATAACCGAGAAGGGAAGACGTATGAGAGATGGAAAATCATACGATGATGCTCCATGTATTATATGGAAAAATAAATTAAAGTAATTCAACAAAACATTTTAGTAATTCAACAATTATTTTTAGAGCTTCACCTATTATAATTCTATATAAATAAAAGAACGTGCAACTTAGCAGTGCTAGTAAAGGTTTACTAGTACGTACCTCCATCTCGGTGTACTATTACGTACACTATACTACTAGTACTAGCAGTACTAGTGTAGTACTTGCACGTATTCTTAGGTCTTCAAAGCATCGTGTACATGGTCAGATATTAATTAAAAACTAGAGTACTCCGCACCTACTCCTACTCGGGAAACACAACGCTTTCCTAGTTTTCTCCACGTCAGTCTCTTTCTGTTTTGCTTCCCTAGAGTGAGATGAGGAGTCTACTAGTAGTATTTAACTCGCAAGTCTCTCTCGCTCGCTCTCATGAACCCTCTCTCTTCTCTCTCGCTCGGTCTAAAAAATTCCTTAGATCCGCAGTTGAAGCTACGATTGACATGAGCGGAAGCTCTATGGCGAACAAGTGGGTTAAAGCTGCGATTGACTGGAGTGATATGAAGTAGTTCTTCAGCTGCAGGCTTTGTTCCCAAATTGTTCGTGCCCCGCGTACATGGTTAAGTACTTCTTTCTTTAGGATGTTTTCCTTCTGTGTCACACGGATTCGATACAACTGTTGTTTTTGGGCTAAATCTCCTTTTCTTGCACGAGAAGTGCTCTGGCTATGCGCACATTGCATGCACAGAATGCATTCGAAAATTATCCGATGGAAACTGCCTAGGATTGGAGTACGGGGGCATCATCGAACCAACCATTTTTGTGGATCAGCTTTCCTCGGCAGTGAGGTTCATGTGCGGCAACAAAGGGTGCGCCATGAGGGGCATCTTCTTTGAGTACATCGAACGCGAGACGACATGCCCGCATGGGGCAGAGGGCGCCATAGGTTCTTGACGGAAAAGAACCGTATGATATGCAGGTGTCCATGTGTGTGCTAATTCCGTCTAGAGTATGGTTTTTAGTTTCTGTCATGGTTGTAGCGTACCTATACTAGTTATGTTATAAATAAATTAAATCATCATCGCAGATAGTTTCTATCTTTTACCGATAATAAGGCGAAGTACCACCAGCTTGTGCATCCACATAGTTGCTCTCCTTTAGCTAGAAAGCTTGAAAATTCAGGGTGTTACCACTGCATCCATAGAGTTTCACTCTTTTACATAAAAAGGGAGAATGAAATCCCATCTCAAACAGATCTAGGGTTCAAAATAGACCGGGATTGATAAGTTTGGAGTGCCACATTTAAGGATTTGGTGTTGGGGCTCGAATTTACCTTTTCCCTACAAATTCAATGTTTATTTTGGACTTTCCACTATAAATAGAACCATGGAGCCCCCACAAAAAAATATAAAAAATAGAACCATGGAGAGACGACGAGCCAGGGCTGACGTTGGGGGAGTGATGAGCGGCCTCGCCTTCGAGTTCTCCGCTCTCACCCATTTCCCCTAGCCTCTTCCTCCTCATCCAGGCCAGCGCTAGAGAACCCAAAATTAAAAAACCAACTCCTCACCATCGACTAGCCCCCACCCCACCCCTCCCTCGCCCACCCCCACCAAAAAATCCTACAATGGCAGCACCACCGGAACTGGAGCGCTCCTCACAAGAGCGCATCATCGAGTCTGGCCCCCATATATTCCGTGTCTGCCGCGTCTCTGCAGCCACAACCAACTTCTCCGTCGTCGAGCCGCAGTTAGTTGACGAGGCGACGCCGTACACAATGACACTGAAGATCTTATTCTCGAGGATGTACGAGCTCAGGAGGATGCCTGGCTCCCTCCTAGCCCCTCTAGAGGATGACGATGTCGCGACCACACCCTGCGAAGAGGAGGTGTTGAATCTCAGCCTGCCTCCCAGCAAACTGTGAAGAGCGAGCAAGGTCATGGAAACTATGCGGAAGGTTCTTGGCCGTGTATGGCTGCTGAAGAACCTGTAACTCAAGACGGAGGAGTGGGACATCATCATGCCTTATGACATTCTGCACCGGCTCTGGCATGAGACGTGTGTGTGGTTGACGGGTTCCACTTCCACCTAACCTCCAGCGTTGACCTCCGGCTCATCGTCAACAAGCCGTCGCTTCAAGACAATTGGTACCTGGTTGAGCAGAAGGATGGCCACTACAGCATATGCATGCATGAGCTGTCGAAGTGCACAACGATGCGTCTCCGTGGATGAAACCATCCGTACCACCGCAAGTGCATCTTCACTTTGTTTGAGACCAACGCTAGATGCCCTATCTACCGAGGCAATGTGCTCGCCCATATCTACTGAAACGAGGTGCATATGCCACCTTCTGTATGAAACCTGGTCATGTGGTTGCTATTTAATTAATGTACTAAACCTGTTCTACATATGTTTGCACTTGTTGCATTAAGCTTAATCCAATTTAGATAGGGAAAACAATTAGTCTAGGATTACAGTCCAACAGGAAAATGTCATCATGTCTCATACATTTTAAAATGAGAAAACCAAAACGAATCAATGTTCGTCATCTCACTACATAATTTGAAACAATAGTCTAATCATCGTCACCATCATCGCTGTATTCTAGATCCACATATTTTGACCGGGTTGGATCTTCTTCCTCTTGCCATTCATCATACATGTCCTGAGATTCATCAAGTAGAACTAGTTTATTCCTGTCTTTGTCTACTACACTAACCTTGATAGTGAAATCTACTTATCCATCATGCGCAGAGCTACCTCTAGTAATCAAATTTTTATTGACATCAGCCAGTTCAGTTACCATACAACATCTTGGTGGGCAACATCAATGGTGATTGGCTCGTCATACTCATTCACATCATAGGTGCTCCTTGCTCACATATTGCCAATCCTTATTATCTCTATCATCCAAGAATATTACCTTGGAAGCTTGAGTTAAAAAATATAAGGTTCCTCCTTGTACCACTCAGAAGTAGTATTGATCGATATGAATTTCCCATCATTTTTGGGGCCTCTTTTCTTGTTCAGATCTATGTCATACCAATAACACTTGAATAGAACCACATATCACCACTAGTCTTGTCATTATAGTTCAACTCAATAGCCTCTTTTATGCGACCATAATGATCATAGTCCTCTGACTTCTTCATTTTGGCTATCAAGTGCTCTCCATTGGTCCTGATGCCACTGCTTTGTGTCTTCAAATGTTTCTCACGCTCATAAGTGTTGTAGTGGATACCATCGTCATTGCAAGCTGAAGTTGTATGCACCCTCTTTGCAGGACCACGTGATAGGGCATAGAGACCATCACTAACATCACATGGGTTCTCTTCACGTAGCATTGTGATCTACAGTTATACAAAATAATCAAGAGGTCATCAATAGGTAGTGGTTGCAACACTAATCCGTCCAGACTAAATATTTCTATGAAAGATCGAATCTTGTCGTATTCAACTCCTTGAACATTGTTGTAAATTTGTTACCGACATGTCGATTATTTCATAGATGTGAAACATTCGTGTCTGTTTCTTTATAGATCCAAATACAACTGATAGGCTTTAATCCTTTCCGGAGGGTCTTCTAAGTTCAATAACTTGGTTTCTCATGTATGGAACTATCACGAATGATATGGCTTCTAGCCATTTCATGGAGTCAGGGCCCATCATCGCTTCTTTGCATGTAGTCGGTTCATCATTGTCAAACAATAAAGATTTAATCTCAAATCTTAGTTACCCAACCTACGCGGTTCAATAGGAACTTAGACCTCCGTGACCACAACCTTTGAGGCACGTGAGCCATGAGCATTGTGGCTGCCCTCGGGACACTTTCTAGCGCTGCGCAACTTAGCACATATAGCTAAGGTTCAATAAACTTATCAAAGTTCTATTGTCCTCCCACTTAACTTTTCGCAAAACATTCTTCTCAAGAAACTTGACATTCTAAGTGACAAACACTTTTGTATTTGGTGTTATGGAGGAATACCCACCGGTTATTCGGAATAACCTACAAAGACATGCTCATCTGACTTTGGTTGTAAACATTTTACTTATGCCTAACATACCAAAACTTAAGAAAAGACAACTTGGGTTTTATTCCAAACCATAACTCATATGGTGTCATTTCAACGGATCATGTTGGAGCTCTTTTCAGTGTAATAGCAGTAGTCACTAACGCATAATCTTTAAAATGTAATGGCAAATTTATAAATAACATCGTTGATCCTACCATGTCAAACATGGTTTGATTACATTTCACGAACACTCCATACACTTATGGTGTTTCGAGAAACACAAGTCAATGGAACGATTCCTCAAATCTTAGGTGTTTTGCTAAACTTGTAACTCAAATATCTTCCTTTATGATCCAATCATAAATTTTTCATTTTCTTGTTACAATGATTTTCCACTTCATCTTGAAATCATTTGAATATTTTAAAATGTTTCATACTTCTCCCTTATTAAGTAAATTTACACATGTATTTACTCAAATTTCGAAGAAAGCATACGAAGTTTAAATCCATCTCTCACGACTACACATAATGGAATATATACATCATTATGCACAATGTCCAATAATTCAGTCGCTCGTTCTTCTTTGGCCTATGAATGAGGTTATAATTATCTCCAGGAAAGTTTCACAGGCGTCAATTGATCAAAATCAAAAGACTCGAAAAATCCATTAAGATGGAGTTTTCTTCTTGTTTTCTTTTTGATATAATTTAAATGGCGATGTCACTCATAAAGTGATATTTCAATCATTCGTCTTGCGACAGTTTGGCATCACTATTTATGGACGTGATTTATCCAACTAGATTTGTAAAAGTTCATCCATCTTCTATGGAATACGATAATTATTTGAATAACCATTATTCTCATAATATGAGAACAAAATAACAATTATCAATACAAATCTTGAAGTAAAAATTTGATGTCAACGAGAAACACAATAACCCTTTATTTGTTTTTGATGAACATCATCACATATTCTTTTGCTAGTTACTTAGACCATTGTAGTTCATGAATTGTGTTGTTATATATGATGCTTCATACCAACAAATTCGGTATCCAATACCCAAGAACCACATTGTTTAACAAGCAAAGAATACACCCATAACGTGTATATCATATATACCTAAGCTGGACTTTTCCAGTCTTTTTCCTTTCTGCCAAATATTTACCAGATTCCCTTTCAGCATTATCTTTCCTTTTTAAAAGAATCTACCAACATCAATACTGGCGCCATACATGTGACACGTAGTCCAAAGATTGTATAGTCAAATACTAACACCTTTGGACTTGCACTTTGAAGTTGATCACCATCATCAAATGTTTGGTGTTCTTTTAAATTTCATTCCTTTTAGTAATCATTTTAATGTAGTAAACATTTTACCAACATATTTTATTCATCCTTATCATGACAACTTTCATGATCAAGCTACTATAACTCATAAGGACGAATGGCGAATATAATGCTACTTCCCAAAACCTTTTGGGAGATCAGGACGCCTAGCGTCTCCAACTTTCGCAAATTCTCATACTATATGAGAACATATATCTTACTAAAATTATATTCTATCATATTGGAACTAAACATTGTTTCAGATATCACAATATCTTTCACGCATGATGGTTTCTGAAAAAATTCTTTCAGCTCCTAGATAACCTTAATACTGAAACAACTTTCGAATATCAAATATCATGGAGGCAAGCATGATACTTGTATACTAGTGCTGGAATTTGTTACTATTGATTCAATACTACTTATTGAATTTCATGGAGTATGTGAGGTTTTGATGAAAGTTTGCAATAGTAATTTAAACTTTAGATTGACACTCATAAAACAATATGATACCAGTTCGTAAAGTAAACATCCAGAATTCTATAGTTATATTATCTCAATCATAGCTAAAACACAAGGTAGTAAATGAATGCTATTAACTACAACGAACTTTGCAAATTCACTTCCATTTAGTTTATGACAAATTGAGTTCAACTTTAATCATATTACTATGTGAACTCCCACTCAAAACCAACATCCCTCAAGTCGTTTTGGTGATTACATGAACCAAATTCACTACGCCATGACCGATCATCACGAGTGATGGCACAACTCCAATAGCGAGCACCGTATGGGCATCATATCATCCATATGACTCGTGCTTTACCTTTCGGTTCATGTTCCGAGGCCATGTTTGTACATGCTAGGCTCTCCAAGTAAGAACCTTAGTACTTGCATGTGTAAAACTATCTTACACCCGTTGTATGTGAACATAGAGTCTATCACACCCGATCATCATGTGGTGCTTCGAAACGACGATCTTTCTTAATGGTGCATACTAAGGAAGAACATATTATTATCTTGATATTCTGTAGGAGGGGTCATCTTATAATGATACCGCCAAGTTCTAAGATAGACATAAGCATAAATAAGATGCAAGCAAACATCATATGTAAGAGTGACATAATATGGTTCTTGCACTTGATCTCTATCTTGTGCATCATGGTATAATCTCTATCATTCCATTTGTGTCACGCCAAGGTCTATGGCACTTACACTTTCACATATTATAATTTCCAATTGTATCAATCCATACTACAAATTATGACATTACCATATCATGACAAGCCCAGCAAAAATAAATCCATACACCTCTAATTTATCTTTTGCATATTTTATGTGGCTATGATTTTTCTAGGAAAGAACCGTTCTACTTGCGAACATCAACCACAACGGTGATAACCAAGTTATTAAGCAGATTGTTGTAAATCAGATATCAACTATAGTGGGAGAGACAGACACCCGCTAGCCACTTATGAAAAATGAGTTTCATGTCAAGCGTGGAACAGGTCTCTGATGTCTACGCACGCTTCTATTCTTGTAGACAGTGTTGGGCCTCCAAGTGCAGAGGTTTGTAGAACAGCAGCAAGTTTCCCTTAAGTGGATCACCCAAGGTTTATCAAACTCAGGGAGGAAGTGGTCAAAGGTATCCCTCTCAAGCAACCCTGCAATCAAGATATAAGAAGTCTCTTGTGTCCCCAACACACCCAATACACTTGTCAGGTGTATATGAGCACTAGTTCGGCGAAGAGATAGTGAAATACAAGTAATGTGGATGATTATAAGTGGTAATTCCAATCTGAAATAAGAGTGGCAACAAGCAAACATGTAACATGACTAATTGTAAACGGTATTTCAATGCTTAGAAACAAGGCCTAGGGATCATACTTTCAGTAGTGAACACTCTCTCATATAAATATCTTCTCTTCATTATTCTACCCTGAACTACTCTCCGGTTGGACGATGTAGGGCTATAACAACACACCTTAAAGTTCACATTCCCCATCTAGATAACTCCTCATTGTCACCTTGAGCCTTAGATGGTTCCAACAAACATCACAATCTCATAAAGACATCCAACTCAAATTATACTCATGATAAGTATTTATGTAACCTTAGCAAAAGTGCCACATGGTGTGCACACTGTCAACTTCACACACATGGGGATAAGCATAGATTAATTAAAGCACTTGAGTAGCAGAATAGATCTATAGATTACAAAGCTCATGATCTCATAAGATCACGCATAGAGAGAGATGAACACATAGCTACCGGTAGAGCCCTTAGCCTCGAGAGAGAACTACTCCCTCCTCATCATGGGAGTCAGCAACAGCGATGGAGATGGCAGTGGAGTCGATGGAGATGGCTCTGGGGGCACTTCCTGTCCCGGCAGGGTGCTGGAACAGAGACTTCTATCCCCCGAATCTCCTCTTTGGTGGCGGCGGCGCTGCGGAACTTTTCGTGGAAATATGATCTCGGCTCTAGGGTTTTTGTCCTGGGGGGAATATCTAGGCGAAGAGGCGATGCTAGAGGTGGGCCAGGGTGGCCACACCCCCTGGTGGTGTGGCCAAGGGTGAACTGTGCCACCCTAGGGTGTGCCTACCCCCTGGCTCCCCTTTGGACTCCGTGTCTTGTCGGGAAAAATAGGAACTTGAGGCTTTGTTTTGTCCAATTCTGAGAATATGTATTTGCTATTCTGAAACCAAAAATAGCATAAAATAGGCAACTGGCACGGTGGCATCTTGTTAATGGGTTAATTCTAGAAAATGTATAAAAATACCTCAAAGTGTAAACAAAACATAAGAAAGTAGCTATAAAAGAAGCATGGAACATCAAAAATTATAGATATGTTTACGACGTATCAACATCCCCAAGCTTAACTCCTGCTCGTCCTCGAGTAGGTAAGTGATAAAAATAATAATTTTTGAGGTGACATGCACCATCACAATCTTGATCAAGGTAATTGAAAAACATTGATAGCTGGGATCATAGTACTCTAACATAGACATGAAAGATATAGTTCTAACAATAAGACATAGCAACTATGTTGTAACATGAAAAGGTACAAACAAAAGATTCATAAATAACAATGCTTTGAAAGACGTTTGTTTGTTTCACATATAGAAAACATAATGAGAATGGTATTCAGCTTGTCCCTCATGGTATAGCAAAATAGAAATGCATAGGACACCTTCAAAGTTCATAAGGGTGACTAGATACAAATAGTTTAAGAACAAGAAATATCAAAGTTATGAATCAATCAACAAGTTTTGGGACAATGCACATTAAACTAAGAATGACCACTATGCTCTCTCAATAGGTGCATAAAGATAGAAGATGGAGACTTAACATAAAAGTAAAAGAAAGGCCCTTCATAGAAGGAAGCAGGGATTCAAGTCTCATAAAGAGCTTCCAAAAATTATGGTACTTATTAGCTTTCAGCTGACATTGCTCCTATCATAAGCATCTTTAGGTGATTAAGGTTAAAGTGAACAAATATGAGGATATGATTGACAAGTTATAAGCTGAAATCTCATGCCCCTTGCTTACGAGTATCGTTCCTCATGCTACTCAACTTTAGTCACAAGTAAGTTCTTGTCATTGTAAGTACATGTGTATCATAGAGAACCGCCAACGGGGTACCCCTTGCCCGATGATACAGAAGCTTTCCCATATCAAAATGACAAGGCAAGCAGACAATGAGCATCTCAGCGATCCTTTTATTTGCTATTTGCATAGGGTTTTCCCTTTATCTTTTCTTTTTTTCTTTTTTATTTAGGATGCTTCACAGATTGGTCACTATGGTTATGCTGCACATTTCCACCATGATTAGTCATGGCTTAGACTAGCCGCCCAGGCGTTTCTCTAACACATATACAAACTCCATGAGCCTTACAAGCTCCCCTTTCATTTCACACCGCCGGGATCCATAAGCAAAAAAACATGATATCAACTAAATAAAGTGCAATGTTGAAAGCGTTCCCCATGGTAACATGGTTCTGCTAATTCACAACTTACAAAACGCAAGCATATACGCAACATAGATGGGAACAATGGTTCAATTTTATTAAGTGCAAGAAAGTAAAGGGTGCCATCAAGTTCGTGAGAGCTTTAATCACTAATTTTCACATAACAAGTTTAATTCGGAAGGTAGATAAAAACATGAATATACTTGGAATAGCAATAATGCTAATAGGTAGGTATGGTGGACTCTTTGGAATAACTTGGTTTTATTTGGAGTTGGATGCATGAGTGGAACTAATACTTGGTACATGTGGAGGCTAGCAAAAGACTGGGAGTGACCAACTAAGAGAGCAATAATAGCCATAATCATGCAAAGCGACAAAACATTATTAATTAAAGCATAAAGCGATATTACAAGTCAAAAACTAAATGATCATAGAGGCTATGGTGACTTGGTATAGTATTAACATGGTGTGAGCAGGCGCCAAGTCAACCCAAATAAATCATCAAAGGAGAATACCACAATATTATGCTTTAATATGCTAAAACAACGCATTATTCTTTCAAGGCACATTAAGCAATCTCAATTGTTTGTAACAAGTCATGCTACAACAATAATCACTAAGCATAAAGTCAAAGCTATATCAAACATGACATGATAAAGTCTAGACCACAGTCAAGACAAAACTCCTTTTGTACCACTTATAAGCATGAAACTTCCTACTCTTTTCCAACACCAATCGAAAACTAAAGCTAAACGCAGTGCTAGCAAAGGAGAACACTCACAGAACAAATAAGAGTGACAACTAGAGTGTTCTAGGCAATGAATAATGGGGTGTGTCTCTCTCCAAAATAAGTGTGTTGGGATCAAACCAACTTATTGCGGCAAAGAAAGCAAAATAAAACTATAAAAAAAAGACGCTCCAAGAACAACACAATTGTGCATGAAACAATAAAAATGAAGTGTTTGGAAAAAAACCTGAGATTTTTATTGATGAAGAAGAGGATGCCTTGGGCATCACCAAGCTTTGACGCTTGTACTTCTTGAATATTTCTTGGGGTGACACGGGTGGCATCCCCAAGCTTGAGCTTTTGTCCATACTTCATCTCATCACATTATTCTTCCCTACACTTTAAAATTTTCCTTCATACAAAACTTCACACTATCTTCATTAGCAACATTAGTGTATTCAAGATAATAAGTATTTGGGTTCAGTTTCAACACAAGTAAAACTTCCATTAAAACACAAGCTACTGTAGCAATTCCTTTTAAAAGTTCAAGTGATCAAAGAGAACTCAAAGAGAAAGAGATTAAGACGCAAATGCAAATAATGGTAGAAATCTGTCAAAACGGACCAGCAGGTAAAAACCGATTTTTTCAAAGACCTTCTGTTGCTCAAATCGAAAAGTGTTAAACTAACAAAAGTTATATAACAACCTAGAGCAGAAGCAAAAAAATTACAGCTCAATCCGACCTATAGAGATTTTTCACGAATTTTTACAGTGAAGCATACAAAGCTGTTTCGGGGCAGCAACTTTCCCAAGTCTTACTTCCTCTCATTAGAGGTTTATTCCTGTCACAAAAACCACACAAAAAGGATAAGGAGGGGTTATTACAGAGGCAATAATTTCCAAGACTTAACAAAACAAAAATAAACTGAAAGTAAAAATATAATGGGTTGTCTCCCAAAAGCTCTTTCTTTATAGCCATTAAGATAGGCATGATAATTTTGATGATGCTCACATAAGAAATATGAATTGAAGTAAAATAGAGCATCAAGAAGCAAATATAGAACAAATTTAAGTCTAACCCACTTCCTATGAAAAATAACCTTGTAAAGGAACAATTCATGAATGCACAAAGCAACAAGCATAGGAAAGCAAAACAAGTGCAACTTCAAAAATTTCAACATAAAGAGGGGAAACTTAATATTGTTGAGATACATAAAAACATGTTCCCCTCTCTCATAATAACTTTCAGTAGCATCATGAATAAAAGTAACAATATAACTATCGCATAAAACATTCTTATCATGAGCCACATGCATAAAATAATTATTACTCTCCCTATAAGCATAGTCATTCTTATTAATCATACTGGGAGCAAATTCAACAAAATAGCTATCATTATTATTCTCATCACCATAATTATCAAATATAGGAGGCATATTGTAATCATAATTAATTTTCTCCTCAATAATAGGTGGACTGAAAATATCATATTCATCATTGTAATCATCATATATTGGAGGCATAGTATCATCAAAGTAAATTTTCTCCTCCGTGCTTGGGGGACTAAAAATATCATGCTCATCAAAACCAGCTTCCCTAAGCTTAGACTTTTCCATAACGTTAGCAATAATGGTGTTCAAGAAATTCATACTAATAACATTACTATTAGCATGCAAATAAAGTTCCATAGGTTTTTTAATTTTCTCTTCAAACACTTCATGTCCTAACTCAAGATAAATACTATAAAGTTCTCTAATTTTGTTGTTGTTTTCCATTAAGCCTAACTAGTGAAAATAAAAACAAGAAACAAAAAGATATAATTGCAGAATCTAAAGGAAATAACTTCGAGCACTCACACACCAACAACCGCACTAGAAGATAGCTTAGTAGACAAAGGATGTGAGTACCTTTTACCTTACCTCCCCGGCAACGGCGCCAAAAAATAGCTTGATGTCTATGCACGCTTCTATTCTTGTAGACACTGTTGGGGCTCCAAGTGCAGAGGTTTGTAGAACAGCAGCAAGTTTCCCTTAAGTGGATCACCCAAGGTTTATCGAACTTAGGGAGGAAGTGGTCAAAGGTATCCCTCTCAAGCAACCCTGCAATCAAGATACAAGAAGTCTCTTGTGTCCCCAACACACTCAATACACTTGTCAGGTGTATAGGTGCACTAGTTCGGCGAAGAGATAGTGAAATACAAGTAATATGGATGATTATAGGTGGTAATTGCAATCTGAAATAAGAGTGGTAGCTAGCAAACATGTAACATGACTGATTGTAAATGGTGTTTCAATGCTTAGAAACAAGTCCTAGGGATCATACTTTCACTAGTGGACACTCTCTCATATAAATATCTTCTCTTCATTATTCTACCCTGAACTACCCTCCGGTTGGACGGTGTAGGGCTATAACAGCACACCTTAAAGTTCACATTCCCCATCGAGATAACTCCTCATTGTTACCTTGAGCGCTAGATGGTGCCAACAAAAACCACAATCTCATAAAGACATCCAACTCAAATTATACTCATGATAAGTATTTATGTAACCTTAGCCAAAGTGCCACACGGTGTGCACACTGTCAACTTCACACACATGGGTATAAGCATAGATTAATTAAAGCACTTGAGTAGGAGAATATATCTATAGATTACAAAGCTCATAATCTCATAAGATCATGCATAGAGAGAGATGAACACATAGCTACCGGTAGAGCCCTTAGCCTCGAGAGAGAACTACTCCCTCCTCATCATGGGAGTCAGCAACGGCGATGGAGATGGCGGTGGAGTCAATGGAGATGGCTCTGGGGGCACTTCACCGTCCCGACAGGGTGCCAGAACAGAGACTTCTGTCCCCCGAATCTCCTCCTCGGTGGCGGTGGCGCTGTGGAACTTTTTGTGGAAATCTGATCTTGGCTCTAGGGTTTTTGTCACGGGGGGAATATATAGACGAAGAGGTGATGCCAGAGGTGGGCTAGGGTGGCCACACCCCCTGGTGGCGCGGCCAAGGGTGACCCGGGCCACCCTAGGGTGTGCCTACCCCCTGGCTCCCCTCTGTCTCCCCTTTGGATCCTGTGTCGTGTCGGAAAAAATAGGAACTTCAGGCTTTGTTTCCTCCAATTATGATAATATGTCTTTTCTAGATTTTCTTAAACCAAAAACAGCAGAAAATAGGCAACTAGCACTGTGGCATCTTGTTAATAGGTTAGTTCCAGAAAATGTATAAAAATACCTCAAAGTGTAAACAAAACATAAGAAAGTAGATATAAAATAAGCATGGAACATTGAAAATTATAGATACGTTTACGACGTATCAGTCTCATGTGCAGGGACATGTAAAGTTTGTCCGAGCCGCTTCATCCCACTATGCCACCAATATCCGAAGTACAAAAGATTTGCAATAACATGATCATTAGCGCCCACATATCCATGTGTTCTAATCGTACAAAGCATCTACGTATAGACATACCTCCGATATCACTGATGGGGTTCATTGCATAGAAAACAAAAAAGATCCTACGGTTGCAACTGCCAAGATCAAATCTAGGCAATACTTGTAACGGTTACAGATAGACTCACCCTCGTAGACCGTAAGCGGGATAACGTTCCTGCAAACAAATGCGGTTGATGTAGAGTGTACACGACCGTCCTCAAGGACATGCAGATAATTAGCGCCACAATAGGCAGCGCCTCCATAATCGGTCACACATACGGTGTGCCGATGACTCCCAAACCCTCGCTCCAGCTAGGCAGCGGAAGTAGCGGATCCCCGGGAACTCCAACAACACTACACCATGGTAGTGGTGGTGGAGGGGAAGGTTTTGAGAAGGGCTTCGCCTAAGCACCTCGCTGGTGGCAATGGACAAGCTAGCAAGGGGAGTAAGATACCAACCAAAGGGCATATGAGAGGAAGGGTGAATGGTGTGAGATGAGAGGAGGAGGAGGAGGAGGGGGCTTTTATAGGTGAGGGGTGATGGCTCAAAATATGTAGAGCTCGTTGGGAACACCAAGAGGAAGGTATGATGAGCACAATAGCAAGTTTTCCCTCAGTTATGAAACCAAGGTTACCAAACTAGTAGGAGTAAGGAAACAACTCCAAGGTGTTACTAACAACTTGGAATCCTGCACAACACAACCACAGAACTTTGCCCCAACTTACAGTGAGGTTGTCAATCTCACTGGTTTTGTTGAAAACAAAGGATTAAACGTGTAGTGTGGAAGATAGTAATTTCTTGTGGAAAGTAAACAATAAACGGTAAACAGTAGATGGCATATCCACTACTAGAGAAAGGCTTATGGATAGATTTATTATCAGTGGAGCATTTTTTTGAATATGCTCCACTAATAATTATCAGTGGCGCATATAAAAATATGCTCCATTGATATTTTGTCTAACCAATGGCGCACATCGCAAATAATGCGCCACTGATAATGTGGGCCCGGCACCCTGGAGGGCTGTGGACCAAATATCAATGGCGCATATGTCCATATGCGCCATTGATATATGCTTATCAATGGCACATATGCAATATGCTCCATTGATATTCTCCTCATCAATGGCGCATCCTTTCCTACATGTGCCATTGATAACTATGTGGGCCCAACCTGGACCCCACCACTCTAAAAGGTGACAGGAATATCAATGGCGCATTCAGTATATGCGCCACTGATAAATTTCCTCCAATGGCGCATATTATACGAAATGCGCCACTGATAAGTCTTGGGGCCCACCACCTGAAAAGGTGGCAGACTTATCAGTGGAGCATTTAGTGTAATATGCGCCACTGATAACTTCGTCCAGATCTACAAGTTGGCATCCACCCCCACCCACCACCAGCATTCCATTCTTCTCCACCCACCACCCCAAACTAGATCTAGCTCGTCCTCCTCCTCCCCACCACCTCAATTTCTCCATTATTTTCTCCATTCTTGGTTGTTGAACCTACCTTGCTTCATAGTTTTGTGAGGGGAATCCTCTCCAATTGTTGTAGATCTACTAAACCAACTAGTTTTCCTCCTCCAACATCCATCTTGTTCTCCAACAACAACCACACTATCTCATCGCGTACTTGGCTCGGTAACGATTCTACTAGGTGAGTTGTTGGAGTACATGCATGTGGATGTTTTGTGTGGAGGGTGGACATCGGTGCGGTGTGTATATGTGTGCATGCTTATGTTTGTGAAGCCTTCTTATTGCAAGAGGGATGATGTGTTTGCATGGATGTGGTGCATGAATGTTTGCAGGTGACGAAGAAGAAAGCATGTTGCTTGCTCTGGTGGTGCATGGATGTTTGCCGAAATGTCGATTAATTTCCGTTTCGGCAAATTTTTGCACTATCCATATGTCCCATTTTTAGGAGAGGTCATGCCAAATTTTTCCGGTGGCCATGCATGCATGTGTGTGCGTGCATGATGGTGTTGTGGTTCTAAGATACTCTCTAATTTTTCTCTATACCACACAGGAAACCATGGTTAGACACATGAGCGAAGGTCGAGCAACTAGATACAAGAAACATGCGGTGGCCGACATGATTCTGAACAAGAGGACCTACATAAGATGTCCGTGTCGAACATGCAATCTCGGGAGCTTGGTTGACCCTAATTACGGAGACCTGGAGAATCACCTAATCACGCGTGGTTTCATGCGCGGCTATGATTCTGAAGATGACGATGACGTCAATGATCCTGAAGACGAGGGCGGGCATGATGATCATCATGAAGGAGATGATGGTGGCGGACATGATCATGATCATGAAGGAGATGTCGGCAACGGCGGACATGATGATCAACACAAAGGAGATGATGGCAGTGACGGACATGATGATCATCACGAAGGAGGTGCCGGTGGAGAAGACGTAGATACACAAACGACGCGGCTAACCTCGGCCTTGCAGGACCCTCACTTTCAGGAACTGCTTCTCAGGGAGACGAGCAACACCAAAGCTGCTGCCAGGGAGAAAGCCAAGCTAGCGTAGATGGAGATAGACGGGAAAACTCCATTGTATCCTAGGTGCCAGCCCGAGGATACCCGCTTGAACGTAATGCTCAAGGCTCTGGAGATGAAGGAAGAAAGCAAATGGATCGACGTAAGCTTCAACAAAAACATGAGATTCTGGCAAGAACGTCTTCCCAAGGGGAACACGTGTCCAACTAGTATCGAGGAGGCTAAGAAAATCGTATGTCCTCTTGACCTACCGTATGTTAAGTACCACGCCTGCATTAATGACTGCGCACTTTATCGGGACGAGAACAAGGATAGAACCACATGTCTGGTGTGTGGCCAAGGACGATACAAGAGAGGGAACAAGAAAGTTCCTCGGAAAGTGGTATGGTACTTTCCTATCACTCCGCGTCTGCAGCGGTATTTCATGGACCCTAAGGAAGCAAAGCTCATGCAATGGCTGGCAGAAAGGAAGAAGCCGGCCGAAAGGAAGAAGCTGGCCGAAGATGATCCGCATAAGGGCAAGATCCTCACACACCCTTCGGACGCTAGCTAGTGTAACGCACTGGACATTGACTTTCCAGACTTCGGGGGCGATCCAAGGAACGTCAGGCTTGGTATGAGCACCGATGGACTCAATCCGTTTGGCAACCAGAGTAGCACACATAGCACCTGGCCCGTGTTTGTATGGCCGTACAACCTCCCTCCCTGGTTGTGCACCAAGTAGAGATACGTACACATGTGTATTCTGATTCAGGGGCCAAAACAACCAGGTATCGACATGCATCTATATCTCGGGCTGCTGAAAGAAGAGTTAGCCATGCTGTGGGAGACGCCAGCCCATACATGGGACGCATACATAGGATATCATTTCCCTATGAGAGCCGTGCTGCTCACGACGGTGCAGGACTATCCAGGTTACGCATGCGTGTCTGCCCAGATGAACCATGGAAAGAAAGAATGTGTCAAGTGCATGGATAAGACCCCGCATCTCCAGCTACCAAGGGATCCCGGGTCATCGAAGACCGTGTTCCAACGGACTCGAATGTGGCTTACAAAGGATCACGTGTGGAGAAAGCGTAGAGATCTGTTCGATGGCAAAGTAGAGCTCGAAAAAGCCCCACGTCCGAGGAGCAGAGAAGTGATCCAAGATATGTTGGACAACCGGGAAGAGTGCCCTTTGCCGGGAAAGAAGCGTCCGAGGACAAAACCGCTGCATGGTGTGTGGAAAGCTAGGCCTATTTTCTAGGACCTACCATACTGGAAATACCTCCACATGCCCCATAGCCTTGATTTCATGCACATCATGAAGAACGTGTGCGAGAGTCTATTTGCCACTATCATCAACAAGCCGGATATGACCAAAGACGGGCCAGGCCAAAAGCAAGGAACGACCTGATGGAACTTGGCATCAAGGAAGAACTTCATGAGACGCCACCCCTCGATGATGATGATGATGAGACGGCCTGAAGATACTCAAGGTCGCCACAAAAGGGTTAAGAGGGGAATTGCAGTGTTTCCGGTTGCCTGCTTCACTCTAAGTGAGCAGGAGCTTGAGCAGTTTTTCAACTGCCTCCTAGGAGTCAAAGTTTCTTACGGTTACTCGGGGAACATAGGCAGATATCTGGACAAAGCGAACAAGAGGTTTAGCGGGATGAAGTCTCATGACTGTCACGTGCTGATGATGCAGATACTTCCCATTGTGATCCGAGGGATAATGGACGAGCACGTCCGTGAGACGCTGTTTGGCCTCTGCAACTTCCTCGACGTCATCTCGAGGAAGTCGATTGGCTTGAAGCACCTCAACACACTACAAGATGAGATCGTCGTGATACTATGCGAGCTCGAGATTTACTTCCCACCCGCATTCTTCAACATCATGGTCCATCTACTCGTCCATGTCGTGGATGACATCATTCATCTCGGGCCAACATTCCTGCACAACATGACGCCGTTTGAAAGGCTTAACGGTGTTATCAAAGGATTCGTACGCAATAGGACTCGTCCAGATGGAAGCATTGCCAAGGGCTTTCTGACCTACGAGTGCGTCTCTTTCTACCAGAATTATCTACGCACCGAACCGGACGATGAGGATGACCCTGTTGGTCTGCCCAAAAGGACGCACCTCGGCAGGCTTGCTGGATATGGCCACCGAGAGGGCTTTCACACCATGCATGTCGGCGCGAAGGGTCGACGTGACGACTTTGACAGGGCACACCGAGTTGCGCTACAACACATCGAATTGGTCGATCCTTGGGTGGAAGAGCACAAAATGTTAATCGAGCAGAAGTTCATTGACCTTGGTCGGCCGAGGAAGAAGGGAGACGTAACAAGAGATCACAACTCTAGCTTCACGTCTTGGTTCAAGAAGAAGCTTCAAGACAATCCCCCACATACCCGCAAACGCCTTCTACGGAGGATGAAAAACTAATTTTTGCCTTGTCAAATGGCCCCGGGCACAACATGAGGACATATCAGGCATACGACATCAATGGGTACAGATTCTACACCGAGAAAAGGGACATGAGCAGCGACTATCAGAACTCAGGAGTCACGATGCTATCCTATGACGATGACGAAGCCACCGTCAAGGAATGATTTTTCGGAAGGATCGAGGAGATCTAGGATCTCGACTACGCTAGAGAGAAGGTGCCGATGTTCCATGTCAGATGGGCCAAGAGCGTCCAAAAAGAGGGTCGGTATTTCACCACCATGGTTATACCAGATGCCTCCGCGAAGAATGCCTCCGCAAAAAATGAGCCATGGGTACTCGCGAGCCAAGTTGACCATTGTTTCTTCATCACTGACCTGTCAAAGCCAAGCCATGTTGTCATGAGGAGGGGCAAGAGGAGCATCATCGGAATGGACGGACCCTCCAGCGAGCAATACTTAGAAAAGAAAGGCGATCCGATGATCGAAGAGGAATTCGACAAGTACTTTGACAAGCCGACTGCTGCAGGAAAAAGGAAGACCACCCTACCTACTAAAGGTTGTCCATTCACGAGAAGAAACCTTAACCTTTCCGGTCTAAAGTATTCAACCGCGACGAAGAAGGGCAAGAAGATTGCAAAGAGACGCTAGATTTGTGAAGAATATTGGTGTGTATGGATATTGCCTATGTACTTGCAAATGGATGTCCTTGTTTTAAATAAATTAATAATTGCCTATGTACTTGCAAATGGATGTCCTTGTTTTAAATAGATTTGTGAATATTAAACTTAATTACTATTTGTTACAAAATATACTAGATATTAATGACAAGTATTTTGGCTAAGTGCCAAATACTAAAAAAATACTAAAAAAATTGAGAGAGCCAGGAATCGAACCTGGTTGCTCCAGATGCAGCACACAGCGTCAACAACCACTTCAGTGGCCTTGTGTTGTTGACATAGACCAGGGCATCATGGTTTTTGGCTAAGTGCCAAATACCAATGGTGCATATTGGGAAATATGCGCCACAGATATTTGACACTTAGCCAAAAAATGTGAGGCAACCAGGAATCGAACCTAGATGCCCCAGCCCAGGTTTTTCCCCATGAGTCGAACCACTACGGTAAGCCTGTGTTACTGTCATATATGCGGGAGTCACCTTATTTGACTAAGTGTCGAATATCAATGGCGCATATTGAAAAATATGTGCCATAGATGTTTTACACTTAGCTAAAAATACCGATCGGCCCTTTCTTCTCACTCTCACTGTCTCTCATATCAACCAATCCCCTTTATTTCATGTCCTACGCGAACCCTAGCATGCCGGAGCAGTCTTCACTAGTGAGCGCCACCCCGTCCCCTGCCCTCCTCCTCCCCCTACCTTCCCCTAATCTCGACACCGTCCCCTTGCTAGGAGCGTCACCCCCCCCCCCCCCGCATCTCCCCACCCGCAGCCCGGATGCGTACTGACCCCCCTCTCGCTCGCTTGAACTCGTAGGCCTCAAAGAAGGAGAAGGCTACCCCGCCATCGTCCAAGCTCGCCAAGTCCAGCAGCGGCAAGCAGAAGAAGAAGGTCGAGTCCCCTATGCCCCCGCTCCTCTCCATGTCTGTCTGACTCGACCCTTGTCGCTGGATTCTCATGGTGGAGTCCGTTGTGTGTTTTGCAGAAGTGCAGCAAGGGGAAGCAAAAGGAGAAGGTGAACAACGCGGTGCTGTTTGACTAGGCCACCTACGATAAGCTCATCTCTGAGGTGCCCAAGTACAAGCAGATCACCCCATCCGTCCTCTCCGAGCGCCTCAGGGTAACCACCTTTCTCCCGGATCTCCTTCTCCCATGTTACCTTCCGAGGAGGTCTCAATCCATGTGTGATGCTTGGTCAAGTCTTTGTTTTGAAAAAACTGCAAGTATTTGAAAAAATAAAAACCACAAGTATTTGAAAAAAGAAAAACCCTGGACAACAATAAATCTGTCAGTTTCAGGAGTACTTGTACAGTTTGCACAGCTTTGCACTAGTAGTGACAGTTTCAGAAAATCAAGAAACAAATTCACTTTAAGAATCAAGTTTCAGCTAATTTTCAGCAAGTTTTAGAAAAAAAGCAAGTTTCAGGAATATATTTAAATTGTTGACATAGAAAATCAAAGTGGTACTGAGATAGTATCACACTTGATCACACTGAATTTGTGATACCAGTTACACGGACTACCAGATCAAACTGTAGATATGGAGTTCTGTAGTTTGCACTAAGTACTAGGTTTAAATGAAAACTGGAAGTTTGGAGTTCTAGGTTCTCTCTGACGGTTTTGTTCATTCTAACATTTTCCTCCTCACATGTTTCATCTGCAAGCACAATGCAGACGGTGTCTCTGCACTAGTACTATGGGTTCAGACGAAATCTAGTATGGTCCGGTAGTGTAGTGGTACCTCCAAATGAACCAACTGAACTGGTAGTACCATAACTAGTTACCAGAATGCAGTTTGTCTGAACTTAACTTAATGGATGGGTACGGTAATGTGCCATACTGATAGGTGAAGAAACTGTTAAGATTCCTAAAAATAAGTGTGCAGTAGCATGGACATCATCCTAAATTAAACCCTGGTGAAAATACTCGGTTAACCAGTGCATGTTTGCTTTTAAAACGACAAACAAGAAAGACTGGTGATTGATTGCAAGTCAACTTATATCCATATACATTGGACAATGTAGGTATGTAGTAATGTAGCCATGGACTGAGCATGCATGCGTTGTAATCTGCTCCTTCCTAGCTTGCTTGAGCATGACCACAAAAGCCAGGAACTTACCTAGCTTGCTTGAGCATGACCAAATCTAGTTGGGGATGATGACCTTGTGATGGCTCAGTGTTGATGTAGAGCTTGTTGGGAACCCCAAGAGGAAGGTATGATGAGCACAGCAACAAGTTTCCCTTAGTTATGAAACCAAGGTTTAATCGAACCAGTAGGAGCAAGGAAACACCCCAAAGGTGTTGCTAGCTGAGCCTTGGCAGGGCGCACTACCGGTGCTAGTAGCAACGTGGAGACCTGCACAACACAACCACAGAACTTTGTCCCCAACTTGCGATGAGGTTGTCAATCTCACCGTGTTTTGCGGAAAACAAAGGATTAAACGTATCGAATGGAAGGAAGTGAAAGTTTGCAGAAAGTAAACACAAAGCAGTAAACAGTTTATAGATTGTATGTAAAGAAAAGGACCGGGATCCATAGTTCACTATAGGTGGCTCTCCTTGATAGATAACATGCTGGGTGAACAAATTACAGCGGGGCAATTGAAAAACATCGAGAAAGCAATACATGCATATACTAATCATCTTGACTCCTTTGAGAATCGATTGGGCATTATAACATTATACATAGACCACCATCCAACTGCATCTATGACTAATAATCCACCTTCAGGTTATCATCCAAACCCCCTCCAGTATTAAGTTGCAAGCAACAGATTATTGCTTTACGAATTGCGTGTAAAGTAAACAATACGATTGTTCTATGAACAAAGGATTGTTGTTTTCTCCCTAGTAGCAACAGCACATCTAGTACCTTAGAGATTTCTGTCACTTCCCCAGATTACCAGAGGCATGAACCCACTATCGAGCATAAATACTAACTCTTGGAGTTGCTAGCATCTACTTGGCCAAGATAGCTACTAACAACGTAAAGCATGCAAGATCACAAATAACAAAGACATGATAGAATCAATAATCAATCTGAAATAGCATCTCAATATCCATCGGATCCCCGTAAACACAACATGCAGAATTACCAATAGATGATCTTGATCATGAACGGAGCTCACAAGATCTAAACATGAAAGCACAAAGGAGGAGAACCAGCAATCTAGCTACTACATGGATCCGTAGTCCAAGGATGAACTACTCACGCATCACACTAGATGCTTGCATTGTGATGAACAAGGCCTCCAGGATGAATTCCCCTCTCCGGCAGGGTGCGGGGAAGAGCTTCAGATCCCTCCCGATCTAGGGATGGAGATGACGGTGGCTACAGACTCTTTCGTGATTTTTGATCGGGTACCTAGGGTTTTCGTCCTGAGGGCATCTTATAGGCGGAAGGAGAGGCCGAGGGGGTGCTGGGGTCGGCCAGACCACCCCCTGGCGTGGGCTAGGCCTGGCCGCGCGGCCAGGTGTTGTGGCCGACCCCCAGCCCTTCTCCGTCTCATATTCTGGCATTTGATGACTTCTGGAAAAATAGGCACTTTGGCTTTTGTCCCGTCCAATTCCGAGAATATTCATTTTCTGACTTTCCTGGAACCAAAAACAGCAGAAAACAGGCAGCTGGCACTGTGGCTCTTGTTAATAGGTTAGTCCAAGAAATCATATGAAAAGTACTCCAAAGTGTGAACAAAACACAAGAAAGTGGATAAAACCAAGCATGGAACATCAAAAATTATAGATACATTTGCAATGTATCACCTTGTAATCTATTCCTTCCTATTAGACCACCGTTGGTGTTGGCGCACTTCCTACAGATATGGGCAACAGGCTATGAGTTTTGTCTAAAATAATGCATCTATAGTTAAGTATGCAGGATACACACAGTTCATGAACATTATCAGCAAGGAAGTGCACAGACAAGTAATGCACAAAATCATAGGAAATAAATCTTCAGGAGATGCAACTGTGGCTGGCTCAATTAGAACTAATCAACAAGCCTATATGTTGTGTTACATTTGATGTTTATGTTCTCTATACAATTATGTTCTTGTTGCTACATTTAACTAAATTTACAGAAAATTTAACTTTTCTTCATGTTGTATTGCTACTATAGATGTTAAGCGAATTCCCAATCTATGAAAAATGAAACTCTCTTTTGTCCCGTCCAATTCCAAAAATATTTCCTTACTAGCTTTTCTGAAACCAAAAATGCAGAAAATAGGCAACTAGCACTGTGGCATCTTGTCAATAGGTTAGTTCCATAAAATGCATGAAAATACCTCAAAGTGTGAACAAAACATAAGAAAGTTGATATAAAACAAGCATGGAGCATCAAAAATTATAGATACTTTTACGACGTATCAGGTGGGAAGCCCAAGGGGGCATGGCACATAGCCATGGTGTTGCCCCCACCTCTCCCTCAATTATGTGGGTGGACACTCCACTCACATCAATATAGCTCCACTCATCTTCCATTTAATTTCCACTCAAAAAACCAAAGGTCTTTCAATTAAAGCACTTTAATTCCCTTGTTTTAATGCAACTATATTTGATAAACACTTCATTTAATGAGTACTTCATTTAATGAACACTTCATTTAATGAACACATTAATATTTTGATCCCTTGCTTTGCTTCGATACTCTGAAACTATTTTGGCAAATTCGACAAAACAATTTTCTATAGCAGAACAATTTTCTGCGGTGTCCATTGACTTCCCCTGTGTTCCCTATCCACTCAAATGCGTCAGTTTACCTTAAGTGTGTCTCCTTACAGGTTCAAGAACTATGTAGACATGATCAAGACTCTCTCTGATCAATAATCATTAGCGGGACCTAGAGATCCATAATGACTCCCACTAGTTTCACAAAGATCTGATGATCGTGCGAACCTCTTTCGCTGTAATCAAATTCCTTTTGTCTCGCGATATTTTACTTGCCCGAGATCCGATCACTTGGTATCAACCATACCTCATTTAATCTTGTTCCTGACAATTACTATTTTTCTCGTTCCTGTGATATGACATTCCAGTGATCAAATCACTTTCTTGCAAGCTATGTCAATGTGATATCACGAGAGGGCCCTGAGTATAACTCTCCATCATACGGATGGAAAAATCCCACTCTTGATCCACGAGCCTCAACTAACACTTTCCAAATACCCGACGACACCTTTATAATCACCATGTTATGGTGTGACGTTTGATGTAATCAAAGTACTCTTCCCATGAAAGTGATTGACGTGATCTCATGGTCTAAGGACATTGAGTTACTACGAATGTGTTAGCAATTTAAACTCGATGACATGATCGTATTGCTACATCTTACTGCGGGTGATTGTTCATCATATCATTCTCCAATGATATGACCCTGTTATTAACAACATCCAATGTTCATGTTCAGGAAACCTTTGATCATCCGTTAATCAATAGGCAAGTATAGAGAGAGGCTTTACTAGGAACCTTATCTGTTTATAATTCACACATGTATTAATTTTTCCTTATTAATACAATTATAGGATGAAAAATAAACATTTATCATAAACATGGAATAGCATAACAACCTCTTTATTATTGCCTCTCGGGCATATTCCTTTCACCAACTACTCCATACAATTCATGTTGCACACTTCATCATACTCTAGCTTGACTTATCAGGATCAAGATAGGTGACTTAACCAACTAAGGTTTCGTACAGCTTAATTTACTGCTCACAATTATATAACATCTTATCAATTACTCCCAAGTGGCTAGAGAATAATGACTACTATTCTTTGATCACACTAAACTTAAGCTTCTAATTGTCTGATCAAGATCTATCCTTAACTATGTAACAACTTGTACTACACCTCGTCTCTTGATAGGGTTTATCTTGCTAATGAAGCTTATCTTATGGTTAAACCTTCTTGGCTTAACAAGATTATTCTTTGATACACTATCATTACTAGATTTCTTGTAACTCCTTAATTACTAGATTAACTCTTAGGTTTAGATGCTTCTTCTAGTTAACTAAGGAATGCGTTAACTCCTACAACATCAAATGGTTTGATATCCACTAAGGATCTCATCCCAATGATGGTGGCACACTCTACCATAACTAATTCCTTTTCCTTATTAATTTACTTTATGACGTTGGAAGAATAAATAGTAAACCAAAGACTAAGGTTTAAGACTTACTAGGTCAAGAATTGATCTCTCACATTGATGATCAATAGACTCTAGAACATGGGTTAATAGGAATGGCATTTATTAATATGGTAATAAGGATATGTGATGAATGGTCTTGCTTGTCTTCCTTTCTACTCTATTTGTGATAAGAAGTTAGTTTTTGGGAATTACCATGATACTCATGGTAGGAATAACTATAATAAGCATGTATACCAAGGTTTAGTTATTAAATTTCATTACTTGGGTTATATACTTGATTTGATATTCAGGTTTTGTTGTAAAGAATACCTAGATATAATATTTAGAAGATTAAGTATTCATTCTTTAGTAATGTGTTGTGGATTTATTTTTATTCCATTTTATCTACCCTTAGATCAAATCATCTTTACCCAAAATAAGGTTTTAACAAAGGTCACATTGAAACTTATCACAATTAACTTGATGATCTACTTCAGTTCCACCAACTTAAGAGAAGCTTCAATCACTTTGACAAGTTTTATTCAAAAGCGCAAAAATTATCCAGATTTTCTATGCATGAATGCAATGCACACATATGATCTCAGCTTATTTATAAGCTCTAATGCTGGGATGTTACACCCTACTTCCATATTGAGAGGTACTATAGTGATCCCCTGCTCTTGGGGGGTTATCAAGTACTTTTCCGGTGCCGTTGTCGGGGAGCGTAGCGCTTAAGTTTCTATTCTGGTGTGCACTAGACAATGGAGTCTTATAGTAATAACTATATGAGAAAATTATTATTTAGATATGTTAAAATTTGAATCTTCCTCCTTGTACTAATGTTTACAAAAGAAGTGCCATAGAAAGCACTCATGTTTTACAAGAAGAAGATGACAAAAGCATAAGCTTGGGGATGCCCATGCACCCTCAAGAAGAGGAGAGTGATGAGAAAAAACAAGAAGAGGACAAAATCCTAAGCTTGGGAATTCCCATGCATCCAAAAGAAGAAGAGGAAGAAGATATGGTCCAACCTAAGCTTGGGGATGTATGGGAACCTCTCAGAGATGATAGTAACACTCAAACTCAAAACTCATTTGTCATTTATGAGAACCCATGCTATGCTAACTATCTAACTAAAAATTATATGTCCATCTATGAAGACCCATGCTATTATGATGAAACTAATAATGCTCCTTTACTTGCTAGTAAAGCTACTAGTGAAATTATTGATAATGAGGATCGTGTTTTAGAGATGTTATATGATAATGCTTTAGATGATGGTCCTATTCCTGTTGGTAACCCTCCATGTATAATACATGAGGATATAAATGATATACTTGTTATCCATGATGATGCTCTTATTTTTAAGAGCCCTACTTTATTTTTGAGTTCTCCTGTGTTAACCTTAGAGCAGAAATATGAACTTGCTAGGAAATATATATGTGGTTTGAAAAATTCTTGTTGCAACCATGATCTTGATATTGAAAATAGTACTATAAACTATTTTTAATAGGAAAGCATGCTAATGAATTTCATGGTAGTTATAATCCTCTTTACATGAAAAACGCTATGAACTTGCATGGTTTGAATGGTTACAATATTAGATTTGCTTCTAGTGAGTGCAACTACTATGAAAGAGGAGTTGATAAGTGCCCTCTTTATGCTTCTAGTAATTATAGGTTGTGTTCACCTACTGATAATATGCAATGTTATGCTTCTACTTGTTGTTGTTTAGTCATATATAAAATGCCAATGCATAGGAAGAAGGTGAGGCTTTGTTGTTATTGTTTCCATATCTTCCGTTGCTTTTTACCATGTTTTAACTTGAATATTATTTTGATTGGCATGAGCACACCATGGGACCCCAGTTAAATACATGGAACACTTACCAAGGAAGAAGGTGGAAGCACCAAAGTACAAGATACCACATGATCTCCACATCACTCGAAACAAGTAAGCCAGCTATATGGCTATAAAGAAATCTCTTTATGGGAGGCAACCCGATTTGTTTTCTTTTGAATTTTATTTTTGCACCCTTGCTGTAGCAAGAGAGTTTACTTTTGGCTTTATTTCTGGAGTTTTCAATAAATTACCAAGTTGAATCCATTTGGATGTTTTAAAGTTGACAAAACATATGGAGCAGAAAATTCGTGCACGAAATCTTTTCAGTAAGAAAATTCTATGATTTTTAATTAACTCCGATTGCTCTCATATTTATACTAAAGTTGAAATTTTTCATCCTCTATGTGACCAAAAATTTATGACATGTTTAAGTGGGCAAAATAAATCCTTTCTGCAGCTGCTGTTTTTCTAGACAGAATCTGTCTTTTGTTGCAAGAGTGGTCTCTTTGGATTTTTATTTGATTCTTTTTAGTATTTTGATATCTTATGGATCTTGGCCACTTAAGTAACTCTCTGGACATTTAAAACTAAATTTTATTTGGACATTTTATCATAGCTAGTTTGATATCTTTGGACCACTAATGTCACCCCATAGAAAAGAAATGGAAGAAATTTTTGTGTTGAAGTTTTTTGACAGGAAATGGAGGAACACCACACCAAGAGCTATCCAAGAATGGTGGAAACCATAAGCTTGGGTATGCCCAATGCACCCCCACTGACCTATTAAACACTTGGTTTGCAAACTTCTAAACTTTGTTTTTTGAGTAACATAGAATGATCATAGGAACTTGGAGCGTCTTTGTTTAGTGTTATGTTTAGTTTTGCTTGATATGCTTAGAAATAAATAGGACCACCATGATAGATATTTTCATGCTTAATAAAGAGCTACTAAAATAAACTATCCCATGAATGAATGCCATGGCATGTTTGATTGAATGCCTTTCTTGAAATAGAAAAAGGGGGAAACCAAACTATGCATGTTATTGATTTAGATTGGATTGTTCATATGATTTATGGAGTTATAACTACAAGTGTATAATCTTCTGCTAGTTATTATATTAAACATAAATGGTGCTCAATGCTTATATTGTCTTCTAGAAATGACTTAGTACTATGGGCACTTCGCATTCTTGTAGAAGGTTAAATGGTTACCATTGCTAGCCCCACCATATTAAAACAACCTCCTTTAGAAAAACAAAATTAGCATTTATTATATAGGAAACACCTACCCAAATATCTCAAGCTATATTCCAAAGTATACTATCATGTATGAGTCATTATTTAGCTTCCAAATACTATTATTATGGGTATGGCTGACATGGAGACGTTAGTCGTGGGGTGACGATGAAAGCATTGGGCATAGAGTACCCCTACCCAAAAAGCAATAAGAGGATGCATACACTAAAATATGAGGGCAAAAACCCTCCATAGAAAGGGTACCGCCGCTAAGGTGAGGGAAAAAACCCTCTAAATATTTATATGATATCAAAAGGTGAGAAGAGTGAGTATGCAGAGGCTAGGCCTTCCCAAAAATCAAAACAAGCAAAAAGTGACATACAAATATAATGAAAAGGCAAAGAGAGGAAAGAAGCAAAAAGTGCACAACAAGAATGCCAAAAAGAATTAGGTAATGAGGGTCAATGGAATCAAACACAAATGATGAACTATGCTTCAACCATAAACTTAATGGAAAGTATTTGGAAGATATCATGTGTCTCACATATGATATTCCATACTTGCCAGCCATACACTCTTTCCAACCTCATTTGCCAAAAATTTCTGACCATAGGACCGCCACTACATATATATACTTTTCTCTATGCGAAGAATGCGCTATTGCCTCATAGTACTATATGCATTTATGTTAGTCAATATAAACATCTTGTGTTGTCAAGTATGATATTATAAGAAGTATCACTTTATGCTATGCTTGCTTGTTATTCTATAAAAATGAATTGTTTAACTTTTTGTGATACTTGCTAGTGAAAAGAAGCACCAAACTCCAAAGCCCATGTTAGTTTTATCACCTTCATGCTCGAGGACGAGCATAGGTTAAGATCGGTTTGTTGATACATGTAAAATGCATACATGAACTTTGTAGTTTGTTGATATGAATTACCACATATTTGCATCCTATTAGTAGTTATTACCAATGTTCTTAATGATTTTGGGGATTTTATAAACAATCTCCTCTCTTTTGGTTTTTAACTTTCCAGGAGCTACAGGACTCAAAACGGAGCTAGGTCAATGGGAGCTGTTAGATAATTTCGATATGAATCTAACAAGCTAAAGTAGGGCCCGAGAGGCCCAACAAGCAGAAAATGTCAGCCCATTTACTTTAGGGCATGCCACTGATGCTATCTCAGCCGTCGAAACTCCCATGTCGTCGATTCCACTGCCATTATCTTTGTTTTGACCTAAAAGCATATGTATATACCCCCTGGCGGTCTTTCTCAAGATGGACATAGGCGTAGATCGAAAACCAAGTAAGAGAGAGTAAGCAGGCCGCCGTCCGGAGGAAGATTGGAGGGGGAACCACTGCCCGAATCGCCTCCGACCGCCTCTCCTCCTTCACCAACGTCTCCTGATCACTCTCCATGATGGGAGGGGAGTAGTCCACCGCCTGGACTATGGGTTTGTGGTTGTAACTTGATCTAATCTCTCTATGTATGATCATTGTTGAAGTCCATATGATGTGCCTTGCATGAGTATGGATCTATCTATGTAATTCCTATGGTGGATATTGTGGTATGAGATAATACTTGTTATGCATTTACCTTTGTGTTGGGTCTTTTATGGTTTGTTGTACTTTGGAAATATTCTACGATGCATGTAATGGTTTGATCTATACAAAATGCTTTGTTTATCCATGTCATGAGGTGATTGACACCACCAAGTGGAGATAGATGAGAGATATGTGGTAATGCACATAATATATGAATTATTGCACTAGTGTTTGGAATGTTTTACATTAAGAAGTATGATGTATGTAGGTAATGGGTGGCTGAGTGACAATGACATATGTATTGAGTAACACAATGCAGCCAAACATCCTTTATCTAGGGGTAAAAAGGGGGAAGTATGATGTGTGGTTTGACAATAACCAAATGCTAGCCTTATTACAAGGGTGACCTAGCAGCATAAAGGAGTACTTCTTTCAGCTATGTGTTTTAATACATGTAGCCACCATAAAGTTTCCATTAAAATATGAAAATTGTGTGTACTTTAAGTGAACCCATGAACCCATGTCCATTGTTCCTATAAGAGAAAACCTTTGTCTTGTCCTCTTTCATTGAAGAGGATTGGGACACTTCCACATTTTTGTTGTTACATTACACTTCCAAGCCTTAAATCAACCACCTTGTTCCTTAAAATAGTTTAGTGCATTATCAACTAAAACTTGTGACTCTTTAGTTGTAGAGAATAGATAGCTTTTCCTTCTTGCTCCTACGGATCGATATCCTACTTCTACATTGAGAGGTACTAAAGTGATCCCCTGCTCTTGGGGGTTATCAGGGCCCCGGTGTGCATTGATTATGTCTAGGTGCAGCGCCAATGTTGGAGTTGTGTCTCTTTTCATCTTCCTCGATGCCTTCATCCATGAAGGAGAGGATGATCCCCTAATAGGGCTTCGCTGTCATCTCTAGCTTCATGCCACCATCTCCATATTCTCCCACGCGAGGTCTCCATCATCTCAACCATGAGTGCATGTTAGTTTTTCTCCTCTGTTTTGGTCTCTTCTCTAAACGTTTTCATCGTCTCCTTTCGTCAGCAAAAAATATTATTTGGATCATCGCCTGGTGTAGAGTAGCATATTTTGTTATAGATTGTGGGAAGAACATGGTTTCAGATGAACACTTATGCTTTTTAGGTTCAGTAAATAAGATGGTTGTCGAGTTTTTTATGGTTTTAGTTAGTAAGAATTACAATTTTCTGTGATTGTGTAGGTTCCCCTGGGCATCCACCCAATCCACTTGATTATCTCTATGGGAGATATCATGTTTGTGAGTTGTTCGATAGGATTGGTGGAAATCTTGATTATAAAGGAGACTTGGAGATAGAGGATTCCATCAAAAGAGATGATTTTATTATGCAGAAGCCTATTCTTTTGCAAATAATTTCTATCATATGGAGAGTGGTCATTTCAAAGGTGAGTATAGTTACAAGCTGTATAAGTTATTTCATTAATGATGGACTTATCTTTCTCCATGATGATGCTTCTATGAAGATGAAGGATTATGGTGGTGAATGTGGGCTTTGCTAACATTTTTGTTGAAGAAATACAGAAAAGATGAAGAGGAAAGTGATGGTGAAGGAGGGAATGATTTTGAAGAAAATGTATCTAAGAGCGGATTACTACCCACTGTGCAAGTTCATGACCAAACTAACAATCTTTCTGCAGGCTTTGTTCCATTTCTATTGGTGAAACATATACTAGGCACAAAGGTTTTAAATGTCCTGCGATAGATGTGCAAATTTTTCGAACAAAGGTTATTGATGAGTAGTTCATGTACATGATGGCTAGAGATGGCAAATATGATGCTTCCACACTGAATCATTTGATGAAGCCGAGAGAACTTTCAGAAAGCCATATGTTACTCTTGAATACATTATTGAGACTATTATTACAATCCATGTATAAGCACCTCAAGTAGAAATTGTTATATAGAAAACCTGCTAAGTTGGAAGTTATCACAAGAAAGGTGCTAGTTAGAGAACTATTTGTTGTTGAAACACCACTAGATCTAGTTGATGAACCCCAAGCAGCACCAGAGCAAGACCAAGCTTCAATTGACGAAGAAAAAGCACCACCTGTGGAGAATTTGGATGAAGAAGACAATGAGTATGAGCCAATACCTGAGAGGATTTGAAAGTATATAAACCGAGAAAGATTGCAAGAGAGATAAGAAGGAATGACAGAGCTAGGAAGAAAGGAGAGAAAAGTGAAGTTTATTGCATAACAACAACATTGTACAATGTATGACTGATGAAGAAGACTTAGATGTTGGATATGACACACCTTACTTTGACTCTGATGATGAATACTTCTCATATGATGAACAAAGTGATGGTGAAGGAGGGGCATCATTGATCAGAAGTGAGAGTACGTGTCTCAAGTTTGAGAATAAGATAGAAACCCCAAATTTCCAATTGGGAATCATCTTAGGAAGTAGAGAGAAAATGAACAAAGATGTAATCAAGTATGGAATAAAAGAGTATAGGCATGTATTGTTTGGTAAAGATGAGTTTTACAAGGCCAGGGCATATTGATCATTGCCTGGATGCCAACGGATCATTTATGAATTAAAGATGAGTAGTCATAAATGGATGCAAGTATCAACATTCAATGGTGAGCACAAACTATTGGGTTCGCAACATAGAAAACAAAAAAATCCTACGATGAGAACTATACGCCAAGATCTATCTACTAGATACAAGCAACGGATGGGTGGATCTACATCCATAGAGAACTTACCCTTGAAGACAACAGAGTTTTGTTAACGAGTTGGAACTCGTGGATGATGTAGTCGTACGCTTGCCGATCTCAAGATCGTGTGGAAGTCCTAGCGCCACAAATCAGCAGCGCATCCGTCCTCGCACACACGTTCAAGCCACCGAGCAACCTCCACCTCCTCGCTCTAGCGAATCAGCGGAAGCAGAAACTCCTTCCAGACGCAATGCCACTGGGAACATGTATCTCGCTAATCCGAGACCATGGGGGAATATATCTAGAAGGGAGAGAGATCCTTCACGAGGAGGTGTGCTTTGTGAGGGAGGAGAGGGGGGCCTTTTACAGGAGAGGGGGGCTCCTCCCCTCCCATGGCCGGCGCCCATGGGGGGTGCCCCCACCTCTTCCTAATTCATGTGGTGGAAGCTCCACTCACATCAATTCATCCTCCACCCAAAGTTCCACTCACATGCATTAAATTTCCACCTAATTTAATGCAACTCTCATTTAATAAAACTCTTTTATTTATTTTATTCAGAATTTTGTTAATTACTTTAATTAACAAACATTCACATAAAACCCCTTGCAACATTTCAATATCACATGCAGAACCATTTTCTGCAATTTCACCCGAAACAATTCCGGTTTCCATCGAAATAATTCTAGCGCTTTGCAATTCTTTCGTCTGAAACATATGTGCTCCAAAATGGTGTTCGGCAACCCTTAATTGTGTCACCCTACGGTTCACGAATAATGCAGACATGATTGAGACCCCTCTCAAATCAATAATCAGAAGCGGGACCTGGAGATCCATACTGACTCCTACACATTCAACGATGACTTCTGTGATCGTGAGAACCTTTAACGCTAGTAACTTAATCCCTTTGTATCATGATATATTACATGTCCGAGATTCGATCATCGGTATCCTAATACCTAGTTTGATCTCGTTACCGACATGCACTCTTTTCTCGTTCACGTGATATAACATTCTAGTGATCACATCACTTGCTTGCAAGCTATCTTAATGTGATATCACCGAGAGGGTCCAGAGTATATCTATCCGTCATCGGGATTGACAAATTCCACTCTTGATCCATGAGCCTCAACATGACATCTTTGGAGTATCTGAACCCACCTTTATAGTCACCCTTTTACGGTGTGACGTTTGATGTTATCAAGTTACTCTTATGATGTCTGCAATTAACATGATCTCATGGTCTAAGGATAAAGATTACTTCGTATAATGTTATAGCAATATAAACATAATGACTTTGATCGTAATGCTATACTTCGGATGAATGTTCATCAAATCATTTCACAAATGTTGTGACCTCGTTATTAACAACATCCAATGTCCATGATCGGGAAACTTTGATCATCTTGTTAATCAACGAGCTAGTCTATAAGAGAGGCATAACTAGGAACCTTTTATTTGTTTATTAAACACACATGTATTGACGTTTCCTATCAATACAATTATAGAATGCAAAATAAACATCTATCATATACAAGGAATACATAATAACAACTTTATTATTGCCTCTCAGGGCATATTTCCTTTAGTCTCCCACTTGCACTAGAGACAATAATCTAGTTCACATAGTGATAAATCTAACACCCATGGAGTTCTGGTGTTGATCATGTTTTGCCCTAGGGAGAACTTTACTCAACGGGTCTACTACATTTAGGTCCGTGTGTACTTTACAACTCTTTATATCTCCATCTTTGACATGCTCGCGGATGGAGAGAAACCGACGCTTAATATGCTTGGAATTCTTGTGAGACCTTGGTTCCTTGGCGTTGCCTATTGGCTCCATTGTTGTCACAATAGATCACCATTGGGTCCAATGCACTAGGAACCACACCTAGTTCCGTTATGAACTCCTTCATTCAAACCGCTTCCTGAGCCGCTTCTGAAGCAGCAACATATTCCGCCTCCGTCGTTGATCCAGCCGCCATAGGTTGTTTGGAACTCCTCCAACTAACAGCTGCTCCATTCAAGATAAATACATATTCGGATTGAGACTTAGAGTCATCCGAATCGGTGTCAAAGCTAGCATCGACATAACACTTAGCGACTAGCTCTTCTCCACCTCCGTATACAAGAAACATATCCTTAGTTCTTCTTAAGTACTTAAGGATATTCTTGACTGCTATCTAGTGTTTCGAACCTGGATCAGATTGGTATCTACTAGTCAAACTAATAGCATGTGCCACATCCGGTCTTGTACATAGCATGGCGTACATTATAGAGCCTATGGCTGAGGCATAGGGGATCTTATCCATTATCTCTCTTTATTCCGCCATATACGGACTTTGAGTCTTACTCAATGTCTTGCCTTGCAACATAGGTAAGAACCCCTTCTTACTTCCGAGCATATTAAACTTCTTTAATATTTTATCAAGGTGTGTACTTTGCGATAGCCCAATTAGGCACCTTGATCTATCTCTATAGATTTTAATGCCTAATATATATGAAGCTTCACCAAGGTCCTTCATCAAAAATTTGCTCTTTAGATAACTTTTAACACTATTTAAAAGATCTATATCATTTCCAATCAATAATATGTCATCCACATATAATTTCAGAAATGCCACATTGCTCCCACTCACTATCTTGTAAGTACAAGCCTCTCCATAAGTTTGGACAAATCCAAACTCTTTGATCACCTCATCAAAGCGGAGATTCTAACTCCGGGATGCTTGCTTCAGTCCATAGATGGATCGTTGAAGCTTGCATACCTTATCAGCATCCTTAGGATCGACAAAACCCTTAGGTTGTATCATATACAACTCTTCTTCAATATTACCATTGGGGAACACGGTTTTGACATCCATCTGCCATATTTCATAATCGAAATATGTAGCAATTGGTAACATAATCCTAACCGACTTTAGGGTCGCTACGGGAGAGAATGTCTCATCGTAGTCAACTCCTTGAATTTGTCGAAACCCCTTTGCGACAAGTCGAGCTTTATAGATGGTCACATTACCATCAGCATCAGTTTTTCTTTTGAAAATCCATTTATTCTCAACGGCGTTTCGATCGTGAGGTAAGTCCACCAAGGTCCAAACCTGGTTTTCGTACATGGATTCCATCTCGGATTTCATGGCTTCTAGCCATTTGTTGGAATACGGGCTCATCATCGCTTCTTCATACATCGCAGGGTCATCCATTTTATCAATCATAAAATTCATAACAGGATTATCGTACAGTTCAGGAGCTGCACGTGTCATGCTTGACCTGCAAGGTTCGGTAGTATCCTATTTCGGAGTTTCATGATCATTATCATTAGCTCTCTCTTCATTAGGTGAAGTCAACTCTGAAACAACTTCCGGGGCTGCGCTACTCGCCATTCCATGAAGAGAAGGTTCAATAATCTCTTCGAGTTCTACCTTCCGACTACTCACACCTTTCGCGAGAAACTCCTTCTCAAGAAAGGATCCATTCTTGTCAACAAAAACCTTGCCCTCGGATTTGTGGTAGAAGGTATACCGAATCGTTTTGTTAGGGTATCCTATGAAGACACATTTTTCCGCTTTGGGTTCGAGTTTATCCGGCTGAAGTTGCTTCACATAAACATCGCATCCCCAAACTTTAAGAAATGACAGCTTAGGTTTGTTTCCAAACCATAATTCATACGGTGTCATTTCAACGGATTTAGATGGTGCCCGATTTAAAGTGAATGCAGTGGTTTCCTGTGCATAACCCCAAAATGACAGTGGCAAGTCAGTCAGAGACATCATAGATCGAACCATATCCAATAAGGTATGATTACAACGTTCCGACACACCATTACGTTGTGGTGTTCCGGCAAGCGTGAGTTGTGAAACTATTCCACAGTCTTTCATATGTGTGATAAACTCGTAACTAGGATACTCTCCTCCACGGTCGGACCGCAGAAATTTGATCCTTTTGTTACGATGATTTTCCACTTCATTCTGAAATTCCTTGAACTTTTCAAAGGTTTCAGACTTATGTTTCTTCAAATAGATATACCCGTATCTACTCAAATCATCCGTGAAAGTAACAAAATAACGATATCCACCTCGCGCCGACACACTCATTGGTCCACACACATCAGTATGTATGATTTCCAATAAATCTGTCGCCCGTTCCATTGAACCAGAAAACGGCGTTCTAGTCATCTTGCCCATAAGGCATGGCTCACATGTATCAAATGATTCAAAATCAAGTGATTCCAAAATTCCATCAGAATGGAGTTTCTTCATGCATTCAACGCCAATATGACCTAGACGGCAGAGCCACATATATGTAGATATATCATTATCAAGTTTAATCCTTTTAGCATCAACATTATGAATATGCATAATATACTATCGAGATCCATCAGAAATAAACCATTCATCACAGGTGCATGACCATAAAAGATATCATTCATATAAATCGAACAACCATTGTTTTCAGATTTAAAGGAATAACCACTTTGCATCAAACACGATCGAGATACAATGTTCATGCTCAGTGCACCAAATAACAATTATTTAGATTTATCACTAATCCCGATGGCATATAGAGAGGCAGCGTTCCGACGGTGATCACATCAACTCTTGATCCATTGCCGACCCGCATCGTGACCTCATCCCTTGCTAGCTATCGCTTGTTCTGTGGCCCCTGAATCAAGTTACATATATTAGCAACCGATCCCGTATCAAATACCCAGGTGCTACTATGAGTACTAGTCAAGTACATATCAATAACATGTATATCACATATACCTTTGTTTGCCTTGCCGGCCTTCTTGTCCGCCAAATACTTGGGGCAGTTGCGCTTTCAATGGCCAGTCCCCTTGCAATAGTAGCACTCGGTATCAGACTTAGGGCCAGCTCGGGATTTCTTTTCAGGCGTGGCAACAGATTTTCTGCCCTTCTGCTTGCCTTTCTTGTCTTTCTTGAAACCGGTGGTCTTATTGATCATCAACACTTCATGTTCTTTCCTAATCTCCACTTCTGTAGTTTTAAGCATTGATAGAAGCTCGGGAAGAGACTTCTTCATGCCCTGCATGTTATAGTTCATCACGAAGCTCTTGTAGCTAGGTGGCAGAGATTAGAGAACACGATGTATGCCTAGGTCAATGGGAATAGATATTCCCAAGGACACAAGCTTATCAGTGTACCTAGAAATTTTGAGTACGTGCTCACTAATGGAGGTGTTCTCTCCCATCATGCAGCTAAAGAACTTTTTAGAAGCATTATAACTCTCTATGGCAGCATGGGTATCGAAAATCATTTTAAATTCTCCCATGGTATCAAAAGCATTGCCATTTTCGAAACGCTTTCGAAGTTCTGGCTCTAGCCCATACAGTATGCCGCAATGAACTAAGTTGTGGTCCTCCTAACGAGTTATATAGACATTCTTTTCCTCGTCAGGGGCATCAGGAGCTGGTGGGGGGCCTAGCGGTGCCTCTAGCACATATTGCTTTTGTGCAGCAGTGAGGAGAATCCTCAAGTTCATAGCCCAGTTGGTGAAGTTGCTACCATTCGCAACAAGTTTCTCTTTCTCCATGAACACATTGAAATTAAAAGCAGGTGGTGCCATCTACAATAGAATTTGTAAAGTTTATTTAGACTAAGTTTATGATAGATTGAGTTCAAATAATCCAAATTACTAATGAACTCCCACTCAAAAACGACATCCCTCGTGTCCTTTTGGTGATTACATGAACCAAATCCACTACACCAAGTCTGATCATCACGTGAGTCGGTGTAACTTCAAAGGCGAGCATCTATATGGGCATCATATCAACTATATGACTCATGCTTAACCTTTCGGTCCATGTTCTGAGGCCATGTCTGTACATGCTAGGCTCGCCAAGTAAGAACCTTAGTATTCACGTGTGTAAAACTGTCTTACACCCGTTGTATGAAAGCATAGAGTCGAGTACACCCGATCATCACGTGATATCTCGAAACACGATCCATAGAACGGTGCATACTTAAGGAAGAACACATTTTATCTTGATATTTAAATGAGGGATCATCTTACAATGCTACTAAAAGCTCCAAACTAGCAATATAAGATGCAAACATCTAATGTGTAAAGGGAGATGATATGGTCCATGCACTTGATCTCTATCATATGCATCGTGGCATGGTCTCTATCATTCCTTTGTGTGTAAGGCCAAGGTCTATGGAACTTACACGTTAAGTGTGTTGTAAGAGTATCTATCATACATCTACTTACAACATTACCATATCATGACACTAGACCAGCAACGATCTAAACTAGACGCCTCTAATTTATCCATTGCAAGTTTTACATGGCTTAGGGATTTCGGAGATAGAACCGGTCTTACCTACGAACATGGAACCACAACGAGGATAACCAAGTTATTAGCAACTCGTTGTAAATCAGATATTGACTATAGTAGGAGAGACAGACACCCGCCAGCCACTTATGCAAAACTAGTTGCATGTCAGTCGTGGAACTGGTCTCATGTGCGATGACATGAAAGGTTGGTCCGGGCCGCTTCATCCCACTATTCCACCAATATCCAAAATACATGAAACAAGCAATAACATGATCATCATCACCCACATATAAACATATGTGTACTACCCGTGCAAAGCACCTATGGATAGATCAGGCTCTGATACCACTGTTGGGTTCGCAGCATAGAAAACAAAAAAATCCTACGATGAGAACTATACGCCAAGATCTATCTACTAGATACAAGAAATGGGTGGGTGGATATACATCCATAGAGAAATTACCCTCGAAGATAACCAAGTTTTGTTAACGAGTTGGAACTCGTGGATGATGTAGTCGTACGCTTGCCAATATCAAGATTGTGTGGAAGTCCTAGCGCTGCAAATCAGCAGCGCATCCGTCCTTGCACACACGTTCAAGCCACCGAGCAACCTCCACCTCCTCGCTCTAGCGAATCAACAGAAGCAGCAACTCCTTCCAGACACAATGCCATCGGGAACATGTATCTCGCTAATCCGAGACCATGGGGGAATATATCTAGAAGGGAGAGAGATCCTTCACGAGGAGGTGTGCTTTGTGAGGGAGGAGAGGGGGGCCTTTTACAGGAGAGGGGGGCTCCTCCCCTCCCATGGCCGGCGCCCATGGGGGGTGCCCCCACCTCTTCCTAATTCATGTGGTGGAAGCTCCACTCACATCAATTCATCCTCCACCCAAAGTTCCACTCACATGCATTAAATTTCCACCAAATTTAATGCAACTCTCATTTAATAAAACTCTTTTATTTATTTTATTCAGAATTTTGTTAGTTACTTTAATTAACAAACATTCACATAAAACCCCTTGCAACATTTCAATATCACATGCAGAACCAGTTTCTACAATTTCACCTGAAACAATTCCGGTTTCCATCGAAATAATTCCAGCGCTTTGCAATTCTTTCATCTGAAGAATATGTGCTACAAAATGGTGTTCGGCAACCCTTAAGTGTGTCACCCTACGGTTAGCGAATAATGCATACATGATTGAGACCCCTCTCAAATCAATAATCAGAAGCGGGACCTGGAGATCCATACTGACTCCTGCACATTCAACGATGACTTCTGTGATCGTGAGAACCTTTAACGCTAGTAACTTAATCCATTTGTCTCATGATATATTACATGTCCGAGATTCGATCATCGGTATCCTAATACCTAGTTCGATCTCGTTACCGACATGCACTCTTTTCTCGTTCACGTGATATAACATTCTAGTGATCACATCACTTGCTTGCAAGCTATCTTAATGTGATATCACCCAGAGGGCCCAGAGTATATATATCCATCATCGGGATTGACAAGTTCCACTCTTGATCCATGAGCCTCAACATGACATCTTCGGAGTATCTGAACCCACCTTTATAGTCATCCTTTTACGGTGTGACGTTTGATGTTATCAAGTTACTATTCTGATGTGAGCAATTAACATGATCTCATGGTCTAAGGATAAAGATTACTTCGTATGATGTTATAGCAATATAAACATAATGACTTTGATCGTAATGCTATACTTCGGATGAATATTCATCACATCATTTCACAAATGATGTGACCTCGTTATTAACAACATCCAATGTCCATGATCAGGAAACTTTGATCATCTTGTTAATCAACGAGCTAGTCTATAAGAGAGGCATAACTAGGAACCTTTTATTTGTTTATTAAACACACATGTATTGACGTTTCCTATCAATAAAACTTTGATCATCTTGTTAATCAATGAGCTAGTCTATAAGAGAGGCATAACTAGGAACCTTTTATTTGTTTATTAAACACACATGTATTCACGTTTCCTATCAATAAAATTATAGCATGCAAAATAAACATCTATCATATACAAGGAATACATAATAACAACTTTATTATTGCCTCTCAGGGCATATTTCCTTCACAAACTGTGTTCCTATGGGGACAACAAGCTAGTGACCTCTACTGTCCTTCCAAATAAATATGCAAGAAGAATAAAGAATAATCCTACATGGAAGGTAGAGCACATGACTCAAACTATTCTCGTGGATATGTTTACAGTGTGACTCTAACATAGTGCAAAAGGGCCAAGAAGTAGGTGATGAAGAAAATGAAAGACTCATAAAAAGGAGATTATTCATTAGTCTTTGACTACCTTCTGAGGACAAATCTAAGTAGTACAATAGAAATCAAGCTAGCAGTTGATGTATCATATGATCAACATGTTTTTGAGAGGTTTTACATGTGCTTTGATGCTTGCAGAAAATGATTTCTTGGTGGCTGTAGGGAAGTGCTAGGACTAGATCGATGCTTTTTCAAAGGTGCTTGCTTTGGCTAGTTATTGTATGTTTTAGGAAGGGATGCAAGTAACCATATATATCATGTAGCATGGGAAGTAGTAGAGAAAGAAACCTATTATTCTTGGTTCTGGTTTGCTGGGAAGTTGAACATGGACTTGAGAATTGCATAGCAAGGAAAAGGTTGAGTTCTAATGTATGATCACCAGGAAGAGTTGTTAGGTGTAGTATAAGATATACTACCAAAAGCAGAACATATGATGTGTGCTAGTCACATTTATTCCAACTATAAGAAAAGGCACAATGACAAGAATATGTGAAAAATAGTTTGGAGATGTGCAAAGTCTCCTAACATGGCATTATTATACTATAACAAAGCAAGGTTGGCTCTAATCACAAATGATGGATCAACACACATGATGAATACAAATACAAGCATTGGAGTGGGGAATTTATTAAATTGGGAAGCATATGTGATTTTGTGGATAAGAACATGTGTGAGTCATTTAACAACGACATAATGCCAGCTAGACACCTACATGTTGTGTCAATGCTAGAGTGGATCAGGAGTTAGATAATGGTAAGAATTCAAGAAAATAAATCCAAAATTGAGAGGATGGATGGAACCATATGACCAAACATTTTTAGGAATCTCAATATCAACATGAGAAGATCACATAATTTTCAAGTACCATGGAATGGTAAAGCTGGGTTTTAGGTGGTAGAACATGAGAAATACAAGTGCACTGTAAATCTGCAAAAATAGAACTTGTTCCTATAGATACTAGAAGCTTTCAGCCTTCCCTGCTGCCATTGAATATGTGCAATCTACAACAGCTCAAAGGTTTTGGATGATTTCATTGCTCCCCGTTACTCATTTGAGGTTTACAAGAAAATATATGGTCACTACTTAGCCATTGGAAGGACAATCAAATTGTCCAATTGGTGATCATGTAAGGCCGGTAACACCTAATTACATCAAGCTGTCAGGCACGCGGAAAACAGAAGGGAGAAGAGAAGAGGGAGAAGCTCCAAAATGAACAAAGATGAGAAATATAGGTGGCAAAGTTAACTATAGTTCATATGGAAGAACATGCCACAACAGGTCAAGCTGCATAAATAATAATCAGGCTACTAAACATCATGGTAATGCATATGTTGTGAGTGAGAGAAATAGGAAAAGGAAGATGCAGAAAGCAATAGATTGGAGCTAGAAAACTCTAAAAATCAAAGGTAATTTCATCATTTCTGATTGCTTTTTGCTTAATTAATTTGTGACATACACAGATGAATGATTATGAATAGTGACGAGGGGTAACCTTGGCAATGCCCATGGTTATGAACTTAGGGTTTCGTGAGAAAGAGAGTGTTGGTGATTTTGTCGGCTTAATAGACAAACAAGGGAGGCAATTTACCCAGGTCCAGGCCCTCTTAGAGGAAGCCTTACTTCCTTCTTGTCTGCTTATATTATCAATGTAGAGTACAAACTCGTTGAGTCAACTAGATGCAATCTTGCCAAGAGAGAGAAAGGCGTGTGTATTGTAAGACTGGGTGCCCTATTCGTTGGTCCCTCCTAGCCTTTATATATTGGGAGGCTAGGTCTCGAGTAACAATACGAGTAGGTTACAAGTTAGAGTTTGTATCTAGTCTAGTCTTGAACTTTCCTTGTCTTGTATCACTAGGAGTTTGTGTCCTTGTAGGCTTCGTATCTGCTGAATCGTCATGGGTTTCATGGATCTTGGCATACCTTTAAGTGAGAATTCTGTCGGCTCATACTGTATATGCCAATAGTGGGCACCCGAAGGGTTATGCCCATGTCAGTAGCCCCCGAGACTCCACCTTATTTGTAGACTTGGGATGAATCTTAAGTCCTTTTTAATATGCCCAGAAGGTGAACTCGAAGATTGTAGGGGTTCCGCGCATAAAAACAATAAATTTTACTCTACACCCCTGAACCCCTGAAGCTGCTAGGACCTATCTATTAGTAATACAGTAACAGGAGGGGTTTTTCGCGAACTTACCCTTGAAGACTGAAAAGCGTTGTCAACGCTCAAGAGAGATGTAGACGAGCCGAAGCTGACCTCAAGGTCGTGATGAAGTCCTTGCACTCCTTCTGGCTCCAACAACTTGAGTGCCTCAAGTGCGACACCTCGCGGGGAGTTACACACGTCCAGTGCCTGACGATGACTCCCACTATTCCCCGATCTAGCAGCAGTTGCGAAAGTAGAGCTCCCGGATCCAAATCCCGCAGCGCGACGGTGCTCCGCGGTGAAGATGTCTCTCACTCGCGCAGTCCAGACTTGGGAGCACGGTCACGAGAGACAGAGGGGAGAGAGAAAATATCAATTGGAGGTCCTCCCAAAAGTGGGGAGACCTTTATTGATTATTGGTTGTATTTTTCTAGGCCAAATACCCCACTATATATAGGGGGAGAGGTCAAGTCCTAGGGTGGGACTAAAGGAGAGGAGGGGGTGGGGTGGCCGCCGGCCAGCCCCTAGTGGGCCCCGCGGGGGGTAAGGCCCAGCCGGCCTCCCCCTTGGTCCCTTCTCCCTCTCTCCTTTCCCCTAATGGGCCCTCTCCCTCCGGAATTGGCCCATTAAGCCTTTTGACCTTTTAATTGATTTTCTCTTTATTAAATAATTATGAATAAATGATTAAATCGATATTTAACATTCATCCACATATTATTCAATCTCTGTGGCCATGGAACACCTTCCACCTCCACTCCGGACATCCTCCGGACTTACCAAAACCCTTCCGGTTTTCTCCCTTCTTTTCTTCGGTGATTCTACTGATCCTATAAATGCTCTCTAAGCATCATCAAGCCCTTAAGTGTGATACCCCACGGTTTGGGAACACTCCAGACATGGTCGGGACACTCCCGCACCAATGATCGACAGAGGAACCTGGATGGCCATGTGACCCCTGTGCGTTCCACGAAGATCTTTCGTCGTTTGAACCAGGACAGTCATGTCTTATTCCCTTTGTCTCTCGATACTTGCATTGCCCGAGATCTGATCAATGACATCGACATGTCGTGTTCAATCTCGTTACTGAACAATGCTACTTAACTCGTTCCGACAACTGATATCCCCGTGATCAAATCACATGCTGCGCAGCTATTGGATATAACTTCTCCGAGTGGGCCCTTGAGTATCTTCCTGTCACATGGACGGACAAATCCCACTCTTGACATATCTTGCCTCTACGGTTTCCTCCGAATACCTGAACACACCTTTATAACCACCATTTTACTAGATGGCATTTGATGCTATCTAAGCACTCTCGGGAGACAGTGATTGATATAGCCTCACGGTCTAAGGAATAGTCTACGAGGATCCATTTCTAATCATCGTAACTTGAACTTCGTGACATGATCGGGTCACGATTTTTAGGTTGGGTATTGGTTCATCATCTCATTCTCAGAATGTGATGACCTCATTTCCAACTGGCATAAATGCCACATGATCAGGAAACATGATCATCTATTGACCAATGTACCAGTGACTAGAGTTTCACTAGGAACCCTTGGTTGTTTGTATATCACACGTGTATTGATGTTTCCACTCAACACAGTTATAGCATGATATAAAACTTAATCATAAACTATATGAAATATGATAATAGTCCTTACTACTATTTGTCTCTAGGGCATATTTCCAACAGTCTCCCACTTGCACTAGAGTACAAATACACTAGCTGCATTTTTTCTTAATTATTGGCACCATATATCCGGTACCCTGAACATGCTTGCTCATGGAAGAGGTTGAGTCTTGGGTCTGTACTTTACAGTCCCAAATCCTTTGCAACTTACTAATGTCACTTTTATTGACATTAATATTCTATCATCTCATGATAGCATCTGTGTGAATGCTGTTGGGTCCACAGCATAGAAAACAAAAAATTTCCTACGGTGTGAACTACACGCCAAGATCTATCTACTAGGTACAAAGCAATGGGTGGACATACATCCAACGAGAACTTACCCTCGTAGACAACGAGCTTTGTTAACGAATAGGAACTCGTGGTTGATGTAGTCGTACACTTGCCGATCTCAAGATCGTGAGGAAGTCCGAGCGCCGCAACTCAGCAGCGCATCCGCACTCGCACACACGTTCAAGCCACCGGACAACCTCCACCTCATCGCTCCAGCGATCCAGCGGAAACAGCAACTCCTTCCAGACGGAATGCCATCGGGAACATGTATCTCGCTAATCCGAGACCATGGGGGAATAATTCTAGAGGGGGAGAGAGATCCTTCACAAGGAGGTGTGTGGATGAAGGAGGGAATGGGTGACCATTTATAGGAGGAGGGGGTGCCCCCTCTCTCCATGGCCGGCGCATGGGGGTGACCCCTCACCTCCCCCATTCATGTGGTGGTAACCCCTCCACATTAAAATGCCTCTTCACATTCCCTTTTAAAGTCTCCACTTTAAATGCATTAAATTTCTCCAAATTTAATGCTCTCTCATTTAATAAAACTCTTTTTATTAAATTTATTCAGAATTTTGTTAATTACTTTAATTAACAAACATTCACATATAGCCCCTTGCAATATTTCAATATCACATGCAGAACCACCTTCTGCAATTTCACCCGAAACAATTTCCGGTTTCTATTGAAACAATTCCCACGCTTTGCAATTCCTTCGTCTGACTGACTCCTACACATTCAACGATGACTTCTGTGATCGTGAGAACCTTTAACGCTTGTAACTAAATCCCTTTGTCTCTCGATATATTACATGTCCGAGATTCGATCATCAGTATCTCCATACCTAGTTTGATCTTGTTACCGACATGCACTCTTTTCTCGTTCCCGTGATATAACATTCTAGTGATCATATCACTTGCTTGCAAGCTATCTCAATGTGATATCACCGAGAGGGCCCAGAGTATATCTATCTGTCATCTGGATTGAAAAATTCCACTCTTGATCCAGGAGCCTCAACATAACACCTTCGTAGTACTGAACCCGTCTTTATAGTCACCCTGTTACGGTGTGACGTTTGATGTTATCAAGATACTCTTCCGGTGTTAGCAATTAACATGATCTCATGGTCTAAGGATAAAGATTACTTCGTATGATGTTATAGCAATATAAACATAATGACTTGATCGTAATGCTATACTTCGGATGAATGTTCATCACATCATTCCACCAATGGTGTAACCTTGTTATTAACAACATCCAATGTCCATGATCAGGAAACCTTGATCATCTTGTTAATCAACAAGCTAGTCTATAAGAGAGGCATAACTAGGAACCCTTTTTGTTTATTAAACACACATGTATTGATGTTTCCGATCAATACAATTCTAGCATGTAAAATAAACATCTATCATATATATAAGGAATATATAATAACAACTTTATTATTTCCTCTCAGGGCATATTTCCTTCAGTCTCCCACTTGCACTAGAGACAATAATCTAGTTCACATAGTGATAAATCTAACACCCATGGAGTTCTGGTGTTGATCATGTTTTGCCCTAGGGAGAACTTTAGTCAACGGATCTGCTACTTTTAGGTCCATGTGTACTTTACAAATCTTTATATCTCCATCCTTGACATGCTCGCGGATGGAGTGAAACCGGCGCTTAATATGTTTGGAATTCTTGTGAGACCTTGGTTCCTTTGCGTTGGCTGTGGCTCCATTGTTGTCACAATAGATCACCATCGGGTCCAACGCACTCGGAACCACACCCAGTTCCGTAATGAACTCTTTCATCCAAACTGCTTCCTGCGTCGCTTCTGAAGCAGCAACATATTCCGCCTCCGTGGTTAATCCAGCCACCAAAGGTTGTTTGGAACTCCTCCAACTAACTGCTGCTCCGTTCAAGAGAAATACGTATCCGGATTGAGACTTAGAGTCATCCGGATCGGTGTCAAAGCTAGCATCGACATAGCACTTGGCGACTAGCTCTTCTTCACCTCCGTATATAAGAAACATATCCTTAATTCTTCTTAAGTACTTGAGGATGTTCTTTACCGCTCTCCAGTGTTCCGAACCTGGATCAGATTGGTACCTACTAGTCAAACGAACAACATGTGCCACATCCGGTCTTGTACATAGCATGGCATACATAATAGAGCCTATGGCCAAGGCATAGGGGGTCTTATCCATCATCTCTCTTTCTTCCATCGTAGCCGGACTTTGAGTCTTACTCAATGTCTTGCCTTGCAACATAGGTAAGAACCCCTTCTTACTTTCGTCCATATTAAACTTCTTTAATATCTTATCAAGGTATGTACTCTACGATAGCCCAATTAGGCACCTTGATCTATCTCTATAGATTTTAATGCCTAATATATATGACGCTTCACCAAGGTCTTTCATCGAAAATTTGTTGTTTAGATAACTTTTAACACTGTTTAAAAGATCTATATCATTTCCAATCAATAATATGTCATCCACATATAATATCAGAAATGCCACATTGCTCCCACTCACTTTCTTGTAAATACAAGCCTCTCCATAAGTTTGGACAAATCCAAACTCTTTGATCACCTCATCAAAGCGGAGATTCCAACTCCGGGATGCTTGCTTCAGTCCATAGATGGATCGCTGAAGTTTGCATACCTTATTAGCATCCTTAGGATCGACAAAACCCTTAGGTTGTATCATATACAACTCTCCTTCAATCTTACCATTGAGGAACGTAGTTTTGACATCCATCTGCCATATTTCATAATCGAAATATGCAGCAATTGCTAACATAATCCTAACCGATTTAAGCATCGCTACGGGAGAGAATGCCTCATCGTAGTCAACTCCTGGAATTTGTAGAAACCCCTTTGCGACAAGTCGAGCCCTATAGATGGTCACATTACCATCAGCATCAGTTTTTCTTTTGAAAATCCATTTATTCTCAACGGCCTTTCGGTCGTGAGGTAAGTCCACCAAGTTCCAAACTTGGTTCTCGTACATGGATTCCATCTCGGATTTCATGGCTTCTAGCCATTTGTTGGAATTCGGGCTCATCATCGCTTCTTCATACGTCGTAGGGTCATCCATTTCATCAACCATGAAATTCACAACAGGATTGCCGTACAGTTCAGGAGCTGCACGTATCCTGCTTGACCTACGAGGTTCGGTAGTGTCATCTTTCAGAGTTTCATGATCATTATCATTAGCTCTCTCTTCATCAGGTGAAGTCAACTCCGAAACAACTTCCGGTGCTGCGCCACTCGCCATTCCATGAACAGAAAGTTCAATAACCTCTTTGAGTTCTACCTTCCGACTACACACACCTTTCGCGAGAAACTCTTTCTCAAGAAAGGATCCATTCTTGGCAACAAAAACCTTGCCCTCGGATCTGTGATAGAAGGTATACCCAATTGTTTCCTTAGGGTATCCTATGAAGACGCATTTTTCCGCTTTGGGTTCGAGTTTATCCGGTTGAAGTTTCTTCACATAAACATCGCATCCCCAAACCTTAAGAAATGACAGCTTAGGTTTGTTTCCAAACCATAATTCATACGGTGTCGTTTCAACGGATTTAGATGGTGCCCGATTTAAAGTGAATGTAGCTGTTTCCAGTGCATAACCCCAAAATGACAGAGGCAAGTCAGTCAGAGACATCATAGATCGAACCATATCCAATAAGGTACGATTACGACATTCCGACACACCATTACGTTGTGGTGTTCCGGCAGGCGTGAGTTGTGAAACTATTCCACACTCTTTCATGTGTGTGCTAAACTCGTAACTTAGATACTCTCCTCCACGGTCAGACCATAGAAATTTGATCTTTCTATTACGATGATTTTCCACTTCATTCTGGAATTCCTTGAACTTTTCAAAAGTTTCAGACTTGTGTTTCATCAAATAGATATACCCGTATCTACTCAAATCATCCGTGAAAGTAACAAAATAACAATATCCACCTCGCGCCGACACACTCATTGGTCCACACACATCAGTATGTATGATTTCCAATAGATCTGTCGCCCGTTCCATTGAACCGAAAAACGGCGTTCTAGTCATCTTGCCCATAAGGCATGGCTCACATGTATCAAATGATTTAAAATCAAGTGATTCCAAAAGCCCATCAGAATGGAGTTTTTTCATGCGTTTAACGCCAATATGACCTAGGCGGCAGTGCCACATATATGTAGACATATCATCATCAAGTTTAATCTTTTTAGCATTAACATTATGAATGTGCGTAATCTTACTATCGAGATCCGACAGAAATAAACCATTCAACATAGGTGCATGACCATAAAAGATATCATTCTTATAAATCGAACAATCATTGTTTTCAGATTTAAAGGAATGACCACTTTGCATCAAACACGATCCAGATACAATGTTCATGCTCAGTGCAGGCACCAACTAACAATTATTTAGGTTTATAACTAATCCCGATGGAAACTGGAGAGGTAGCGTCCCGACGGCGATCACATCAACTCTTGATCCATTGCCGACCCGCATCCTAACCTCATCCCTTGCTAGTTGTCGCTTGTTCCGTAGCCCCTGAACCGAGTTACATATATTAGCAGCCGATCGGGTATCAAATACCCAGGTGCTACTACGAGTACTAGTCAAGTACACATCAATAACATGTATATCACATATACCTTTGTTTTCCTTGCTGGACTTCTTGTCCGCCAAATACTTGGGGCAGTTGTGCTTCCAATGGCCAGTCCCCTTGCAATAGTAGCACTCGGTGTTAGACTTAGGGCCAGCCTGGGGTTTCTTTTCAGGCGTGGCAACAGACTTGCCACCATTCTTTCCCTTGTGCTTGCCTTTCTGATCCTTCTTGAAACCGGTGGTCCTATTGATCATCAATACTTGATGTTCTTTCCTAATCTCCACTTCTGTAGTCTTAAGCATTGACAGAAGCTCGGGAAGAGACTTCTTCATGCCCTGCATATTATAGTTCATCACGAAGCTCTTGTAGCTAGGTGGTAGAGATTGGAGAACATGATGTATGCCTAAGTCAATGGGAATCGTTATTCCCAAGGACACAAGCTTATCGGCGTACCCAGACATTTTGAGTACGTGCTCACTAACGGAGTTGTTTTCCTCCATCATGCAGCTAAAGAACTTTTCTGTAGCATTATAACTCTCTACGGCAGCATGGGTATCGAAAATCATTTTAAATTCTCCCATGGTATCAAAGGCATTGCCATTTTCGAAACGCTTTCGAAGTTCTGGCTCTAGCCCATACAGTATGCCATAATGAACTAAATTGTGGTCCTCCTAACGAGTCACATAGACATTATTTTCCTCGTCAGGGGCATCAGGAGTTGGTGGGGGGCCTAGCGGCGCATCTAGCACATATTGCTTTTGTGCAGTAGTGAGGAGAATCCTCAAATTCATAGCCCAGTTGGTGAAGTTGCTACCATTCGCAGCAAGTTTCTCTTTCTCCATGAACACATTGAAATTAAAAGCAGGTGGTGCCATCTACAACAGAATTTGTAAAGTTTATTTAGACTAAGTTTATGATAGATTGAGTTCAACTAATCCAAATTACTAATGAACTCCCACTCAAAAACGACATCCCTCGTGTCCTTTTGGTGATTACATGAACCAAATCCACTACACTAAATCCGATCATCACGTGAGTTGATATAGCTTCAAAGGCGAGCATCTATATGGGCATCATATCAACCATATGACTCATGCTTAACCTTTCGGTCCGTGTTCTGAGGCCATGTCTGTACATGCTAGGCTCACCAAGTAAGAACCTTAGTATTCGCGTGTGTAAAACTGTCTTACACCCATTCCTATGAAAGCGTAGATTCGAGTACACCCGATCATCACGTGATGTCTTGAAACACGATCCATAGAATGGTGCATACTCAAGGAAGAACACATTTTTATCTTGATATCTAAATGAGGGATCATCTTATAATGCTACCAAACGCACCAAACTAGCAGTATAAGATGCTAACATCTAATGTGTAAAGTGAGATGATATGGTCCATGCATTTGATCTCTATCACTTGCATCGTGGTATGATCTCTATCATTCCATTGTGTGTAAGGCCAAGGTCTATGGAACTTACACGTTGACTGTGTTGTAAGAGTATCTACCATACATCTACTTACAACAATACCATATCAATACACTAGCCCAGCAACGATCTAAACTAGACGCCTCTAATTTATCAATTACAAGTTTTACGTGGCTTAGGGCTTTCGGAGATAGAACTGTTCTCACCTACGAACATGAACCACAACGAGGATAACTAAGTTATTAGCAACTCGTTGTAAATCAGATATTGAGTATAGTAGGAGAGACAGACACCCGCCAACCACTTATGCAAAACAAGTTGCATGTCAGTAGTGGAACCGGTCTCATGTACGATGACATGTAAGGTTGGTCCGGGCCGCTTCATCCCACTATGCCACCAATATCCAAAATACATAGAAGATGCAATAACATGATCATCATCGCCCACATATCAACATATGTGTACTACCCGTGCTAAGCACCTACGCATAGATCAGGCTCTGATACCACTGTTGGGTCCGCAGCATAGAAAACAAAAAAAATCCTACGGTGTGAACTACACGCTAAGATCTATCTACTAGGTACAAAGCAACGGGTGGGCATACATCCAACGAGAACTTACCCTCGTAGACAACAAGCTTTGTTAACGAGTAGGAACTCGTGGTTGATGTAGTCGTACACTTGCCGATCTCAAGATCGTGAGGAAGTCCGAGCGCCGCAACTCAGCAGCGCATCCGCACTCGCACACACGTTCAAGCCACCGACAACCTCCACCTCCTCGCTCTGGCGATCCAGCGGAAGCATCAACTCCTTCCAGACGAAATGCCACCTGTAACATGTATCTCGCTAATCCGAGACCATGGGGGAATAATTCTAGAGGGGGAGAGAGATCCTTCACAATAAGGTGTGTGGATGAAGGAGGGAATGGGTGGACTTTTATAGGAGGAGGGGGTGCCCCTCTCTCCATGGCCGGCGCATGGGGGGTGACCCCTCACCTCCCCCATTCATGTGGTGGTAACCCCTCCACATTAAAATGCCTCTTCACATTCCCTTTTAAAGTCTCCACTTTAAATGCATTAAATTTCTCCAAATTTAATGCTCTCTCATTTAATAAAACTATTTTTATTAAATTTATTCAGAATTTTGTTAATTAATTTAATTAAAAAACATTTACATATAGCCCCTTGCAATATTTCAATATCACATGCAGAACCACCTTCTGCAATTTCACCCAAAACAATTTCCGGTTTCTATTGAAACAATTCCTGCGCTTTGCAATTCTTTTGTCTGAAACATATGTGCTCCAAAATGGTGTCCGGTAACTCTTAAGTGTGCCAGCCTACGGTTCGCGAATAATACAGACATGATCGAGACCCTTCTCCGATCAATAATCAGCAGCGGGACCTGGAGATCCGTACTGACTCCTACACATTCAACGATGACTTCTGTGATCGTGAGAACCTTTAACGCTTGTAACTAAATCGCATTGTCTCTCGATATATTACATGTCCAAGATTCAATCATCGGTATCTCCATACCTAGTTTGATCTCGTTACTGACATGCACTCTTTTCTCGTTCCCGTGATATAACATTCTAGTGATCATATCACTTGCTTGCAAGCTATCTGAATGTGATATCACCGAGAGGGCCCAGAGTATATCTATCCGTCATCTGGATTGACAAATTCCACTCTTGATCCATGAGCCTCAACATAACACCTTCGTAGTACTGAACCCGTCTTTATAGTCACCCTGTTACGGTGTGACGTTTGATGTTATCAAGATACTCTTCCGGTGTTAGCAATTAACATGATCTCATGGTCGAAGAATAAAGATTACATCGTATGATGTTATAGAAATATAAACATAATGACTTGATCGTAATGCTATACTTCGGATGAATGTTCATCACATTATTCCGCCAATGGTGTGACCTTGTTATTAACAACATCCAATGTCCATGATAAGGAAACCTTGATCATCTTGTTAATCAACAAGCTAGTCTATAAGAGAGGCATAACTAGGAACCCTTTTTGTTTATTAAACACACATGTATTGATGTTTCCGATCAATACAATTCTAGCATGTAAAATAAACATCTATCATATATATAAGGAATATATAATAACAACTTTATTATTTCCTCTCAGGGCATATTTCCTTCAAATGCATCGTTGCTATGGCAGCAGAACGAGGCCTGATTCCAGGAGCCTACAGTGACGTTAGATCAACCTCGAGGGCTTTCTTATGGGCACTATGCCCTGGGACACATCATTTTACGTTAAAAGCTAATTAGGCCTGCCATAACATTATACAACACTTTAGTGGTACCCTTATCTATTATTATAAATGTATTCATCGAAACACTAGTGCACTCCGTGCAACTTTCGATGTTTTGTTCACCTCGCTTCCTATTTGACTTGGTTAGTATCTACAGGAGTTTCCAACATATTCCCTTATAACATAACCCTTTATGCTTTAAGATATGTCATCCTTTATGGATTTGGAAAACATGTCTACAGTTCTCTATTTAGACATTGTGGACCAACTTTAGCTCAACGTTCTGTGATTCGAACTTAATCACTTCCAAACATCCTTTGTTGGATCACATATTATGTTAAGTTGACATCATGATTTCTAAGATAGAACCTATGTCTTAACATAGTGGATGATGATCATCCATTTCTTTCTTTCAACCATTGATGTTCAACTTAATACTATTCCTAATTTGAGTTATTAAGGACCAGTTCCTTAATTAACTTCTATTCTGAAACAGCTTTCAGAATCCCTTAAGGAATGCTACATCATATCATAATACGGTTATTATTAACTTCTACATCTTATAAATTATTATTTATAAGTATTTGCGCTTTCATCCTTAACATACTTAAGAATTACTCCTATAAGCTCCCACTCAAAATATGTTCCTACATATTTGAATTCGAGTCTTATATTGCTCCCACTTAAAATGTGTCAATCACATATTGTTTCAGGAAGACTTTCATAGCTCCCACTCAATTTTATGCAAATTGCATATCCATTCACTATTTTGAATAACTTCAAAATCCTTTTGATTAAATATCAAACTTGGAGATTTACTATGAGATACTAGTACTTTACTAGTTTTAAATCCACTAGACATTCAGCACACTTGAATAAAATTCATTTGAATTCATGCAATACTTGACAAATTGTGCTTTTGTTATTCACTCCTTTTTCCTTATGGCTTTGCAGTCATTTGGGAAAATTCCAAGTAAATCCTTTTACTTGTGAGATTCAGCAATGAATTGCTTTCTAATATCAAGTGACTTTTGCTTTTAGGATTTCTCATAATTCTAGTTTACCATTATTTCCTTTGTAGTTCGTAGGTATGTCATATTTCAAAAATCATGACAAGTGATTCACAAATGTCTCCATACAATATATGGATTTACATTTTGAATCCTACTTTATGTAGTGAAAAACAATAGTGGAGGAAAAAACACAATGATCAAAATCATTGATTGTTTCCTTCTGTGAGGAGAATCGTTCAGGAACATTGTCCGTCGCGCTTCTCAACACTATGATGCAGGGTTTTGAATCCTCATCGTGTTTTACACTATTTCCCAGTTGCTCCATAATTGAGAAACATCACTAAAAGTGAGCTTTCTCAAGAATGCACGAAAATCCAAGCAATACGAATCTTGCTTTCCTTTTGGTTTGAGCTATGGGTTTCGTATTCAAAGTTTCCAATGAATACTCTACAAGGACTTATTTGCTATTGTTTTGGTTATATCGAATAACCCCAAAACTTTCACGAATTCTAATGGTTCACTGTAAACTCATTGAGTGCTAACTATTTCTAAGCTAATGGTCTCTACATATACACTACAACGATTTATTTGGTGCCTTCTATTATACCCCCTTTGATATCTAATATCACATTGTGATGCTTTGTATTTTGATGTTTCAAAACACTTTGCATTCCACAATTTCTTTCATGCCATTCTTATAAAGTTGAATTCCATTACTATTGATCAAATCATAGTAATTAGATTCTCTTTTATATTTATACCCTTTATTGATGAAACACTTTGATCAAATCAAATAGTTTCATATTCATGTTTCCTATGGTAAACTACTTTACACATTTAAACAATTATTTAATGATAATTACCATTTTTCGTTAAACACAATACATCGAATATGTATTCTATTTAACAATTCATCAAACACTTTGTATTCAAGTAATACACGGTGTTCAAGTTATTTTGCCGAACTTAGGCATGATTTATATGTGACAAGAAATCGAATGACTTTCACATATTATCACATAACTTTGAATTTAAACAATGGTTTTTCATTCACTAATGAACATATCATTAAGTTGGATATTTTTAAACAAGGCATTTTAATGTTTTACAAATGTTCATGCATTATCAATTAGTTTCAAACAATGAGGATAATTCACAAGTAATCAAACAAGATATGAACACGAATAGAAATCATTCATAAAAGTGGAACAACTGTTTGTTACAAACTGATATGAATAACCGTCTCACGAAGTGTGAGACAAACTAAGGAAGTTCAAATCTCTTGATTACATTAATCATCCTAAAACACAAACTAAGTGATAAATGTCGAGGGAGAGTGTCGTCGGCCATCATCATCATGCTCGCCATCAACACGCAACGTCACTTCCTCTCTAGTAAGCACCTCTCATGCAGAAGGACCTGTTTTCAGTACAACAGAACAAGTATCAGATATACTTAACACTGCAATGTGTTTGCACGATTATAACATTTATAAAACTGTATATCAAATATATACCTTTGTCGTTGACGACCTGAGCGACATCTGGTTCAACCAAAACATTCCTGAGATGTGTCATGAACCGGTGGAACTCCATTTCCGTGTCGCCCCTCATTACGCAAGTCCTGACTTGTGCTTGGTAGCTTGGTGGCAGCGACCGCACCACAACAGCATTTGCAAAAGAGCCTGTAATCCAGACGTCTAGGAAGTATGCTGGCCTCATGTACACATCGTGCATGTGCTGCAAGTGGCTGTCCAGTGACGAGTTCTCCTCCATCTTAATGGAGAGGAAGTCTCCCATCAACTCATGCTCCCAAATGTGTGTCTGATCCATGAAATGTGTCCTAAGCTGCAGCATCACCGAACGAGGGTTGACATCACCCACGAAAGGCCACAGCTCGTCCACCATTCGGAAACGCATCACAACTGAAATATAGAAGGCCATCTCACGGCGGAGATAACGGTCTTTCCGCTCCTCTGGGGTATCAAGGTCCGTGGGCTGATCCAAATCCATCCCGTCGAGTATGTAGTCGACCATGTCGTTCTCGCTAAGGAGAACATGGAGACTCGCAACCCAAATGGAGAAGTTCGATCCATCTAATCTGAGCTTCTCTCCTTCTAACCATTCAATTGAAACACGAAAGGTCACATCTACATTTATAATTGCAAAAGGAATTTAGACTAAGTTTATAATTAAATGAGTTAATAATAACTCCACTCAGAAACACCTATCCCCAGTGAGGGTTCCTAGTGATAACACGACCCCTATCAGCCACATCTCCCCCGATCATCCAGACCATCAATGTGGGTTCAAGGGTGGACGCTAAACGTCGGTCACATCATTCATGCGACTCGTGCTCGATCTTTCGACCATCCGCATTCCGAGGCCATGTCTGTACATGCTAGGATCGCCAATTCAACTTTAGTGTTTTCGCTGTGCAACATGGCTTACACCCACTGTATGTGAACGTAGATATGTCTGACACCCATGCCTGTAACCCTGGATCGCCTCATACCGAAGAACTTTCTTGGTGGTGCACACTAAGGGGGAACACAATCGTTGGTAATTTTAACAGGGATCATCTTATTAGGCTACCGTCGAGTATCTAATACTAGCACACAATAAGACATACAAACAATAACATTGAATGTAAATGCTATGTGATATGGTCCTTCACGTCGTGATCTCCATCCGCTGTCACCGGGTTCCGGCGCTAGGGTTCCGGCGCCGTTGACACCAGGGTACCGGTGTCATTCCGGCGTAGTAGTTTGTCATTACCGTCACTATCTACTACTATGCAACAAAAGGTAATCACTTTACCTTTGCCACAACCATATCACAAAGCAACGCCCTCCTGCAAAACAAAGTTAGATGCCTCTACTTTATCTTTGCATGTTTTACGTGGCTGAATGGGCTTTCGCACAAGAACCGTTCTTACCTACGAACTTTCTGCACAACGCTGATCAAGTAGTTGTCTATACTACACCCCTTTTGGGGCCCTCCGTTGCAAATAGTATACCAACTAATGCGAGAGAGACAGACACCCCCCTAAGCCACTTTATACGGTACAAGCCGTATGTCAAGCGTGGACCAGTCTCACGAATGAATGCGTAAAGTCGGTTGGGGGCCGCTTCATCAAGCATTACTGCGGTATACACAAGTACACGTGGGAGGGTAACAACTAAAAGATCAACGCCCACACGCTACATCTCGTGTGTTCTACCCGTACTAGCATTACTACGCATAGATCTAGCTCTGATACCACTGTAGGGGTTCCGCGCATAAAAACAATAAATTTTACTCTACGCCCCTGAACCCCTGAAACTGCCAAGACCTATCTATTAGTAATACAGTAACGGGAGGGGCTTTTCACGAACTTACCCTTGAAGACTGAAAAGCGTTGTCAACTCTCAGGAGAGCGTGGTTGATGTAGACGAGCCGAAGCCGACCTCAAGGTCGTGATGAAGTCCTTGCGCTCCTTATGGCTCCAACGACTTGAGTGCCTCAAGTGGAACACCTCGCAGGGAGTTACACACGTCCGGTGCCTGACGATGACTCCCACTTCCCCAATCCAGCAGCAGTTGCGGAAGTAGAGCTCCCGGATCCGAATCCCGCAGCGCGACGGCGCTCCGCGGTGAAGATGTCTCTCGCTCGTGCAGTCCAGACTTGGGACCACGGTCACGAGAGAGAGAGAGAGGGGGAGAGAGAGAAAATATCAATTGGAGGTCCTCCCAAAAGTGGGGAGACCTTTATTGATTATTGGTTGTATTTTTCTAGGCCAAATACCCCACTATATATAGGGGGAGGGGAGGTACTACCTCTCCTCAAGTCCCGGGGTGGGACTAAAGGAGAGGAGGGGGTGGGGTGGCCGCCGGCCAGCCCCTAGTGGGCCCCGCGGGGGGCAAGGCCCAGCCGGCCTCCCCCTTGGTCCCTTCTCCCTCTCTCCTTTCCCCTAATGGGCCCTCTCCCTCCGGAATTGGCCAATTAAGCCTATTGACCTTTTAATTGATTTTATCTTTATTAAATAATTATGAATAAATGATTAAATCAATATTTAACATTCATCCACATATTATTCAATCTCCATGGCCATGGAACACCTTCCACCTCCACTCCGGACATCCTCCGGACTTACCGAAACCCTTCTGGTTTTCTCCCTTCTTTTCTTTGGCGATTCTACCGATCCTATAAATGCTCTCTAAGCATCATCAAGCCCTTAAGCGTGATACCCCACGGTTCAGGAACACTCCAGACATGGTCGGGACACTCCCGCACCAATGATCGACAGAGGGACCTGGATGGCCATGTGACCCCTGTGCATTCCATGAAGATCTTTCGTCGTTTGAACCAGGACAGTCGTGTCTTATTCCCTTTGTCTCGTGATACTTGCATTGCCCGAGATCTGATCAATGACATTGCCATGTCGTGTTCAATCTCGTTACTAAACAATGCTACTTAACTCGTTCTAACAAGTGATATCCCCGTGATCAAATCACACGCTGCACAGCTATTGGATATAACTTCTCCGAGTGGGCCCTTGAGTATCTTCCCATCACATGGACGGACAAATCCCGCTCTTGACATATATTGCCTCTACGGTTTCCTCCGAATACCTGAACACACCTTTATAACCACCGTTTTACCAGATGGCGTTTGATGCTATCTAAGCACTCTTGGGAGACAGTGATTGATATAGCCTCACGGTCTAAGGAATAGTCTACGAGGTTCCATTTCTAATCATCGTAACTTGAACTTCATGACATGATCGAGTCACGATGTTTAGGTTGTGTATTGGTTCATCATCTCATTCTCAGAATGTGATGACCTCATTTCCAACTGGCATAAATGCCACATGATCACGAAACATGATCATCTGTTGACCAATGAACCAGTGACTAGAGTTTCACTGGGAACCCCTGGTTGTTTGTATATCACACGTGTATTGATGTTTCCACTCAACACAGTTATAACATGATATAAAACTTAATCATAAACTATATGAAATATGATAATTAGTCCTTACTACTATTTGTCTCTAGGGCATATTTCCAACAAAGATTTCTTCGGATGTGTGAACTTCTCGACTGCCTTGTTTGGTTGTTGCAATGGATGAAGTTGTCTTGTTCTTGAAAATTATGTTGGTATTTTCTTCGGGTGCTCCCGATGGGAGTAACCGTTGAGGCTACACTCGGGTAGACTCAAGGTTATTATTCTATCGACTCCGTTGGAGAATTTTTGCTTTTTCTATCGGGTGCGCGACCAGCGCTCCCGATGAGAGTAGCCCCCGAGGTTATGTTCGAATGCTTGTATTCGAGTGTAGGCTCAGAGTTGTTCTTCATGTACTTTCACTTTTATGTCGACTCCGTAGGAAAAAATTTCTATCGGGTGCGTGAACAGTGCTCCCGATGGGATTAGCCCCCGAGACTATGTTTGGGTGCTTGCACCGGAGCATAGGCTCAGAGATCTTCATCCGAGGAGGTACTCGACTCGGGTCTTCTTTCTTTTGCGTCGACTCCGTAGGAGGAATTTTATATCGAGTAGACAAACTGTAAGTTCAATTAGTTTGTGATGGGGAATTTGGTATAACGAGTCTGGTGCATCAGAAAGATCGGGAACTAGTTAATTGCTCTTGGGAAAAACATCATGAACCTATGTCAATCTCAAGTCCCCGGACTCAAACCTAGTATATGCTGGCGTAATTCAGCATTCCGTCAGGTCGTACCGTATATGTCAATAGTGGGCACCCGAAGGGTTATGCCCATGTCACATATAGAAAATGAAAGTTCATAGCTGAGAACAGTCAGATGCCCAGGAAACCTACAAGCCAGATGCACAAGAACCCTACAAGTATAAAATTATAGAGCCAAGTTCACAAAACAAAGACATGTCAAGATCCAAGATAAACTTCATTGTCAATCTCTAGGACTAATCTAAGTCACATTTCAGAAACCTGCAGCAAAGCCAACCACAATGCCAAGCTCTAGAAAGCCTGCTCCATTTATTCCTCCAAAACAAGCGGCAACAATAACACAACATCGGGTGTTTAGTTTGGAAGCTTACAAGGCAACTAAAAATAGGAGACAAGGACCTTCGGTTTAATGTTGAGAGCAAGATCTTTTGAATTATATCTAAACTAGACCAAAACCAGTAATTTTGTGTGTGGTAACAAGATCTTTTGCAATGCTATGTTATTTAATGTGTAAATATGTGATTTATATACGTAAAATCCGACAAGCATAGATAAGGTACTTGTAGAGATAAGCATAAATAAAAAACTTGCACAACACTTCCACATATAAGCATAGATAAGTAACTGGAATATTCAGACAAAATGAAATTGCAATGACTTGTTCATTAGAAAGACAAGTAACACTTGCACTAGATCATTACAATGACTTCCCCTTTCATTGGTAATCACATAGATAATTTGATCCTAGCAACTAAACCATCTCCCTACTACCAAACTAGATCAATTTGATAGAAAATGTATATCATTTCTTTAGGATCACTAAGGCACATAGAAGACAAAGTAGGCCAAGTCCAATCTTCAAAAGAAGAACCACTTTCTTCACTGCATCTATCAATACACAATGTCTTCATCAACTTCTCCTTCTTAGCTCCAACTCCTTATCTTCTTGCTTCCCTCCTCTCGTCTTCCAATCCAAGTGCACCAATAGCACTATCTATTCATAGGAAATTGTGCTCATGTAAGTAACCTACACACTCTAATTCCCACTACCATAAAATGCAACTGTGTTATCCAATTCAAACCAAAAAGAAGGTGAAAATTTCAGTGTTCCATTCCATAACAATAACAAAAAATTCTTAACTAGTGAACAAGAGTTGAGATTGGAGACCTACCCCATGTTGCACACACTTGTATCCATGAGTCCATAGGGGTTATGCGAGTTCCATTTCTATTTATACCATTCCTTTTCTCACTCACATTTTTTCTTAACCATGACCTTAATAAATGAATTAGGAGAATATAGATACACCTATCGCTCATAAAAAACAATACTTTCAGCAAGGATATTTTCATCGCTCAACTTCCTTACCAACTAGATAGATTATGAAAACATTGGATCCAACCTTGGCCAGTCCAAACATCCATTCAGGACCCCACAAGCAGCCCAGTGTATATCAATCGTGTATATAACAGATGGTCTTGAAAGGTGATAACTCTCGTGCGTCCCTAACACGTTGCGCTCACCGTACTACCACGGTCAGGGTAGGGGACCAATGCAATGGGATGTGCACTACTTCTGGAGTTGACGCTTGTCATGGCGACGAATTTCTAGCAGCAAAACACCCGCGACAACGAAGCCGGGCCATGACGACATCAGGATAGGATTCAGAGTAACGACAGAGGGCAACGAAGGAGTGGCTATCATCGGTTGTTTTGGGGATTTCTTCGTACAAGACAGAGAGATCTATCAGACAAAGATGTAGAATAACAATTGGGGCCCACATCTAATGCCTACTCGAAGCATAGAGAGAGGGAACGACAAGCTGGACCAACAACTTATGCCTAGTCAACTGCCTAACCGGCACTAAGACGGGTACATTCTCAGTTCGGTCTGCCTATCACATCGAATGGGAGAGTCAATATGGCCACAGAGTAAATCGCCACGATGCTGGTCCAATGAATAATCGTCCTATATGGGAGAAAATCTGGAAGCTTCGGGTCCCAAACAAAGTCAAGATTTACCTTTGGAGAATTATGCAAGAGACACTTCCATGTCGTTCAGTACTAGCAAACAGACATGTTCCGGTTAGTGCACAATGCCCCCAGTGCAATGTTGGTGTTGAGGATGTGAAGCACCTTCTGTTTCAGTGTCCTAGGGCGAACAAGGTCTAGGAAAATCTGGGACTAGACCAATTTATTCAGAGTGCATGCACGATAGATAGAGCGGGGCAATCAGTGGTGGATTTTATTCTGTGCACAAAGCAAAGATTTACGCCATCGCTTGGTTGTGCATATATTCCCGAGCTGGTTGTTGTAACATGCTAGTACTTATGGTGGGAGCGCCGACAGTTCACCAATGGAGAAACCTTCCAGGAGCCAAGCAGAATGGCTCGAGCCATTGATGCACTATACTCCAATTTTGTCGCAGCCAATAGTCCTCGAGCAAAACCTAAAAGAAGAGGCTGGACTAAACTGCTCCGTGATCACCTGAAGATCAACGTCGATGCCTCTTTTGATGTGGATGAGCTAAAATGATCGACAAGGGCTGTTATCCGTGATTGCGCTGGAAGATACATAGCGGCGTGGAATACAAAACTTGAATCTGTACACGATGTGTTATCAGCTGAAGCACATGCGGTAAAACATGGTCTCCTTCCCGCACAGAGCATCGGCTATAATCGAATCATCCTCAGCTCTCACAGCTTGGATGTGATCTCGGTGATGAAGGAGGGAGGCAGGCCCAGCTTGCCAGGGGCCCAGGCTTAGTAGGGGCCCAGGATCGATTCCTTCCCCTTCCTATAAGGGACTCCTATAAGGGCATGTAACGCAGGCTAATTTTTTAAAATAATACATTTTTTAATAAGTTTCACAAATAATACGCGATTTGGGGTATTAACGAATCTAGCGCGGTGCCGTCTTTTGAAACGCCGAGCACCCCTAGTCGTCTTTTCGAAAGCCGAACACAGCGAGTGAGGGCCCCACCCGGCCGGGCTCGTCTTTTGAACGGCCGAAAGCTATGCCTCGTCTTTTGAGGCGCCGAAAGCAGTGAGGGCGGCCCCACCCGGCTGGGCTGTCAGCCGACCAACCCCTCGTCTTTAATTCAGAAGCCGACCAACCCTCGTCTTTAATTCAACAGCCGACCAACCCCTCTTCTTATCCGCGCACGCGCCAGCTAGCCCCGCGCGTCCTTCTTCTTCCATGCAGGTGTCTGCTCTTTAAAAGCCGACATGCCTCGTCAGCTTTTGAATAACCGACTCTCGGCCTGACACGTTCTGACAGGCCTCGTTGGCTTTTGAATAACCGACAGGCCTCGTCGGCTTTCCAAAAGACGACCAGGACCTTTCGGCTGTTGAAAAGCAGACACAGCGCTATATTTTTTAATCCCTCAGTTCGCGTATTATTCGTGAAAATTATGGAATAAAACGTATTATTTTAAAAAAAATAGCTGTAACGCAGCCTCCTATTCAGAGACGCTGGAATTTTTTTCGCCGGTCGATGGTAGTGTTTTTTTTGAACGGACCTGTCGATGGCAGTTGAGGTGTGGAATCCTAGCTAATAGGCGCTTACTAGGAGAGTCGACGCAAAATATAGCGGCAGGCGCTTAGTTAGTTTTTGGTTTGGCGTGAAAGACGGAAGGAGTCCGTAGTAGAAAAAATAAGCGGCATCCCGGATCTTAGACGGACGCTAGGATTAACCCGATTTTGTAATCTTTATTTCTAATTAAGCGCCTAACTAATCCCTCTATTAAGATTTTAAATTTTAAGGTTTTCTTAAACTCCTTCGCCATTGAGACAGCTTGAACTGGTTTGGCCACGTGTTGTATAGAGAATAATATATTGAACAACATTGATCTTGATATTATTCTCGATGATTTTGCGTTAAAAAATGTGAAAAGAAGCTTTTTCCAAGCACTAGAGCATAATTGTCGACTCATTGATATTTTATTTTATTTGAGATAATTAAACTAACAGTAAATATTTCTTATATTTTACTACCCTTTTATTCTTTTTCTCTTAATATGGCACTGTTTTAGTGCTTAACAATTATTCGTAGATATCTCAAACTATGAATGCGCGATTAGAAGTTAACTTTTTTTTTTTGTAAGTGAAAATAGACCCACATATATGTATATATATAGTTATGCGTACATATATATTGGTTTTAGGGGCCCATTTGTCGATTTCGCCTAGGGCCCCGGAAAATATAGAACCGGCCCTGGAGGGAGGTCACTCAAGTGGCGTGGCAGCGGTGATTTTCCACGATTGCAATCATCTTGCTTCTGAGTTTCCTAAAATTATTTTTGAGCACTCTTTTAGAGAGTCGAATTGTGTAGCTCATGAATTAGCTAGAGTAGCTAGAGGCACTGCTGGTCAGGTGTGGCTTGATGACCCACCAAACTTCCTGTTACCCATGCTCATGAATGATGTAACACTGATATCGACTGAATAAAGGAGCTTATGGCTGTAAAAAAACCTGCATAGCCGGCACAAAACCGGTATCGATTTGACACAAATCCACTTAGAGGCTATTAACTCGACGTTTGTTACTTTTAGGGATAAAATGATTTTAAATTGGAGTTGAGAGAGCTTTGTGTCCGATCGAGTGGATTTGAGACTGATTTCTATATTATTTCTAAGCCCTGCCACCGTTAGTAAGAAGATGGTTGGGCCGGGGCGGAAGTGCCAAACCCAAAGCGTGAGCATTGCCCGGCTACGCTTCTCGCCAGGGCCGGCCCTGAGGGAGGAGCTGGAGCGGGCCCCCGAATCCAAGGGGCCCCAAATCGCAGCAAGCTTCTAAAGTGTATATGCAGTGCGGAGGAGCGACATGGCGATGCCATTAGAATCATCAGGTCGATAATTTTTCTCGTGTAGTGGAGACGAAGCGTTATGCTGGCCAACTTGGGCCTTTCATTTCGGTTAGATTGGGCTTATTATTTTGATAATCAGTTTGGCCTTTTTTCGTCTATATCTAGCTATCAAGGGATTACAGTGTGGTGGGTCTGTCACGTGTAATTAACACATTGGGGTTGTGCGCACATCAATCAGGAAGAATAAGAATTCTAAAAAATAATAATGTGTAAGGAAAAAAAGGCAGATCAATATGTAAGAGGTGTAGAATTTAAGAATATGAGAAGACCTAGTTACATAAAGCACATACCTTTGCTGAAGCTCTCCTCTATGCATATTCGGATCGTTATATTTTTTTTTAGAAAGGAGCATATATTAATATCAAAAGATACCAATTACACCTAGCCTCTGCAACAACGTATTGCCCTATCGGCCATACGGATGCACACAACCAAAAAAGAAAGAAGAATTACAAAAAACAAAATGTCCCGCTACCGTGATCCATTCATTGGAACAACAGTACTACCACCACCAAGACAGCACCAGAAGTCCAGCTTCTCTAAAGCCACACTCTCAAAGCAATGTCTTCAACAAGGTCATTGCCAGGCCCAACCAGTTAAGGCCAGACCCTGGGTTTTCACCCTGAAAGATAGAACCGTGAACCTCTCCTGTGCAGCCACCCCCTACTTGCATGCCACTGCTCCAAGTCACAAATCACTAAGCCAATTCCTCATCACCACCAAGACTCGAACCACCATTGCCAGCCCACAGATCTTGGTCTCCATGACATTCTTTGTCAGCACCATGGAACGAGAACATGCTCCATGATCTTAACAGCCAACAAAGCTTCGAAGCGCACCCTCTGAAACCAAATGGTCAGAGTAAAACATGGATGCGCACGACCGAATTCCATCCGATCCAGCAATCTCTCGGCATGATCGCACTTATGGAGTACACCGGCGGAGCCTTCTAGAACACGGCACAGTAACCAGATCAATGTAGAGAAACATCAGGCGGATCTTCGTCTTGGCTTGAGAGGAATCAAGGACCGCCACCTTTATTGGGCAGATCGTCGGCCCCCGCGCCGCCGCCCGCCGGATCCCCATGGGACCGGCCGCCCAATTCCCCACCGGCTAGGCCGGCAGAGGAGTAGGAAGCCCGGGCCGCCACGACCGCAACCTGGCGCCAAGAGACCTGCGGAGATCCTCCGAAATACGAAGATCGGATGTGGGGACGGGCGCATCTGGGCCAAGCCAGGCGACCACACCCACCAGATCTCCACCGGTCATCCCATCGCCGCCGTCCGCCATGGCGCCCACCACCAGCCTCCACCTACGTCTGCCACGCCGGCGGCAGCCCGCACTCCCGGTGACAACGGCCGTGCCGCACCACCAGCCAGGGGAGAGGGATCCCCGCCGCCACCCTCCTTGGGGCGCCTGGGGTTTGCCCACTGGCCCCTCCGGCGGCGGCGAGAAAGGGGAAGAGGCGGCGGCTAGGGTTTGGTGGGGGAGCAGCGGAAGAGGAGGCGGCGAGAAAGGAATCCAGTTGTCCGTGACTTGTCTGCCTCTCGACGGCACGCCGCGGATCGGATATATATGGCTAGACCATGGCCTTAAGACCCATAGAAGAATGGGGCATATGATCAACCCGTTATATCTCTCACATGTTGTTTTATCCGATAGTTTGGGTACGTGAAACCGCAAGATAATGGGTATGACGAGTTTAATTCTTCTTCCGATGTGAGCCGTGCGTGGTGAAGTTCAACCGTTCCTGGCCAAGAGCTAGAGAATACCTATTGTTGGGCCTCACATGGCCATGCCGAGAGGCGACTGCACCACACCCATATTAACCCCGGCAACTCGGATTTGGACACAGCTGACGGGATGATCGGAAAGATTAATTACATTGGCATAACATTAACAATGACTTTGCAAACTAGGAATGTTGGAAGAAATTTTAAGATCATGCATATAGGTAATTTGATATAAATATTTTTTGTTGTTAGATATAAGCATTGTGTTTCTATGCATAGTAATATGCTGCTTCTAGGGCCCGAGGTTTAAGTTTCGCCCGGGCCCTAAAAATCTCAGGGCCGGCTCTGACTGAGGAATATAGAAAACATCAGATCTAAAGTGATCCGCCGGACATATGACTCCACGCGTCCTCCGCCGGCACTAAACGCACCACTGAAGCAAGGATAGGACGGGATGACCTTATTCTAACTTCAGGACGTAGCCGCCGTCTCAACATCCCGAAGAAGACACTAAAAAAGGCTAAACAAAAACGAAAACCCTTCCGCCGACGAGACCATGGTCCGCCACACAGGCGAGCGCATCTAATTAATCCTCATAGGTAGTAGTTTTAAAATTTGGTTGAATTAATAGAATATGCATCAACGTTTCAGTTTCAACGTTATCTGCACACAAAAAAATAACATTTTGTGAATAGTAGCATCTTATGAATAGTATTGACAACTATTGGTATCGCAATTTCACCTTCCCTTCGTCAACTTTTGTGTCAAATATCTACTCCCCTATCTCAAATTAAACACAATTTTTTTTAAATTCACATATATCTATACACTAAAACGTGTTTAGATGCATGTGTATCTAGAGAAGTCCGCGACAAGTAATCCGGACAAAGATGTTTTATTTTTGCGAATTTATCAGAGGGTATTATGAATCGTGTGTCATGGTATATACACATCGTGCCAACCGACCAGTTTTTTTTTAGATTAAGTGCACGGCCAATATCCCAACCCCAACCCGCAAGAGGATAATAGACATGTTCCCCAAGGTGCTAAGTGTACATGGTACCCATATTTCATCGATTCATTGGAAAAAACTGGTAAAATAACATATATAAGCGGTCTGCTTTAATAGAAGGGTCTGTCTATCGCTTAGCTGGCTGAGAATTAAGATAATTCTCAGTCAGCTGACATCAGCATGTGTCAAACTGAACGCGCGCGGCGTGCATGCCGTTTCCACGTTCAAACGCGCGCGACGAGAGACACAGCATAAAACAGGACCAGGTACAGTGCGCCTCCTGGGCCAGCATGTTGAGCTGTGTGTGGAGAAGAATCGGTGTGGATTTCTCGCTGCATGCGTTGCCTTTTCCTTGCTTGTTTGCTGGCTGGGTTGATTAATATACCTCTTTTGTTGTCCATATAAACTAAACTATGCTAATTGTTAAACATACATAGCTAAATCCTTCACTCTCTTGCTTACAAAACAAAAAATGTCGATGTTATGTCAACTTCAAAATCTCAGTTGCAAGCAGCAGTTGCTAGATAAATAAGGTTGCAACTGGATGGTTAAAACATGTCTAAAAAACCCAGTTGCATGTCTAGGTGCAACTCAAAGGTCAATTTAAAAAAAATTAAAATAAAAAGGTCATTTTATATCAACTTCAAAAGTCGTAGTTGTGAGCGCGGTTCTAACTGGATGATTAAAAAGGTCACTTCCCCAGTTACAACTAAAAAGTCAATTTGAATAGATTAAAATTTCAAAATAAAAAGTTTGTTTTATGTCAACTACAAAACTTCAGCTGCAAGCGAAGTTGCAATTGATGGATAACTAAGGTTCCGCCCGCGGAGTTGCCACAGTTGCAACTCATAGGTCCTCTCACCTGAGTTGCATGTTCGATTGCTACTCGTAGGTCCCGTCACGCGAGTTGCATGTCCAGTTGCAACTCATGTGTCAGGTTGAAAAAAAATTAAAAAAATGAAGATAGCAGGCCGATTTAATGTTAATTTCAAAACTCAGTTGCCAGTGCAGTTGCAATTGGGTGATAAAAATGTGTTGCCTCCCCCATGTACATGTCTAGTTGAAACTCGGAGTAAATTTAAAAAATAAAAAATCAAGAAAATATGTCAAATTTATGTCAACTTTAAAAACATAATGGCAAGTCGTAATTCCAAATGGGTGATAAAGAGGTTTCTCCTCTCCAGTTACATGTCCGGTTGCAACTCACACACAAATCAAATTTAAAAATTTAAATTCAAGAGTACAAGGTCAAGTTTATGTCAACTTCTCAAAACATAAATTGAGACCACAAATGCAACTAGGTGGTTAAAAAAGTTCTCGTCACCTAGTTGCATGTCCAGCTCAACTTAGTTGCATGTGAACTTCAAAATTCAGTTGCTAATGGATGATAAAAAGGTCAAGTTGCATGTATGAGTTACAACTCATAGGTCCCGTCATAAGTTGCATGACTAGTTGCGACTCGTAGGTCCCATCACCTGACTTGCATGTCCAGTTACAACTCATATGTCCCGTCACGACACGAGTTGCATAACTAGTTGCAACTTATAGGTCCCATCACCCGAGTTACATGTCCAGTTGCAACACATGTGTCAGGTTGAAAAAAAATCAAAAATTCAAGATAGCAGGCCGATTTAATGTTAATGTCAAAACTCAGTTGCGAGTGCAGCTGCAACTGGTGATAAAAAATGTTTTTTCTCCCCAGTTACATGTCTAGTTGCAACTCGGAGTTAATTTAAAAAATAAAAAAATTCAAAAAAAAGGTCAAATTTGTGTCAACTTCAAAAACATAATTGCGAGCATAGTTGCAACTGGGTGATGAAGAGGTTTCACCTCCCTAGTTACATGTCCAGTTGCAACTCATACACAAATCAAGTTTAAAAATTTAAATTCAAGAATACAAGATCAAGTTTATGTCAACTTCTCAAAACTTAAATTGAGACGACAAATGCAATTGGGTGGTTAAAAAGTTCCCGCCATCTAGTTGCAACTTCAAAACTCAGTTGCTAATGGATGATCAAAAAAGTCCGAGTTGCATGTATGGGTTGTGACTCATAGGTCCCGCCATGAGTTTCATGACTAGCTGCAATTCGTAGGTCCTATCACCTGAGTTGTATGTCTAGTTACAACTCATAGCTCCCGCCACGAGTTGTATAACTAGTTGTAACTCATAGATCCCACCATCCAAGTTGAATGTCTAGTTGCAGCTCATGTGTCTGGTTGAAAAAAATCAAAAAAAATCAAGGATAGCAGGCCAATTTAATGTTAATTTCAAAACTCAGTTGCGACTATAGTTGCAACTGGTGATAAAATGTTTTGTCTTCCCAGTTACATGTCTAGTTGCAACTCGGAGGCAACTTAAAAAATAAAAAATTCAAGAAAAAAGATCAAATTTATATCAACTTCAAAAACATATTTGCGAGCGTAGTTGCAACTGGGTGATAAAGAGGTTTTGCCTCCCCAATTACATGTCCAGTTGTAACTCACACATAAATTAAAAATTTAAATTCAAGAATACAAGATCAAGTTTATATCAACTTCTCAAAACTTAAATTGAGACCACAGATGCAACTGGGTGGTTAAAAAAGTTTCCACCACCTAGTTGCAACTTCAAAACTCAATTGCTAATGGATGATGAAAAAGGTCAAGTTCCATGTATTAGTTGCAACTCATAGGTACTGCCATGAGTTGCACGACTACTTACAATTCGTACGTCCCATCACCTGAGTTGCATGTCCATTTATAACTCATAGCTCCCGCCATGAGTTGCATAACTAGTTGCAACTCATAGTCCCACCACCTGAGTTGCATGTCGGGTTGCAACTCATGTGTCCGGTTGAAAAAAACCAAAAAACTCAAGATAGCAGGACGATTTAATGTTAATGCCAAAACTCAGTTGCGAGTGCAGTTGTAACTGGTGATAAAAATGTTTTGCTTCCCCAGTTACATGTCTAGGTGCAACTGGAGTCAATTTAAAAAATAAAAAATTTAAGAAAAAATGTCAAATTTATGTCAACTTCCAAAACATAATAGGGAGCGTAGTTGCAACTGGGTGATAAAGAGGTTTCATCTCTCCAGTTACATGTTCAGTTGCAACTCACACAAATCAAAATTTAAAAAATTAAATTCAAGAATACAAGGTCAAATTTATGTCAACTTCTCAAAACTTAATTGAGACCACAGATGCAACTAGGTGGTTAAAAAAGTTCCCGCCACCTAGTTGTATGTCCATTTCAACTCAGTTGCATGCCAACTTCAAAACTTAATTGCAACTGGATGATAAAAAAGGTCAAGTTGCATGTCCAGTTACAACTCATAGACCCCGTATGAGTTGCAACTCATAGGTCCCACCATGAGTTGCATGGCTAATTGCAACTCATAGGTCCCACCACCTGAGGTGCATGTCCAGTTGCAACTCATAGGTCCCACCACAAGTTGTATAACTAGTTGCAACTCATAGGTTCTACCACCCGAGTTGCATGTCTAGTTGCAACTCATAGATCCCGCCATGAGTTGCATAACTAGTTACAACTCATAGGTCCCAACACTCAAGTTGCATGTCCAGTAGCAACTCATAAGTCCCTCCATCCGAACTTCATGTTCTCTTTGGTTGGGCCCAATAGAGAAGGACCCTTGAAGCAACGGGGGTCGTTGCGGAGATAGAAACCAGTTACAACTCAAACTACAACATATGGAAAAGACTAAAAATATCACGACTAGCTAAAATTATTACTAAATTTGATTTGAATTACAATATATCTTAGTTGCATGTCTGATTGCAAATCATAAATGAGCATCTACCCTCAAAAGTACATGCGAAGTATCCTCCATGCCATCTCTCTTTAAAGTTAGTGACATAAAATAGCATGGCAAACTTACATACATTTATGAACCACAGTTTAACAAATCAATGCCTATCTAATAAAAATAACAATTTCACTCCAAAAGACACGTTGACTCCAGATATTAAAATAAAAAGGAAGACAAATATTAATTAAAATAAACGTTAGGCCACCCATGCATATTTAGTAAAAATAATCTTGCAAAAAACTTTAATAATAATAACCAAAAGTAACTTGTGAGGGTCAAAAAAACGAAAAACAATAAACAATAATGGAAAAGAAAAAAACAAATCAACAACCCCACAGCCCACACAGAATCCCGACCAACTATAACAGCCTAGAAAACAACACACGCGCAGGAAGCAAAAACAGGCCTCATCCCGCTAAAACAGCCCAAAACAGGCCTGCCACCGCTCAACAACTCATAAAGATAGAAAAAAACTGGACCAGACAACCAACACAGGCCGAGCAAACTCAAACTAGACAAGCCTGTGGGTTCAATCGGACGGTGATCGACCTGACTGTGCTGTAAGCTGTTTCTCAGCTAGCTGAGAATTAGCAAATCCCTTAATAGAACCCCCCTCAACAAAATATAAACAAAAAACACATGGACGGCTCAGAATGCCTGATACCCCTTCAGTTTAGAGGGCAGGATGGTCATTCTGGAAAATTGAAGCCCTATTGAAACAAGAATGACACATTTACATTTGTACGCGTACATACAATTGATATAGCCGTATTCATATATCATTTTGGTAAAATATGTGGACGGTGAGGGGAACTCGTTGTGGATGGTGTCTATGGAGGAAGAATTATGTGTGTGAACTGAAACCAACTCCTTCACCCAAAGGAGATATCAGGGAAGGAAGATGCCGTCCGAGTAGCATGAACAATGTTGGTAGCGTTTGGCATCACTAGTTCTACTATCTGCCGCTGAAACTGAGGTCGGTTGATGCAGCGGCGGGCGCGAAAATTTAGGATCGATCTTCTTCTACTATCTGCCGCTGAAACTGAGGTCGGTTGATGCAGCGGCGGGCGCGAAAGAGAAGGAGCGTGGTCTTTCCTGCCGTTGATCTACTCTAGTTTGTACCCCTGAGTTGCGAACTATGACGGCGATGGAAGCGAGAATGGCTCAGGTCGCAGGACGTCAGAGGAGATGAAGAGGGGCCCTAGGTGCACACAGGGTTGGCACGACCGTTAGATTGATCGCCGTAGAGAAAAACATAGGTATACATTAATATGGTTTGAGTTTGGATTTTAGTAGCCCAACTAAGTAATACATGATTAGGAACTAGTCGATTACACAAAACCAAAATGCCCCTTCACTTTTATAACTTTTGGGGTCTGTGGGTCTACCAAAGCACACCTCAACATTATTTCATCGGGTTTATGTGATTCGACTCTTTCACTAATCTAGCAAGTTAAACTTGCAATCCAAACTTACTTAATTAGACCATTTAATTATCCACATTCGGCCCTGCATCAATCTGGCTAAGATGTCGTTATACTTAAACTTGCAATCCAAACCTGGAGGGAATACGATCATTACATTGTCCCTGCAAAACATTATGCCCTACTTCACTTCTACTCTTCACAGTTTTTTATATACCAATGCATGAGAGTAGTAGAGCACACTCTCCCTCCACTGCTAACCTGTTTAAATTCGCCAGGAAGCGCGCCATGAAGAAGCACACTGCCATCCACTCTCGGTCGATCATGGTTGAGCTCTTCGTGCACGTTGCCCTCTTCCTCCTGCTCGCCATTGCTTCCCATTCAGTCGCCTTGGCTTCACCTCACAAGCTCCGTCTTTCGGCCTCCGAAGTCGCCACGATCGAAGCTCTCGCGCCGCCTCCGCCAGACCAACCCACCACCTTCTTCGAGGTGGATCGGCCGCACCGGCCACCGCCCGGCAGCTTCGGCCCATGCTCCACGGTGCTTCTCTCCCATTCCTTCGCTTACACCTACACCAAGCCTCCTGTCACGGCCGCCTACACCCCTCCGCCCTGCCTCGCCGCCGCGGGCGGCCACGCCTCACTGATCTCCCTTGCCGTTCTTGAGTGGCGAGCCACTTGCCAGGGCGTCCAGTTCGACCGCATCTTTGGCGTTTGGCTCGGCGGCGCCGAGCTCCTCCGCGGCTGCACCGCCGAGCCGCGGTCGAACGGCATTGTCTGGTCCGTCTCCAAGGATGTCACCAAGTACGCCTCCCTCCTCGCTGCCCGCAGTCCCTCCACCCTCGCCGTCTACCTCGGCAACGTCGTCAACGAGCAGTACACCGGCGTGTACCACGCCAACCTCACGCTGCACCTCTACTTCCGCCACCCGCCGCAACCTCCACAACCCGGTCTTGGCGCGGCCGACTTGATCGTCCCTCTCTCGCAGAGCCTCCCGTTGAACGACGGCCTGTGGTTCCAGATCCAGAACGGCGAGGACGTCGGGTCAGCAAGCCTCGCCGTGCCGACCAACGCGTACCGAGCCGTTCTGGAGGTTTACCTCTCGTACCACGCTGATGACGAGTTCTGGTACACCAACACGCCCGACGGACACGGCCCGTTCCGGGAAGTCACCGTCAGCATCGACGGGGACCTCGTCGGCGCCGTGTGGCCGTTCCCGGTTATCTACACCGGAGGCATTAACCCTCTGCTCTGGCGCCCGATCACCGGGATCGGGTCGTTCAGTCTCCCGTCCTACGACATCGAGATCACGCCTTTCCTGGGCAAGCTGCTGGATGGCAAGGCGCACGAGTTCGCCGTGTCAGTGACCAACGCCCAGGACGTGTGGTTCATCGACGCCAACCTCCACCTATGGCTGGACCCTAGGGGGGCGCCGACGACGGCGGGCATCACCAGGTACGAGGCGCCGCCGCTCGACACGAGCATCGCGTTCCGGCCCGACGGCCCCGGCAACGAGTACTACAAAACCACGGCGTTCCGGCGCGTCTCGGCCACGGGGTGGGTGCAAACGTCGTCCTACGGCAGGATCACCGCAACGTGGACGCAGAGGCTCGGCTACGAGAACACGAACGAGATCCAGGGGGACAGCCAGCAGGTGGTGAACCAGACCACCGAGGCCTACTCCGGCGTGCGCGTCACGGACCGCGCCGGCGTGGCGTACTCGCAGGAGGCGCAGCAGAGCTTCCGTGTCGACGTGTTCGCGGGCGTGCTGAGCGAGGCCTCCAACGGCTCGTACACGATGGGGAGGGACGTGCGCCTGGGGTTCGCCGAGGAGAGGGTCGCCGCCGGCCGAGGGCTGTTCTGGTCCCGCTCGCTGGGCAACGCGCAGGAGTGCGCCGTGAACATTGACGTGGACGACGAAGGGGACGCTGTCGGGGTGTCCTGGGGCACGAGGCAGAAGTACGGGTACGAGGCCACCGATGGGTGCTATTCCAGGGACGTGACAAGCAGCGGTTACGGCATTGTCTCCGACCACTCCGACGAGGTCTGCGTCAAGGGTTCATATCGTCCTTCTCCTGTCGGCGCCACCGTGGTGTTTCCAGCTTTGCCGCGGATGAGCTCCTGAGAGAGAAGCTGATCCACAAACAGTTGGGCGCTATTCTTGTGTGTTAAACAAAGCGGTGGGTTGTTTAAGCTGCATACAGCATACCTCGTGTATATTTACCGCTTACTACAAAGTGCTGTAAACGTCATACAAACGCTAATACAATAATCACAGGAATGTAGCATGGGTTGAGTACGGGTATGCAAAGCTAAAGACAAAGGGGGATTAGGCATAATTGAGTTGCAACTTCAGATTGACTGCCTGGTTCACCTTATCTGGGAACTTGATTCCGCTCTGCGATCTTGCAGAATTCAAAGACACTTCTTTTTGGTGGAAGGATTGCCTCAGACTTCTTTCAGACTAGGTGGACTACATAGTGTATATTTCCCCCTTATTACAAAGTGTTGTAAACGTCATACAACCGCTATACAATAATCACAGGAATGTCACATGAATCGACTAGACGCCTTCGATCACATAGAACTGTCTGAAGTTACTGTTGACTATACTGATTATCGCTTAGTCAAACATTAGCAGCTTGGTCTATGGGTATGCAAACCTAAAGACAAAGGGGGATTAGGCATAATTGACTTGCAACTTCAGAATGAATGCGTGCTCGTGAAATATCTAGACAAGTTTTTAACAACGCAGACCTACCTTGGGTTCACCTTATGCGGGAACTTCACTATGATTCTGCTCTGTCTCCTGCAAAAGTTAAAGACACTTCTTTTGGTGGAAGCAGGATTGCTCTTTCTGCTTTCAAAAGTCTGGCAACTTGTCAGCTAAAAAATGGTACTCTGGTTCAATTTTACTGTTCTCAAATTTGTCTAGATTCGGATGTGTGTAGTTAAGTATTTAGACTAGATTTATTCGTATCTAGACAAAGTTGAAAACGTTAATATGGATCGGAGGGAGTACTCCATCCAGCCCATATTAGTTGAACTTTGGCTAGATACTAGATACTTAACTAGATATATACGAATCTAGACAAGTAAACTAATATGGGTCGGAGGGAGTACTAGTTCCATTCTCGTATGGAAAGATCGATGGCATTCGCAAAACCTGCACGAAGCCTATCCACGTATTGCATGTTTTGCTATATCTCTAGACACATCTTTCGACCAAGCAACTCTCAGGCCTTCACCTCTGGATTTATTACATCTGCTGAAGCCTATGAAGAATTCCAGCACTTCAGTGTGTTGTTGCAGAGGTGACACAGGACACGACGATGGATTCAGAAAAGTTCAGTGAACGAACAAGGAAGGCAATAGTTTTTGTGCAGTGTAAAACCTACGGCATTTTATGTTCTTCTCCTTATTTAACTGGTCAGAGACCGATCCGATTACAAAGGGGATTAAACGGGAAAATAGCTAAGACTGAGCATTACTGACGTGCCATCCCACGTTCTCCCTAACCCTGATCTAGCTATGTTGCTGCATGAGCTGAATTCGCGCCATCCCACGAGGCACAGGCAGCGACCAAGTCTACAAAGAAAACTACATGCCGTGAGGTGTACAAATAACACACACAACACGACCCTGATTATTTCCTAAACAGAAACAGTAATAAAGATTAAAACAAGCAAAACGGATAACTGCTAACACAATGATCTTGTGGCTAATGCATCTGATTCTGAGGACAAGGATCTTTGGACTTATCCATGGGGATTTTTTCTCTGTGGCTAAAGCCTGTGATTTCTTCATGAACATTAAACATCTAGGGTTTTCTCTGGGCTACTTCTGCAGGATAAGGTTAAACGCAAGAGCATTACTACGGCGAAAGCAATTCCTTCTGGAAGACTATATATATACTTGCGTGCTCTGCAATTCTAGAGCTGCAGAGACTAGAGATCACTTGTTTTTCAAATGCCCTTTGAACAAGCAAGTTGGCACAACCTATGTCCTCGTTTGACTGTAACTGATGACCAAATTAAAACCATCTCGATTACATCTCAAATCTGAAAAAACATTTGTAGAAATCATACTTCGTGGAAATAATAATTCTTGGTTCTTGGGCAATCTGGAAGACAAAAAACTCTAATATTTTCTGAGGTTTACAGCCAGATCTGTACAAATGCAGGGCTAAGTTCAAGGATCAGCTTAAATGGTCAAAAGTCAGAGTTAAAAAGAAAAACTACCGTACTTTCTCCACTTGGGTTGACAGCTTCATTTGATTTGTATAGCTTTAGTTAGCTACTGGTTCTTTACTTTTTGTACAAAACTCTTATAAGTATTTTTTAAAGTTAATAAAACTACGCAACAGAGTCATGCTGTTTTTGCCAATTGAAAATCTTGACGAGTGCCGGTGTTGTAATGTTCTACCGCATGCACGGTGTTATAGTTGTTAGGACTAGAATTCGGGATTAAGACAATTAGGCGGTTATAGTCTTGGATATGTACCTGCTTTTAATATTGATATCTTGTTGTCAATAGAAACACATTGGTCTTTTTTGGGTTCTCTTCCGCACCAACTGAACACCACCGATATTTAATAACGGAAAATTGTTTCTTGTTTGAGTACACTTTGTTAATGTGTGAAGACTGATTTTCTATAAATCTGCAAGTACACACACTTAGTTGAACCATATTTTCAGGAAAAGTATTATCCCAGTTTATTATAGATAACAAGGAGGAAGCAAGAATTGTGTCGATTAACTTTTTAATCGCACTTGAGTTCTCACTAGTCTGAAGTGAGTCGTCTTCTTGGAAATTTAGAAAAGCGACGGTGGGGCTGATTGTTGAGAAAAGAAACCTTCTTAAAGTAAACTGAGCAAGAAAAAATAACGGTGCATGATAATCCAAATATGTGGCATTTGAAGGGAACGATACTTGACCTACAAAAGTGTGATAGCAATCAAACTAAGTGACACGATCAAAGGCTATACTTATTATTGGGTATGTCTATCACATATTCTCCTAATGATATGATCCCACTATCAAGTGACATTACATGTTCATGGAGGGGACGTGTGATGAACGATGAAGCCATCATTAGATTGCTGCACGGGTTTAAGTACAATGCCATCACTACTCTTAGAGACGTGAAGAAGAATAAGAGGATGCTTCTCTCCATCCTTAAGGACATCAAGACAATTAAGGATAGACTTCTAGAGTCAACAATATTAGCATCATCTAACGTTGTGTAGATTAATTTAGTTTATTTAGGACTATACTACTCCATATAAACATGTATCCACCTTTCATTTTGCAAACTACTTTTAGTTCGTATTTTCGAAATAAAGATGCATAGAAATTTGTATCTTCCTTTTTTTGAAAGGAGCATATATTAATATCAAAAGATACCAATTACACCCAGCCTCCGCAACAACGCATTGCCCTAGCAGCCATACAGATGCACACAGCCAAAAAACAAAGAAGAATTATAAAAAAGAAAAATCTCGCTACAGTGACCCATTCATTGGAACAACAGTACTACCACCACCAAGACAACACCAGAACTCTAGCTTCTCCAAAAACGACGCCTCCAAGAAGGGAACAATGCACAAACACCGTCATCGTCCGATCAAAGATCTAGGTTTTCACCCTGAAGAAAGTCCACACTCTCAAAACAATGCCTTCGACAAGGCCATTGCCAGGCACAACCAATTAAGGCTAGACCCTAGGTTTTCACCATGAAAGATAGAACCGTGAACCTCTCATGTGCAGCCGCCCCCACTTGCATGCCACTACTCCAAGTCATGAATCACCAAGCCAATTCTTCATCACCACCCAGACTCGAATCACCATTGTCAGTCCACATATCTTGGTCTCCATGACATTCTTCGTCAGCATCATGGAACAAGAATATGCCCCATGATCTTAACAGCCAAGAAAGCTTTGAAGCGCACCCTCTGAAACCAAACGGTCAGAGTAAAACATGGATGCGCACGACCAAGTCCCATCCGATCCAGCAATCTCTCGGCATGATCGCACTTATGGAGTACGACGTCGGAGTCTTCCAAAACACAACACAGTAACCAGATCAATGTAGAGAAACATCAGGCAGATCTTCGTCTTGGCTTGAGAGGGATCAAGGACCGCCACCTTTATTAGGCATATCGTCGGCCCCCGCGCCATCGCCCGCTAGCTCCCCATGGGACCGGCCGCCCAATTCCCCACCAGCTAGGCCGACAGAGGAGTTAGGAAGCACGGGCCACCACGACCGCAACCTGGCGGCAAGAGACGTACAGAGATCCCCCAAAATCCGAAGATCGGATGCGGGGCGGGTGCATCTTGGCCAAGGGCCAGGCGACCACACCCGCCAATGCTCCACCGGTCATCTCATCATCGCCGTCCGCCATGGCGCCCACCACCAGCCTCCACCTACGTCTGCCACGCCGGCGGCAGCCCGCACCCCCGGCGACAACGGCATGTTCCGCACCACCAGCCATGGGAGAGGGATCCCCGCCGCCACCCTCCTTGGGACGCCTGGGTTTTCCCACTAGCCCCTCCGGCGGTGACGATAAAGGGGAAGAGGCGGCGGCAACGCCTAGGGTTAGGTCGGGGAGAGGGGTTTGGTCCGTCCTTTTTTGGGGGAGCAATCTTCCTTTTGTTAAGGACACGAATATAATCTTGGATGTTTGTTGTCTCCATATTATCATGGCCATGTCGTCAAATGGTCTTACTAAAAACATGTGGAATACTGGGACCCACAGCGCACACATGACTATGCAAGAGCACGAAATATGACCGATGTAGTATGTGATCGGTTTAGTAGTAGGCTTGGATGAATAACTATAGTCCCTGTCATCAAATGATTTGCCTAAAAACGTATTCAATAGTGAGACCCACAACACATGCACGTAGAGGATGTGCTTTTGTAAATTCGTGTGCAACTGTTCATGTTTGATATCCACGACTTGACTGGTACAAGATCTTCCGCCTACAACATTTTCCTTGAACTTTACGTGTTTCATCTGTTAGATGTTTAGTCTCACCTCGACAACTTGGCGTCCTTTTACTCGAAACCATAGGTCACATCTCAGGTTACTAACCACAGCTCAAAATTAATATTCGGTCCATACCAAATTAGTTATTCAGCTTTGTCTATATTCCAGCGTACGTAGAATGCAACCAAAGTTGAGTCAGTTAAACTGTATGGAGTGAGTATTTATGCCACTTCGTTATGTCTAACAACCGCTGACACTTTAATGTAAATCGATGAGAATATGTATCTTGATATTATATAGACGTATTCGCCCTGTAGACACCACCTTGCGCATAGATCTGATTAGCCACTTCAATAATCAACGTTCTCTGTTACAGCCACGCCGTGGGGAAGCATGGAGGAGTCTAGTATCCATAAGGGTGAGATAAGATCTTAGACCACCACTACCTAAGGTATTACCCCTGTTGATTTCTCCCAACGAAGTAATGTATTATGTACTTTTGGTTGAATAAGTGCTTTTCAATCTGAAAAAACGGAAGGAAAAATTCATTGTTGGATGTTACCTTAACTCGGAAAAAAGATTCTGCTGTATTTACTTAAGTCAGCTTCCTAAGTGGCAACACATGAAGACTATTATGGAAGCTTTTATTGTTGGAAATATGCCCTAGAGACAAATAATAGTAAGGACTATTTGTAGGGATTCCCCGCATAAAAACAATAAAATTTACACTACGCCCTTGAACCCATGAAGCTACCAGGACCTATCTATTAGTAATACAGTAACGGGAGGGGCTTTTCACGAACTTACCCAAGACCGAAAAACGTTGTCAACGCTCAGGAGAGCGTGGTTGATGTAGACGAGCCGAAGCCGACCTCAAGGTCGTGATGAAGTCCTTGCGCTCCTTCTGGCTCCAACGACTTGAGTGCCTCAAGTGCGACACCTCGCGGGGAGTTACACACATCCGGTGCCTAACGATTACTCCCGCTTCCCAGATCCAGCAGCAGTTGTGGAAGTAGAGCTCCCGGATCTGAATCCCGCAGCACGACGGCGCTCCGCGGTGAAGATGTCTCTCGCTCGCGCAGTCCAGACGTGGGACCACGGTCACGAGAGAGAGAGGGGTAGAGAGAAAATATCAATTAGAGGTCCTCCCAAAAGTGGGGAGACCTTTATTGATTATTGATGTATTTTTTTAGGCCAAATACCCCACTATATATAGGGGGAGGGGAGGTACTACCTCCCTCAAAGTCCCGGGGAGGGACTAAGGGAGAGGAGGGGGAGGGGTGGCCGCCGGCCACCCTAGTGGTCCCCGCGTGGGGGGGGGGCTAGGCCCAGCCGGCCTCCCCCTTGGCCCCTCTCCCTCTCTCCTTTCCCCTAATGGGCCCTCTCCCTCCGGAATTGGCCCATTAAGCCTTTTTGACCTTTAATTGATTTTCTCTTTATTAAATAATTATGAATAAATGATTAAATCAATATTTAACATTCATTCACATATTATTCAATCTCCATGGCTATGGAACATCTTCCACCTCCACTCCGGACATCCTCCGGACTTACCGAAACCCTTCCGGTTTTCTCCCTTCTTTTCTTCGACGATTCTACCGATCCTATAAACACTCTCTAAGCATCATCAAGCCCTTAAGCGTGATACCCAACGGTTCGGGAACACTCCAGACATGGTCAGGACACTCCCGCACCAATGATCGACAGAGGGACCTGGATGGCCATGTGACCCCTGTGCGTTCCACAAAGATCTTTCGTCGTTTGAACCGGGACAGTCGTGTCTTATTCCCTTTGTCATTCGATACTTGCATTGCCTGAGATCTGATCATTGACATCACCATGTCGTGTTCAATATCGTTACGAACAATGCTACTTAACTCGTTCCGACAAGTGATATCCCCGTGATCAAATCACACGTTGCGCAACTATTGGATATAACTTCTCCGAGTGGGCCCTTGAGTATCTTCCCGTCACATGGACGGACAAATCCCGCTCTTGACATATATGGCCTCTATGATCTCCTCCGAATACCTGAACACACCTTTATAACCACCTTTTACTAGATGGCGTTTGATGTTATCTAAGCACTCTCGGGAGACAGTGATTGATATAGCCTCACGGTCTTAGGAATAGTCTACGAGGATCCATTTCTAATCATCGTAACTTGAACTTCGTGACATGATCGGGTCATGATGTTTAGGTTGGGTATTGGTTCATCATCTCATTCTCAGAATGAGATGGCCTCATTTCCAAGTGGCATAAATGCCACATGATCAGGAAACTTGATCATCTGTTGACCAATGAACCAGTGACTAGAGTTTCACTGGGAACCCCTGGTTGTTTGTATATCACACGTGTATTGATGTTTCCACTCAATATAGTTATAGCATGATATAAAACTTAATCATAAACTATATGAAATATGATAATAGTCCTTACTACTATTTGTCTCTAGGGCATATTTCCAACAGTCTCCCACTTGCACTAGAGTACAAATACACTAGCTGCATTTTGTTCTCAATCATTAGCACCATATTACCGGTACCCTGAACATTCTTGCTCATGGAAGAGGTTGAGTCTTGGGTCTGTACTTTATAGTCCCAAATCCTTTGCAACTTACTAATGTCACCTGGATTGACATTAATACTTTATCATCACATGATAGCATCTTTGTGTATGCATCGTCGCTATCACAGCAGAATGAGGCCTGATTCCAGGAGCCTACAGTGACGTTAGATCAACCTCGAGGGCTTTCTCATGGGCACTATGCCCTGGGACACATCATTCTACGTTAAAAGCGAACTAGCCCCGCCATAACATTATACAACACTTTAGATGGTACCCTTATTATTATAAATGTATTCATCAAAACACTAGTGCACTTTGTGCAACTTTCGATGTTTTGTTCACCTCGCTTCCTACTTGACTTTAATCGGTATCTACAGGAGTTTCCAACATATTCCCTTATAACATAACTATTTATGCTTTAAGATATGTTATCCTTTATGGATTTGGAAAATATGTCCGCAGTTCTCTACCAGACACTACGGACAAACTTAGCTCAACGTTCTGTGATTCGAACTTAATCACCTTCAAACGTTCCTTATTTGGATCATATATTATGTTAAGTTATCATCATGGTTTACTAAGATAGAACCTATGTCTTAACCTAGTGGATGATGATCATCCTATTCTTTCTTTCAACCATTGACGTTAAACTTAATACTATTCCTAATTTGAGTTATTAAGGATTAGTTCCTTAATTAACTTCTATTCCAAAACCCCTTTCAGAATCCCTTAAGGAATACTACATAATATCATAATACACCTATTATCAACTTCTACATCTTATAAATCATTATTTACAAGTACTTGCGCTTTCATTCTTAACACCCTTAAGAATCACTCCTATAAGCTCCCACTCAAAATATGTTCCTTCATATTTGAATTTGAGTCTTATATTGCTCCCACTTAAAATATGTCAATCACATATTGTTTCAGGAAGACTTTCATAGCTCCCACTCAATTTTATGCAAATTGCATATCCTCTCACTATTTTGAATAACTTCAAAATCTTTTGATCAAATATCAAACTTGGAGATTTGTTATGAGATACTAGTACTTTACTAGTTTTTAAATCCACTAGACATTTAGCACACATGAATCAAATCCATTTCAATTCATACAATACTTGACAAATTATGCTTTTGTCATTCACCCCCTTTTTCCTACTTTGGCTTTGCAGTCATTTGGGAAAATTCAAGTAACCCCTTTTACTTGTGAGATTCAACAATGAATTGCTTTCTAATCTCAAGGGAAGTTTGCTTCTAGGATTTCTCATAATTTAGTTTACCATTATTTCCTTTGTAGTTCGTAGGTATGTCACATTCCAAGAATCATGACAAATGATTCACAAATGTCTCCATACAAGATATGGATTACGTTTTGAATCCTACTTCACGTAGTGAAAACACTAGTGGGGAAAACACAATGATCAATATCATTGATTCTTTCCTTCTGTGAAGAGAAACGTTTAGGAACGTTATCCCTTGCGCTTCTCAACACTCTGATACAGGGTTTTGAATCCTCATCGTGTTTTACACTAATTTCCATTTGCTCCATAGTTGAGAAACATCACTAAAAGTGAGCTTTCTCAAGAATGTACCAAAATCCAAGCAATACAAATCTTGCTTTCCTTTTGGTTTTAGCTATGGATTTCGTATTCAAAGTTTCCAACGAATACTCTACAAGGACTTATTCGCTATTGTTTTGGTTATATCGAATAACCCCAAAACTTTCACGAATTCAAATGGTTCGCTACATTCTAATTGAGTGTTAAATATTTCTAACTAATGGTCTCTACATCTACACTTCAACGATTTATTTGGTGCCTTCTATTCAACTCCTTTGATATCTAATATCACATTGTGATGCTTTGCATTCTGACGTTTTAGGACACTTTGCATTCCACAATTTCTTTTATGCCATTCTTATAAAGTCAAATTTCATTACTATTGATCAAATCATAGTAATTGGATTCTCTTTTATATTTATACCCTTTGTTGATGAAACATTTTGATCAAATCAAATAGTTTCATATTCATGTTTCCTTTGGTAGACTTATTTACACATTTAAACAATCATTTAATGATAATTACCATTTTCGTTAAAACCCAATACATCGAATATGTATTCTATTTAATAATTCATTAAACACTTCGTATTCAAGTAATACACGGTGTTCAAGTTATTTTGCCGAACTTAGGCATGATTTATATGTGACAAGAAATCAAATGACTTTCACATATTATCCCATAACTTTGAATTTAAACAATGGTTTTTCATTCATTAATGAACATATCATTAAGTTGGGTATTTTATACAAGGCATTTTAATATTTTACAAATGTTCATGCATTATCAATTAGTTTCAAACAAGGATAAATCACACATAATCAAACAAGATATGAACACGAATAGAAATCATTCATAAAAGTAGAACAATTGTTTGTTACAAACTGATATGAATAACCGTCTCACGAAGTGTGAGACACACTAAAGAAGTTCACAATCTCTTGATTACCATAATCATCCTAAACATAAACTAAATGATAAATGTCGAAGGATAGTGTCGTTGGCCATCATCATCATGCTCACCATCAACACGCAACGTCACCTCCTCTCCAGCAAGCACCTCTCATGCAGAAGGACCTGTTTTCAGTAAAATAGAACAAGTATCAGATATACTTAACACTGCAATGTGTTTGCAAGATTATAACATTTATAAAACCGTATATCAAATATATACCTTTGTCATTGATGACCTCTCCGGTGATTGGTTCAACCTTTACGTTCCTGAAACGTAATATGAACTCATGGAAATCCAATGTTTCCGTATCACCATTCATGATGCTACTCCAGACATGTCCTTCATAGCTGGGAGGCAACGATCGAAGCAGTACGTCTATCGCAAATGGATCAGCCAACTTGTAATCCACGAAGTGAACCAGTGTTGTGTGTGCATCAAGCATGCGCTCCAAGTGTATGCTCCTCCATCTGTATGGAAAGGAACTCTCCAAGAAGCTCATGCTTCCACATGCACACATGGCCTATGAACTCTGCTCTCAGCTGATCCACCATCGAATATGGATCAAGATCACCCATGAGCGGATGTAGTTCATCTACCATCCCATAACACATTATTATCTGAATGTAGGTGGACATCTCTTGGCGATAGTAGCGGTCTGCCAGCTCTTGTGGGGTCTCATAGTAGTCTGGCTCAGTCAAATCCATCGTGTGGGGTATGTAGTCTACCACATGATTCCTAGTAAGGAGATCATCTAGGCGCACTAGCCAACTAGGAAAGTTAGATCCATCAAGTCTAAGTTTCTCACCCTTTACCCAATCCTCAATGGAAAAGTAAGCTTCACGGTGAGCCATCTACATTTATAATTGCAAAAGGAATTTAGACTAAGTTTATAACTAAATGAGTTAATAATAACTCCACTCAGAAACACCTATCCCCAAAAGGGTTCCTAGTGATAACACGACCCCTATCAGCCACATCTCCCCCGATCATCACGGCCATCAATGTGGGTTCAAGGGTGGACGCTAAACGTCGGTCACATCATTCATGCGACTCGTGCTCGATCTTTCGACCATCTGCGTTCTGAGGCCATGTCTATACATGCTAGGCTCGCCACAACCTTAGTGTTTTCGCTGTGCAATATGGCTTGCACCCACTGTATGTGAACGTATATATGTCTGACACCCGATCATCACGGCCTGCCTCATACCGAAAAACTTTCTTGGTGGTGCACACTAAGGGGGAACACAATCGTTGGTAATTTTAATAGGGATCATCTTATTAGGCTACCGTCGAGTATCCAATACTAGCACACAATAAGACATACAAACAATAACATTGAATGTAAATGCTATGTGATATGGTCCTTCACGTCGTGATCTCCATCCGCCGTCACCGGGTTCCGGCGCCAGGGTTCCGGCGCCGTTGACACCAGGGTACCGGTGTCATTCCGGCGTAGTAGTTTGTCATTACCGTCACTATCTACTACTATGCAACAAAAGGTAATCACTTTAACTTTGCCACAACCATATCACAAAGCAACGCCCTCCTACAAAACAAAGTTAGACGCCTCTACTTTATCTTTGCATGTTTTACATGGCTAAATGGGCTTTCGCACAAGAACCGTTCTTACCTACGAACTTTCAGCACAACACTGATCAAGTAGTTGTCTCTACTACACCCCTTTCGGGGCCCTCCATTGCAAATGGCATACCAACTAATGCGAGTGAGACAGACACCCCCCTAAGCCACTTTATACGGTACAAGCCGTATGTCAAGCGTGGACCAGTCTCGCGAATGAACGCGTAAAGTCGGTTGGGGGCCGCTTGATGTGCTCGTCGTAGACGTGGGAGTCTCTTCTTCTTTTGATCTCCAGGTCACGGCGCCAGAAAATATCTTGACGCGCTCGACTTTCGACGTAGAGCTCGTTGGGAACCCCAAGAGGAAGGTACGATGAGCACAGCAGTAAGTTTTCCCTCAATTATGAAACCAAGGTTTAATCGAACCAGTAGGAGCAAGGAAACACCCCAAAGGTGTTACTAGCTGAGCTTTGGCAGGGCGCACTACCGGTGCAAGTAGCAACGTGGAGACCTGCACAACACAACCACAAAACTTTGTCCCCAACTTGCGATGAGATTATCAATCTCACCGTGTTTTGCGGAAAACAAAGGATTAAACGTATCGAATGGAAAGAAGTAAAAGTTTGCAGAAAGTAAACACAAAGCAGTAAACAGTTGTAGATTGTATGTAAAGAAAAAGGACCGGGATCCATAGTTCACTAGAGGTGGCTCTCCTTAGATAGATAACATGCTGGGTGAACAAATGACAGCGGGGCAATTGACAAACACCGAGAAAGCAATACATGCATATACTAATCATCTTGACTCCTTTGAGACTTGATTAGGCATTACAACATAATACATAGACCGCCATCCAACTTCATCTATGACTAATAATCCACCTTCAGGTTATCATCCGAACCCCCTCCAGTATTAAGTTGCAAGCAACAGATTATTGCTTTACGAACTACGTGTAAAGTAAACAATACAATTGTTCTATGAACAAAGGATCGTTGTTTTCTCCCTAGTAGCAACAACACATCTAGTACCTTAGAGATTTCTGTCACTTCCCCAGATTACCAGAGGCATGAACCCACTATCGAGCATAAATACTAACTCTTGGAGTTGCTAGCATCTACTTGGCCACGATAGCTACTAACAACGGAAAGCATGCAAGATCTCAAATAACAAAGACATGATAGAATCAATAATCAATCTAAAATAGCATCTCAATATCCATCGGATCCCTGCAAACACAACATGTATGAATTACAAATAGATGATCTTGATCATGAACGAAGCTCACAAGATCTAAACATGAAAGCACAAAGGAGGAGAAACTAGCCATCTAGCTACTACATGGATCCGTAGTCCAAGGATGAACTACTCACGCATCACACCGGAGGCTTGCATGGTGATGAAGAAGGCCTCCAGGATGAATTCCCCTCTCCGGCAGGGTGCCAGGAAGAGCTTCAGATCCCCCCGATCTAGGGACAGAGACGACGGCGGCTACAGACTCTTTCGTGGATTTTTGATCGGGTACCTAGGGTTTTCGTCCCGAGGGCAACTTATAGGCGGAAGGAGAGGCCGAGGAGGTGTTGGGGTCGGCCAGACCAACCCCTGGCGAGGGCAAGCCTGGCCGCACGGCCAGGTGGTGTGGCTGGCCCCTGGCCCCTCTCCGTCTCGTATTCTGGCACTTGATCCCTTCCGGAAAAATAGGCACTTTGGCTTTTGTCCCGTCCAATTCCGAGAATATTCATTTTCTAACTTTCCTGGAACTAAAAACAGCACAAAACAGGCAGCTGGCACTGTGGCTCTTGTTAATAGGTTAGTCCAAGAAATCATAATAAAAGTACTCCAAAGTTGGAACAAAACACAAGAAAGTGGATAAAACTAAGCATGGAACATCAAAAATTATAGATACATTTGCAATGTATCAACATCCCTAAGCTTAACTCTTGCTCGTCCTCGAGTAGGTAAGTGATAAAAAGAAATAATTTTTGAGGTGACATGCACCATCAAAGACTTGATCAAAGTATTTGCAAAACATTCAAAGCTGGGATCATAGTACTTCAATCATAACATGAAAGACAAGGTTCTAGCAATAAGCAAAGAGACTATGATGCAACATGAAAAGGCACAAACAAAAGATTCATGAATAACAATGCTTTGCAAGACGTTTGTTTGTTTCACATAAAGAAAACATAGCATAATAGTATTCAGCTTGTCCCTCAATAGAGTAGCAAATATAAATGCATAGGACACCTTCAAAGTTCATAAGAGTGACTAGATACAATAGTTTCAAACAAGCGATAACAAGTTATGCATCAATCAACTAGTCTTGGGACAATGCACATAGAACTAAGAATGGCCACTACGCTCTCAAAGTAGTGTATAAAGATAGAAGGTGGAGACTCAATATAATGGTGGAAGAAAAGCCTTTTGTAAAAGGAAGTAGGGATTCAAGTCTCATAAAGAGCTTCCAAAAATTATGGTACTTAAAGCTTTCAGCTCTCATTGCCCCTATCATAAGCATCTTGAAGGTGATTAAGGTTAAAGTGACACAACTAAGAGGATATGCTTGACAAGTTATAAACCGAAATCTCATGCCCCTTACTTACGAAGACCGATCCTCATGCTACTCAACTTTAGTCACAAGTAAGCTCTTGTTATTGTAAGTATATGTGTATCATTAAGAACCTCCAATGGGGTACCCCTTGCACATGATACGGGAGCTTTCCCATAATCAAAATGACAAGGCAAGCATACAATGAGCATCTCAGCGATCTTTTTATTTGCTATTTGCATAGGTTTTTATTGAGGATGCTTCATAGAGTGCTCATTATGGTGATGCTTCAAGTTTCCACCATGATTAGGCATGGCTTAGGCTAGCGGCCCAGGCGTTTCTTTAACACACATACAAACTCCATGATCTTACAAGTTCCACTTTTATTTCACACCGCCGGGATCCGTAAGCAAAAGAACATGATATCAACGGGGTACAAAGTACAAGTGCAATGTTGAAAGCGTTCCCCATGAAACATGGTTCTGATAATTTCAACTTATAAAGCGCAAGCATATACGCAACAAAGAAGGACCCAATGGTTCAAGTTTATTAGAGGCAAAAAGTAGAGTGTGCCATCAAGTTCGTGAGAGCTTTAATCACTAGTTTTCTCATAACAAGTGGAAGGTAAACAAAAGCATGAATGTACTTGGAATAGCATAAGCTAATAGGTAGGTATGGTGGACTCTTTGGAAAAACTTGGTTTGGGGAGTTGGATGTATGAGTGGAACTCATACTTTGTTGTGGAGGCTACCAAAAAAAACTGGGAGCGATAAACTAAGAGAGCAATAATGGCCATAATCATGCAGAGCGACAAAACATCATTGATCAAAGCATAAAGTGATATTACAAGTTGAAAACTAAAGGATCATAAAGGCTATGGTGACTTGAGATAGTCATAACATGGTGTGAGCATGTGCCAAGTCAACCCAAATAAAGCATCAAAGGAGAATACCACTATACTATGCTTTAATATGCTAAAACAACGCATGATTCATCCAAGGCACATTAAGCAATCTCAATTGTTTATAACAAGTCATGCTATAGCAAAGAATACTAAGCCTAAAGCCAAAACAATATCAAGCATGGCATGACAAAGCATAGGCCACAGTCAAAAACGAGCTCTTTTTACCACATAAGTATGAACTTTCCTACTCTTTTCCAAACCAAACCAAACTATTTGCAAACCAACGTATGAAAGAGGGGGTCCAAACAACTTATTCAGAAAACTAAGCAAACCAAGCAAACTAAAAACCAAAACGAAAACAAGAAAGAAGACGCTCCAAGAAAAACACAACTGTGCATGAAAAAATAAAAATAAAGCGTTTGGAAGAAACCTGGATTTTTATTGATGAAAAAGGGGATGCCTTGGGCATCCCCAAGCTTTGACGCTTGTACTTCTTGGATATTTCTTGGGGTGACACGCGTGGCATCCCCAAGCTTGAGCTTTAGTCCATCCTTCATCTCATTACCCATTCCTTCCATACACCTGAAATTTTTCCTTCATACAAAACTTCACACAATCTCATTAGCAACATCAGTGCACTTAAGATAAATAAGTCTCAAGGTTCATTTCTAACAGCAAATAAACTTCCATTAGAACAATAGCTACTGTAGCACTTTCCTCAAAAATCTCAATTCCCCAAAGGAACTCAAGAAGGAACTAACAAGAAGCAAATGCAGAAAATGGCAGAAATCTATCAAAACAGACCAGCAGGTAAAGACGAATTTTTTAGAAGACCTTCAGTTACTCAAATCAAAAAGTGTTGAACTAACGAAAGTTAGATAACAACCTGGGGCAGAAGCACAAAAAAGTACAGCTCAATCCTATGTACAGAGCTCTCTCAGGAATTTTTACGGTCAAGCACAGAAATCTGTTTCGGGACAGGAACTTTCTCAATCATTACTTCGCTCTCATTAGAGGTTACTCTTGGCACAAAAAGCAAATAAAAAGGATAAGGAGAGGTTATTACAGAGTTAATAACTTCCAAGACTCAACTAGAACTCTTGGGTTATCTCCCAACAAGTACTTTTCTTTAACGCCTTTAAGTTAGGCATAAGAAGCAAAGAAAGAATCAAGTGTTCTCAAATGAAGAAGCATTAAGACCAAATTTTTTTTTCATAGGAGAAGCAAAAGAAATTTTTTCTCTCTTTTTAGGGAAGTTTTCTATACCTTTCTTGAGTGGGAGTTGATATTTAATGGTGCCTTCTTTCATATCAATGATGGCACCAACAGTTCTAAGAAAAGGTCTTCCCAAAGTAATAGGACAAGAAACATTGTATTAAACATCCAAAACATAGAAATCAACGGGGACATAGGAATCGTTAACCATAATAAGAACATCATTAAGACTCCCCATGAGTTTCTTTTTAGCATTAGCATCAAGTGGGATATTCAAATAGCAATCTTCAAGAGGAGGCAAATCAAGCATATCATAAATCCTTTTAGGCATAATAGAAACACTACTATCAAGATCACACAAAGCTTTGAGATCAAAGTCATTCACTTTCATATTAATGATGGGTTCCCAACCATCTTCTTGCTTTATAGGAATTGAAGCTTTATGTTTCATCTTTTCTTCTTTAATCTTTATGAGAGCATCAGTAATGTGTTTTGTAAAAGCCATGTTCATAGCACTAGCATTAGGACTTTTAGCAAGCTTTTGTAGGAACTTAATAACTTCAGAGATGTTGCAACCATCAAGATCAAAATCAACTTTATCATCTAAAGTAGTAGAACTATTAGTAGCCTAACCACTAGTGGTGGTAATAGTAGAAACACTAATTTTTCTAGAAATTTCATCTTCTCTTTCCCACTTAACATGTAATTCAGCTAATAGTCTAACATTTTCATCAATTCTTACTTGTATAGCATTAGTAGCTGCAAAGGGATTCTCATTAATTTCAGGTTTAGCAGCCATTTTATTAATCAATGAAGATTGAGCTTCAGACAAAGATGATATATTTCTTTCAGCATTAGAGAGTTTCAATTGTAAACTAGGAATTTCCCTATTTAGACTCTCAAGTTGATGGCTAATGTTCTTCAAAATGATAGATTGTTCCTCCATAGTTTTAGTAAATAGATTATTTTGCTCATATTGCATTTGCATGAAGTTTTTAGTGGCTCTTTCAACTTCTAAAATTCTTCCTTCACTAGGTAATTCAGATTTACCATTATAGCCATAAGCAGTATTAGGAGGGTAAGGCTTATAATTGTTGTTACCAAAATTGTTCCTATAAGCATTATTACCATAAGCATTGTTGCCAAAATTATTATTTCTTATGAAGTTCACATCAACTTGCTCTTCTTGAGCAACCAAAGAGGCTAAAGGAACATTATTTGGATCAATATGGGCTTTCCCATTAACAAGCATAGACATAATAATATCAATCTTATCACTCAAGGAGGAGGTTTCTTCAATAGAATTTACCTTCTTACCTTGTGGAGCTCTCTTAGTATGCCATTCAGAATAATTAACCATCATATTATCCAGAAGTTTGTTGCAACACCCAAAGTGATGGTCATAAAGGTACCTCCAGCAGCATAATCCAATAGGTTCCTTGAAGAATAATTCAATCATGCATAAAAGGTTTGGATGATCATCCAAGCAGTCAGTCCATGAGTGGGACAATTCTTTACCAAAGATTTCATTCTTTCCCAAGCTTGAGCAACATGCTCATTATCAAGTTGTTTAAACTTTATTATTTCACTTCTCATGGATATAATCTTAGAAGGAGGATAGTATTTTCCAATAAAAGCATCTTTGCACTTAGTCCAAGAATCAATACTATTCCTAGTTAAGGAATTCCACCATTCTTTAGCTTTTCCTCTCAAAGAGAAAGGAAACAATTTAAGCTTAATAATATCACCATCTATATCCCTATGCTTTTGTATCTCACAAAGTTCAACAAAGTTATTTAGATGGGAAGCAGCATCTTCATTACCAATACCAGAAAATTGTTCTCTCATAACAAGATTGAGCAAAGCAGGTTTTATCTCAAAGAAAGTATTTTCAGCCACAGGTGGATCAATAGGAGTGCTCATAAAATCATTATTGTTGGTGCTAGTGAAGTCACACAACTTAGTGTTTTCAAGAGTAGTCATTTTTTTGGGTTTTCAAATAAGAAAGCAAACAAGTAAAACTAATTTTTTTGTGTTTTTTGGTAAAGAAACAAGCAAACAAAACAAAAAAAACTAAGCAAAACAAAAACAACAAAGTAAAGAGATTGGTTCTGAGGGACTCCCCTTGTGAAGATGTCCTTGACTCTCTGGCAACAGCGCTAGAAAATCTTGATGTGCTCGTCGTAGACGTGGGAGTCTCTTCTTCTTTTGATCTCCAGGTCACGACACCAGAAAATATCTTGACACGCTCGACTTTCGACGTAGAGCTCGTTGGGAACCCCAAGAGGAAGGTACGTTGAGCACAGCAGTAAGTTTTCCCTCAATTATGACACCAAGGTTTAATCGAACTAGTAGGAGCAAGGAAACACCCCAAAGGAGTTACTAGCTGAGCTTTGGCAGGGCGCATTACCGGTGCTAGTAGCAACGTGGAGACCTGCACAACACAACCACATAACTTTGTCCCCAACTTGCGATGAGGTTGTCAATCTCACCGTGTTTTGCGGAAAACAAAGGATTAAACGTATCGAATGGAAAGAAGTAAAAGTTTGCAGAAAGTAAACACAAAGCAGTAAACAGTTGTAGATTGTATGTAAAGAAAAAGGACCGGGATCCATAGTTCACTAGAGGTGGCTCTCCTTAGAGAGATAACATGCTGGGTGAACAAATGACAGCGAGGCAATTGACAAACACCGAGAAAGCAATACATGCATATACTAATCATCTTGACTCCTTTGAGACTTGATTAGGAATTACAACATAATACATAGACCGCCATCCAACTTCATCTATGACTAATAATCCACCTTCAGGTTATCATCCGAACCCCCTCCAGTATTAAGTTGCAAGCAACAGATTATTGCTTTACGAACTGCGTGTAAAGTAAACAATACAATTGTTCTATGAACAAAGGATCATTGTTTTCTCCCTAGTAGCAACAACACATCTAGTACCTTAGAGATTTCTCTCACTTCCCCAGATTACCAGAGGCATGAACCCACTATCGAGCATAAATACTAACTCTTGGAGTTGCTAGCATCTACTTGGCCAAGATAGCTACTAACAATGGAAAGCATGCAAGATCTCAAATAACAAAGACATGATAGAATCAATAATCAATCTGAAATAGTATCTCAATATCCATCGGATCCCCGCAAACACAACATGTATGAATTACAAATAGATGATCCTGATCATGAACGGAGCTCACAAGATCTAAACATGAAAGCACAAAGGAGGAGAAAATAGCCATCTAGCTACTACATGGATCCGTAGTCCAAGGATGAACTACTCACGCATCACACCGGAGGCTTGCATGGTGATGAAGAAGGCCTCCAGGGTGAATTCCCCTCTCCGGCAGGGTGCCGGGAAGAGCTTCAGACCCCCCCGATCTAGGGACAGAGACGACGGCGGCTACAGACTCTTTCGTGGATTTTTGATCGGGTACCTAGGGTTTTCGTCCCGAGGGCAACTTATAGGCGGAAGGAGAGGCCGAGGGGGTGCTGGGGTCGGCCAGACCACCCCCTGGCGTGGGCCAAACCTGGCCGCACGGCCAGGTGGTGTGGCCGGCCCCTAGACCCTCTCTGTCCCGTATTCTGGCACTTGATCCCTTCCAGAAAAATAGGCACTTTGGCTTTTGTCCCATCCAATTCCGAGAATATTCATTTTCTGACTTTCCTGGAACCAAAAACAGCAGAAAACAGGCAGATGGCTCTATGGCTCTTGTTAATAGGTTAGTCCAAGAAATCATAATAAAAGTACTCCAAAGTTGGAACAAAACACAAGAAAGTGGATAAAACTAAGCATGCAACATCAAAAATTATAGATACATTTGCAATGTATCACCGCTTCATCAAGCATTACTGTGGTATACACAAGTACACGTGGGAGGGTAACAACTAATAGATCAACGCCCACATGCTACATCTCGTGTGTTCTACCCGTACTAGCATTACTATGCATATATCTAGCTCACTATATAGAGGGGGAGGGGAGGTACTACCTCCCTCAAAGTCCCGGGTTGGGACTAAAGGAGAGGAGGGGGAGGGGTGGCCGCCGACCACCCTAGTGGGCCTCGCGCGTGGGGGGGGGGGGGCTAGGCCCAGCCGGCCTCCCCCTTGTCCCCTCTCCCTCTCTCCTATGCCCTAATGGGCCCTCTCCCTCCGGAATTGGCCCATTAAGCGTTTTTGACCTTTAATTGATTTTCTCTTTATTAAATAATTATGAATAAATGATTAAATCAATATTTAACATTCATTCACATATTATTCAATCTCCGTGGCTATGGAACACCTTCCACCTCCACTCTGGACATCCTCCGGACTTACCGAAACCCTTCGGGTTTTCTCCCTTCTTTTCTTCGGCGATTCTACCGATCCTATAAACACTCTCTAAGCATCATCAAGCCCTTAAGCGTGATACCCCACGGTTCGGGAACACTCCAGACATGGTCGGGACACTCCCGCACCAATGATCTACAGAGGGACCTGGATGGCCATGTGACCCCTGTGCGTTCCACGAAGATCTTTCGTCGTTTGAACCGGGACAGTCGTGTCCTATTCCCTTTGTCATTCGATACTTGCATTGCCTAAGATCTGATCATTGACTTCACCATGTCGTGTTCAATCTCGTTACTGAACAATGCTACTTAACTCGTTCTGACAAGTGATACCCCCGTGATTAAATCACATGTTGCGCAGCTATTGGATATAACTTCTTCGAGTGGGCCCTTGAGTATCTTCCCGTCACATGGACGGACAAATCCTGCTCTTGACATATATTGCCTCTACGATCTCCTCCGAATACCTGAACACACCTTTATAACCACCGTTTTACCAGATGGCGTTTGATGCTATCTAAGCACTCTCGGGAGACAGTGATTGATATAGCCTCACGGTCTAAGGAATAGTCTACGAGGATCCATTTCTAATCATCGTAACTTGAAATTCGTGACATGATCGGGTCACGATGTTTAGGTTGGGTATTGGTTCATCATCTCATTGTTAGAATGAGATGACCTCATTTCCAACTGGCATAAATGCCACATGATCAGGAAACATGATCATCTGTTGACCAATGAACCAGTGACTAGAGTTTTACTGGGAACCCGTGGTTGTTTGTATATCACACGTGTATTGATGTTTCCACTCAATATAGTTATAGCATGGTATAAAACTTAATCATACACTATATGAAATATGATAATAGTCCTTACTACTATTTGTCTCTAGGGCATATTTCCAACACTATTATCATATTACATATAGTTTGTGATTAAGTTTTATATCATGCTATAACTGTATTGAGTGGAAACATCAATACACATGTGATATACTACATGGACAACTGGTTCTCAAGCTCATTTGCGATGGGAGCTGTGCTACGGTCGCTTCCACCAAGCTTCCAAGCACAGGTCAAGATCTGCATTATGAGAGGCGACACGGAAACACTGGATTTCCTCGAGTTCATATCACATTTTAGAAATGTGGTGGATGAACCCAACGTTGCTGGAGTCATCAATGACAAAGGTATATATTTGATATATAGTTTTATAAATGTTATAATCTTGCAAACACATTGCAGTGTTAAGTATATCTGATACTTGTTCTGTTTTGCTGAAAACAGGTCCTTCTACATGAGAGGTGCTTACTAAAGAGGAGGTGACGTTGCGTGTTGATGGCGAGCATGATGATGACGGCCGACGACACTCTCCCTCGACATTTATCATTTAGTTTGCGTTTAGGATGATTATTGTAATCAAGAGATTGTGAACTTCTTTAGTTTGTCTCACATTTTGTGAGACGGTTATTCATATCAATTTGTAACAAACAATTGTTCCACTTTTATGAATGATTTCTATTCGTGTTCATATCTTGTTTGATTATGTGTGAATTATCCTTGTTGTTTGAAACTAATTTATAATGCATGAACATTTGTAAAATATTGAAATGCCATTAAAATAACCAACTTAATGATGTTTCATTAATGAATGAAAAACCATTTTTAAATTCAAAGTTATAATGATAATATGTGAAAGTCATTCGATTTCTTTTCACATATAAATCATGCCTAAGTTCGGCAAAATAACTTTAACACCGTGTACTACTTGAATACAAAGTGTTTAAAGAATTGTTAAAAGTAAATACATATTCGATGTATTGTGTTTTAACAAAATGGTAATTATCATTATATGATTGTTTAAATGTGTAAAGTAGTTTACCAAAGGAAACATGAATATGACATTATTTGATATGATCAAAATGTTTCATTAACAAAGGGTATAAACATAAAAGGGAATCTAATTACTATGATTTGATCAGTAGTAATAAAATTCAACTTTATAAGAATGGCATAAAAGAAATTGTGGAATGCAAAGCATTTTGAAATGTCAAAATGCAAAGCATCACAATGTGATATTAGATATCAAATGGAGTTGAATAGAAGGCACCAAATAAATCGTTGCAGTATAGATGTAGAGACCATTAGTTAGAAATAGTTAGCACTCAATTAGTTTACAGTGAACCATTTGAATGTGTGAAAGTTTTGGGGTTATTCGATATAACCAAAACAATAGCGAATAAGTCCTTGTAGAGTATTCATTGGAAACTTTGAATACGAAATCCATAGCTGAAACCAAAAGGAAAGCAAGATTCGTACTACTTGGATTTTGGTGCATTCTTGAGAAAGCTCACTTCTAGTGATATTTCTCAATTATGAAGGAAATGGAAAATAGTGGAAAACACGATGAGGATTCAAAACCCTGCATCAGAGTGTTGAGAAGCGCAACAGACAAAGCTCCTGAACAATTCTCTTCACAGAAGGAAAGAATCAATGATATTGATCATTGTGTTTTCCCCACTAGTGTTTTCACTACATGAAGTAGGATTCAAAATGTAATCCATATCTTGTATGGAAACATTCGTAAATCATTTGTCATGATTCTTGGAATATGACTTACCTACGAACTACAAAGGAAATAATGGTAAACTAGAATTATGAGAAATCCTAGAAGCAAAATTCCCTTAAGATTAGAAAGCAATTTGTTGCTGAATCTCACAAGTAAAAGGGGTTACTTGAATTTTCCCAATTGACTGCAAAGCCATAGTGGAAAAAGGGGTGAATGACAAAAGCACAATTTGTCAAGCATTGGACAAATTCAAAATGAATTTGATTCAAGTGTGCTAAATGTCTAGTGGATTTAAAACTAGTAATAGTACGAGTATCTCATAGTAAAACTCCAAGTTTGATATTTGATCAAAGGATTTGAAATTGTTCAAAATAGTGAGTAGATATGCAATTTTCATAAAATTGAGTGGGAGCTATGTTAGTCTTCCTGAAACAATATGTGATTGACATATTTTTGAGTGGGAGCAATATAAGTCTCAAATTCAAATATGTAGGAACATAATTTGAGTGGGAGCTTGTAGGAGTAATTCTTAAGTGTGTTAAGAATAAAAGCGCAAGTACTTATAAATAATGATTTATAAGATGTAGAAGTAGATAATAGGTGTATTGTGATATTATGTAGTATTCCTTAAGGGATTCTAAAAGGGGTTTCGGAATAGAATTTAATTAAGCAACTAGTCCTTAATAACTCAAATTAGGAATAGTATTAAGTTTAACATCAATGGTTGAAAGAAAGAAAAGGATGATCGTCATCCACTATGTTGAGACATAGGTTCTATCTTAGAAAACCATGATGACAACTTAACATAATATGTGATCCAATAAGGAACCTTCAAAAGTGATTAAATTCAAATCACAAAACGTTGAGCTAAGTTTGTCCGTAGTGTCTGATAGAGAACTGTAGACATATTTTCCAAATCCATAAAGGATAACATATCTTAAAACATAAAGGGTTATGTTATAAGGGAATATGTTGGAAACTCCCGATTAAAGTCAAGTAGGAAGCGAGGTGAACCAAAAACATCGAAATTTCCACAGAGTGCACTGGTGTTTCGATGAATACATTTGTAATAATAGATAAGGGTACCATATAAAGTGTTGTATAATGTTATGGCAGGGCTAGTTCGCTTTTAAGATAGAATGATGTGTCCCAGGGCATAGTGCCCATGAGAAAACCCTCGAGGTTGATCTTACGTCACCGTAGGCTCTTGGAATCAGGCCTTGTTCTGCTGCCATAGTGATGATGCATACACACAGATGCTATCATGTGATGATAAAGTATTAATGTCAATCAAGGTGACATTACTAAGTTGCAATGGATTTGGGACTGTCAAGTACAAACCCAAGACTCAACCTCTTCCATGAGCAAGCATGTTCAGGGTACCGGATATATGGTGCCAATGATTGAGAACAAATGCAGCTAGTGTATTTGTACTCTAGTGCAAGTGGGAGACTGTTGGAAATATGCCCTAGAGACAAATAGTAGTAAGGACTATTATCATATTTCATATAGTTTGCGATTAAGTTTTATATCATGTTATAACTGTATTGAGTGGAAACATCAATACACGTGTGATATACAAACAACCAGGGGTTCCTAGTGAAACTCTAGTCACTGGTTCATTGGTCAACAGATGATCAAGTTTCCTGATCATGTGGCATTTATGCCAGTTGGAAATGAGGTCATCTCATTCTGAGAGAGATGATGAACCAATACCCAACCTAAACATCGTGACCCAATCATGTCACGAAGTTCAAGTTACGATGATTAGAAATGGATCCTTGTAGACTATTCCTTAGACTGTGAGGCTATATCAATCACTATCTCATGAGAGTGCTTAGATAGCATCAAACGCCATCTGGTAATATGGTGGTTATAAAGGTGTGTTCAGGTATTCAGAGGAAACCATAGAGGCAATATATGTCAAGAGCAGGATTTGTCTGTCCATGTCACGGGAAGATACTCAAGGGCCCACTCGGAGAAGTTATATCCAATAGCTGCGCAACGTGTGATTGATCACATGGATATCACTTGTCGGAACGAGTCAAGTAGCATTGTTCGGTAACAAGATTGAACACGACATGGTGATGTCATTGATCAGATCTCGGGCAATGCAAGTATCGAGTGACAAAGGGAATAAGACACGACTGTCCCGGTTCAAACGACAAAAGATCTCCGTGGAACGCACAGGGGTCACATGGCCATCCAGGTCCCTCTGTTGATCATTGGTGCGGGTGTATCCCGACCATGTCTAGAGTGTTCCCGAACTATCGTCGGATTGAGGACAAGTACGCCATGAGGGGGTCCTCGAGGCGTGCGGAAGAGAGGGGTGTGAGGCGTACAGTATTCTGGGATGGTGAGCACACAAGTTTACCCAGGTTCGAATCCGCCGGCTTTGTACGGATCCTACTCCTGCTAGCAATCCAGTAATACGGCAGAGCCAGAATATGGGTTACAAGGATATCGCCCGTGTGAGTTGAGATTGTAGACTATTGTGTTGTAAGGTGTTGCCCTAAAGGCTCTCCCTAGGACGGCTTATATAGATATCCGGCCTAGGGTTTACAGGAGAGATCAATCCGGCTACGACTAAGAGTTGGTTACAGAGTACATCTTGAACTACAAGTAACATTATGGGCCTAAGTCGGTAAGTCTTATGGGCCTTCCCGTAGCCGGATGGGACTCCATCTTCTTTCCTGACTGGGCCGCCCGTGAAGCAAAGCTCTAATCCGGAGTTGGCCACCCTGGTCAGTGAGGAACTGTGAGGATACCCGGAAAGTATATCCCCAACAGCAGCCCCCGGAGGCCTCCAAGATCCAAAGTCGGATTTTATCATCGTCTAGCTTGATCTTCGGCTTGCAGAATCTTGAAGGGTTCCTGAAACTTCACAACAAAAAATACGATCCGGGTCTTAAAAGTAAGTCGGACCTTTCAGTAGGTTACTCAGATTTTCCAGCTCGCTTTTAAACTAAGTCGGAACTTGGTCTCTAACGCCACCTGACACAAGCATGGTCAAGTCACATCATCTGACAAACGTTCCGTCAGCACGACCATTGGTGGGTCCGCGGTTCGCGGAACCGAGGAGCTGTTTCAATGCGTGCGTGGAGATCGAGGCGACGCAATCATCGCGTGGGCCCTTCCCAGTTCTTTTCACGACGCGTGGCGGTTACAATGTAGCTTTTACACGAATCTTGGCGCAGGTAGGTGGATATAAGGGGTTCGGATTTCTTCTTCTCGTTTCCACCAGTCCTTTGCCGTTCCTTTCCTCCCAATCCTCCTGCGCGCTTAGAGCCTTCTTGCCCTCCTCCCACAGAGCTCCTAGCGCCGCCCCTTTTAGGTCATTTTCTCACCGGAGAAAAATGGCTTCATCATCTTCTTCCTCTAGTTTGGCGACGGCAGCGGCGGCGGCGGAAGCAGCTGCGGAGAAGGAGAGCTTCCGGGGAATCTGGATCCCCTGCGCCCTTGACGAGGACGGCCTCAAGAACGTGGAGAAAGAGGGGCTTCTCGCCGACGGCGACTGGCGGACCGGCTCCGGCGAAACCGTCCCCAACCCGCGCGAGGGCGAGCGTGTCCACTTCGGCACCCATCTGGACCGAGGTATGTCTTTTCCTCCCTCGGAGTTCTTCTCCGAGGTGATAGATCACTATGGAGTTCAACTCCACAATCTTCCTCCCAATTCTCTTCTAGAAATGAGCGCATATGCTGCGCTTTGCGAGGGCTTTCTCGACATTAGGCCGAGTTTGCTTCTCTTCCGGTACTATTTTCATGTCCGAAGAAATTCCATCACTGCCGGTGTTCCTTACATCACCGGCACCATTAGCTTTTCTGTTAGATGAGACCGGGCATATCCCAAAATTTCTGCCAGTGACTCGGTCAAACAATGGCCAGCCACTTTTTTCTACCATAGGGATATTCTGTCTCCCGGCAAAGCTACTCCTTTGCCGGCTTTTGTCGATGGAGCCGCCATAGCCCAGCCTTCCTAAGACGAGGCTGCTCCGGCTTTCACCGATGATCTGATCCTCGCTAAGAGGCGGATCGAGTATTTGATCAAGCACAAGGGTCTGAAGGGATCTGACTTAGTCCAGTGCTGGGTCTCACGTCGGATCCAGCCACTTCAATACCACGGGGATAGACTGATGCACTCCATCACGTCTTCCAAAAAAGACTCCCTCCGCATCAACCCCAAAGCCTACACCGCCCAGGGTTACATAAGCCAGATCAAGGGCTAATCAAGGAGCGGATCGAGAGGAAAATTCTGGAGGTTTCTCTAGATATGCACACGGCGGAAAACCCCGTGGTGCCGGTAAGCTTCCATCAGTACACCTTTTATGTGTTTCAATCTTTAAGTTATATCGCAATGCTGATTTGCGTCCTTGTTTTCAGCTTGCCGACCTCCCCGAGTCGGAGCTTGCTCCACTCGAAGGATATCCTCCTGAGTTTTCTCAGGAGACGGAAGTAGTACCATTGCCGGATCTTGTGTTCAAGAAGCGCAAAGCTCCGACAGTGGCAGTTGGCACAAAGGAGGTGCCAGTCGTGAAGAGGTAACCTTCTTTCACAACTTTTCCGCATTTGTACTTTACTCAAGTTTCTTTCTGAGATGTAATGTTTCCGACTTTACTACTTTCTCAGAGCAAAATCAATCATCAAGGGCAAGGGGAAGGGAACTTCTTCGAAGCCCTTGTGTCAGACGAAGCTTACAATAGCTTCTCCTGCCGTGGCTCCTCCAACTCCGGCCCCTCAACCTTCTGCAACTCCGACGATCACTTCTCCGGTGGTTGCAGAAGATTCGGCTCCTTCAACGGAGCCTGTGATCCTTGGGTCGCACACTGAAGTCACCGTGGGTGTGTCAGCTCAAGATAAGGGTGAACCCTCTTCGGGTAATGATCCCTCGGCTGAAGTCTTCGCCAAAAACCTCATCAGTAATCCGGGACTTGCCAAGTTTGGCCTGTCCCGGAAATCTGCAGAGGAGATCCAGCGGCTGGCCAGGCAAGTCCTGGACAAAAGCCACCTATCCCCCGAAGAGGAAGCGCAAGAAGCAGAGGACGTCAAGTTCTCTGACCTTCTTGATCAAGTCTGCCTTCGCGACGAGAGGATTAGGACTGGCGAGCTTCCAACAGCCCCAGTAATCCCTCTTACCCTCGCCGAGAAGGTGGCAGCTGAAGTGAACGCGGGTTTAGATAAACTCACCCGCGAGCAATATGTAAGTCGGAATTCCAACTCTTGTTTTTACATTATGTTATATCATATCCTCTAGCCCCCAAGCATGAAGTAGGATATAGAATCCGGGTTTATGCTTTCATTAGGATGCCAAAGAATGAACTAGTGTAGCCCCCAAGGCTCGTGCTGATATTTAGCAAAAAATATTAGCCCGAGTCTTAAGTAGCTTTCTGACTTTAGGTATTCTGACTTACAGAAAGTATGTTCCTATAACCAGGAATTATTATCCAATGCCTGTGATAAGCGGAGAGAAATCAAAGCTCTCCGGCTTAAAAATGCTGAGCTTAAGGTAGCCAAGGATGAAGCCGAAGGTAAACATTCTGAGATTCAAACCTTGTCTTTTTCTTTTTCAATGTCGAATTTTTCTGAACTGTTGTTCTTTTTGACTTACAGCGTTGGTGAAACAATCCATCGCTATGATTGAAGAGGCCGAGAACCTCAAAACCTTGGTGGTGGAGAACAAGGGACTTCGCCAAGAGCTGGATAAGCTCAAGACGGATCATGAAACGATCATAGCTCAAGTCCTAGAATCCTCCTCCATGGCCACTGAAGAGCACGATCGCAAGATTGCCGCTCAAGATAAAGTTATCTCGGACCTCAAGAATGAGCTTGGCAGAGAGAAGGACATCTCCCAGGCGCTCCGGGCTGAACTCCAGAGTCTCCGGGAGGAGAAGGCCAAGATTGACGACATCAATCTTGGTATGTTTCCCCTCTCTGACTTATCTTTTCTTCGACTTCTATCATTGTCGTTTTTTTCTTAACTTGTTTTGTGTATAGGTCCTCTGAACTTGACGGACTCCTCCTCGTCCGAGCCCCGCACTCACCGGCTTACCCAAGTCGGTGATCTTCTTCATGACTACCGCCAGTCCCTTGAGGACATTGGCGAGTCTCTCAGGATTCCGGGCATGCCAAGCATGTCGGATTTTCAAGTGCGGGAGAAGGCCAAGGAGATGTCGCAGCTTGTTCGGGACTGGAACATGTCCTATGCGCGGACTGCTGCGCAGAACGCTCTCACCATGGTCATGATCCACCATGGAAACATGGAAATATGGCAAGTGACCAGAGGGTATTGCAAGGTAGACGAAGACGGCCAGGAGCAAGACCTTCAAGCCATCATGCACTCCTGCGCCGGATATGGGTGCCACGTAGCTGATCTGACCAGCTACGAGATCCCCTTCTTCACCTGCGTAGCTACTCCGCCACCTCCTCCAGAAGAAGCCGAAGAAGTTTCCGACGATAAACGGACCACCTCGGATCCGGACATCTCGGCACAATATCAAGGCGGAGTAACCAGCGAGCCGACAGCTCCTTCATCTCCTCCTGCATCATAGACCACAAACTTATGTATTATTCTGTGAAAGAACATGATGCGTTTGTAAATATTAAGTACTATTGACTTTTGCTAGGGCTAAGATTTTTAATCCATTCAACACTTTTTGGTTTTTGAAATTTTTGCGTGCCTGAAATGTTCACATAAGCACTTGAAATTTTCCGTCTCTACTTATCGTTTATCTGGCTTTCTGCCTCGTCCCTTTCGTGAGCCGGCTAAACCTTCAGCCAGAAACTTTGCCGAGTAACGGAGCTCAATTGCTAAACCAGTTTAAACTTGGAAACAAAGCCGGCTTCCAGTACCAACAATTCACTACTCGGAAAATACCCGCATCCAGCAATCAGACAAATAACCCAAGTAAAGACTAGAATGTTTAGAGTTATACCCGGAGGTAGCAGTTTTAGAAATCGGAAATCTAAACCAGAACGAACATGAGCATAAAGTACTTTCAAGCATTCTGGGATTTTCGACTATAACATGATCATTTGGAAATAAGATGGTAAAAACTTCTCAGAAAAAAAACTTGAGGCAACCAAGACTTTTATTTCTCAAAGAACATGTACATATGTATGATTACAAAGAAGGATAAACTAAGAATAAAAGGGACGTAGCTGAGCAATATTCCACGGTCTGTCTAACTCATCCGGATTTGTACTGCCTCCAGCTCTCTTTCTCTTCTTAGTAGCAGGTCTTTCTTTGACTGGCCTCATGTCAGTTAAGTAGTACGATCCATTGTGCAATACTCGACTAACTAAAAAGGGCCCTTCCCATACTGGGGAAAGTTTGTGCTTTCTTTGTTGCACAAGCCGGAGAACCAAATCACCTTTATTGAAAGATCTAGTTCGGACTTTCTGGCTATGATACTTGCGTAACTTCTGCTGATAGGTTGTAGATCTCATTTCAGCAACGATGCAAACTTCTTCGACTAAGTCGAGATCATTTTGTCGAGAAATCTCAGCATCCTCTTCGATATATGCGGCCACTCTAGGAGAAGTATGAATTAAATCGCTAGGAAGAACTGCTTCTGCGCCATAGACCAAGAAGAAAGGTGTGTATCATGTTGGCCTGTTCGGAGTTGTTCGTAAACTCCAAATTACAGAGGGTAATTCCTCTGCCCAAGCCCCCGCAGCACGTCGTAGTGGTGCTTCGAGTCTTGGTTTCAAGCCTTATAGAATTAAACCATTTGTTCTTTCGACTTGTCCGTTAGCCTGTGGATGTGTGACTGACGCAATGTCAAGCCGGATATTTTGCTCGTCACAGAATTCAGCCAATTCTCCCATAGAGAAGTTACTCATGTTGTCCGTGATAATGCTATGCGGATAACCATACCGGATTATAACATCCTCGACAAATCTTTTGGTTGTTGCTCTATCACAACTAGTGATAGGTTTAGCCTCGATCCATTTGGTGAATTTATCCACCATCACTAAGAGGTGAGTAAATGCACTTGGAGCTCGTTTAAATGGTCCTACCATATCAAGCCCCCAGACCGCAAAGGGCCATGTTATAGGGATTGTTCGCAGCTGATCAGCCGGAACATGAGCTTGCTTGGAGTACTTTTGGCAGCCTTTGCATGTCTTGACTAATCGTTCGGCATCTACCTGAGCTGTTAGCCAGAAAAATCCATGTCGAAAAGCTTTTGCCACTAAAGATTTGGCTGCAGCATGGTGACCACACTCGCCTTCGTGGATTTCCCTTAAGATTTTCACTCCTTCTTCCGGAGATACACAACGCTGAAAAACCCCAGAAACACTCAGTTTATGGAGCTCGCCTTTAACAATAGTATAGGATTTTGCTCGTCGGATAATCTTCCGGCTTAGCACCTCGTCTTCGGGTAATTTGTCATCTACGAAGTAATCGAGGTAGGGTTGAGTCCAGCTGGGAATTACAGCCAGAACTGCTACCAAAGGTTAGTCGGATTTGGTTGGATATTCCTCATCTACTCCCTTTATCAAGGGAATTTTGAGGTGCTCTAAAAATGCGCCATCCGGGACCTCTTTCCGCGCAGAGCCTATATGAGATAGTGCATCTGCTTCATCATTTTCTGATCGAGGGATGTGTTGAGCTTCAAACCCTTCGAATGATTTAGATAGATCATCCATGACAGCTTTATATGCTGCCATGTGTTTATTTGCATTACAAATATCCGAGACTTGCTGAGCAACAAGATCCGAATCTCCGTAACACATCAAACGTCGGATGCCAATATCCTTAGCAATCCGGATTCCATGCAGCAGTGCTTCATACTCGGCAATGTTGTTTGTCATTGTGAAGTGGATCTGCAACACGTATAAAAGTTTATCTCCTTGGGGTGATTTGAGCACCACGCCAGCCCCCGAGCCCCCTCGAGCCTTAGACCCATCGAAAAAGAGGGTCCAATATTCCGACTCGGGGAGGACCATGTTCTCCTTCGTCTCTGTCCAATCAGCGACAAAGTCAGCAAGGATCTGGGATTTGATTTATGTCCGGGGTTTGTACTCAATATCGAAAGCTACAAGCTCTATGCCCCATTTAGCGACGCGTCCTGTGGCATCGCTATTGTTGATTATATCTCTCATGGGAGCTTTGCTCACCACGGTAATTAGATGCTCCTAAAAATAATGTTGTAACTTACGGGATGCTAGAAAAACACTGTAAGCCAACTTTTGATAGTACGGATACCGCTGTTTTGATTCTGTCAGGACCTCACTGACAAAGTATGTCGGACGCTGCACCAGGTGCTCCTGATTTTCCTCTGGTCTCTCTACCACCATAACTATACTGACAACCTTATCTTTCCCAGCAATGTAAAGCAACATCGGTTCCTGAGGTTCTGGCGCTGCAAGGATAGAAGCAGATGAGAGTACTTTCTTCAGGTCTTGCAGTGCATCAGCTTCGTCAGTCCAGACAAAATCCTTGGTCTTCTTTAGGAGTTTGTATAATGGTGTGGCTCTTTCACCAAGCCGGCTTATAAACCGACTGACCGCAGCGATGCAACCAGTCAATCTTTGTATGTCCTTCAAGCGAGTTGGCCTGGAAATATTGAGAATAGCCTTGATTTTGTCCCGGTTCACCTCTATGCCTCTTTGAGACACGATGAAACCTAACAATTTTCCGGCTGGTATTCCAAAGAAGCATTTCTTCGGGTTAAGCATGATGTTGTATTTTCGTAGATTGGCGAACGTCTCCTCTAAGTCGGAAATCAGTGTTTCCTTCTTTTTGGACATCACCGCAATATCATCCACGTATGCATGTACATTGTGTCCGAGTTGATCATGGAAGCAACGCTGCATCATGCGCGGGTACGTAGCTCCTGCGTTCTTCAGCCCAAAGGGCATCGTAACAAAACAGAAGGTTCCGAAGGGGGTTATGAATGAAGTCTTGACTTTGTCAGATTCCTTTATCCGGATTTGGTGATAACCGAAATATGCGTCGAGAAAACAGAGGAGTTCCGAGCCTGCCGTATAATCGATAACTTGATCAATTCTAGGCAGAGCGAACGGATCTTTTTGACAAGCCTTGTTCAAGGCAGTATAATCAACACACATCCTTAAATCAGTGGTGTCCTTTTTAGGGACCATTACAGGGTTGGCCGACCAATCAGTATGGATGACCTCTTCTATGAATCTGGCTAACTCGAACCCCGCTAGTTCCTTAGCTATTGCCTTACGCTTTTCATCACCAAACCGTCGTAAGGACTGTTTGACGGGTTTAGCATTCGGGTTTACATTTAGAGAGTGTTCGGCAAGTTCCCTAGGTACTCCGCTCATGTCAGATGGCTGCCATGCGAAGATATCTTGATTTGCTTGGAGGAACTTGACGAGCGCGCTTTCCTATGCGCTACTTAGGCCTACGCCTATCTGGGTCACCTTGGAGGGGTCATCATCCTTCAATGGCATCTGCTTCGTCTCTTCTGATGCCTTGAACTTTGGATTTAGTTTTGTCACCTCCTTCTTTGCCGCGGGCATCTCAGACGGATCTATGCTCTTCTTGATCTCCTGGTACTCCTGGGCGTGCAGCACGACTTCGGCAAAGGCGACATTTCCATCCTCGCACTCTCGCGCCTTCTTCGGGTCTCCCCTGATGGTGATCACGCCGTTGGGACCTGGAATTTTCATCATATTGTAAATGTAACACGGACGAGCCATAAAAGCCCAGTAAGCCGGACGTCCGAATATAGCGTGGTATGCGCTCTTGAACGGGACCACTTCGAAGGAAAGTGCCTCCGTCCGATAATTCTTTGGTGTTTCAAATGTAACATCCAAAGAGATCTCCCCCAGGGAATTAGCTTGTCTTCCTGGGACAACTCCGTGAAAGATCACAGAGCTATGGTTCAGCTGTGTTTCCGAGATCTTCATCCGGCGTAGCGTTTCGACATAGAGAATATTGATGCTGCTACCACCATCCATGAGGGTCTTGGAGAAACCATAACCGTCAATAAGTGGATTGACGATTAAGGCGTATTTTCCTCGCCTGTGTAGCTTAGGCGGATGATCAGTGTGGTCAAATGTGATTGCCACTTCCGACCAGTCCAAATACTGAGGGATAGCCGGAACTGTTGCGTTGAGCTCGTGGAGAACTACTTTCTTGACCTTTGCTGGTTGAGATCCGAGGAAGGTGACGTAAGTGTCCTTCTTGGTGGGAAATGTCTTCTTCCCTTTCGACTTGGGATTTGAAGCATCAGCTTCCTCCATGTCGGAATCTTCCTTGGTCTCTTTGTCTTTTTCGGGATTCTTCTTTCCCTTCTTCCGCTTAGCTTTGTAGCCCGCGGTATCATCTCTCTTGATGTCGTCATTAAAACGACATTCAGCGTTGGTGTGGGACGAGCCCCCATTGGTGTCTAAGTGATGCACACATGGGTTATTGGCAATGTCGGCCCAAGTGTAGGTTTTGCCTGGTTGTTGTTCTCCTCTACCTTCGACCCTTGATGTCCCACGGCCACGCCCGCGGCCTCCGCCACGTCCTCCTCGTCCTCCAGACCCAGAAACAGTAGTGACCACTGCTGTCTCCGCGTTGGGTTTTTCTTCTGAGGTGTTTTTGCGCTTCTGAGTTTGTTGCTTTGGTTGTTTTGCCGACTGAGGCACAGCCAGGACATTGAGTAATCCTTTTGCATCGTCGTCAGCATCTGCATACTTGCTCGCTGTTTCTATCATCTCTCCCAGATCAGTAACCTTGTCACACTTCAAGCGATGGCGCAGTAAACCGATTGGGAGACCTGCGATGAAAGCTTTAATCGCAGTTTGATCGTTTACCCCTTCGCAGGAGTTCTTTGTGTCGATCCATCGTCCGAGATAATCCCGGCAAGTTTCTCCGGCTTTCTGGGTGCAACGCTGTAGGTCTCCAACCGTACAGGGCCTCCGATATGTGCCTTCGAAATTCCGAAAGAACGCACTTTGCAAGTCATACCCGTTGTGGATGGTGTTTGCCGGAAGTTCATTGAGCCATGATCGTGCCGTCTTCCACAACATAAGTGGGAGATATCGGGTTGCGACCAGGCTGTTTCTGCCTTTAGCGATGCAGCAAGCTTGGAAGAAATCCTGTAACCAGGTGTCTGGCCGAGCAATGCCGTCGTAGGCTTGGATATGTCTTGAGATAGCAAATCCTTCCGGGAATTTTGTAGCTCTGATGCGTGGTCCGAAGCACTTTGGGCCCACGTACACGTCATCGTTTTCATAGCGCCGAGCCTCTATGTTGGAGTTGATCATGTGCCTTGCGTCGTTCGGGGATAGAGATCGTCCTGAATGTCGGTTGTGGCTGCGGTGCCCTGGAGCCGAACTTCGGCTTCTGCCACCACCTCCTCTGCCATGTCGTCCTCCTTGACCTCCTTGGGGGCCGTTGTGATAACTGTGTGGTGGAGAGGGTGGTGCAACTGGATAGTTTCCGGCTGATTGCCGGCCTCCGTCTAGAGCATCATTATTCCGGTTCCGGGGAGGTTCTTGACTAAGATGATCCCCCTGCCAGCTTGTTCCAGCGTGGTTTCCGTCGTTCCTTCGTCCGTCGTTCCCACCATGGTGAGGCTCAGCCGGACGGCTCTCATGTCTAGGAGGTGGCATTCTCTGACGATCCTCCTCCCGACGTTTCTCCTTATCTTCTCCCTTTCGATCGTTGAATTCTCGCTGGGGAGGATTCCTCGGATTCAGTGCAGCGATCGTGTCTTTCTCGGCTGCTGGAGCGACATTGCTCCAGTTATGTGTAGCTCTGCGATGCTGTCCCGACGATCTGGTTCTTGAATAATTGTCTTCCCTGCATTCGGGGTGATGGTACTGCGCCCGAACGTAATGGGATCTTACGTCAGCCCATGCCGGATCTGTGCGACATTGGTCAGAATCCGAGACCAGTTTTTGACTTCCGGACAGGGCGACCTTCTGCTGCTCCAGTCCCTTGTTGAGTAGCTTGATACCCAAGCGTATCTCCTCTGGCCCTGGATTAGCCGATAGAATTTCACGAGCTGCCACGGTATTTTGCACTGGTGTTGCGTATACCCAATCTCCGTTGCTATCCTTCCGTGGCTTCTCCATCTCATCTCCAAAAAGGACGGCACGGACACGTGGGAATTGGTTGTCATCTATGTGACGCTTCCGTGTCTTCTGATGTAGACGGGACATGTACTCCTTGTTTGACATGCGCTTCTTCTCCACCTCGATGTTTTTGGCTTCATCGAGGAGTTATTGACGACGCACTTCTAGGGCCTGGGCCCTTTCGTCCAGCTCGTCTGTAGTAAGTTCTGCAGTTGTAGGGATAGGTGTGGTTAATGCGGCATCGATGAGCTTACGCGCACCTTTAGTGATCACGTGTCCATCCACCGATGCTTCTTTTTTAGGCTCTTCTGGGATAAGTGCTCCATCCGAGTCTTCTTCATATTCCTCGGCGATTACCTCCTTTGTGAGAGGGTCTTTTGCCGGGGTCTTGTTCTTCTTCTTTGCCTTCTTGGCAGCGCCGATAACAAAGACGGCTTTGCGTCCGTTTCCCGGAGTCAAGCTCTGATCGGTACTTTCGGACATCTGGACCACGGGATTGTCTCCGACGTCCATGTCATCCTGCGCTTTGGGAGAGTGTTCCCCGGATCCTTCATCCATGGCTTCTCCTTCCTCTGTAGCTTTGGAGTTGTACTCCTCTTCATACTCCGCGGAGAACTTTCGAAATCTGCCGACGTCATAGATTCATCCGAGGATGCGGGAACGTTGGCGTTTGTTCCAATTGCCTCCAGCACCGAATTGGTGTTTCTCCTGCATCGGCAGAGCCGGATCCGGATCCAACATATCCGACGAAGTGTGATGCGTGCTTCCTGAGGTACCTGCGGCTTTCGCGATCAGCCATGTCGAAACTTTTAATGGTTTCGAGGATTGCATCTGCGCTAGCGCCTTGAAGTATCATATGTCTTAGTGTGTACCTGAGGAAAGGCATGTCTGTCCCGGCATCGTCAGAGCCGGAATCAGTGTCGTTGATATGCTCCTCCTGGATTTCGACTTCCATGGGTGGGTCGATCTGGGATCTGGCTTCTCCAGGGAGATCCACTCCAGATTCGACTTGGACCGTGAGGTCTTCTTCAGGCTCAGTTTTCTCCACTATCTCCGCAACTGGTGCGGGCTGGGTGGGATTAGGGTTTTCTGAGATCCGGAACTCTACCGCCTCTGCGGACAAAGGGGCCCAGAAGATTCTTCTGCCTCTATCATCACCGCTGGGGTGGGTTGGGCAGGTTCAGCGAAACCGATGTAAACATCGATCTCGCCAAAAGACATGATTGTATAAGCAGTCACAGTCTCCCTAGCCGAAATCCAAGTCTCGTCGAGAACGATGAGAGGGACGTCGCTCGCGTAGAGGATGCGACCGACGGCGATGGTCTCGCTGATTCCGATTCTTGCAGATTCCGCTCGGAACGCAGATCCATAGCTCACTTGCCCCACGGTGGGCGCCAACTGTCGTCGGATTGAGGACAAGTACGCCATGAGGGGGTACTCGAGGCGTGCAGAAGAGAGGGGTGTGAGACGCACGGTATTCCGGGACAGTGAGCACACAAGTTTACCCAGGTTCGAATCCACCGGCTTTGGACGGATCCTACTCCTGCTAGCAATCCAGTAATATGGCAGAGCCGGAATATGGGTTACAAGGATATCGCCTGTGTGAGTTGAGATTGTAGACTATTGTGTTGTAAGGTGTTGCCCTAAAGGCTCTCCCTAGGACGGCTTATATAGATATCCGGCCTAGGGTTTACAGGAGAGATCAATCCGGCTATGACTAAGAGTTGGTTACAGAGTACATCTTGAACTACAAGTAACATTATGGGCCTAAGTCGGTAAGTCTTCTGGGCCTTCCCGTAGCCGGATGGGACTCCGTCTTCTTTCCTGACTGGGCCGCTCGTGAAGCAAAGCTCTAACCCGAAGTGGGCCACCCTGGTCAGTGAGGAACTGTGAGGATACCCGGAAAGTATATCCCCAACACGAACCATGGGGTATCACGCTTAAGGGCTTGATGATGCTTATAGAGTGTTTATAGGATCGGTAGAATCACCGAAGAAGAGTAGGGAGAAAACCGGAAGGGTTTCGGTAAGTCCGGAGGATGTCTAGAGAGGAGGTGGAAGGGGTTCCATGGCCACGGAGGTTGAATAATATGTGAAAGAATGTTAAATGTTGATTTAATCATTTATTCTTATTTATTTAATAAAGAGAAAATTCAATTTAATGGTCAAAGGCTTAATGGGCCAATTTCCGGAGGGAGAGGCCCATTAGGGGAAAGGAGAGAGGGAGAGGGGGCAAGGGGGAGGCCGGCTAGGCCTAGCCCCCCCCCCCCCCCCCGCGTGGGGCCCACTAGGGTGGCCCGCGGCCCCCCCTCCTCTCCTTTAGTCCCACCCCGAGACTTTGAGGGAGGTAGTACCTCCCCTCCCCCTATATATAGTGGGGGTATTTGGTCAAATTAAATACACCAATAATCAATAAAGGTCTCCCCACTTTGGGGAGGACCTCTAATTGATATTTTCTCTCTCCCCCTCTCTCTCGTGACCGTGGTCCCAAGTCTGGACTGCGCGAGCGAGAGACATCTTCACCGTGGAGCACCATCGCGCTGCGGGAATCGGATCCAGGAGCTCTACTTCCGCAACTGCTGCTGGATCGGGGAAGCGGGAGTCATCGTCAGGCACCGGACGTGTGTAACTCCCCGCGAGGTGTCGCACTTGAGGCACTCAAGTCGTTGGATCCAAGGAGCGCAAGGACTTCATCACAACCTTGAGGTCGGCTTCGGCTCGTCTACATCAACCACGCTCTCCTGAGCATTGACTACGCTTTTCGGTCTTCGAGGGTAAGTTCGCGAAAAGTCCCTCCCGTTACTGTATTACTAATAAATAGTTTCTGGCAGCTTCAGGGGTTCAGGGGCGCAGGGTAAAGTTTATTGTTTTCATACGCGGAACCCCAACATTTATAAGAAGCGATACAATAGTAAGAAGACATAGGAACTACCAGTAGTTTGATTTAAGCCATATAAACAAACTACATTCGGTAAAAGGCAACAACCCTAATCTTGTTTCTCAAGTAAACTTGTTGTCCAGGTAATACAACAATAGCATGCAATAAGGGTTGAGGTTGTAATGGTTCTAAAACATTTTATGGAGCTAGATGTCTACAAAGTATGTAGAAAACATAGTATATAACACGTGCGGTTTTTAGTTTGTTAGTCTATCATGCATGTTGTAAGAAAAGTTGCAGAGTCAATACATTGCACGAAATGTAGATATAGACATATTGGTAAAAGTTATGTGCTTGCCATGTTTCCCTACGACCATAAATTGGACAACATACATTATGCTTATCATGAATAAACACAACCACACAACCAGTGATCAAATAATACATATATATCAAATAAGTATTAGCAACATCTTACACTTACCAATCCATACGTCCCCACGCCAAGGTGAGCTACTTTCTCATGTTTGAAGGGTGCACACTACATGGAGATGATCATAATGGAAATCATTTTGATGAATGATTATACCAAATAACAATCTCACAAATGATGTTAAAAATGCAGGTTACAAACTGAAGGAAACTACAAAGATCTTCCATATGGCAGTGTAGGTCAATGATTATGTAGTGCAGATCTTTGTCATGGAGGATAAATCTGGTGTTGAATCTAAGTGGGGGTTTCTTCCCCTCGGGATATCTTATTTTCTATGGTTTGGAGCCGGTAAACTCTCTGTTTGTTGCTCGAATGCCTCTTCTCTGATCAATGGAAGTGTTCTGGTTGAAGTGTTAGAGTCGACGACGATTTGTGCGATTGTTGGTATGAGCGGTCCCGCTCATACCAGTGCCCGGATTCTTCTCCGGTGGCTCATTTGACTTTTGTTCAGAAAGAAAAGTTGCTCTAGATAGCAGTGTTTTGGATTCTTAAACTATCCTGTTTCCTTTGTAAATCTCTAACAAAAAAAGGTTTCTCGAATAATAATAGTTAATTCAATAAATGTAACTATTTGACAAAAGATGGGGTGAAGCTATGAGAAATCTTTGACAAATAATGATGCAAAATAAAGGCATCAAAGACCATGAGCAAGAGTCCACCTCTTCTTTCATTGAATATGTTCACAAAAAACACATAACTAGCAGAGATTGGAATTCAGAACTAAAAGGTTAGGAATTGAAGTCAGTTATCTAACATAGGACTAGCAAAATGTTGGAATTCATGATTAAGACAGTTAGCAACCCTTAATTAGGCCAAAAAAAGACTGATTACATCCTTAAATAAACTAATGATCCTTTTTGTTGCATTCTTTAAAATGGCTAATAATCCAATTTATTCTAGAGAGTGTTCAACAACGAGTTGGTGGTGTTGCTCACATTGTTGTCTATCTTGCTTGGTGCTAGAGAGGTTGTGTTGGCACTCAAGGATGATGTCCTCGGTGGAGAGTGTGGCACCGGGTCGACAAACTTGGCTTAATACGGGGAGCAGCACTTGATGGCAGCATTGGAGCTAAACCTTGTGGCCATCTTGTCCGAAACCATCCTCGGTTGGTCTGGTCACCACTTAGCACAACAGGTGAGAGCAGAGAGTTGAGGTAGTCAACTTCGTAGTGTCCTGCAAGCAAGAGCTCGCCCTGGTCCGCTCCTCTCTTCCTTTGGGCCACCCCTTGCTCTCGTCCTTCTCCTCATGGGACACCAATGGAAAATTATGTGTGTACCACACATATATCGACGTACAATTAGACTTGGCGTCCATTTGTAGCTAAGTCGATAGAGATAGGTATTTTCGTATGGCTAAACTAGGTGACGGGGCCGATATCTAACTGAATGTAAACCTTAGACCACAGCTAGTCATGTAGCGATCGTGCACGCACGTAAACCCAGATGGACGATCCGCTGTCCTGAACAGGGACTACTTTGTCTTTATACCTTTGCTTTCCTTACCTTCTGAACTTCTCCATCAACTTGTCACTGGCCAGGAAGCACTATCTTCCCGGCTGGCTGGAGGGACACACACCACACATTTTATCATGGAAACGCTGGGCAACTAAGGATATGGATTTACACATGCAAAATCTTAGATGAAACAAAAAAATTGAAATGCACAGGAGTACAAGCGGGTATATAGCAGCGGGACAGTATATGGTGTGCACTAAAGGAAGGTGGTAAAGGAGGACACGGAGAATATGGCGGAGCAAGATATTTTGGAGTGGGTGTACACGCTCTATTTTTTTTTCCGCCATCACACATGTAGTAGATAAGTTTACCAAAGGAACAATGTAAATAGCTCAATCAAATCTCAAAATATTATAGTTCACTAAATATGTTAAAAAGTTGCAAAAGATAACAATACAGATAAATAGAATAAATGGCGAGATAAATAATGGCGAAGCTGCGTCCCTGGGCATTCGTCTTATCATTTAGCCGGCTCAAACTTTCAGAAGAAAATTCACAATTTAGAGGATTTAGAATCGTGGGAAATCATCATGCAAAACGAGTGACCAAAAGCTACTATCTCCCACGGATAGTTTCAGTTGCCTTTTTATTTTGTTATTAGCTGCATGCACACCCTTTCATAGACCGGCTAAGTCGCTAGTACCGCAAATCTAACATGGTCCTATAAGAATTAAGAAATTAACCGAATTCCTTCAAAAAAGAAATTAACCGAATTTCCGGGGGCACCCGGCTCACCCGTAGCTACGCCCATGGCCGAGATGCACACGTGCAGCGAGGGAGGAAGTCGATGGACAACTTGCGCCTATGCATGTGCATCTGTCGAGACGGCGGGACCAAGAGGTCCTCCGTGCTCGCATTCTTTGGTCATTCGGAGCCGGACGTCCAACGAGGCAACGCCAACGACGATCGAATCAAAATTGAGAAGCACGCACCTCACGGTCCTCATCCCAATGTCCACTCCACTCTCGATCGTGGCTGCACGGTCGACCTCATTCCATTCTGCACTGGATCGTGGCCACGATCTAGAGCCTGGTACGCGCGCGGTTCCCACTGGCACCTGCCACGCACGCATGCACCATCATCCCACATCAGCACTCACGCGACGGGGGGCAAAAACGCCCAACCGTTAGGAGAGCCGTCGATGTCAAAGCATGCATACGAGGACCAGCCCCACGCGGCCGAGCCACCGCCGCAGCAGTTGCGTGCCGGCGGCCGGGCCGGCCCGTCAGCCGGCGAGGGGCATTGCGGTAGGTGCGAGGCCGCCATCGAGGCCGGATCAGGGATCATGCAGCGCAACGCGACTTCTTTGGTTGCAGGGGGTGGACCGACAGCTTGCTTGGCTTGGCTTTTTCCCAGATTGTTCTTGAGATTTTGGCGGTGGCTTTTGACCGGTGGCCGGAAAAGTGCGAACGAAAACGAGGGATAGATGGTTTCCAGCCTAGTTTCCGACGGACGGAAGATGACAGCTAACTGTGAACGGTTTGCTGCTCACAAGATTTTCAATGATCTGTCGAGCTCAGTGCGTCAACAGGTGTGGCTTCTTGAGTTTTTTTTTTTTGAATCAGGTGTTGCTTCTTGAGTTAATTTGGGGTGTAGATACTACAGACCAGTACATACACGACTCAAAATATGCATTTAGCTCCCGAGGTCCAGGAAGCTCTTTTCACAAAAATAATAATTAAAAACCATAATTTGGAATTTCAAAAAATCTGAAGAAAATCTTCATCTACACATATAGTATGTACGACACTAGTTTCTTCCAAATATATTATTATTCGTGATCTACACAAAAAAATACAAATGTGGGATAAAAAAACAATTTTTTTCCATTTTTTGGGCCACAATTTTATTATTTTTGTGTGGCCCAAAAATCTTAATATTTCTACACGGAACTTTGAGATCTGTCTATAATATAAATACATGTCCATATGCCCAAAATCAAAAAAAGTACCATTTCTTTTCCAAAATACAAGGCTTAATGGAGCCCGGGCTTCTTTACTTTACCGCTTGCTGTCTGCGTGACTTCTTTTTTCGCACCCTTGACTACTCTCATGTCTTCCTAAGACCTTGTTTACTTCTCTCGTATTTTTACACCCGACAGGTTTGGGAATGGGAGGGAATTTGGTGAACACCTTATCCATTCAAATACTCTTTCATCCAATATACTACTTTGGTGGAGAGTTTTTAACCGAGAGAAAAATAAGAGGTTTCGTAAGGGATTGCATGAGATTTTTTGCGATTATCCCCTCCAAAACTCGGCATAGTAAACCGGCCATTTCTTAGATTTTCAGGGATTCAGGATAATCCCCTCCCATCCCCTCTAATACACTGTATAGAAGTAAACAAGGCCTAACGGTGTCATAAGACTGACTTTATCCATTTGTGTTCGAGGCATTGCTTTAGTTTTCACATCTCAACCAATATGACTTACTTTATGAGCCGTTGTCTTATAATTTTAGTTATACAATGAAGTTTATATACGATAAAACTTTAGACTAAGATCTGTATAGTTGGCATAAGAGATATTTTAAATAAGGAGTTTGTATCATGTCCTAGGTAATAAGCGGTTACATATATGGACGGGTCTATTCGCACACTTTACGCACAAAGATAAATATGAGAGTGAAGTATAAATATGATGGATGTTTTATATTGACAATATTTTATAGGATGGATTTGATAGATTGCTGAAATGCTTATAAGACCAGCTTAGATAAATAGTGAGTACACTTAGTAAACAAAAAGACTGTTGTTGCGATAGTAAATTTGCACCCATGTAATTCTCTAAACTATATCTAATGGATCTCAATAGTACTCACAATTTTGATGGGCCTGATAGATTGAAAGTTCACTACTCCAAGCTCACCCAAAAAGTGTACATAAAACAAGGAAGGATGCACCTTAAAAAGACCTATGGAGCCTGAATAGTCCACAAGGAATAAATAAATAATAAAATGAATAGATGAGTTTAGTGCTTAAATAAATTAAACATATTTTTTGATTTAACCTAGATGTCTAACTACATCCAACACAAAATCAACAAAACATTAGAGTTTGGGATTTAAACAGTTAGGACCCTAAGCCAAAATTATCTTACCAGGCATGGCAGACGTCGATGCACACACTACTCTGTATGCCTCCTTCCAGATCGGAATGGAGAGCTCAATCTGGCGCAATGACTTATAAATGGAAGGGACAACTTTTGGAAGTCGGGTTGGCCAAAGACCGCCGCTAGATCAAACACAATACTTAAGGTTTTGGGGGTGGGTGGATGGGGAACAAAAATGAATGTTATAGGTTGGTTTGTAGAGTATGAGGACTACACTGAAGTCCCTTTTCTATGCATTAAAGGATTCCGAAGAAAAATGACACTTCTAACCTCACAATTTCGTTAAAACTTAACCATAGTTCATAGTTATTGCTGAAACTTCACATTTATAAATCTGTGTTTCAATGAAGTTAACTCTCAATCTATGTGACGAGTTCATAGTCCCCGGGTAAACCCACCAGGCATAAACACGAACCATACGATCATGGGATCCTCAGCCCAATGAATCAAGCACTCGGCAGGTCTACATGATGCATCATTTTGGAGTGAAAGCCACACCAAGATCACCACGAGGATTCTATGGGCTGTGCTTTGTGAATGACCCATATCGAATCTACAATAACTTGTTAGGGTTTCCTCTCTCTTGTAGATCAATCCTAGACCACAGAGCAATAGATCTCACACGTACTCATTCGCCATTACACCTCATTCATCCACCACCATAGATGAGCTTGAAACCACCTTGATTTTCCCCAAGCACACCAAAGATACTCGAGCCTCCATAAACAGGAAGGGCCTTTACCATGCATTGTATGTCGAGGCCTGAATCTGTATATATCATCTGATCATGCTGAACACATGCCTCAATTTACTGATCGTAAAATACCACAACATTTGCGCACCCGGTAAAGGGAGCATGTTCCGATCTACCTCAAGAGACTCGGATGGATAGTATTAGCATCAACAGTGGAAACTCCATCTTCGCCCCAGGGCATGCGGTCATCTTCGGGTTTATCGAGTTCATCGCGAGCAACATTGGTGGGCTTTCGCTTCACCACCCGATCCCTCTGTCGACTCCGCATTGTGGCGATGGGATGGATCTCTAGATCTGTATCCAGACCACCCCACGATGCTTAGAGGTGGTAGCTGACCTGCTCAACCAAGCCATGGAGATCTACAACATCTTCATTAACCAATGATGCTTGTGGCAATGGCATGGACACGTGGGTCATCACTTCGCAAGAAGTGCATGGCGAAGCCTGACTGGGTCGGTTACCCACCTTTAAGCTGTGTGAAAGGCATGACCCTAACTATCATGTCATCCGCGAGGATCCGACCAACTACAACTTTGTACCATGCCCCCGGTGCAACTTGGGTACATGTCGGCACATACTGGATAGACAAAAAAAGTGTTCCGCACAAGCGTGATGTGTGCCTCCCCTTGCCTCCAACATCACCACTTCCTCCTATGCACTACATGTGGCGTCCAAAAGACATATTTGTTCTTCTCGGCATGCACCAGAGCGATACCACTTCCGAATCTCCCGGTCCATCTGATCTGTTCGACAAAGCACCGACCCTTCCGGCATTGCAAGAAAAAGATATTTGCCATGAAGGGCTTCTATTTGCTACCATCCTTTCTTATCTACCTGCTCCACGGCCGTGATATAAATGGAGTATTGCAATTTGTGCACTAGGAATACTAGATGCTAAGCCTAAAAGTTTATTTGATCTTTGTCAAAACCGGAACACTAAATTTAATGATATAGATCAAGTGGTCATAATGCTTGGTTCTACCGCCTTGCTTTGGAATATTTGAAAAGGAGAAATTCAGCTTGTTTTCAAAGGAAGCTACCAAATAACCCCGGTGATGTAATTTTCTCTATGTGTCACCTTTTGGTTGATTGCAACATACTACTCTCTCCGTCCTAAAAAGGATGTCGTAAACTTATCTAAATTGAAATGAATATGGACATGTTTTAGTGTGTAGATACATCTAAATTTTAATAAATCTAAGACATCCTTTTTAGGATGGAGTATATAAAGAAGAGGTCAAGGGATGCAACGGGTGTTTGGGCGATTGAGGAGGATTGTCATCGGACACTAGTGGAAAACGGGCCTCCAGTCCCGGCCTGTAAGGGGCTTTAGTCCCGGTCCTGGTAACCGGGACTGGAGGGGCGGGACTAAAGGTCCACCCACTAGTCCCGACCCTCTTACCAGCCGGGACCAATGGGCATCCACGTGGCCGTCTCTGTGGGCGCTGGGTGCCTACGAACCGGGACAAATGGTTCTCTGCCGCAGCAAAGAATTCAATTTGTATCCTTTTTTTCATTTCAAAATAGTTTTCTACGCTACCACATACCGTACATGTTCGTGCATACATAAGATAACTTCTCTTAAGATCGAGCATACAAATATATACATGATAGTTACACATGGAGATCACAATTATCGGGACTAGAGCCCGTCTATTCAATTACACGGTCGGGGATTATCGGCGCCTATTCACACTAAATTCTCTGGCGTCATCTATCATCTCATTCATCAAGAATCCTGCCAGTTCTTCGGCAATTTTTACTACGCGTTGCTCTGGTAGGAGATGATCCCGCATTTTCTCGAACTATATAAGAAAAGGAGATCAATATGAATATCAATCATGATAACAAAAAGTAACGGTAATAAAATAATGTTATGAATGTATTGCCTACATCGACTCTATAATCATTCAGCTCACTGGTAAACGTGCGAATGAACTCGCGAACGTAGAATCCACATAGATTCGTCTTCGGTGGCTGCCTCGCGCACTTTACGAGAATATAATTCAATCAAAATAATAATCTAGCATCATAATTGTATTGAAACTAGAAGTAAAGAGATGCGCGTACTACTTACCGAGACCGGCTTAAACGTCAGCTTCTCACTAAAGTCACCCGTAACCGCACTCTTGAACTGGTTTCAAACCCTATCCGGTAAAGAAAATGAATGAGTTATTTATTACGTGATATCTCAGGAAATCAACTAAAGAGACCGATGTAGCGCGAAAATTACCTCTGGAGCATGTCCTGCATGTCCCTAAACATTTCTAGGGGTCTCTTTAATGGGTCTATGACTTCAACTCTTCCCTTATCAAGTTGAATGTCCATGAGAATCTAGTGGAAACTATACACATTTATATATGCATCAGGAACTCATCAATTACACTTAACATCGAGTAAGCAAAAGAGAATGTGTACAATAGAGTAAGACTCTCACGCGAAATTGTAAGAAAACAGTATGTGGTTACAGAAATTTTGCTCCGTTAGAAACCTTAGAAGGTTTTCCTGCGTCTCCTCGGGTTTTGTCGTTAGCGTCTTTACATGTATTTTATCTGGGTCAATGAACCCAACACTAAGATTGACCTTCTTTTACATTCCATGATCTTCATTCTGCATAATAATAGAGTACAAAAGGATATAATTAGGATAATTACATGCAATGAATTGAACAACTTATATATAGATAATGAATTCAACAACTTACAGACAATAGCAACTCATGAGACTTTTGTCGAGGGCGTCGAAAGTGTATAACTGGAAGAGTTCTGGAAACTCAACATGGAACTCTTCTTCTCGGAAGTAGTAGTCATGTGGGACTTTCGCCACGATCATTATTTTCTCCTGATTTACGGCTTTCAAGTACCATTTATGTAAACTCTGCATTTGTGTTGGCAGTTGTTGGAACTGTTCAAAGCTGACCAGAGGCTTCCCTGGGACATATGTAGGGACTACCTGAGCCTTGGATAACTTGTCGTCCTGGGCACCTAGCAATTCCTCAACTGCCACATTCATAGCGGCCGCAAGCTTCTTAGCTTCTTCCATATCCTGCTGGGGAGTGTCATAGGATAACACCTGGAGGGGTGGGATCGATGTTTTGGCCTGTTTCCCGAGCTGGGGGACGTCCATTCTTTTCTCGGTTGCACTTTGACCTAATGATTTGCTCCCGCTTGCACTTCTACTTGATTTGCTCTTCTTCACTACCTTCTGAAGTGTGCATCGATAATCATCTGGCTTATGGTGCAATTCATATTGCGATTTTGTGTTCAGAAAAGAAAGTGCATACGCTTTTTGCTTCTCGGTGTATACCGGGGCGGGCTCGGGTTTCTTCTTTTGAAGTTGCGCAACACATTCGGCCTTTACGATCATGTCGGTTTCCTCATCAATACGATTGTCAGGTCTGATGGGAAGATTCTTATGAGTTACTCTTGGGAGGGGCGACATTTGTTGTTTTGGGCTGCTGCGTCGTTTAGTACTAATCGGAGGCTGCGGCGGAGATCGAGATGGACTTGGGCTGTGGTGGTCGTAGTCATGGGGTGGGCTTCTTGGAGGTGATGGAGGTGAAGGTGACATGCGACCACTCGGAGGCGGTGTTGGCTTTGGCGTCCAGCCTGGAAGCTTGATGTTGTTCTTGTCCCATAGAATGATACCACCCATTACTTCTCCGAGTGTCCTCTCACCTTCAGGTCCAGGGATGTCAAGCTCCATTGAGTCCCACCCCATTGCGATTTCAACCACATCAACTTTAGCATAGCCAGCTGGAATCTCACGGCCATGCTAGCGTGCGCCAGGTGGACAAGGTAAAGCACATCCGACCGCCACCTTGATGGATAGGTTCTTCACCTTCTGATGGAGCTCACAAGATGCCTGCTCCTTGATTCCACCACAGGGTAGCCGGGACCGCCATCTACCATACGTGCATCGTCAGAAGGGACCTCTGATTTAGCCACGCTGCTTCTCCGCTGAGATGGGACGGCGGTAATATCGAGTACAGGATCTTGCAGGCGCGCTGCTCCTTGAAGTTCGTCAATCTATTGCTGATGCATTCGAAGTGTTCCTAACAACTCGGTGAACCTGTCTCCCTCCTCCTCCTGTCGTCGCCTCTTTGCTCTCTCGGTGCTCCTATAAGTATCTCTGTCTTTGGGAAACCCCATCTCCCACGTATAACTAGGACCAAGGCCTCGTACACGTCCTCCGTGTTCGTCATTCCCGAGGACCTTTGTCAGCAAGTCTTTCTCTCTATCGGGACGGAACTTTGTTGTCCCCGCTTTAATCTCCTTCACCACTTTCTGCCATGTATCCCGGGGTATCCTAATCCTGTCACTGCAAATAAGGTCCCTTGTACTTTCGTCATACTCACTCCCATGCCCAAGGAACCAATTCCTTGCCCTCGGATCCCATTCTTCGCGTATTGGTTCTGGAGTGATCCCTTTAGCAAGCAACTCATTCTCTTTAGCATCCCACTTTGGCATGGCAGCCGCGTAGCCCCAGGTGATGGTGATATTTCTTCACCGCGGCATTTTTCTTGTTTTTTTCCGACATTTCCATAGCAGGTTGTGACTCCTTGTACTTCACAAATGCATCCCAGTTAGCCTGCTGCTTCGTTAGATAGCATTCAAATTTAGGAGTAGTCTTCTGATTCTTTTGCCATAATGCTTTCTTCCAGTTCTTGAATAGTTCGGCCATCTTCGTAAGAGTCCACTGCTTGACTTTCTTCCTCAATGCAGCGGTGTCGGCATTATCCTCACATTCTGGCAGGGTGAAATGTGTCATGAGGTCATTCCAAAGACCCTCTTTGCACCTGTTGGCGACATACTCACCCTCTTTCGCCCATTTGGTCTTATTCCACTCTCGAACGGTGATCGGGATGTGATCCCTAACCATAACTCCGCATTGTTGTTTAAATACAGTTTTAGCCTTTTTGGGTTCCAACGGTTCACCCCGTGGTGATACCCGCGTAATTGTATAACACGTAGATGCGTCCAACTTTTTGGTCGGGCCTCGTTTGGAATATTTTTTGCTCGATGTGGAGGCCTAAGAGAAGAAACATTCGTCAATTTATATATATATATATACAACTCAGTTAATGCATCTACTGATCACCATACTTCATATATATACCTCGCCGTTGGCTTCTCCACCACCGGAGCCGTCGGCTTCTTCACCACCGGAGCCGTCGGCTTCTCCTTGATCATTTCGGTCGACCTCCTCTCCCTCACCGGAGGGGTTCAGATAAATCGACGGAGATTCGGGTGGATCAACATGGGGGTGTCGTTGATCATATCCTCGAGAATTTCTTCCTGTGCTAGGTCTCTCTGGATTGGATCCATAGTTTTCTACAAAATGCACACAATAACATTTTTCATTCAATATTGCTGCATAAAATAATACTAAACAATAATATGAACACGCAATTTGCTACAATAAGTCCAGTGGCCCGCGAGCACCACCACCCTAACCCTAAGTCCGGGGGCCCGCGAGCACTACCACATTAAACCTAAGTCTGGGGGCCCGCGAGCACCACCACCCTAACCCTAAGTCCGGTGGCCCGCGAGCACTACCACCCTAACCCTAAGTCCGGTGGCCCGCGAGAACCACCACCCTAACCCTACGTCCGGGGGCCCATGAGCCCTACCACATTAAACCTAAGTCCGGGGGCCCGCGAGCACCACCACCCTAACCCAAAGTCCAGGGGCCCGTGAGCACTACCACATTAACCCTAAGTCCGGGTGCCCGCGAGCACTACCACCCTAACCCTAAGTCCGGGGGCCCGCGAGGACTACCACCCTAACCCTAAGTCCGGGTGCCCGCGAGCACTACCACCCTAACCCTAAGTCCGGGGGCCCACGAGAACTACCACCCTAACCCTAAGTCCGGGGGCCCGCGAGCACTACCACATTAACCCTAAGTCCGGGGGCCCGCGAGCACTACCACCCTAACCCTAAGTCCGGTGGCCCACGAGCACCACCACCCTAACCCTAAGTCCGGGGGCCCGCGAGCACTACCGGACTTAGGGTAGTTATTTCTTTAGCTTATCTTTATTTAGCACTAATGCTTGTCTGTCTCAATCGACACTATAATACCACATACTATATAATATACTACTATATATATTATTACTAGTAATAAATATATATACACAAACATATATATATACTATATTTATATACTAGTAATAAATATTAGGGTTTTCTATTTCCGTGCCACCGGGTCCTTAGTTGTACTCAGTTTTCCCCAGCTCCTTAGTTTTTCCTCAGTTTTCTCCAAGTCCTTGTTTGAAACCCGCAGAAGGAGCTCAAACGGCAGGATTCCCGTTTAGTTGACCGTTCCGTGCTGATGTGTGGGGCCGCGTCGTGTGGGGCCGCGTCGCGTGGGGCTGGTAGAAAGGGACCGCGTGGGACAGGACAAGACCGCGTTTGGTTGCATGTGAGCAGGAGCTGGGTTTTGTCTCTCTCGGCCCAAATTGGCATTTTCCCTTTTAAGAGTACCTTTTCCCCCTCCTTCTCTCTGTCTTTTTTCACCTAATTAGTATCAAATCTAGAGAAGCTTGCATTTCTGTCTTTCTTCAATTATTTGTGCCTTTTGGCCCTCGTTGTTTGCCCAATATGGCAGCAAATCTAGTACTCCATCTGGTCCATATGTATGTAGTTAAATCTAGAAGCAAATCTACAGGGTAATGTACGATAAATTCACACAGTCATATAGTAGAATAGGGATAGATAATAGGGATCCCTCCCTAGATAATAAGCTGGATACAGCAGCCAAACATAGTAATAGGTTCGAGGTTCTTCACAGCACCATCATACTAACAACATAACAACAAGGGATCCCTAGCTAACAACAAAATAGGAGGCAGCAACAGCACACGTCCAGGACTCCGCCTACCCCATCTGCCTCTACCTCCACTTGTTGCTCCCCTTGGGAGCCTTGGGCTTGAGCGAAGGCATGCGCCCGGCGGAGATCTCCACCCGCTGGAAGCTGTGGAGGTGCATGCCGAGCGCCTTGTGCTTGGCGGGGAAGGAGTAGGCGTTCACCGTCGTGCCGACCTTGGGAAAGGTGTTGCCGATGTTCTCGGCATGCGTGAGGAGGCAGTTGAAGTCAGTGCCGCCGAGTCTCCTAGTGCAGAAGGGGCACCTGTAGACACCCTTGGCGAAGTAGGAGATGTACTGGCCGACCTGCAGCCTCCGCAACACCTAGCGAGTCTTAGTGTCATGGTGCTCGTCATCGCTGCCGACGTCGCTGTCAGACACCTGATCCATATCAAACAGAAACTATGAGTGAATGAGTTGCAACGATGACTAACGTGCATGATAACAAAGTTAGGAAAAACAGAGGCAGCCTCATTTAGAGTGGACACGATTATATATCTACAGGGATGGTGTTAGCGAACCAAAGCTCATGCACAACAGATTTGTACACAGCAATGGTTCGCCGAACCCCAAATCTTAAACGAAATGAAGAAGGGATCAAAACAAAATGGAATAAAATCGACGCAAATATTAACCCAATACTCATCCATCTACAGATCCATCTACACCAGCAAAAATAGGGTTCAAAAAGGAATGGGGAACAAAAAAGAAAGCAAACCGTAGTTACCTCGTTCCATGGGTCCTCCATGGAGGTGTCGTAGGGGTTCGGGGGCGGGACGTACGGCACCTCCTCGTAGGGGTCCCATCCCGGCGGGATCTGACCGCCACCGGCGGCAGCAGCCTCCGATGCACCGGCGGCGACGGCGGCGACGACAGTTGAGGGGACGGCGTCGAAGAGGGAGGCATCGCGCTTGGAGCCGACGGCGTCATGGATGATTGGATTGGCATTCTCCTTGTCCATCTCGCCGGCAGAGGAGAGGGAGAGGGAAAGGGTTTTTTGCTTTGGAGAAGATGATGGGACGTGAGAGAGGCGGCGTTGCGTGAGCGAGTGAGAGTGACAGAGATAGTGGGAGGAGGCGTCTATAAAGGCGAGGGGTGGTTAATGCGACCCGCGTCCTACGCGTCCACCGTTGCACGTCTGCATGTTTTGGACTTTTGCAACGCGACACGCGTCTACGATTGCACGTCTTGGACTTCTGCACCGTGACCCGCGTCTACGCGTCAACAATTGCACGTCTTCCATTTCTGCACCGCAACACGCGTCCTCGAGTGTAACCCTGGAAATTTAGATATACTTAGGTATACCCTCGAGTCTTATACTAGCATTTTTTGTGTGCTCGGTTTTCTCCTTGAGTGCTAATACTGGCTAGTGCAATATGCTCAGTTTTACCCTCAAGTGGCTGGTCAACAGAGAGTCAACAAATGGGATTAACTAGTTAAATGAGTCATTTAATGTGCAAAAAATTCCGAAAAAGAGTGGCACTTACTCATGGAGTCTTTACCACAAATTGCCACTTCTCAAATCATAGATAAGTCATAGATAAATCAAGTTTTACCACAAATTACCACTTCTCAAATCACCTAGTAGCTATGAAGGTGCATAGTTTTCCACAATAAGCCCTTCCCAAAACAGCTTTCCCCAAAACATACTTTGTCTAAATGAGGCCACAATTCTCACACTCATGTATATTTGTATTGCAAATAGTTTGAGGTAGGCCAAGATGGGTTTCATTGTACAAAACACGCATTTTCCATTTTTTAAATCTCATATTTGAATCCCTTAGTCTGTTTACTACTCAGGTGCCCTTGGTTTCTTGATACTACTCAGTTTTGCCCTCTCCCTTCACAAATTCTTGCAGACGTGCAACATTGCCCTGATTGGTCTAGCCCATGTCACCTGGATCGTGCCCGCCGACCGTTGATTGTATGATCTAACAGGCAGGATAACCCCTCGCTCTCTCTGTCGGCGGTTAGCTTCCACCCTCTAAGTATGCTAAAGGGCGGTTTTCTGTATTATTTTTCACCCGCTAAAAATTATAAACTCTTTTAGGCATTACTTTTCACGCAAAAAATGATAAACCATCACCGATTTGTTGTAGCCATTAATTTTCACGCAAAAAATGATAAACCATCACCGATTTGTTGTAGCCATTACTTTTCACGCAAAAAATGATAAACCATCACCGATTTCTTGTAGCCATTAATTTTCACGCAAAAAATGATAAACCATCACCGATTTGTTGTAGCCATTACTTTTCACGCAAAAAATGATAAACCATCACCGATTTCTTGTAGCCATTACTATTCACGGTAAAAATGATAAACGAAACAATCTATCTATCTCTGTATTTGAAGTTTGGGAGGGTTCACCATCTACTTATGTTAACTTTCGAGGTTTTGACCTGAAAATCAAATGGGTATTATAAAGGGAAATAAAAGTTCAAAACAATGTAAAAACGAAACAATCTACCTATCTTTGTATAGAAGATCGTCTGTATGATTTTTGAGGTCATTTAGAGAAGGTAGAAAAAATCCCTTTTGAGAAGGTCGAAAAAACCTAACTTGTTACAAAAGCCGGTTTCAGTGAGACCTAACCAAGTTTGGCATACATGATGCCATACCTATAACAACAAGGAATATCTAAAAGGGAAAGTTTCACAAAATTTGAAATTTAGGGTGAAAATGATGCCATACATGATGCTGTTTTTCGAGGTTTTGACCTGAAAATCAATTGGGTATTATAAAGGGAAATAAAAAATTCGAAAAATGTAAAAACGAAACAATCTATCTATTTATGTATAGAAGATCAACTGTATGAAATTTGAGGTCATTTAGAGAAGGTAGAAAAAATCACCTTGTTAGAAAAGCTGGTTTCAGTGAGACGAAACGGCATGCGCTTAAGCAAAGTGATTTTTTCGAACATCTCCAAATGACCCCAAATTTGCCATACATGATGCCATACGTGTAACAACAAGGAACCCTATTTAAAAGTGTCAGAAAAGTTTGCCTAACCGTATAGCTCTATCAAAAAGAACCTCACCATGGCGCTAGTATAATTTTTAGTTACAAACTTTCGTTACCTAACCTTCAACATGAAACTTGTTTCAAATTCATTTTGGCGTAGAAGAAACAAATCCCACCTTGATTCGAGCACCACAGCCTCCAAACGATGCCGATATCGGCATGGTCAGAACGGCTATGCTCGCCGCCACTGCTAGGTCACCATCGGGATGCACCCTCAATCCCGTCCCCTCATTCGATCACTGACACACCAGAGATACCGCCGAGGCCAATGCCGAACATACATGCTGATGCCAATGCCGAACATGCATGCACGCCGCTGTGGGCACGGCCACGCCGCCCCGCTATGCGGGACGCCACAGACCACCGCGAGGTCTTTCCCTTCGCCACCACACTCTTCTAGCACCCATCTATACACGCCATAAAGGAGAGACACTGGTTTTCTCTACATTGTTCGCGTTCGTGTCCGACACGGTCAGTCAAAGTTTTGAGGTAGTCATCGATGTCGTCGACCATTTCTTCTCTTCTTTGCATGGTTAAACGCGTCTAGTTCATATCTATCTAATGCGTCTGGTCTCGCCTCATGCAGCTCTTTGTGGACGTCGAACTCATCTCGGCACCCCGCAGGCCACCTCCTCCGTGCCATCACTGTAGAGCTCCGTTTAAAAATCTAATCCTACCCGTGTATTGCCCCTTGTATCAGCGTCATGGCCCCACTTGTCATTCGATATACCGAAGCCCCACTCGTTCGCGTTTTGGTCAGGGATACAGTGATGCTTACGGTCAAACAAAGATGGATGGTCTGACGTGTCTTTGCGAGCTCTACGTGGCCCCACTAGTCAGAAGATAACGGTCAACCGTCGGGCAACCGGCCTTTACAGCATCTGTGATGATTTTAGACAAGGTCTTGGGGAAAACTGAGAAAAAACTAAGGAGCTGGGGAAAACTGAGCACAACTAAGGACCCGAGAGCATGAAAATAGAAAGCCCTAAATATTACAATATAAAAAAGATACAAGAAATAAAAAAACATACACTAGAAATTAATATATACTATACTAGAAATATATACTATACTAGAAATTAATAAAAAAACATACACTAGAAATATAAAAAGATACAAAAAATACTAGTAATAATTCTATCTATCTATTACAAAAAACATACTAGTAATACTAGTAATACAAGTAATAATTCTATCTATCTATTACAAAAAAGATACTTGTAATACAAAAAACATACACTAGAAATACTAGTAATTATTCTATCTATTACTAGTAATAATTCTTAATTAATATACAAAAAATACAAGAAGTGGCCGGCGGTGTGGGTGCCGCCCGGGCTCGCCGGTCGCGGGGCGCCGCCCGGGCTCGCTGGGGGGGATGGAGGCAGCGCGCGGTCGCGGGGCGCCGCACGGGCTCGCTGGGGCCGGGGACGGAGAGGAGGCATAGCGCGCGGTGGGGGAGGGATTACCTCCCAGCAGCGGGGCGGACGAGCGCGCGTCTCGAGAGGCGGCGGCGCGGCGCGGCAACACGGCGGGGTACGCGGACGGGCGGAGAGGTATTTCGGTAGCCTGGCGGCGTAGTGCTACTCCTCGCTCCGGTCGATGGATTCGACCGGGGAAGAATGCGGCACATTAAATAACCCCCACTCTTTAGTCCCGGTTCCAGCCACGCACCGGGACTAAAGGTTTTGGATGCCTTTTCGTCTGCAGAGCCTTTAGTCCCGGATGGTGTTTTGGGCCGGGACTAAAGGCCCAAATTTGCGCGCGCTGGGCCTAAGTTGGCGCCTGTTTTTTCAAATATTACAATTTGTAACTATTAGATTTTTTAAACATTTAAATCATACAGTTTTTGCATACTTATGAATTTGAGAAAATTTTCAACATGAAAAGTTTTTGAATTTGAATAAGTAATCCAAATCTATTTTCTGTTTTATAAAATAATTATTCTAACTAGTGAAACTAATAACCATTTTGCCATTTCCAATTTAAAAATGCATTAACTATTATATTTTGCATATTTTTGAATCTCACTAAATTTTTAACATGAAAAGTTTTTGAACTTGAATAAGTAATCCAAATCTATTTTCTGTTTTATAAAATAATTATTCTAACTAGTGAAACTAATAACCATTTTGCCATTTCCAATTTAAAAGTGCATTAACTATTATATTTTGCATATTTTTGAATCTCACTAAAAATTTAATATAAAAAGTGCTTGAATTTGAATAAGAGATTCAAATCCATTACCTTTCTCCGTATGTGGGTAGCCCCTTTAGGGTTTAGGGTTTAGGGTTTAGGATTCCCTCCTCTGACTTCCCGCCATTTCTCACTATATATATGTAGGCTTGGTCGTTGCCATAGCACATCTAGACTCATATCTGCCGTCTCTCTCCACTCTATTCCATGGCTGCCACCATACCTCTAACCCCAGGGAGGCGGAGATGGAGTCTTTCACGGGCTAGCAGGAAAATATTTTCCGAGGCAGAACTTCCGAAGATGCCATAGGGCATGTGCACCAAGGGCATCTTCGAGAAGTTCCGCCACGGGAGATTTCCCAACCCTTTCCTCCATCCATGGGGATGAAACTCTCATCCATGTTGGCTTGTTGAGTTGCTTGCCATGGCGTATCGATGCTCCTTTTATAGGCACGACGCCGCTTCTACTTTGTCTTCTTCCTCCGACAGGGCGTCATGCGCTACATGCTTTATCTCATCGAGCAGTGCGTCCACCCACGCGTCCTTATCCTGCCGATAGCTTTAGTCCCGGTTGCACCCACCAGCCGGTACTAAAGGTTACCCACGCGTCCTTATCCCACCGACAGTTTTGTTAGATGACACAAAAACCACCTTTAATCCCGGTTGCACCCACCAGCCGGTACTAAAGGTTAGCCACCCCCTAGATAAGGCCCTCCCAGATAAGCCTCCCCCAGATAAGGCCCCCCCATCTTTTGTCCCGATTTGAGCCCCCACCCGGGATGAAAGTTTCCCGCGCCACTACGTTCCCGCGCTTTCCACCGGTTCTCACCTCTGTCTTCCAGCCATTTTTTCAGTATATATATGTACGCTTGGCCTCCATTTACATATCACATCTAGACTCATCATTCTCTTCCCATGGCTTCCAGCGTATCTCTAACCACCCGGGAGGCAGAGGCGCTTTGCGCCTCGAACTACCCCTGCCCACCGGGCTACCGCGTCCCCACCGGCTGGATGCTGAGCGCCGGAGGCGTGCCGGTCCCTCCTGTCCCTCTAGGTGTGGAGCGCCGGATGGACACCACGAACCACTACTACCTCGAGCTCACGCCAGAGCAGCAGAGGAATCCCAACTGGCATCCTGACTATTTCCCGACTTGGGAAGCCTTCTTCATCAATCGGCGTGAGAGGACGCTCGCCAGGCACGAGGAGGATGGTCCACCTCCTTTGAACTTCAACGAGGCCAGCCGTCGGCTGTGGTGGCGCAGCCGGACTCTCTAGAGTGTCATGGCCTACAACACGACCGACAATAACCCCGCCTGTGGTACCCTCAAATCCAGCCCTTGAAACTGCCCTGGATGCTTGCCGTCTCGTCCTTTATGATATTGCTGGTCCTCCCGTGATGCTAGGGTATCTTTTGACTTCCCATACAAGCCCAGGAAGCCTAGAATATTCACGCAAAGATTCTTCGTCAGGTGCATCGCGTCGATTGCAGAGCGGACCTCATGCACTTTCCAATAGGGTAGCTCCCAAAATATAGATTTCTTCTTCCACATGGGTGCGTGTCCGGTAATGGGGTCTTTCGGAACAGGTTGTCCTCCAGGACCCTTTCTAAAGATTACATCCAAATCCTTGACCATACCAAATACATCAGCACCACTAAGGGGGATAGGCTTCGTCCGGGTTTCTGCATTGCCATTGAAATGCTTGCCTTTCTTCTTTAAGGGATGACTGGGCGGAAGAAAACGACGATTGTACGGGTACACATTCTTTCTACATTTATCCAGATATATACTTTCAGTCTCATCTAAACAGTACGTGCATGCATTGTATCCTTTGTTCGTCTGTCCTGAAATGTTACTAAGAGCAGGCCAATCATTAATGGTTACGAACAGCAACGCTTGTAGGTCAAATTCCTGCTGTTTGTGCTCATCCCACACACGTACACCTGGTTTGGCCCATAACTGTAAAAGTTTATCAACTAATGGCCTTAGGTACACATTAATGTCGTTGCCGGGTTGCTTCGGGCCTTGGATGAGCACTGACATCATAATGAACTTCCGCTTCATGCACAACCAAGGAGGAAGGTTGTAGATACATAGAGTCACGGGCCAGGTGCTGTGACTGCAGTTCTGCTTCCCAAAAGGATTCATGCCATCGATACTTAGACCAAACCATAAGTTCCTTGCGTCACCAGCAAAGTCCGGAAAGTCTCTCTCGATTTTTCTCCACTGCCGACCATCAGCAGGGTGCCTCAACATCCCGTCTTTCTTACGGTCTTCCATGTGCCATCACAACAACTTGGCATGCTCTTTATTTCTGAACAAACGTTTCAACCATGGTATTATAGGAGCATACCACATCACCTTGGCAGGAACCCTTTTCCTGGGTGGCTCGCCCTCAACATCATCAGGGTCATCTTTTCTGATCTTATACCGCAATGCAGTGCATACCGGGCATTTATCCATATTCTCGTACTTCTCACCGCGGTAGAGGATACAGTCATTAGGGCATGCATGTATTTTCTGCACGTCTAATCCTAGAGGGCAGACAAGTTTCTTTGCTTCGTACGTACTGGAGGGCAATTGGTTATTTCTTGGAAGCAGCTTCTTCATTATTACCAGCAACTTTTCAAATCCCGAGTCAGTCATACCGGTCTCTGCCTTCCACTTCAACAATTCCAGTGTGCTACCCAGCTTCTTCTGGCCATCTTCACAAGTTGGATACAACAATGTGTTGTGGTCCTGTAACATCTGCTCGAACTGCAACCTCTCATTTTTTGTGTTGCAGTCTCGCCTTGCATCACTAATGACCCGACCAAAATCATCAACGGGCTCATCTGGTTCCCGTTCTTCACCCCCTTCTTCTTCATTATCTTCAACTGCGGTATCATCGTACTCAGGGAACATAGATCGGTAGTCGTCATCATCGTTCTCTTCTTCATTGCCATCTTCCATCATAACCCTTCTTTCTCCGTGCTTGGTCCAAACATTATAGCCGGACATAAAACCGGACCGAAGCAGGTGGCTCCGAATGACTCTTAAGGAAGTGTGAGCCTGCTCATTCCGACATTCAACACATGGACAACACATCAAACCATCCCGCCGCTTGTTCGCCTCGGCCACAAGGCGAAAAGAACACACACCTTCTCTGTAAGCGTCAGAGCGTCGGTCACCGTACATCCATGGGTGGCTCATCTGCATCATACAACCATGCATATATATCAAACGCAATCACGATGCTTAAATTAGTAGCGCGCGGTCAAAACGAGAAAATGGTTGCTAACCTTTTATGACACTTCAAAATAAAGAGGAGAAACCTTAAGTGTCGCTCTGGCACCTCATATCATATTTTGTCTTGTGTGAACTCAAGTGGCATCGCTCTAACGGGCATTTCACCGAACACCTCTAGTGCATATGAAGAAAAAAAGTTAGCACAAAGTTATACCCACCTCTCACATAGGAAAAAAAATAGGAGAGAGTGAAGCGCTGGGTGCATATATATAGGACCAGGCCATTAGTCCCGGTTTGTTCAAACCGAGACTAAAGGTTCTGCCAGGAGCACGCGCGCCGGCCCAGACCCATTTATCCCGGTTTATATCTCAATCCGGGACTAATGATTTCTTACGGACCAGGACAAAGTACCTCGGCCTCCTCGGGCCGTCTGGTTCGGACCATTAGTCCCGGCCCTAGCCACGGCCGGGACTAGTTGCCCGAACCAAAGGCCAATTTTCTACTAGTGGGAGTTTTCAAGAGAAGGCATGTCTGGGCAACGGTGACAAGATGGATTTGGGACTGTTGAGGCACTCAACTATGTTTGTTGCGGAGAGATCTTGTCACTCAGAGAAGCTCAAAAAAGCTGATGCAGTTTGTCAAAACTTTATGTATTAGCCTTTGTTCTATGTAATAAGGTGGCGGAGGGAAAAACATCTAAGAGTTCCTTCTTGAGTAGTAGTTTTTTGGGGAAAATTATTTTAGCCTCTCCTTTTTGCAGTCTAAGAATTAGCTGGGAGTGTTGGTTCTTGTTTGTGACTCGTGGCATGTGACAGACTTCAGTTTCTTAGTGAAATTGGCGGCCGTGTTGCTTTTTTAATAAACAATATATATCCAGTTACTATATCTATTAGACAAATCGGTGCATTATTTTTAAATAAACCCAGCAAATTTGTGATTTATTATAGAATATAGATACTAAATAACACTAAGAAAAAAAGTATCAGAAGATATAAATTCAGGATTTAAACATGGCCAAAATTAGCTCTCCCGACGAGCCACCAATGAGCAGAAAGCTCCTCATGTGTGGTCTTCCGGATGTAGAAGAGGCCTCGTTGACAGCGTCAGGGCGCAAAATCTTTAATGATCAAAGGATGTATATTTCTGAGAGTTGAGGGTCACCAGACACTATTGTCAGGGCAAAGATAATATCTTTACGGTTGAAGAGTGTGTGAATGAGTAGAGATAACAACTTGCAATGAAAGGGGTGGAATATTTTCCTGTATTTAACTAGTATTACATAGCGGAGGTCGTCACCATTGAATCTTTGAATTGATCTGAGCAAGATCCACAACTCCATGGGGACAGCGAGTAGACAATCCAATGCCGCCTTAACGCCATCGGCAAGATCGCCGCAGACGAGGTAGACGAGGAGGTTGGGATGTCTTATTCTTGTCGTGCAAGTGCCACCATAGCCACCATAATGCCGCTGCCGATTGACCTAACTATGAACTTTAGGGATCATACATAGCGCCAAGGCGTAGGTTTGAGGTTCCCAGCCTCTCCTATCGCCAGAGCGGCAAAAATAGGAGGCAGGGACCCATCGATTCCCAGTCAAAGACAACGGAGACTGGGTAGATGACAGGCAGCTAGGGAGGATCCCTAGAACAACACATTCTTCTTGGTCACAGGTGGAACATGTTTTGTAACCAACTATCTTTACATGGTTCCTAAAATTCTAAAACTCAACTGAAATACTTATGAACTCAAGTGAAATATTCATGAAACTCTAACATAGTAATTATGAAACTATAGCAACCACATGGATACATGTTGTTACAAAGATTTTTTTGCAAAAAAATGTTACAAAAGAATTTCTCGAGTTTCAAAAATATTTAAGTTGAGATCTATAAATATTTATGCCAATTAAATTAGTTAGGGAAACCATGGACTATGAATTTATTCATATGAATTGCAATGTTGTAACTGTAATATTTTGTAGCCACCATGAAGCGCGAATTGAACACTGACAACAGCTTAACATTCGATGGGTTTGTTATTCAAGATGCTTTATTTCATGCTAGAGACCATTCTAACTGGTCGTTCGTCTCGCCGTGGTGGCCAGGAGTTAATTGGATAAAACTATCACAATTCGGGCTGTGGCTACCAACATTGGTAATTTTGGTGAGTCAGTACCAACTTTAGGGTCACAGCGTTGCGAATCGGACTAATTCACGGCTAAGAGCATTTTGACAGCAGTCCTGACGGCTGGGCCAAGGTGTAAGTGCTAAGTTTACGGCACGTGTCTAGGAGGAGCTGAGGTGGAAGTGGGGGCCACCTGTCAGCCATATCTTATATTATTTTTTATTTTTTTCTCATATTTTACTATTTACCGCCAGTGGGTCCCACCCGTTAGCCTCCATATTTTCCCCACCCACCTTCTTCCTCCACCGGCCTTCCTCTTCCTCCAGGGACGGTCCACGATAGGCAGAATTCTTCTCGTTATGCGACGCCTGCAGTCCGGCCGACTACCTCCATTAAACCCCGGTGGATCCCTACCCGCTACCCACTCATCCGTTCATCCCCATGGATCTCCAAGCCGGTGGCGAGCGTCCAACCAAGCGCTCCCGCACCACCGACTGCGAGGAAGACCGACTCAATCGCTCCCCGACGACCTCCTCCTCCGCATCCTTCGCGAGCTACCCTCCATCGTCGACGCCGCCGCTCAGACCAGCCTACTCTCCCGCCACTGGGTGCGCCTCTGGGCCGGCATTCCCGAGATCTGGTTCCACAGCCACGCCATCCCCAGTCGAGTCCACGACGCCCTCGCAGCACACGCCATGCATGCTGTCAGCCCGCGAATCCACGCCGCGCATGTTGCCGGCCTGCGCACGCCATGACCGCCGCCGTCGTGACGACCGAAGAATCACCGAGGAGGATCCGCAGATGCTAGTGAGATGGTGAGTGATGTTTCGCCGCACGCCTACGAACTGCCACCGATGTGCGCGTGACGAATGCGTACGTGCAGGTATCAACTGGAGGCGCTAGTACGGGCCGTGGGCAGAAACACGGGTACTTCCCTAAAGATGGGTGGGCCCCACTTCTACCTCAGATAGTAAAATAGGAGAGACAAATAACATAAGATATGGCTGACAGGTGGGCCCCACTTCTACCTCAGCTCCTCCTACATATGTGCCACCAACTCAGCAATTACAGCTGAGCCCCAGTCGTCAGGACTGCTATCAAAATGCTCTTAGCCGTGAATTAATCCGATTCGCAATGCTGTGAACGAAAAGTTGGTACGGACTTGCTAAAATTGTCAATATTGGTACCGACTCATAGTGAGAGCCCGAATTGTGGTAGTTTTATCCAATTAACTTGGTGGCCGGGCATCGTCGCCTTCCATGTACCGGTCACGTGAGAGGATGAAACGAGAGAGATGGCTGGTGAATTAAAATCGGTACATCAGTCAACAGCTCGGATCTTCCGCCTAGAAATAATATGCATAAATACATATCTTGTGTATCATACTTGGGTCGTTTACACCACCCCTCTAATTTTGTGTCCAACATAAGTATAAGGTCCTAACACTTGATGTTCATATTTTTTGTTCTTACTTGTTGCAACGGCCGATGATTAAAATGGTAGGGCACCACTATACATGTGTGCCTCGATTTCGGATGTGATCTGGGGCGGTGTCAGCGATCCTTGTGATATGCATAAATACATATGTTGTGCATCCTACATGCCTAGATGACACCATCTCTATGATTTTTGTGTCCACTCTAAGTATGAGGCCCTATAGTACTTGATGTTCATAGTTTTGGTTCTTATTTATTGCAACGGCCGATGATTAAAATGCTAGGGCGCCACTATATGTGTGCCTTGATTTCGGATGTGATCCTGGGGGTGGTGTCAGTAAGCCTTGTCATATGCACAAATACATATCTTGTGCATCCTACTTGGCTCACTGACACCATCCATGTGATTTCATGTGTCCACTCTAAGTATGAGGTCCTAATTCATATTTGTTTGCAGTGTCTCTACACGAATGTTCATTTTGTTGTTTTGTAGTTTTCGTGAACATGCATGTCAACATTTTATTTCCATTGCATAACATTCTATCTGCCCTATGTACACATATGGCAAAGTAGTACGTAGTGTACAAAGGTTGGGTTCCAAGAGTCTACGAGTGAGTGAGAGGACTGTCAAAAACAAGTGAACAAGTTTAGTGGCAACAACTACAAAGGGTATAAGACTAGAGAGATGGAGAAAGCTGGGTGGAGGAACCACCTGCGAGAGGAAGCTAGGTAGAAGAACCTGATGAAGGTCTTGGTTGTGGTCCCCGTCTTGTTCACCGTTGTTGCGGTTTTACTCTATTTAATCGTAGTTTATATGAACGCGTGATTTGTAATATGATGACCAACTTGCTACTCGATCAGTCTCAAGACCTAAACTTGTGCAACAATTTTTTTCTTGTACTGCTACTCGATCGATCTCGGATTCTAATTAATGCGATGAAGTACAATCTGTTTATCCGTGGCGCATAACCTTAGATGCGTCACTGATATTTGTGCTATCCGTGGCGCACGACACGGCCACCGATAGAATATCATGTGCACCACCAGTAGACCATTTTGTAGTAGTGTATGTAATCTTTGGTGGGAGATGGCAATTCGGCTCATAGGTGCAAATGCACCTATTGTGAGAAAACATATTTTAAAATATCAAAAAATTGAAAAAAATATCTATATATACATTCGAATATTTTATGTTGGTTCACAAGTTTTCGAGATGAAAAACATTTTATGTGTCGTATATAAAAAGACAAAAAATGTCACGTGAATAGTCGTATTCCTATGATATATTTTATCTTTTTTATACACGACATAAAATGTTTTTTCATTCCGAAAACTTGTGAACAAACATAAAATTTTCGATTGCACATGCAGATTTTTATTTCGAATTTTTTAACATTTCGTCTCATAATGGGTGCATTTGCACCTGCGAGCCGAAGTGAATATCCGGTCTGTTGAGAAATAGAGCAATTTTCTAAGAGATTTAATCAAAGTAAAAGACAGATAAAGCATAGGCAGAATAATAGAAAAAGACTAAAAGATGATATACATCACGGTAGAGGAACCGTCGGTGTTGCCGTTAGCGTTGGCACCGTCGTCAGCCATGTTGTCGAAGAAAAGGTCATAGATGTCGGGGAAGAAGTCGTCGTTGGGGAAGACGTCGCTGCAGTCGCTATCTGTGAAGGAGTCCGTGATGAAGCCAGTAGTCGCGCTGGTAGCGCTCCCCAAAAACCTTATCGCCCTTCTCCCATACAGGACTTGAAGCAGCGGGGTCTCGGAGGCCTACTGTCCTAGCTCGCGGTGCACGCCGCAAGACGGGATGGGGAAGATCTAAGCAGCGCAATGCTCTGAAACTGGAGGCGCAGGGTGTGTGCGTTGGTATGTTTGAGGATAGGAGCGACCTCTCGCTCTTATAGGCACGAGTAGACAGGCGAACAGTCGGCGTCGGGAGAGGAACCGAAGCCAAACATCCTCCACTAAGCTCGAATTAAATCTCCACTAAGTTCGTATTAAAAATACACTCACGCAGACTGTTCAAATTATTATCCATTTATGCGTGGCAAAAAGAAAGAGAAGCTCTCGGCTCGAGGTATTCCCGCAACCCGCGGCGCGCGTGCGCGTCGTGATGAGGCGTGGCGAGGCGGGCGGCGGCAGAGGAGCGCGCGTGTATATGTCTTCTCTTCTCAAGCTCGTACAAGTGGTAGAAGAGCTCTTCTTATAAGCTGGTCCAACTTCCACTCAACTAGCAATGTGGGACTAAACTCTTGTCCCACCTCTTTCCTTGCATTAATGGGCCAAGTGGGCCTCTAGGATTTCAAGAATTGTTGAATAATATAAATGGGCTGGGCCTTTATTAGGCAAAATTCCAACAATCTCCCACCAGATCCCGGAGGCACATATAAATTTGCCTATGGTTCCAAAACATTGTTTATATACTGGTACTAGTGGAGACTGTTAAGTTGAACTTCCACCTAGAACTCTATGCTACACTAGTTTGCAACTTGTACAGTGGACTATGCCTTGAACTGCAAGTTTGTTGCATTCTAGTTTTACACAAAGCCTTGACCAATACTAGGCTGCCATGGGACTTCCCCTCGGTTGGAGCTTATGCATCATACTCCATAGCCTTTCATGAGTTTATTACAGAGCACCCAACTCTCATAGACTGCGACGTTTAACAGACAGACTCATATAGGTGTGTTCTTCAAAAGATGTTCTGCAGGACAACATCTCTGCTTAAACTAAGCCACTTAGAACACATTAAGATAAATCAACCTGCCATGCAGAATAGGAAAGTGTTGCATCTTCACGGAGTGGTGTTTTAAAGTAGGGATACTTTCCTCTCAGTTAACCAATAGCTTGTCTCCCAATTCTAATTCATGGGATCTCCGGTCACATAGAGTGGTTTACCACTGTGGAAAACTTATATTGTGGGTCTCATACCCATCTCCTTTGATGCATTTTCTATCACGTTACGTGATAGACCCTTTGTGAAGGGATCTGCCACATTCTTAGATGTTTGGATATAATCTAATGCAATAACTCCGAATTTCTCATTTTCCTGACAGATTTCAATCTCCTCTTCACATGTCTTGAGGACTTCATATTATCCTTAGAACTGTTAACTTTAACAATCATAGTTTGATTATCATAGTTCATTGGGATTGCGGGTATAGGTTTTTCAACCATAGGTAAGTCCATCAAGAGTTCTTGAAGCCACTCCGCTTCAATAGTGGCTGTGTCTAATGCTGCGAGTTCTGCTTCCATAGTTGACCTTGTTAAGATGGTCTGCTTCCAAGACTTCCAAGAAACAGCACCACCACCAAGTGTAAATATATATCCACTCATGGCCTTTATCTCATCAACATCAGATATCCAATTTGAATCACTATATCCCTCCAGCACCCTTGGGTACCCAGTATAGTGAATGACGTAGGTCGCAGTGCCATTTAGATAGCGCATGACTCTCTCACGAGCTTGCCAATGATCATCTCCAGGATTTGAAACAAACCGACTGAGTTTGCTTACAGCAAATGTGATGTCAGGCCTCGTAGCGCTAGCTAAATATATAAGCGACCCAATAAGCTGAGAATATATCAATTGATCTCTAGTAGTGCCTCTATTCTTTCGAAGTAACACACTAGGATCATAAGGTGTTGGAGAAGACTTGCAGTTGCTATACCCAAAGCGACTCAAGATCTTTTCCACATAGTGAGACTGAAGCAGTGTGATTCCACCATTATCATCTCTCAATAGCTTGATGTTCAAAATAACATCAGCTACTCCTAGATCCTTCATCTCAAAAGACCGAGATAAGAAATCCTTGACTTCATTAATCACATTAAGATTGGTCCCAAAAATCAGTATGTCATCAACATACAAACAAAGAATTACTCCCTCGCCCCCACCATAGCGATAGTACACACATTTGTCAGCTTCGTTTATAGCAAAACCTGTAGTGGTTAGGGTTCTCTCAAACTTCTCGTGCCACTACTTAGGAGCTTGTTTAAGGCCATATAAAGACTCCAACAACTTACACACTTTTCCTTCTTGACCACTCACTACAAATCCATCTAGCTGATCCATATAGATTTCCTCGTCCAACTCTCCATTTAGGAAAGTCGTCTTAACGTCCATTTGATGAACGAGAAGACCATGTGAGGCAGCCAAAGACAGTAGTACTCGAATGGTAGTTAATCTGGCTACGGGTGAGTAAGTATCAAAGAAGTCCTCACCTTCTTTTTGGGTATAACCCTTGGCTACAAGTCTTGCCTTGTACTTCTCAATAGTACCATCAGGCCTAAGTTTCTTTTTGAACACCCATTTGCATCCTACAGGTTTGCACCCATAAGGACGATCGGTGATCTCCCATGTTCCATTCGCTAAGATGGAATCCATCTCACTACGAACGGCTTCCTTCCAGTATTCAGCATCAGGAGATGCATAGGCTTCTGAAATAGACGTAGGAGTACCATCCACAAGGTACACAATGAAATCATTACCAAAGGATTTTATAGTCCTCTGTCTCTTACTCCTCTTAGGAATTTCATTATCATCCTCCTCAGGTTTTTCCGAGTGTTCAATAGGAATGGTATGTTCTGGAATTGTGGGTATTTCCTGATTCAATGAGTCAGGTATCTCCTGATTTGATGAGCTAGGTATATCCTTCATGGGAAAGATATCATCAAAGAAAGTCACATCATTTGACTCTATGATTGTACCAACATGCATTTCTGGTACTCCAGATTTTACTATCTGGAATCTATAGCCAATGCTATGAAAAGCATATCCCAGAATAACATAGTCCACGGTTTTTGGTCCAAGTTTGCGCTTCTTTGGGATTGGCACATGAACCTTTGCCAGACAACCCCAAGTTCGCAAGTAAGAAAGATTTAACCTTTTCTTTTCCCATTCTTCAAATGGAGTAATCTCTTTGTTCTTAGTGGGAACTCGGTTTAGGACATGAAATGCAGTCAGTAATGCCTCCCCCACCATTCCTTGGAGAGACCCGATGTGTCTAACATGGCGTTAACCAAATCTATTAGAGTACGGTTCTTTCTTTCGGCTACCCCGTTTGACTAGGGCGAGTAGGGAGGCGTCCTCTCATGGATTATACCATGTTCCGCACAAAAAGAATCAAACTCGTTGGAAAAGTACTCTCCACCACGATCAGACCTAAGCCTCTTAATCTTTTGATCAAGTTGGTTTTTCCGCTTCAGCTTTATAGATTTTGAGGTAACTCAAAGCCTCATCTTTTGATTTCAGAAGATACACATGACAATATCTCGTAGAGTCATCGATCAATGTCATAAAATATTTCTTTCCACCTTTTGTTAACACACCATTCATCTCACAAAGATCTGAATGTATGAGCTCTAGTGGCGCCAAATATCTCACCTCTGCAGTCGTATGTGACTTGCGAGGTTGCTTTGCTTGCACACAAGTTTGGCATTTAGATCCCTTCACAGTAGTGAATTTGGGATTATATTCATTTTAGCTAACCGCGTCATGCACCAAAATTAACATGACAAAGACGTGAATGCCAGACATTTTATACAAGATCAGATGAAACATGATTTACGACTTTATTACACACACATGACAGTGACAGGCGGAACAAACCTCCACACTCATAACCTTTACCAATAAATGTTCCAAACTTAGACAGCACAAATTTATTGGACTCAAACACAATCTTGTAGCCATCACGACATAGAAGTGATCCACTAACAAGATTCTTATTTATTGAGCGAACATGATGCACGTTCTTCAGGCGCACGGTCTTTCCCGAAGTGAACTTCAGATCGACCGTACCAACACCATGAACAGAAGCATGCGAGCCATTCCCCATCAGCACGGACTGAGCCCCTCTGACCTGATATGAAGAAAACATGGAAACATCAGAACAAACATGTACATTAGCGCCCGTGTCAAGCCACCAATCAGGAGAATGACATAGTGAAAGAACAGTAGGTAATATACCATACCCAACATCTTTCATCTCAACGTCGCCCATGACAACATTAGCAGTCTTGCTGCCTTTTCCATGCTGGCGATTGTCAAAGCGGTTGGGGCAAGCAGGATCCCAATGATCAGGCTCACCGCACACATGACAAGCACCTTTCTTCTTATCAGTATTCTTCTTGAAGCTAGTAGACTGTGAGGCTTTGTTCTTTCCATCGAACTTTCCTTTTCCATCAAACTTTCCCTTGTTCTTGGACTTGTGTGACTGGAAGTTCTTTTTCTGTACCAGATTGACACTTGAACCTCCCTCAGCACCTCGAGCACGTGTGTCTTTTGCTCTCGCCTTCTCTTCCACATCAAGAGTTCCGATGAGATCCGATACGGAAAACTCTTGTCTCTTGTGTTTCAGGAAAGTAGCAAAGTTCCTCCACGAATGGGGAAGTTTGGAAATAATGCCCCCGACAATGAACTTGTCCGGTAAAACACAAGGGAAGTGCTCAAGCTCCTTGGCCAGTGACTATATTTCATGAGCCTGCTCAACCACGAAGCGGTCATCAGTCATCTTGTAGTCATAGAGTTGTTCCATGACATACAGTTCACTGCAAGCGTCCGAGACCCCAAACTTGGCCGCAAGCGCAGCCCACATGTCCTTGCCATTATCAAATGACATATAGGGTTCAACAATGTTATCCCCTAGAATAGACAGCAAAGCAGACTTTAACAGGGTATCAGTTTTCCAAAAAACTTGTTCCTGAGCAGGAGTAAGCTCTCCCTCAGGCTTGCCAAGAGTGGCGTCATAGCAGTTCATGTTCTGAAACCAGAAAACTGCTCTCACGCGCCACCTCTTATAATGCGTACCCTCAAAAACAGGTGGCTTCACAGAAGCAACAAAACCACTTGGAGCAAATTGCCTATAATAAGGTTTTTGGATTGTTGAGAAATAGAGCAATTTTCCAAGAGATTTAATCAAAGTAAAAGACAGATAAAGCATAGGCAGAATAATAGAAAAAGAACAAAAGATGATATACATCACGGTAGAGGAACCGCCGGTGTTCCCGTTAGCGTTGGCACCGTCGTCAGCCATGTTGTCGAGGAAAAGGCCGTTGATGTCGGGGAAGAAGTCGTCGTTGGGGAAGATGTCACTGCAGTCACTATCTGTCAAGGAGTCCGTGATGAAACCAGTAGTCGTGCTCCCCAAAAACTTTATCGCCCTTCTCCCGTACATGACTCGAAGCAGCGGGGTCTCGGAGGCCTACTGGCCCAGCTAGCGGTGTAATGACCCACAAGTATAGGGGGTGTATCGCAGTATTTTCGATAAGTAAGAGTGTCGAACCAAACGAGGAGCAGAAGGTGCTGGCTAGTGGTATGGATCAGGAATTCTCTGCAAATACTTAGCAAACAGATTTTTAGGGGTTTTTGATATAGCAAGTAAATAAAGTACGAGTAAATAAAAGACAGTAGGAATAAATGCAGCAAGTGGCCCAATCCTTTATGCAGCAAAGGACAAGCCAGTTGTATTACTTAAGATGATCAAACGTTCTCGATGACACATGGAAAAACTGTCAAGTGCTTTCGCTTCATATAGTCGATTAATCTTCTTTAGCTTGCTAAGTGTTGTGTGGGTGAACCAGTGCTAATATACCGCCCCATCCAAGACTAATACATACTTGTGATTATACCCCTTGCAAACATCCGTAAGTACAAGAAAGTAATTAAGGTAGAAACCTAACCACAACTTTAAACTCTAAGACCCTTACGTCCCTTGTGCAATGGTTTCCTAACGGGGGTTCAGGTTTCTGTCACTCCGGCAACCCCTACGATTAGTAGCCAAATACACAATGCATTCCCCTAGGCCCATATAGGTGAAGTGTCATGTAGTCGACGTTCACATGACACCACTAGAAGAAGTACACCACAACTTAAATATCAAACCATTAAATCTTTCTCAACACAATTCCACTACTAACAACATGACTTCTCCCATGTCCTCAAGAACAAAACGAACTACTCACAAGACATCATATGGATCATGATCAGAGATGGAATAATGATGTATAACAATCTGAACATAAACAACAATTCAATGGTTCACTCAATAGCATCAACTACAAAGAGTAATCAACACCAGGAAAGTTTCCCCTATAAACTATGCAAGATTCAACGCAATTGTTACAGCAATATGGAGATGGTGATGAGGGTGCTGATGGTGATGATGGTGGTGATGATGATGATGATCCCGATGAAGTCCAGCTTGATGGTGGTGTTGATGGCGACGATATCTCCTCTCCGGGAAGGAATTCCTCTGGCAGAAATCTGTCTGCCGGAGAGATCTTTCTCTCTCGGTGTTTTCCGCCCCGTAGAGGCGACGGAATTTTTCTGTGGTCGTTCCCCGAGTCTTAGGGTTTCGGGAGGATGATATATGCCAGAGGGGAGAGGCTGGAGTGGGCCAGGGTGGCCACACCACCTCCTGGCGCGGCCTAGGGCTACCGGCGCCATGGGGTGGGGTGGGCCCCCTGTGGCCCATCTCCACTCCATCTTCTGGCATCCTTAGTCTTCTGGAAAAATAGGATTTTCCGTATATTTTTCCGGATTTTCTGATCTTCGCGAATTTTGCCTCCAAACAGCACATTTTTCATCAGAATCCTGACTGCAGCGGTCCATTCTCTAAAAGTCAACCATGCAAAAATAGATGAAATAACATAAGTATCACCTCTCAATATGAAATATATCAATGAATAATAGTGAATTAAGACATAGAATAGTGATGCAAAATGGGCGTATCACGGTGCACGCCGCAAGACGGGATGGGAAAGATCTAAGCAGCGCAATGCTCTGAAACTGGAGGCGCAGGGTGTGTGCGTTGGTATGTCTGAGGAGAGGAGCGACCTCTCGCTCTTATAGGCACGAGAACAGTCGGCGTCGGGAAAGGAACCGAAGCCGAACAGCCTCCACTAAGCTCGAATTAAATATCCACTAAGTTCGTATTAAAAATACACTCACACAGACTGTTCAAATTATTATCCATTTATGCGTGGCAAAAAGAAAGAGAAGCTCTCGGCTCGAGGCATTCCTGCAACCCGCGCGTCGTGGCGAGGCGGGCGGTGGAGGAGGAGCGCGCGTGTATATGTCTTCTCTTCTCAAGCTCGTACAAGTGGTGGAAGAACTCTCCTTATAAGCTGATCCAACTTTCACTCAACTAGGAATGTGGGACTAAACTCTTGTCCCACCTCTTGCCTTGCATGTATGGCCAAGTGAGTCTCTAAGATTTTAGGAATGGTTGAATAATATGGACTGAGCCTTTATTAGGCAAAATTTCAACACGGTCTTTAGTGGATTTAAAATTTACAAATACACACTTTGAATACATATCTGCCACGATCGTACTAAACTGTGAGCACATTCGATGGACCGTGTGTGTGTACTACGTGGGAGTTGATGATGACATGCGCCTTGATTCACCTACATTTGTGTTTGTGATTAGGTGCAAGAGTTCGACAATGTCGATAACTACGATAACAAGGCGGGAGCTGAGACAGTTTTCGGTTTATGACAATAACATCCAACTTATTCATTAACAAATGAATATAACTCGACGATCCCCTGGTCTTTCATCAGCGTTTTCTTAAGCAACCATATATTTCATTACACAATTCAGAGATTACATATATGGTCAACATCTCGAATAAACACGCTTTGTCAATAAACTTTGCACAAAGAACTCTGTAGGTCTCTCGTCAGCGTTGAGAGGACAACAATTCAATAAATGACCGACTCAAGTATGGGCAGGCAAAAATAGACTAATGTATCCACATATACTACGTGCCACGACTGTTTTACATCTATAAGCACACGCGGCAGTACTAGTGTAGTAGTATGTACTACTATGAGTGTGCGTGTGTACTATGTGCTAGTACTCCCTCCGACCCATATTAGTTGACTTGAATTTGTCTAGATTCGGATATATCTAGTACTAAAATATGCCTAGATACATCCGAATTTAGACAAATTCAAGTCAAATAATATGGGTCGGAGGGAGTACTATATGGTCGATGCTGATATGTGTCTGGACTCCACCTACATTTGTTTGTGATTAGGTGCGGCCGACAGTGGTGATAACTACGAAAACAAATTCCGTGGGTCCATCCAGCAGCGAGGAGTTGAGACCGTTTTCGCTTTAAGATATTATACTAACACGCAACTTTTTTCATCGACCACAAGTTATCAAAGTTTTCCTCTCGGGATAATGGCGATCTATGTGGTGAGGTTGTCCTACGCAATACCGAGTCATTGTTCCGTTTCAGTGGAACTTGGAGCTGGAACCGGAAGTGTGTTTCCAGCTGTTTTTTGGCCCCTCCGGTTTATACGATCGTGTCAATGTATTTTTTTTCTGGATTAGTATTGTACTAGTGGACAATTCGAACCCTCCAAAAAGTCCCATAATTCCTCCTACCTACTCGGCACTTTGGTTTGCCGTTATACGGCACTCACGAAAGAGTATATTCAAAGAATACATTTGTTTATACTCCATCTGTTTCAAATTACTCCGCGCATACGCTTACCTAGGTGGTCTAGTATTTTTTCATTTTTCATCAAAAAAATCTTAGATATTTTTGGTATACGTAGTACATATTTCATACTATCTATTTCAAAAATTTCAGAATTTTTTTGAATGAAAAATGAAAGAGTACTAACCCACTTACATAAATCGTACAGGCAGCGTATATGGACTAGATAGATATTGTTCTTTTTTCGTTTATTATATATTTCGCTCCTGTCTGATGAACAGATTTCCCTTAAATTCTCAGCCTTCACCGGGACACAACCGTGCGCGCACCGGCACCATGCCTACCTCCTCTGTTCCCTGCCTCCTTTTCCTCTGCTTCACTCTGCTCTCCAGCTTCCACTCCTCCGTCGCTAGGCCGCACTACCACCGCCTCTCGGCGCAAGACGTCGCCGCGGTCGAGGCGGCGCTGCCGACTCGACACCACGCCAAGGCCAAGACCACCTTCTTCGAGGTCGACCGGCCGCTCCGCCCGCCGCGGGGGAGCTCAGGACCCTGCTCCACGCTCCTCCTCTCCCACTCCTTCGCGCTCACGCTCACCAAGCCGCCCGTCACCGCCGCCTACTCGCCGCCGTCCTGCCTGAGCGGCGGGAGGGACGTCTCCCTCGCCGTCCTCGAGTGGCGCGCCGACTGCCACGGCGTCCAGTACGACCGCATCTTCGGCGTCTGGCTCGGCGGCGCCGAGCTCCTCCGCGGCAGCACCGCCGAGCCGCGCCCCGGCGGCGTCACGTGGTCGGTGCACAAGGACGTCACCAAGTACGCGTCGCTCCTCGCGGCCGGCAACGCCACGCTCGCCGTGTACCTCGGCAACCTCATCGACGACACCTACAACGGCGTCTACTACGTCAACCTCACCCTCCACCTCTACTTCCGGCGCAAGGCGGCCCAGTCGCCGCCGGCAGCGCCCGCCGACCTGATCCTGCCCGTGTCGAGGAGCCTGCCTCTGGACGATGGGCTGTGGTTCGTCGTCGAGAACTCCACCGACGTCGAGTCCACGCGCGTCGCCGTGCCGCCCAACGCGTACCGCGCGGTGCTCGAGGTCTACGTCTCGTCCCACTACGCCGACGAGTTCTGGTACATGAACACGCCGGACCAGAACGGCCCGTTCCGGGAGGTCACCGTCCAGCTCGACGGCGATGTCGTGGGCGCCGTCTGGCCGTTCCCGGTCATCTACACCGGCGGCATCAACCCCCTCATCTGGCGCCCCATCACCAGCATTGGCTCCTTCAACCTGCCCACCTACGACATCGAGCTCACGCCGTTCCTGGGCAAGCTCCTGGACAGCAAGGAGCACGAGGTCGGGTTCGCGGTCACCAACGCGCAGAACTCCTGGTACGTGAACGCCAACCTCCACCTCTGGCTCGACCCCAAGGCGTCCACGACCGCCGGCGGCCTCGTCTCCTACGACGCGCCGAAGCTGGCGGGGAGCATCACTTCGCACTCCCTGGACGGCATCGACGGGGAGTACCGCGCGACGGCGAGCCGCAACATCTCCGCGACAGGGTGGGTCAGCTCGTCCCGTGGCAACATCACCACCACGTTCGCCCAGCGGCTGAGCTTCGCCAACACGAACGTGGTGAGCAGCAACGGCAGCGCGCAGGCGATCAACCAGACGATCGACGCGCACACCGAAGTCGGCGGCGGCGCCGAGTACGCGCAGCAGCTGCACCACAGCTTCCCGCTCTACATCTTCCTGGGCGGCAACGGCAGCGGCACTTCCTCGCAGCGGCTGATGCGGCGCGTGGAGATCGGGTTCGTGGAGTCCCGCTCGGGCGGCGTCGGGGTGGGTACCAGCACGCTGCGCAACGAGCAGGTGGCGGAGGCGGAGGTGGTGCTCCGGGACGACCAGGTGGCCGGCGCGTCGTGGCGGATGCACCAGGTGTACAACTACGGCGCCAGCAACGGCGGCTGCTACTTGAGGAACGTCACCAGCGTCGGCTACGACGTGCTTTTCGACCATGATGACGCGTCGTGCGGCGGGACGGGACGACGTTGACGCCTGTCGGCCGGCGTGGCGCGCGCGAGTAGATAGCCGGGATAACGGCTGGTGTAAACTGTAATGGGAACATAAATGGGCCCTATTAGCTTCGTTTAGGCTTTCCCTTCAATTATATGATGGGTTGTTTCGTGTCCTTATTAGCTATGAATAAGAAAAGTGTGATGTGATGTATATGTAATCCCTAACTGCAATTTATTGAATGCAGATCCTAACTGGAATTTTCATGAATTTGAATGTCCATTTCACAAGAGTCTTTTCTTTTTGAACGGAAAGATCTCGAAGGACTAGAAGCTTCATTTTATCGGCGGTAGGTGTACAATTACATAAAGGTACCAACTAAGATACAACAATCAACCATGACCTGCACTTTTACACAGAACACCCTAAAAGGAAACACGAAAACGCGATCAAGTACAAACATGCCGGCGACGAACGACCTACAGCCGCGGCCACCGCATTCCAGGCCGGGGACGAAACTACTTGGCTGAGATGCAGCACGAAAAGCCACGCTGAGGTCGATGAAGGGCCTCCGAAGGAGGTAGATCAAGCACCGGCAGACAGCTCCGCTACCGGGCGTGGCGGGGCCAGGCTTCTGACCAGGGATAGCGGCGACGGCCAGTCGACGCTTGGGATCTACCATGAGGAGAAGAAGCTTCAAGATCTTCCCAACGCCACTCCACGCAGAGAGGGACCTCGAGAAGCACCCGTCCTCTCCCTCGCCACCATGGCCGACCAAGAGGAAGGAGGACTAACGAAGGCCACCTGCACAGAGAAGATGAAGAGCGCAAAGGATAAGGGAGCCGCCCTCTCGCCGAAGCCCATCCTCCTCCATCCCCTTGCCACCACGGCCGGACAGATGAGGAGAAACGAGCTGCGTCAGCAAGACCGACAGCCACCCAGCGGCGCGCACACCCGTTCGAGTGGGGAACCTCCCGCATCCACCAACTTCTCTCGCCTGGGCGCCCACCATCTCCGTCTCCTCGCAACCACTGCCGGCCATAGAGATATGGGAGAGCCCAGAGACGAAGAGAAGGAAGAGGTAGAACGTGACCTTCTTATTTGAGGAGGTGGTGGTCGCCACCATCGCACAGAACTCCGGCCAAAGAAGTTCGAGTGCCATGGGGACAAACCCTAAAGCCTGGATGCAGTCACCAAGATCAAGATCTCCACGACCGGGCACGAGATCCAGAACCGGCACGAAGCCAAGGAAGCCTACCCTAACATCTACAGCGCTGCCCCTAGACCATCTCCAGTCGGCTATTCCGGCGGAGAGGCACCAGGGGAGGCCCGACGGCCGGCAAGGCGAGCTCAGCTACAGGGAGAAAATGGAGAGAGTCGGTGTGTTCGATTCTCCTCTTGGAAATGGACGATGTGTTCAGCTCTGTGTTAAAACTGTTACTACCTCCGATCCATATTAATTTTCATCGGAATGGATGTATCTAGCACTAAAACATGCTAGATACATCCATTTCTGCGAGAGGTAATATTGATCGGAAGGAGTAGTAGAAGGAGTAGTAGAAGACCATTATTATTTTGAAATTCGCCAGATATACCTTTGTAGTTCCAGAAAACAATACTGTTCTTTTGCCACAGTAAAATCATTATTTTTGAACTTCTTGCCATCGTAATATTATGTCAAATAAAATATCACACCGTGGGCAAACATGTTTAATCATCTTTACTTTTGTGTGAAGATGATTTTTTTCATTTCCAAAAGCACCATATGTATCAATTACCATGTGTGTGTCATTTGTACTTGATACTAAACGTATGCATAGAATCGAAGTTCTAACCACAAAACATGCCAATAGTTTTTATGCCGTGTAGACCTTAAATTCAGTTTATCGGTCCTTCTTTTTTGAGATATCGGTCCTTAGAAGTAGAAGTGCAACTACAAACATATAGTAAATAAATGTTCACGTGCACAAGCGTAAACTTTAACATGTATGTAAATAAGTGTTTACATGTATATAAATAAATGTTCATGTATTATAAATTGTTATTTTATATATGACAAAATATCCATATAAACAATGTTCACACAAGAAAAAATATTCATACATGTCAAAATTACTTTTATGTATCCTTTTAGAACTTTATATCTTGAAAACAAAAAGAACACAAACATTAAAAAAATCATTTACATTAATAAAATGGTCATGTTTTTTACGACAAATATACATCTCAATTTACAAAAATGTCTATGCACATATATTCATACAATATCTTAAAATAGGTATTTCCCAAAAAGGAAAAATAAGAAGAGAAAACAAAAAATAAAAGAGAAAATAAAAAAACACGACAAAATATAAAAGAAACAAAAAAATATTAGGAGGGGACAGAGAAGATAAGACAAAGATAAAAATAAACAAAAACAACAGAAACAAAAAAATGAAAGAGAGAAGTACTACCTCCATTTTATAAAACAAGGCCTATAAATTTAGTCAAAATATGTTAAGTTTGACTAAACATATACAAAAGAAATATCAACATTTGAAATATATGACAAGTACATTATGAAAATATATTTTAGGGTAGATCTATTGTTATTAGTTTAATATTATATAAATATTTTTATTTTATGTATAAACATAGTCAAACTTAGACACCTTTGACTATATATATATGACTTGCTTTTTGGACCGAAGATAGTAAAGAAAATGGTACACTATTTGTCCCCTCCTATCAGCGCGCTGCTTGAGGGGTAGGATCTTCCTCCATAGCGATTTATTAGGCTATCACGGAGTTTAAGAAATATGTTTGACTACAAATTTGATCAACGAAATTTGAATCTTATGTCAGAAAAACTATATCATTGGAAAAGTATTTTAAATATGTATCCAATAGTATAATTTTTGTGACATATAATTCGTGTTTTATTGACCAATTTTATGGTCAAACATTTTTTTAACTTCATGTTAGAGTAATAAACCGGAACGGAGGTAGCAGTGAGTTTGGAGTTTGGGTTAAATAGTGATATCTGCCTCTTCTGAAGTTGGGCCAGCCAACGAGTGTACCAAGGTAGTCAGGAGCTCGAAATCATTCTCAATGTTCAAAGTGATATCTTAGCGAGTAGTACCTGGGGATGCCCTGAGTGTAGGGATATCAACCATTTTTTTAAGCACTGGATTTGGAAGAGGATCCAGGGTTGGATTTAGCAATACTCTCATATAACATGTTTTAGCTTTGTGAAACTAACGTATCTAAATCACTTTTATAGCGTAGATTCGGAGAGGTTTGGAGTGAATCTACACACTAAAAAGGGTCTAGATATATTCACTTCACAAAACTAAAACATCTTATATTTTGAAACGAAGGGAGTATTTGTCTGAGGGATTGAGGTTGTGTGTTTGGTTCGGGAACGAAGTATAATAGAATGTCATGGTTCTATTCCACTAGAATGGGTTGGTTTCATTCTTATGTTTGGCTAGAACCAAAAATATGTAATGTAATGGTTTCATCCTACGTTCGGTTGGGCCAAAAAAGTGAAATGGAATGATTCTATTTTATGTTTGGGTGCATTTAGTAAAAAGGATGGCAAGAGAATAGAGAGAGTGAGAAGTTTTGGGTGGCTTTAGCATAGAGGAACGGGGAGATTTCACTGATTTAGAGAAATGAGTGCGTTCTGGATCTAGAGGGAATATTCTCTTTTGAGGAACCACCTCGTTCCATTCCATTTCTCAACTGACACTAGAACGACTCTCATGTGTGGAACCATTCCATTACATTCTACTTTGTGACATCAACTGAACACACCTACAACGCACATATGTGTGTTTTTCCTGTGCAAGGGCAAACTACGTATTCTGCCACGAGTGGGCACTTCGGTCAATGAGTCGTGGAATGTGGCAGGTTGGTCATCAAGTTACCAAATTCCATGTAAAGTTCTCATCTCATGGGCAAAAAATAGAGAGAAATCCACTTAGAAAAAAACACTAACGTCCACGTGGGCTGAAATGAGTAGAATTATTCGCTGCAGGATTAAGGGCGTGTTTGTTTCCTCGGGGTCATATTTCCTATTTTTCTTACTTGGCCGGCTTGATACTACATGAGACCAGATTTGACTTGTGCAAGTTTGGCACTTTATTTGGTAGCTCATATCTAGTTTTCTTGCAATTTTGACAAGTTGTTTGATTGTCAACAACCTTGATTATGGCTCGTTGTTTGCTTGGCAACTTGTGGTAGTGTTGTGGTCATCCCTTCTCGTGGGTGGTGATGTTTACCACGCAAGAGCAAAACAATAGCAAATTAAACTCAGTAGCAAATTATAAACCTAGCTATTAGCAAATATCAGTTCACGATAATGTTACCTAATTGCTACCAAATGATAGTTCAACACAATGTTACCTAGCTATGAATGATTGTTTCACACCAATATTAGGGGTTGTTCATAGAACACAAGCGCACCACTCCAGTAGTCCTTCTTATTTACTTCTTCATCTTCAGGTCCTCTAGTTTCCTCTTGTTTCCCACATGTCGAGGGACCACTGTATTCTCCTATTCCTCCAAGCAGCACAATCGCCATGGCAACACCATGGCCACCATCGGTGTAATTGTCGTCGGGAACGACATTTTCCTCTTTCAGAAAGTATTCATCCGTGTCATATTGCAAGATCTAGTTATGCAAAGTACAACATGTTAGAATAATCTTAACTTAGGTGGAGAAAGAATGGAAAGGCTTCTGATCAAGGATCTTAAACCTGTTTTTTTTGGAGCAGCTAAAACCCTCTCAACCATGAATCTAAGGCTAGAGTGCCTAAGATTGAAATTTCCTCTGGGATCTTAGGATAGTTTCTAGCAGAGAACCCATTAAGATGGTACCTTGTTGACCTGAAGGGTGAAAGAATTCCAGACCGACAAGCATACCTGGCGTTTGCTAGGTAGAACGTGCCTTTAGGAAGCTTGAGCCCATCAGATCTATCAATGATGTTATTCAGAATTGTGGCATCATGGGCAGATCCTTCCCAGCTGAAAGTGCATGTGTACCCCCATGCGTGGTTTTGGTAATTAATGACAAGCTTTATGGAATTATGTTTGCATTGAGTTTTACTTGTAGGATTTGTCCATAGGCAATGCTTGTACCATATGTTGGCTTCAAGGTTGGGAGAAGAAGAAAGTAAAGAAGATCAAGTGTTGACCAAGGTGTTCAAGGAGAGATCCAAAGATTGGTCATGTGAGAGTTGAGCCTATGGCAAGTGTGTCTTGAAGAATAAAGTTGGAGTGATATCTCTTATGTGCCTTCAAGACACCAACATAATGAAGAAAGAAGAAATGATGTGCAAGTTCAATATGAGCCATCTCCAAGAGATCATTTGCTTGAAGCTTTTCATCCTATGGTTATCATGGATATGAGAAGATGATATTTCCAAGAGAGAAGCTCTACCATAGTCGAGTATGGGAGCGCAATTTGCAGGTCTTCACCAAGCTAGTGCAATCAAGAAAGGTGTTCCATCTTGAGGTGGACAAGATCGCTATCGTCAAGCTCAAGTGGAATATGCTCAAGGCAAAGGTATGTTCATGATAGGGTTTCTTTCTTACCGGTCTCATGATGTTAGTTAGGGAGACCGGTTTATAGGATAGATAGTCGTACTATCAAGAGGGGCTCTCGGGTGAGTAACTTGATCATATCCTTCGTGAGAGCTCAAACCTTTGCATACTTGGCATAATCTTTCTTGGTTGTTATTTTTATCTTATCCATGTGAGGTTCTTGAGCTTGTGGTAATATTCATAACAAGCTCTAGTTCATCGAAAACGGATTTCATATACATTCTCTATTGCGTTTTCGATATTGGAGGTTTTACCGGTTTGTCTTTTAGAGATTGGTAAAACCTTCCATTATTTGGTTCTTACCCATGAGAGTATTTAGATCTTGTGTTAATCTTCATGACAAGCCCAAGTTCATCGAAAACGGATTTCATATGAATTCTCTATTGCGTTTTCGATGTTGGAGGTTTTACCGTCTCGTCTTGTTGAGAGAGGTCAAACCTTTCTTCATTTGGTTCTATCCTCCCTTTCTGGAATATAATGTTTCCCTACATGATCTTGTAGATCTTATTGTCCTCTTTAAAACGAGGCCAAGATCATCAAAATCGGAGTCCGGATGCAAAAGTTATGGTTGTTTTCGTATTGGTCTTTCTGCCAGTTTTTGTAAGACCGGAGACTCCGGACTAAATCTCTGGTCTATCTTCGGACCGCGTACAGATTGTCCCCCAATTTGACCCCGTTTGGCCTGGGTACACCGGAGACTTCGGTTCCAGTCCGGAGACTCTAGACCGGGCGATTCCTGGGCCTAACGGTTGGATTTCTAGGAACCTATTTAAGGGGCCCTTCTTCCCCAATGGTTCCCTAACTTTCCTTGCAAGTTCCCCCCTCCATTGCTGACCTTCTTGAACTTTCTATCCCTCAATCCCTCCATTTATTCTTGCATATTATTGAGGGATTTGAAAGAGGAGATGTAGATCTACAAGCCCACCAATCAATCTCTCCTCTAAGTGAGGGGAACATCTTGGGATCTAGATCTTGGAGTCTTTTGTGGATTTCCTTCATTGTTCTTACTCTCTTATTCCCCCATAAGCTTTTGTATCTTTGGTGGACTTTGGGAGAGAAGGACTTGAGAACTTCGTGTGTTCTTGCCATTGCATTTTGTGCATCGGTTTGAGTTCTCGTTGAGGATTCGATTAGGTGAAAGGTGAGAAGCTTTTTACTCTTGGGTTCTTGGAACCCTAGACAGTTTGGTGGTTTTGCAGGTTTATGGATTACTTGGGGTCTCCAATTAAGTTGTGGAGATTTCCCCAAGCTTTTTTGTTTGGAGCCTCTAATTAAGTTTTGGAGAAGTGCCCCAACCTTATGAGAGGTTCCGGATTGCCACCGACAAGTGCACCGATAGTGGAAGTGTGGATCGATCCCGCTGGGGTGAGATTCACAGGAGAACAAGTGAGGCCTTTTGTGGCATTGGTGGTTTGATACCACCCCCTCTCCAAACGAGACATACTCCATGTTGGGAGGAACTCGGTAAAATATCATCATCCCCGCGTGCCTCGGTTATCTCTATACCGGAGCTCTTTCTTATGCACCTTACTTTGTGATAGCCTTCGTGCTTGAAGTCTATATCTTGCTATCACATAGTTGATTGTCTTGCTTAAGCATAAGTTGTTGGTGAACATAGGTTAACCCTAGTTGTTCTAGGTTTTGTGCTTGACAAAGTAAACGCTAGTTTAATTCCGCCTTTGTCGAGCCACTCTCGGAAAAGTTTTAAACCGCCTATTCACCCCCTCTAGGCGGCATCTGTGTCCTTTCAATTGGTATCAGAGCCTGGTCTCTCATTTTAGAATTCACCGCCTTGAGAGTAAAGATGTCGTCTAGGGGATTAGTGCACAATAAAATGTTTATATTCGATGGCACAAATTATGATATATGGAAAACTCGCATGCTTATTCATTTTCAGGACATGGACCCAAATTTGGAGCGTATTGTAGATATAGGTTTTTCTCCTCCTATGGATTTCGAAAATCTATCTTGTGAGGATGAGGAAAACTTATATCTCGATGCTCAAGCTTCTAATGTGCTTGTTGATGCTTTGAGCTATGTTGTTACTTCTTCAATCATACCTTTTTGGAGCGCTCATGAGTTATGGACAAAACTTCAAGATAAATATGATGTGTCCAACATTATTGAGGATGATTGTATTGCTTCCACTTCCGGCCGTGATGAGTTCTCAACTTCTTCCACTTCACCAAAGTGTGGAAAGACACAAGGTAATGATATGGTGAGTGGTGATGAATATTTCAATGTTGATAGTAAGCTTACTCTTGATGATCCTTCATCTCTATCTCACTGCAATGCTTCATCTTTGGACTTAAACACGTCTAGCACTATATATGATTTACATGCTAGTGTTGATAGTCCTTGCATATCATGTATAAATTGCCTCAATAGATCACATGATGATATGCTCTCTTTGCCTTGTTGTCATAATATAAATGTTTCTATTTCCTCTAGTTGTTGTGTGTCTAACAATGTAGAGGAAACCAAAGATTATATTGGTAAATACATGAATTTGAATGGAGCTTCAAGTAACTCTTCTTCATCATCATCTCACGGTTCTCACCTATGCCTTATGGCTCGGGATTCAGAGGTAACTCCTACTTTGGAACCCAATACCTCTTGTGATGATGAGGATGAGGATAATGAGGAAAAGGAGATTAATGTTGATGATTTATATGAAAAGGGCGAGATGGTTTATCATGCTCTTATTAAGGATAATATTGCTTGCTCTAACTTCATTGAAATCTTGGAATTTGCTATTAAGATCAAAGAACATATTGATAAGTTAGAAGCACAAATTGAGGAGCATGAGAACACCATTGATAAAATGAGTAGTCTTGAGCGTGAGTATGCTAATCAAATTGCACATCTAAATGAAGCTCTTGAAGAGGAACAAACCATTAAGGAATCTCTTGAGGAGACTTTTTCTCTAGAGTTGTCTAGAGTAAATGAATCTCATGATATAGGTCCTAAGGTGGCTAGTGATCTCAAATGTAAAAATGATGATCTTCAAGTTGCTTATGCTAAACTTCTTCAGGATTTTGAGCACCTCAAAAATGGCTCTAGGGTCATCAAGGGTGAGATCATCAAACTCACCGAGTCACATGAGGAACTTAAAGCCTCTTACTCAAAAGAGCTTTCAAAGTTTCCCTCACCTCTTTCAATTAATTATGATGCTTGTGCTACTAACTCTATTTCTTGTGAAGCAACTATTTTGAAGGAGAATGTTGAGCTAAATACTCAACTTGCTTTGCTAACTAGCAAGTATGGGATCTTGGAAGAAAGTCATGATAAGCTATCAAGCTCTCATGAGGGTCTTCTAGCCTCCCATGATAGGCTAAAATTAGCTCATGAGGCTATTATGTCAAAGGTAACATCTAATGAGCCTCATGTGGACATTAGCACTACTTCTACTCCAAATGGCATATTGCCATGTGCTAATCCTTGTAATTCATCCACTCATGCCATTGCTACATCTTGTGATAAATTACTTTCCGTACCTTGTTGCTCTAACAATGTAGAATCCACTTCCTCTAGTATTTTTGTTCACATGAACCATGTAGAGGAAATTAAAGAGCTCAAGGCTCAAGTCACTTCTTTGAAGAATGACTTGAAAATGGTCATAAGGGGAAGGCCACACTCAACAAGATCTTGAGTGTGAAAAAATCCCCCAATGACAAGAGTGGGCTTGGATTCAAATCCAATGTCAAGAACGAGTCCACTAACAAGAAGAAGTCCAAGAGCAACAATAAGAAGGGCGAAGAACAAGTTAATAATTCGGCCAAGATTGTTTGCTTCAAGTGCAAAATTGAAGGGCACCATGTTAGATCTTGCCCCTTGAAGAAGAAGCCTCTTGGTGAGAAGCAAAAAGGGAAGGGGCCTCTAGTTCAAGGTCATGGACTATCTCAAGTTGGAGAAAGGCCACTTCCCAAGAAGATTCAAGCTAATACTCCCATTGTGGAGAAATCAAGTGAAAAGAATGGGAAGATAAGAACTTGCTACTTATGTCGTGAGAAGGGTCACATCTCTTCCTCTTGCACTATTGGTAACTCCTCATCCAACCCAATCATGATTGATGATGTTTATTCTCTTAGGAAGGATGAGGTTGGCAATGTGTTTGCCAAATATGTTGGTGCTCAAAGTGGTGTCAAGAAAAGAACCATTTGGGTTGCCAAGCCTATTGTGACTAACCTCTTAGGACCCAACTTGGTTGGGGACCATCAAGCTAAAACTTGATCAATAGGTGTGTGTTGGAGGGCATTGGAGACTTGGCTACATCATGAATAATTAACGGGACTTCAATTATACTCTCTCAAAGCCAAGTCATTTATATTCTCATATATCTATCATATATCCGTTGCTCCTCCTTGCGGTAACATGTTCTCAGCTCTTTTACATTGAAACTTACTTGCCCCTTGTGCATGTGTTAGTTTTGTGCCTGGCATGTGTTTTGTATATGTGGTGCTTCCTACTTGCTTAACTTGAGAAATCAAGTTTGTGTATGCTGGCTTGCACACCATGTATTTGTTTTTGTGTTTGAGCCTATTGCATCTTGTTTATATCTTGGTTGGCTCTTACGGAAGATTAATGGACTATCCTATTTTGGGAGAGTGTGATGTCCTTTGGGGCACCTCATAATCCTAAAATGTGTGTACATGAGGAATACCACTTAGTATATATATTGCAAGTTTTATCTAGTCTCTATGTGGTATGTTTCTCATGAGAAATTCAAGTTATATAATGTCCATTAATTATCTCTATTTGGATCCTTTTTCCTCATGTTGATATTTATGGTTTATCACATTATGGGGGAGTCATATGCTTAGTGCATATAACAAGCCTAGAAAATGTGAATATTTGAGTTTGTGTCACTTAGAATTGATATTTATATTTATCTAGCTCCTAAGCGGCACATTTAGCTCAAACAAGTTCCAATTCCCTTGGATTGATTTTATTGCTCATCTTTTGGATCTTGTTTGCATGAGATTTCCTTGGTACGGGTTTCATCATATATGAATTCATATATCTAAGTTGGCAACAATTTTGCTCTAGTCATTCTAATCATTGCTTTGCATGATTGGTTAACTAGTTGAAACCCTCAAGGATCTCTTTCATGTCTTAGTTTTTAATATCTATCTTTTGACATTTGCTTTCTCTTTATGAATATGATCCTTGATATATTTGCTATCTACCACCGGGAAATATTTGCAAGTCCCTTGTCCTTGGACAATCAGTACTATAATATGTGGTAGATCTTCTTGATCATTTACACATTGCTTTTTGTTTTAGTTGCCTTATCTCTTGCCAATAATTTGTTGTGTTTTGTCTCCCATGTCTTTCTCGATTTTTCTGGATCTTTCTTTGTCTTGAAATCATTTAGTGCTCTAGTTGATGCAGGTAGGGATGATGAACCCATCTGTGTGCATTTTGTATTCAAATGCAAAATATTAAATAATGCACTAATCCTAGAGGAGTTCTCATGTATTATTTAGAACACTAGTTTTATGCTTCTTCATGACATGATTTGATCCATACCATGTTCTATGCCTTTGGAAGATAAATCTTTTCTTTGGTACTTTCTTCCATTCTTGAAAAATGTTGAGAGTTTGGTTCTTTTGTTGGAACCATTTATTTTTCAATTGGTATTTTGTTTGGGAGTTGATTTTCTCATTCCATGCTTTCTATTTAACCATTTGAATGAGATAAATCGTTGAGCACTTGTATTTGTTTATCCTTTTTTCTCTTTGGCTTTTGACTTGTTCACTTGTTGAACTTCGGGTATATCATGTGTTGATTTGGTCCTTGATATAATTTGGACAACCGTTAGTCGTGTCACACTTTGGTGTGCCTTCTTGGTTTTCTTGGTGTTTTGTTCAAACTATATCTGCTTTTGGTTCTTGAAAGTCTTGTGCATGCATATTTACTAAATGTATATATTATGGTATGCTTGCTTTCTTTGATCCAATATATAGGGGAAACTCCACCAAATCCTATTTTGACTAAGATGTGCGTGAAATTCAATTTCATATCAATATGCACATGTTTTTGTGGAGTTTGACCTATGTATTGTAGTGTATCTAACTACTTTGGACCCAACGATTTTTGGGACCATTGTGTACTTGAATGTGTTTTAGGTACATTGGAGATACATTGGATGCTTGTCTCAATAATAAGAAGATGTGGTGACTAAATGATAATTGGAGGAAAGCTAGGATGATCAATAAACTCATATCTACTACATCCTACCAATGGTATCTCAGTAAAAAGTATCCCTCTCATGCATACTTTTCTAGCGTCCAACCTTTGTGGTTGCATCATGGCATGATTTCCTTCAGTTTCTTTTATAATGGTTCTTGCAAGATTTTATTGTATCATCCTTATTGTTATATGAGTAAGTTGAGATGAATGCATATTTTGCAGAGTATATAAAAACCATATTTATGATTCACCAATCCCACATATGCCAATCTAGCAATTCTATTGCCAATCATTTCCTCAATTTCTCTCATGTGCAATATGGATGAATTTGCAAGGTTTATTTGTTCTTTATGATACTTGTTGCTTTTTCCAATGCATTTCAACTATCTCTTGTTCCCTTCTGATAGTGGTGATGTATTCGTTGGTGTTTGAAGGTCATTGATGTTCAATAACATAAATTTGAGCCTTTGGTCATGCTTTCTAGCAAAAATCTTATTGCCATTATCTATGACTTTCTTTTGGATGTTCATACTTGAGTATCCATTTTGTGTGTACATGTTTCTTTGTGGATGTATATCTTGGTGATTGTTGTCTACCTAGAAACTTATACACATGATTATGGCTAAATCTCTAGTTGACATCCTTTTGCTTTGGAGTCTACACCTTGTGCTCCCTTTTATTCTTTGGTGGCTCCAAAAGTTTTGCTTTGAGTGCTTGACCTTTTCATTTGCATCCTTTGGCACTCGTTGGTGTTAAGAAAGTTGATCTCTCATGCCTTTGTGTTTTTATGTAAGTTTGGGGGAGCAAGGATACCATGTTTATACACTTTGCATTCAAAGCATTTATTATATTTGGTGCATAAACCTTGGGGAGCTTTCCTAATTTACCTAAGAACACACATTTGCCTTCTTGTTCTTGTTTGGTATTTTGTTTGATTATGGGGAGTTAGGATTCCATAATTGTGCACTTTGTTTTGCATGAACCTTGGGGAGCTTCCTATTTTTCATATAAACACTCATTTTCTCTAATTATAATATCTTCTCTCTTGCTCATGGTAGTGGTTTAAAAGATATAGAGGGAATGAGGATGCCATGTTTGTGCATATTGTATTCAAATGAAAAATTATAATTTGTGCACAAACCTTGGGGAGTCTCCTCATATTATTTAGATCACTATGTTTCCAATCTTATCATCATATCTATCTTTCTTTTGGTATCTTCCTTTTGTGAAGCTTCTTTCGATCTTTTGATTGCTTGCTTCATTCGTTGATGCTTCTTCGCCATTTTATTTCTTTGCAATCTTTGGATCCTTAGTTTAGTTTGATTTCCTCATGGTATTCGTCATTGGATACATGCTTGTGATTCCATTCATATTATGAGAAATGCACACCTATGGATGAATTCTCACTAAATTGGCCTTCTAAAGTTTTCACCCATTTCGGCAATCAATGCCAATGTGGGAGAAGTTTTAGAGGGTTTTAGGGAATTTGGTTGTGTGTTGTGAGTTTTGTACTTAAACACATGCCTCGTGTGCTTTGCATCTTAGTGTGTTGCATAGCATCTTGAATATATAGAGAAAACTCCACCATCGGTAATAGTTGGCAATATATGCAATGAAATTCAAGTTCATCTACACGTGCATAGATTGCGGGGAGTTTGCTCTACATTGTGGTTGTACTAACATCACATACTTGTGTTGTATTTGATATTAGCACACCATGTTGTTTGGTTAATTCCTTATATAAACCCTCTCAAAGGGATTGTCATCAGTTACCAAAATGGGGAGATTGAAAGTGCATGTGTGCCCCATGCGTGGTTTTGGTAATTAATGACAATCTTTATGGACTTATGTTTGCATTGAGTTTTACTTGTAGGATTTTTCCATAGGCAATGCTTGTACCATATGTTGGCTTCAAGGTTGGGAGAAGAAGAAAGTAAAGAAGATCAAGTGTTGACCAAGGTGTTCAAGGAGAGATCCAAAGATTGGTCATGTGAGAGTTGAGCCTATGGCAAGTGTGTCTTGAAGAATAAAGTTGGAGTGATATCTCTTATGTGCCTTCAAGACACCAACATAATGAAGAAAGAAGAAATGATGTGCAAGTTCAATATGAGCCATCTCCAAGAGATCATTTGCTTGAAGCTTTTCATCCTATGGTTATCATGGATATGGGAAGATGATATTTCCAAGAGAGAAGCTCTACCATAGTCGAGTATGGGAGCGCAATTTGCAGGTCTTCACCAAGCTAGTGCAATCAAGAAAGGCGTTCCATCTTGAGGTGGACAAGATCGCTATCGTCAAGCTCAAGTGGAATATGCTCAAGGCAAAGGTATGTTCATGATAGGGTTTCTTTCTTACCGGTCTCATGGTGTTAGTTGGGGAGACCGGTTTATAGGATAGATAGCCGTACTATCAAGAGGGGCTCTCGAGTGAGTAACTTGATCATATCCTTCATGAGAGCTCAAACCTCTGCATACTTGGAATAATCTTTCTTGGTTGTTATTTTGGTCATATCCATGTGAGGTTCTTGAGCTTGTGGTAATATTCATAACAAGCTCTAGTTCATCGAAAACGGATTTCATATACATTCTCTATTGTATTTTCGATATTGGAGGTTTTACCGGTTTGTCTTTTAGAGATTGGTAAAACCTTCCATTATTTTGTTCTTATCCATGAGAGGATTTATAGCTTGTGTTAATCTTCCTGACAAGCCCAAGTTCATCGAAAACGGATTTCATATGAATTCTCTATTGCGTTTTCGATGTTGCAGGTTTTACCGGTTCGTCTTCTTGAGAGAGGTCAAACCTTTCGTCATTTTTTTCTATCCTCCCTTTTTTTACTATAATGTTTCCCTACATGATCTTGTAGATCTTATTGTCCTCTTTAAAACGAGGCCAAGATCATCAAAATCGGAGTCCGGATGCAAAAGTTATGGTTGTTTTCGTTTTGGTCTTTCTGCCAGTTTTTGTAAGACCAGAGACTCCGGACTAAATCTCTGGTCTATCTCCGTACCGCGTACAGATTGTCCCCCAGTTTGACCCCGTTTGGCCTGGATACACCGGAGACTCCGGTCCCAGTCCGGAGACTCCGGACCGGGCGATTCCTGGGCCTAACGGTTGAATTTTTAGGGACCTATTTAAGGGGTCATTCTTCCCCAATGGTTCCCTAACCTTCCTTGCAAGTTCCCCGCTCCATTCCTGACCTTCTTGAGCTTTATATCCCTCAATCTCTCCATTGATTCTTGCATATTCTTGTGGGATTTGAAAGAGGAGATCTAGATCTACAACCCCACCAATCAATCTCTCCTCTAAGTGAGGGGAACATCTTGGGATCTAGATCTTGGAGTCTTTTGTGGATTTCCTCCATTGTTCTTACTCTCTTATTCCCCCATAAGCTTGTGTAGCTTTGGTGGAATTTGGGAGAGAAGGACTTGAGCACTTCGTGTGTTCTTGCCATTGCATTTGGTGTATCGGTTTGAGTTCTCATTGAGGATTCGATTAGGTGAAAGGTGAGAAGCTTTTTACTCTTGGGTTCTTGGAACCCTAGACGGTTTGGTGGTTTTGCAGGTTTATGGATTACTTGGGGCCTTTAATTAAGTTGTGGAGCTTGATACGTTGCTAACGTATCCATAATTTTTTATGTTCCATGCTTGGTTTTATCTACTTTCTTATGTTTTGTTCCAACTTTGGAGTACTTATCATAGACTTTCTTGGACTAACCTATTAACAAGATGCCACAGTGCCAGTTGCCTGTTTTCTGCTGTTTTTGGTTCCAGAAAGTCAGAAAATAAATATTCTCGGAATTGGACGGGACAAAAGCCAAAGTTGATATTTTACCGGAAGACTCACGGAGCCAGAAGACGAGACGGTGAGGGGCCACAGGGTGGCCACACCACCCCTAGGCGCGGGTCCCCCTGGCCGTGCCAGGGCATGGTGTGGGCCCCCTGGCCGGCCACAGACCTTGCCTCTTTCGCCTATATATCTCCCCTGATGCAAAAACCCTAAGTCGTCAATCAGAAATCCACGAAAAGTTCCACAACGCCGCCGCCACCGAACGGGACATTCGGGGGACAGAAAGTATTTGTTTCGACACCTTGCCGGGACGGGAAAGTGCCCCCGTAGCCATCTCCATCGATCTCCACCGCCATCTCCATCACCATTGCTGATTCCCATCATGAAGAGGGAGTAGTTCTCTCTCGAGGCTAAGGGTTTTACCGGTAGCTATGTGTTCATCTCTATCTCTATGCATGATCATATTGTGATCATGAGCTTTGTAATCAAGTAGATCTACCTTGCTACTCAAGTACTTTAATATATCTCTGCTCTCCCCATGTGTGTGAAAGTGATAGCGTGCACACTATGGTGGCACTTAGGCTAGAGATTACAAATACTTGTTATGAGTTATATTTGGAGTTGGATGTTTCTATGAAATTGTGGTGTTTGTTGGAACCATCTAGAGCTCAAGGTGATAGTGTGGGGTTTTCTAGATGGGAAAGGCTTACTTTGAGGTGTGCTGTTATAGCCCTACCATCGATTAGAGTGTCCAACGGGAGAGTAATTTAGAGTAGTATCATGAAGATAATATATTTATATGAGAGTGTTCACTAGTGAAAGTATTATCCCTAGGCCTTGTTTCTAAGCATTGATACACCATTTGCAATTAGATCTATTACATGTTTGCTTGCTTCCATCTTTATTTCAGTTTGCCTTTAGTCTTTTTCCACGTCAACCACATGCCATCGTGCTATTTTCTGGCACCGTTACCACTTATAACTATCCATACCACTTGTATTTCACTATCTCTTCACTGAACTAGTGCACTTATACACCTGACAAGTGTATTGGGTGTGGTGGGGACACAAGAGACTTCTTGTATCTTGATTGCAGGATTGCTTGAGAGGGGATACCTTTGACCACTTCCTCCCTGAGTTCGATAAACCTTGGGTGATCCACTTAAGGGAAAACTTGCTGCTGTTCTACAAACCTCTACACTTGGAGGCCCAGCAACTGTCTACAAGAATAGAAGTGCGTAGACATCAAGCTATTTTCTGGCGCCATTGCCAGGGAGGTAAGGTAAAAGGTACTCACATCATCCGGTGTGAGTGGTCGAAGTTATTTCCTTTAGATCTACAATTTTGTCTTTTTGTTTCTTGTTTTTATTTTCACTAGTTAGGCTTAGAAAAAAATAGAGAGCTTTATAGTATTTATCTTGAGTTAGAACGTGAAGTGTTTGAAGTGAAAATTAAAAAACCTATGTAATTTTATTTGCATGCTACTAGCAATGTTGTTAGTATGAATTCTTTGGACACCATTATTGCTAATGCTATGGAAAAGTCTAAGCTTGGGGAAGCTAGTTTTTATAAAAATGATCTTTTTAGTTCCCAGCTTTGGAAGATAGCTATTCTATTGCTTATGATGATACAAAACCTCCAATATATGATGAATATGATATTTTCAGTCGACCTACTATTGATGAGGCAATTAATTATGACTACAATATGCCTCCTATATTTGATGATTATGGTGATGAGAATAATAATGATAGCTATTTTGTTGAATTTGTTCCCACTACAATTAATAAGAATGACTATGCTTATAGAGAGAGTAATAATTATTTTATGCATGTGGCTCATAATAAAAATGTTTTATGTGATAGTTATATTGTTAATTTTATTCATGATGCTACTGAAAGTTATTATGAGAGAGGGAAATATGGTTTTATGTATCTCAACAATATTAAGTTTCCTCCCTTTATGTTAATTTTTTTGAAGTTGCACTTGTTTTGCTTTCCTATGCTTGTTGCTTTGTGCCTTCATGACTTGTTTATTTACAAGATTCGTATGCATAGGAAGTGGGTTAGACTTAAATGTGTTTTGAATTTTCTTCTTGATGCTCTCTTTTACTTCAATTCATATTTTTCATGTGAGCATCTTCTCAGACTATCATGCCTAACTTAAAGGTGTTAAAGAAAAGTACTTATTGGGAGATAACCCAAAAGTTTTAGATGAGTCTTGGAAGTTATTACCTCTGTAATAACCGCTCCTTATCCTTTTTGTTTGCCTTTTGTGCCAAGAGTAACCTCTAATGAGAGAGAAGTAATGATTGGGCAAGTTGTTGTCCCGAAACAGATTTTTGTGCTTCACCGTAAACATTTGTGTAAAATCTCTGTACGTCCTTTTGAGGCGTGAATTTTTGTGCTTCTGCCCCAGGTTGTTATATAACTTTCGTTAGTTCAACACGTTTTGATTTGAGCAACAGAAGGTCTTAGAAAAAAATCGTCTTTACCTGCTGGTATGTTTTGACAGATTTCTGCCATTTTCTGCATTTGCTTCTTGTTGGTTCCTTTTTTAGTTCTTTTGGGGAATTGAGCTTTTTGAGGGAGGTGCTACAGTAGCTTGTGTTTTAATAGAAGTTTTATTGGCATTGGAACTGAACCTAAAGACCTATTATCTTGAGTGCACTAATGTTGCTAATAAAGATTGTGTGAAGTATTGTATGAAGGAAAAAATTCAGGTGTATGGAAGGAATGAGTAATGAGATGAAGGATGGACTAAATCTCAAGCTTGGGGATGCCACGCATGTCACCCCAAGAAATATCCAAGAAGTACAAGCATCAAAGCTCGAGGATGCCCAAGGCATCCCTTTCTTCATCAATAAAAATCCCAGGTTTCTTCCAAACGCTTCATTTTTATTGTTTCATGCACAGTTGTGTTGTTCTTGTAGCGTCTTCTTTTTCTTTTTTGTTTTGGTTTTTCGTTTTCTTTGTTTGCTTAGTTTGCTGAATAAATTGGTTGGACCCCCTCTTTCATACATTGGTTTTCAAATAGTTTGGTTTGGTTTGGAAAAGAGTAGGAAAGCTCATGCTTAGGTGGTAAAGGGAGCTTGTTTTTGACTATGGCCTATGCTTTGTCATGCCATGCTTGATATTGTTTTGGCTTTATGCTTAGTATTCTTTGCTGTAGCATGACATGTTATAAACAATTGAGATTTCTTAATGTGCCTTGGAAGAATCATGCGTTGTTTTAGCATATTAAAGCATAGTATTGTGGTATTCTCCTTTAATGCTTTATTTGGGTTGACTTGGTGCATGCTCACACCATGTTAAGACTAGCCCAAGTCACCATAGCCTCTATGATCCTTTAGTTTTCGACTTGTAATATCACTTTATGCTTTAATTAATAATGTTTTGTCGCTTTGCATGATTATGACCATTATTGCTCTCTTAGTTGGTCGCTCCCAGTCTTTTGCTAGCCTCCATAACAAGTATGAGTTCCACTCATGCATCCAACTCCAAATAAAACCAAGTTATTCCAAAGAGTCCACCATACCTACCTATTAGCATTTGCTATTCCAAGTATATTCATGTTTTTATCTACCTTCTGAATTAAACTTGTTATGTGAAAATTAGTGATTAAATCTCTCACGAACTTGATGGCACACTTTACTTTTCTTGCCCCTAATAAACTTGAACCATTGTGTCATCTATGTTGTATATGCTTGCACTTATATGTTGGGGATTAGCAGAACCATGCTGTCATGGGGAACGCTTTCAATATTGCACTTGTACTTTGTACCTAGTTGATATCATGTTCTTTTGCTTATGGATCCCGGTGGTGTGAAATAAAAGTGGAACTTGTAAGATCATGGAGTTTGTATGTGTGTTAGAGAAACTCCTGGGCCGCTAGCCTAAGCCATGCCTAATCATGGTGGAAACTTGCAGCATCACCATAATGAACACTCTATGAAGCATCCTCAATAAAAACTTATGCAAATAGCAAATAAAAATATCGCTGAGATGCTCATTGTGTGCTTGCCTTGTCATTTTGATTATGGGATAGCTCCTGTATCATGTGGAAGGGGTACCCCGTTGGTGGTTCTTTATGATACACATGTACTTACAATGACAAGAGCTTACTCATGACTAAAGTTGAGTAGCATGAGGTTCGGTCTTCGTAAGTAAGGGGCATGAGATTTTGGTTTATAACTTGTCAATGATATCCTCTTAGTTGTGTCACTTTAACCTTAACCACCTTCAAGATGCTTATGATAGGGGCAATGAGAGCTGAAAGCTAACAAGTAACATAATTTCTGGAAGCTCTTTATGAAACTTTAATCTCTACTTCCTTCTATAAAGGCCTTTCTTTTACTTTTATGTTGAGTCTCCACCTTCTACCTTTGTGCACCTACTTTGAGAGCATTGTGGTCATTCTTAGTTCTATGTGCATTGTCCCAAGACTTGTTGATTGATGCATAACTTTGATATTGCTTGTCTTAAACTATTTGTATCTAGTCACTCTTATGAACTTTGAAGGTGTCCTATGCATTTATGTTTGCTACTATATGAGGGACAAGTTGAATGCTACTATGCTATGTTTTCTTTATGTGAAACAAACAAACGTCTTGCAAAGCATTGTTATTCATTAATCTTTTGTTTGTGCCTTTTCATGTTTCAACATAGTTGCTTTGCCTTATTGCTAGAACTTTGTCTTTCATGTTATGATTGAAATACAATGATCCCAACTTTCAATGTTTTTCAAATACTTTGATCAAGTTTATGATGGTGCATGTCACCTCAAAAATATTCTTTCTTTTTATCACTTACCTACTCGAGGACGAGCAGGAGTTAACCTTGGGGATGTTGATATGTTGCTAACGTATCCATAATTTTTGATGTTCCATGCTTGGTTTTATCTACTTTCTTATGTTTTGTTCCAACTTTGGAGTACTTTTTGTAGACTTTCTTGGACTAACCTATTAACAAGATGCCACAGTGCCAGATGCCTGTTTTCTGCTGTTTTTGGTTTCAGAAAGTCAGAAAATGAATATTCTCGGAATTGGACGGGACAAAAGCCAAAGTTGATATTTTACCGGAAGACTCATGGAGCCAGAAGACGAGATGGAGAGGGGCCACATGGTGGCCACACCACCCCTAGGCGCTGGTCCCCTTGGCCGCGCCAGGGCATGGTGTGGGCCCCCTGGCCGGCCACGGACCTTGCCTCTTTCGCCTATATATCTCTCCCAATGCAAAAACCCTAAGTCATCAATCAGAAATCCATGAAAAGTTCAGCAGCGCCGCCGCCACCGAAGGGGAGATTCAGGGGACAAAAAGTCTCTATTCCGGCACCCTGCCCGGACGGGGAAGTGCCCCCGGAACCATCTTCATCGATCTCCACCGCCATCTCCATCACCATTGTTGATTCCCATCATGAGGAGGGAGTAATTCTCTCTCGAGGCTAAGGGTTCTACCGGTAGCTATGTGTTCATCTCTCTCTATGCATGATCATATTGTGATCATGGGCTTTGTAATCAACTAGATCTACCTTGCTACTCAAGTGCTTTAATATATCTCTGCTCTCCCCATGTGTGTGAAAGTGATAGCGTGCACACCATGGTGGCACTTAGGTTAGAGATTACAAATACTTGTTATGAGTTATATTTGGAGTTGGATGTTTCTATGAAATTGTGGTGTCTGTTGGAACCATCTAGAGCTCAAGGTGACAGTGTGGGGTTTTCTAGATGGGAAAGGCTTACTTTGAGGTGTGCTGTTATAGCCCTACCATCGATTAGAGTGCCCAACCGGAGAGTAGTTCAGAGTAGTATCATGAAGATAATATATTTATATGAGAGTGTTCACTAGTGAAAGTATTATCCCTAGGCCTTGTTTCTAAGCATTGATACACCGTTTGCAATTAGACCTGTTACATATTTGCTTGCTTCCATCTTTATTTCAGTTTGCCTTTAGTCTTTTTCCACGTCAACCACATGCCATCGTGCTATTTTCTGGCACCGTTACCACTTATAACTATCCATACCACTTGTATTTCACTATCTCTTCGCCGAACTAGTGCACTTATACACCTGACAAGTGTATTGGGTGTGTTGGGGACACAAGAGACTTCTTGTATCTTGATTGCAGGATTGCTTGAGAGGGGATACCTTTGACCACTTCCTCCCTGAGTTCGATAAACCTTGGGTGATCCACTTAAGGGAAAACTTGCTGCTGTTCTACAAACCTCTGCACTTGGGGCCTCCAATTAAGTTGTGGAGCTTTCCCCAAGCTTGTTTGTTGGGAGCCTCCAATTAAGTTTTGGAGAAGTGCCCTAACCTTGTGAGAGGTTCCGGATTGCCACCGATAAGTGCACTGATAGTGGAAGTGTGGATCGATCCCGTTCGGGTGAGATTCACAGGAGAACAAAGGAGGCCTTTTGTGGCGTTGGTGGTTTGATACCACCCCCTCTCCAAACGAGACGTACTCCATGTTGGGAGGAACTCGGTAAAATATCGTCATCCCCGCGTGCCTCAGTTATCTCTATACCCGAGATCTTTCTTATGCACCTTACTTTGTGATAGCCTTCGTGCTTGAAGTCTATATCTTGCTATCACATAGTTGATTGTCTTGCTTAAGCATAAGTTGTTGGTGAACAGAGGTGAACCCTAGTTGTTCTAGGTTTTGTGCTTGACAAAGTAAACGCTAGTTTAATTCCGCCTTTGTCGAGCCACTCTCGGAAAAGTTTTAAACCGCCTATTCACCCCCCTCTAGGCGGCATCTGTGTCCTTTCACCAGCCAGCAAGCAAATATATGAATATCATGTCGAAATCAACAACGGCAAGCACATTCTGGCTGGGTAGTGCTTTCTCCCCCTGTATGCATCCTTTTCTGCTTTCGGCACTCAAGCCATGACATGAGTACCATCAATTGCTCTAATACAATCCTGGCATTACAAGAACTTTAGGCGGCATTGTAATACAACCATCTGATGAAGTACAAGGTAGAGTTTCTCACCTTGAAGAATGGGAACCATCGAGCATTGCAAGTATCTTCGAGGGGGTTTGACCACTAGGTGGCTTGATCATCTCTCCCCTGAGCTCGCCAGTAGCATACCTCACATGATGGAAATAATGGGAAATTGTCTCTGTACATATCCTCCATGTGATGTGAATCACTTTGAACCTCTGGTTATGTCCCAAAACATGAAGAAACAGAGCCACTTGCTCTTCGATAGAGGTGTTGATAATGTCCTTAAGCAAACCCCCTAGACCTTAATGTTTACACAAGATGGTTAAAAGGGGCCCTTCTCATCCTGATCATGGCGATAGCCTCTAGTTGTTGTTGTAGATGTAGTTCAGATTTTCCATCCTCTCTCTGTCGCGCTGCATCATGGGACCATATGTCACTACAGTCATGTTAGTCCTAATAGCCGCACTTCTGTAGATCAAGAACATCCTCGTCCGAATCACAGCGACCAGGGCAATTGCATGGATGATAACCTTCAATTCTTGGCCCTAAACAGAGTGTCATTGCATAAGCACTATAGGTACTACCCTACCTAGGCACTAATCTCATTAGGGAGGAGGCAAGGAAAATGTTCTTACCTTCATGGCTGTAGACGTTGATGATAGCGAGGGAGAAGCCGATGTGGAAGATCTGTGAGGCCTCAGACACTGGAGATAGAGAAGGCATATCAGTCGGTGCCGGAGTGGTCGTAGCAGCTGCTACCGGAGATCTAAATCGGTGTCGCTGCCGCCCAAGAAGAAAATGGGGATGGATTTTTTACCACCGAGTGGTGACAGCCTAAGAGGGAGGTGGGCCTACTTTTCGCGCTATACGCTGCTACAATTCTCTCGTCTCCTTCCATCTCCATGCTGCCGGCGCACGGCGTTACTCCCCTTGCGCTCGCCAGGGCCTGTTCCTGTGGAAATGCCCAAAATAGACATTCCATATGGGCCAAGTTTTGGGCTGTTTTAAAACCCGCACGATGCAATATGTGACAACAAGAACAAGCTCTGAATAACATTGTAGTTTTACTTGTGATATTGTGAAACAAGCCCACGAAAATCTACAAAATACAGGTACCTTTATCCGAAAAACATGATTAGTTGTCTACCACTTCGGCATAAGGAAATTTACAGTAGCATCAAGTAAACTGGCTGTAGACAGTGCAGCGAGAGAATCATTTTCAGGACTAATATCTACTTCTAAAGCAGAGGGAGAGAACTCAAGCTTGACTAGAAGAAGCTATGGGCGCTCTCTCTTGCAGTTAAAGTGCTGCATTTCTAATGGAGAGTGCAACCTACGGTCTACCCCTAAGAATGAAACTCTACTCGAAAGGTGATCATATTGATACTCGATGTCCACTTTGTTATAGATTTTATGAGAATGGAGGCCGCATCTTCTTGATGTGTAAAAAAGTCAAAAACCTGTGGAGAGCTTCTCTACTTGAGCATGTTAGCCTTAATTTAATATATCCTGGCATAACTCAAAAAGGTGTTGGAGGAATTTTTAAAATTGGAAGAGGTGTGCTTGAAGTTCTCTTATAGTTCTGATGGCTCAGAGATATAAGGCGAGCAATGGTGATTGTTAGCAATATTAGGTACTCTCTCCGATCCAAATTAGTTGATTTGGATTTGTCTAGATTCGGATGTATCTAGCACTAAAAAATGTCTAGATACATCCGAATCTAGATAAATCTAAGTCAATTAATTTGGACCATAGTTGTGTCTGTTCCTATTTTATATCCCTTCCGGTGGATTGAGGTTAACCGGCTATATAAACAAGGATGGCGGCCCCTAACTGGGTAAGACACGCCTTAACAAATCACATGGTAGCGACTCTTCCCAAAACACATCTAGATTGATCTCTGTTCTTCGACGATGGACACCTCATCTTCATCCTCGTCATCAGTCGCTCCCTCTCCCTTTGTCGGTGTCAATGTCACCGGAAAGTTGGGCAAGGTAAACTACGTGTTGTGGCAGGCACAGGTTCTGCCCGCATCAGAGACGCATGATACGTTGCAAACGTATCTATAATTTTTGATGTTCCATGCTTGTTTTATATCTACTTTGGAGTATTTTTACACATTTTCTGGAACTAACCTATTAACAAGATGCCACAGTGCCAGTTGCCTGTTTTCTGCTGTTTTTGGTTCCAGAAAAGCCAGAAAATGAATATTCTCGAAATTGGACGGGACAAAAGCCAAAGTCGATATTTTATCGGAAGACTCACGAAGCCCAAAGCAGAGACGGAGGAGGGCCAGGGTCTGGCCACACCATATGGTGGCGTGGGTGACCCCTGGCCGCGCCACCAGGTGGTGTGGGCCCCTTGCACTCCACCGACCTTGCCCCTTCGTCTATATATTGCATCTAGGACGAAAACCCTAAAGAATCGAGCCTCCACCCACGAATTTGCAGCCACCAAAGCCACGTTTTTGCGTCCCCAAGAAGCCATGAAGGAAGGGGGCTAAGGGGCGGTGGTCCCCCATGATACCGGCGGTGGGGAAGGAGTCCCCCACGCCGTCGCCGGCGCCGGCGCCGCCCTCTTCACCATCTCCACCGCCATCTCCATCGCCGTTGCTGATTCCCATGATTATGAGGGAGTAGTTCTTCCTCGAGGCTAAGGGCTCCACTGGTAGCTTTGTGTTCATCTCTCTCTATGCATGATCATATTGTGATCATGAGCTTTGTAATCAAGTAGATCTACCTTGCTACTCAAGTGCTTTAATAGATCTCTGGCTCTCCCCACGTGTGTGAAAGTGATAGCGTGCACACCATGGTGGCACTTAGGCTAGAGATTACAAATACTTGTTATGAGTTATTTTTGGAGTTGGATGTCTCTATGAAATTGTGGTGTCTGTTGGAACCATCTAGCGCTCAAGGTGACAGTGAGGGGTTATCTAGATGGGGAAAGCAAACTTTGAGGAGTGCTGTTATAGCCCTACCATGGATTAGAGTGTCCAACCGGAGAGTAGTTCAAAGTAGTATCATAAAGATAAGATATTTATATGAGAGTGTTCACTAGTGAAAGTATGATCCCTATTTCTAAGCATTGAAACACCATTTGCAATTAGATCTGTTACATGTTTGCTTGCTTCCATCTTTATTTCAGATTGCCTTTAGTCTCTTCCACGCTATCAAGCTATTTTCTGGCACCGTTGTCTTTTATCCATACCACTTGTATTTCACTATATCTTCGCCGAACTAGTGCACCTATACACCTAACAAGTGTATTGGGTGTGTTGGGGACACAAGAGACTTCTTGTATCTTGATTGCAGGGTTGCTTGAGAGGGGATACCTTTGACCACTTCCTCCCTGAGTTTGATAAACCTTGGGTGATCCACTTAAGGGAGAACTTTGTCCCCAAGTTGCGATGAGGTTGTCAATATCGCCGTGTTTTGCAGAAAACAAAGGATTAAACGTATCGAATGGAAAGAAGTAATAGTTTGCAGAAAGTAAACACAAAGCAGTAAACAGTTTATAGATTGTATGTAAAAGACAAGGACCGGGGTCCATAGTTCACTAGAGGTGGCTCTCCTTAAGATAGATAACATGCTGGGTGAACAAATTACAGCGGGGTAATTGACAAACATCGAGAAAGCAATACATGCATATACTAATCATCTTGACTCCTTTGAGACTTGATTGGGCATTACAACATTATACATAGACCGCCATCCAACTGCATCCATGACTAATAATCCACCTTCAGGTTATCATCCGAACCCCCTCCAGTATTAAGTTGCAAGCAACAGATTATTGCTTTACGAACTGCGTGTAAAGTAAGCAATACGATTGTTCTATGAACAAAGGATTGTTGTTTTCTCCCTAGTAGCAACAACACATCTAGTACCTTAGAGATTTCTGTCACTTCCCCAGATTACCAGAGGCATGAACCCACTATCGAGCATAAATACTAACTCTCGGAGTTGCTAGCATCTAGTTGGCCAAGATAGCTACTAACAACGGAAAGCATGCAAGATCACAAATAACAAAGACATGATAGAATCAATAATGAATCTGAAATAGCATCTAAATATCCATCGGATTCCCGCAAACACAACATGCAGAATTACAAATAGATGATCTTGATCATGAACAGAGCTCACAAGATCTAGACATGAAAGCACAAACGAGGAGAACCAGCCATCTAGCTACTACATGGATCCGTAGTCCAAGGATGAACTACGCACGCATCACACTAAAATCTTGCATGGTGATGAAGAAGGCCTCCAGGGTGAATTCCCCTCTCCGGCAGGGTGCCGGGAAGAGCTTCAGATCCCTCTCGATCTAGGGATGGAGATGACGGCGGCTACAGACTCTTTCGTGGATTTTTGATCGGGTACTTAGGGTTTTCGTCCTGAGGGCATCTTATAGGTGGAAGGGGAGGCCGAGGAGGTGCCCGGGCTGGCCACACCACCCCCTGGCGCGGGCCAAGCCTGGCCGCGCGGCCAGGTGGTGTGGCCAGCCTCTGGCCCCACTCCGTCTCGTATTCTGGCATCTGATGACTTCCGAAAAATAGGCACTTTGGCTTTTGTCCCGTCCAATTCCGAGAATATTCATTTTCTGACTTTCCTGGAACCAAAAACAGCAGAAAACAGGCAGCTGGCATTGTGGCTCTTGTTAATAGGTTAGTCCAAGAAATCATATGAAAAGTACTCCAAAGTGTGGACAAAACACAAGAAAGTGGATAAAACCAAGCATGGAACATCAAAAATTATAGATACATTTGCAATGTATCAACATCCCCAAGCTTAACTCCTTCTCGTCCTCGAGTAGGTAAGTGATAAAAAGAAAGAATAATTTTTGAGGTGACATGCTCCATCAAATACTTGATCAAAGTATTTGTAAAACATTCAAAGCTGGGATCAAAGTACTTCAATCATAGCATGAAAGACAAAGTTCTAGCAATGAGACAAAGAAACTATGATGCAACATGAAAAGGTAGAAACAAAAGATTCATGAATAACAATGCTTTGTAAGACGTTTGTTTGTTTCACATAAAGAAAACATAGCATAATAGTATTCAGCTTGTCCCTCATAGAGTAGCAAATATAAATGCATAGGACACCTTCAAAGTTCATAAGAGTGACTAGATACAAATAGTTTAAAACAAGCAATATCAAAGTATGCATCAATCAACTAGTCTTGGGACAATGCACATAGAACTAAGAATGGCCACTTTGCTCTCAAAGTAGGTGTATAAAGATAGAAGGTGGAGACACAATATAATGGTGGAAGAAAGGCCTTTTTATAAAAGGAAGTAGGGATTCAAGTCTCATAAAGAGCTTCCAAAAATTATGGTACTTATAGCTTTCAGCTCTCATTGCCCCTACCATAAGCATCTTGAAGTGATTAAGGTTAAAGTGAACAAACTATGGTATACATGCTTGACTAAGTATAAGTTAGAAATCTCATGTCCCTTGTATACGAGGGCCGCTCCTCATGCTACTCATGTTTAGTCACCGGTAAGTTCTTGTTATTGTAAGTACATGTGTATCATAGAGAACCCCCAACGGGGTACCCCTTGCCCGATGATACGGAAGAATCCCCATATCAAAATGACAAGGCAAGCAGACAACGAGCATCTCAGCAATCTTCTTATTTACCATGGGAATATGGTGCTTTTTTTTTCTCTCTTTCCTCTTTTCATAATCTCATTTTTTTTTCTCTTTTCTCTTTTTTTCTATATAGGACTCTTTTTTTTATAAGAACAATGCTTCATAGACAGCTCATTATGGTTATGCTGTAGATTTCCACCATGTCAGCATGGATTAGACTAGCGGCCCAGACGTTTCTCTAACACATATACATAACTCCATGGACTTACAAGCTCCCCTTTCATTTCACACCGACGACATCCATATACAAAAGAGAATGATATCAACTAGGTACAAGTACCAAGTGCAATGTTGAAAGTGTTCCCCATGACAACATGGTTCTGCTAATCCCCAACAAATAAGTGTAAGCATATACAACATACACGACACAATTGTTCAAGTTTATTAAGGGCAAGAAAAGTAAAGCATGCCATCAAGTTCGTGAGAGCTTTAATCACTAGCTTTCGCATAACAAGATTAATTTGGAAGGTAAACAAAAACATGAATATACTTGGAATAGCATATGCTAATAGGTAGGTATGGTGGACTCTTCGGAATAACTTGGTTTAGGGAGTTGGATGCATGAGTGGAACTCATACTTGATTACGGAGGCTAGCAAAAGACTAGGAGCGACAAACTAAGAGAACAATAATGGCCATAATCATGCAGAGCGACAAAACATCATTGATCAAAGAATAAAGTGATACTACAAGTTGAAAACTAAAGGATCATAAAGGCTACGGTGACTTGAGATAGTCATAACATGGTGTGAGCATGCGCCAAGTCAACACAAATAAAGCATCAAAGGAGAATACCACTATACTATGCTTTAATATGCTAAAACAACGCATGATTCATCCAAGGCACATAAAGAAATCTCAATTGTTTATAACAAGTCATGCTACAGCAAAGAATACTAAGCATAAAGCCAAAATAATATCAAGCATGGCATGACAGAGCATAGGCCACAGTCAAAAAACGAGCTCTTTTTACCACATAAGTATGAGCTTTCCTACTCTTTTCCAAACCAAACCAAACTATTTGAAAACCAATGTATAAAAGAGGGGGTCCAACCAATTTATTCATAAAACTAAGAAAACCAAGCAAACGAAAAACCAAAATGAAAACGAAGAAGAAGACGCTCCCAGAACAACACAACTGTGCATGAAACAATAAAAATGAAGCGTTTGGAAGAAACCTGGTATTTTTATTGATGAAGAAGGGGATGCCTTGGGCATCCCCAAGCTTTGACGCTTGTACTTCTTGGATATTTCTTGGGGTGACACGCGTGGAATCTCCAAGCTTGAGCTTTAGTCCATCCTTCATCTCATTAGTCATTCCTTCCATACACGTGAAATTTTTCTTTCATACAAAACTTCACACAATCTTTATTAGCAACATTAGTGCACTCAAGATAAAAGATCTTAAGGTTCAGTTCTAACACCAAATAAACTTCCATTAGAACACTAGCTACTGTGGCACTTCTCTCAAAAAGCTCAATTCCCCAAAAGAACTCAAAAAGGAACCAACAAGAAGCAAATGCAGAAAATGGCAGAAATCTGTCAAAATAGACCAGCAGGTAAAGACGGATTTTTTAGAAGACCTTATGTTGCTCAAATCAAAAAGTACTGAACTAGCGAAAGTTAGATAACAACCTGGGGCAGAAGCACAAAAATTCACGCCTCAAAAAGTCGTTCAGATATTTTACACGAATTTGTACAGTAAAGCGCAGAAATCTGTTTCAGGACAGCAACTTTCCCAATCATTACTTCTCTCTCATTAGAGGTTACTCTTGGCACAAAAAACAAATAAAAAGGATAAGGATAGGTTATTACAGAGGTAATAACTTCCAAGACTCATCAAAAAAAATTGTGTTATCTCCCAATAAGTAGTTTTCTTTAACGCCTTTAAGTTAGGCATAAGAAGCAAGAAAAAGAATCAAGTGTTCTCAAATAAAGAAGCATTAAGACCAAATTTTGTTTTTATAGGAGAAGCAAAAGAAATATTCTCTCTCTTCTTAGGGAAGTGTTCTATACCTTTCTTGAGTGGGAGTTGATATTTAATGGTGCCTTCTTTCATATCAATAACTAGAAGGATACCCCGTGCATTGCAGCGGATGTCTCTTGAGGTACATTACTTTGTGAATGTAAGAGTATAATAAAATACACAAATATGAAGTTGTGTAACATGATCTAGATGACATTGCAAAGAGAGATGCCAAAATCAAGTGCGCTAGACTACTGGAGGGCGTTAAAAATGTAGCCACATGAATAACGCCACAAAATCTCATATTATGAAACTGGCAGTGACCATACATATTACAGTAGGATGAACTCATAAGGTTCCTAGAGTCCTGCTTGTTGAGGAATTCATCAGGTTCCTCAATCTTTGTATGTATCATACTTCAAAGTTGTAAGAAAATCAACATAATATTCTATATCTAGCTATTGTTGGATAACTAAAGGAACCTGTAAACACAAATAGAGAACTTGGCTAACAGCCTAACACTAAAGTGATGTAGGTTGGTAATTATTAGTAATTTAAAAATAAAACCAACCGACAAATAGGACTATGCGGATCCCAAGAGGTGGATGAAAATAAAATAGTAGAGTGTGGCTACGTAGGCTCACCAACTACAGATTCGGTGGTGTAGCAACACCCAGAAGCACCAAACTGAACTTAATCAGGCAATGCATATAGTGGTCCACACGTTGAATCACAACAGCTAATCACTTATACATCATACCAAACGATAAAAATTTACTCCACCTTGCAACAGTATATAGCTTGATTCATGATTTAGTCATACATACTAAAACCTTGCTTCGACATTATTTGAATCATTCGTATGAGTAAATTCATAAACAATACCTTCTTAAGAGCAAGCAAGTCCCGATACACACTAATTTGAAAATAAAAAATACCCGGAAGCACAACATGATGTCAGTTCAACCTGTGAAGAATATAAGGGAAAAAAGAGATGGATTGCAGTGCATGATGGAATCCCAAACAAAACAAACAGTGAGATATGAGCAGGACGAGGAGCGTGTACCTGTTGAGTGGAGCATAGGGGGCGAGGATGGAGTGATGGAGTTGTGTCTCCAAAAACATAAATTCTAGTCCTTAATTTTCGCAACTGAAAAACGAATTACTAACAACATGGAATCAATCTTCACAACTGAAATACAGACAATAAAAATAGGTGGGAGATGATAATTTGATTCGATAGCAAGGCCTCCAACGCAAGGCCGGCCAGAGGCGACATAGATCGTAAAGTTAAATAGAGTTTGAGTCTTCAAATAGAACATCTAAACTATATTCGGGATTTGCATGAATTCGGTCGGTGAGAATCTGTATGGCTACCATGAAGGGAACTCGGATTGAGTGCCAAGGGTATCATCTTCCTTGAGGGTGACTATCGGGAGCTGTGGCGGCAAGACGAAGCATAATAAGTCAGCGGTAGGCTAGAGAAGGGGGACAATGAGGCACTGATTGGACGTGGTCTTTGAAGACGACTGTGTATCGTCATACTCAAGTTGGGTGGAAGGTGAGGAAACGGAGATGGAGAACTCAATGAAGATATGATCAAGAGCAGAGTGTATCATATAATTATGGCGGCCGTTTTTGTTGAGTCAATTGGAGGGGAAGTTCTGGGGTCTGGGAGCCGGGAAGGTGTCAACCTCACAAACAAAGCAACCACACTTGGTCTTTTTTGTCTCCACGTGCCAGATCATGCGAACATAGAAACAACACATATTAATGGTGAGATGATAAGAATCCAATGGCTATGAATATACGATGACGTGGCTAGGCTGCATGTGCAGATAGACAAACTTGAATGACTCTTAGTGGGGGTCTACTTTATAAGAAGATATAGATGGCACCAACAGTTCTAAGAAAAGGTCTTCCCAAAGTAATAGGACAAGAAGCATTGCATTCAACATCCAAAACATAGAAATCAACGGGGACATGGGCATTGTTAACCATAATAAGAACATCATTAAGACTCCCCATGAGTTTCTTTTTAGCATTATCATCAAGTGGGACATTCAAATAACAATCTTCAAGTGGAGGCAAATCAAGCATATCATAAATCCTTCTAGGCATAATAGAAACACTACAATCAAGATCACATAAAGCTTTGAAATCAAAGTCATTAACTTTCATATTAATGATGGGTTCCCAACCGTCTTCTTATTTTATAGGAATAGAAGCTCTATGTTTCATCTTTTCTTCTTTAATCTTTATGAGAGCATCAGTAATGTGTTTTGTAAAGGCCATGTTCATACAACTAGCATTAGGACTTTTAGCAAGCTTTTGTAGGAACTTAATAACTTCAGAGATATTGCAACCATCAAGATCAAAATCAAATTTATCATCTAAAGAAATAGAACTATTACTAGCCTCAACACTAGTGGTGGTAATAGTAGAAACACTAATGTTTCTAGAAATTTCATCTTCTCTTTCCCACTTAGCATGTAATTCAGCTAATAGTCTAACATTTTCATCAATTCTTACTTGTATAGCATTAGTAGCTGCAAAGGGATTATCATTAGTTTCAGGTTTAGCAACCATTTTATTAATCAATGAAGATTGAGCTTCAGACAAAGATGATATATTTCTTTCAGCATTAGAGAGTTTCAATTGTAAACTAGGAATTTCCCTATTTAGGCTCTCAAGTTGATGGCTAATGTTCTTTAAAATGATAGATTGTTCCTCCATAGTTTTAGTAAATATTTTATTTTGCTCATATTGCATTTGCATGAAGTTTTTAGTGGCTCTTTGAACTTCTAAGATTCTTCCTTCACTAGGTAATCCAGGTTTACCATTATAGCCATAAGTATTATTAGGAGGGTAGGGCCTATAATTGTTGTTACCATAAGCATTGTTGCCAACATTAATATTCCTTATGAAGTTCACATCAACTTGCTCTTCTTGAGCAACCAAAGAGGCTAAACGAACATTATTTGGATCAATATGGGCTTTCCCATTAACAAGCATAGACATAATAATATCAATCTTATCACTCAAGGAGGAAGTTTCCTCAACATAATTTACCTTCTTACCTTGTGGAGCTCTTTCAGTATGCCATTCAGAATAGTTAACCATCATATTATCCAGAAGCTTTGTTGCAGCACCCAAAGTAATGGTCATAAAGGTACCTCCAGCAACAGAGTCCAATAGGTTCCTTGAAGAATAGTTCAATCCTGCACAAAAAGTTTGGATGATCATCCAAGCAGTCAGTCCAAGAGTGGGACAATTCTTAACCAAAGATTTCATTCTTTCCCAAGCGTGAGCAACATGTTCATTATCAAGTTGTTTAAACTTCATTATTTCACTCCTCATAGATATAATCTTAGCAGGAGGATAGTATTTTCCAATGAAAGCATCTTTGCATTTAGTCCAAGAATCAATACTATTCCTAGTTAAGGAATTCAACCATTCTTTAGCTTTTCCTCTCAAAGAGAAAGGAAACAATTTCAGCTTAATAATATCACCATCTATATCCCTATGCTTTTGCATCTCACAAAGTTCAACAAAGTTATTTAGATGGGAAGCGGCATCTTCATTACCAATATCAGAAAATTGTTCTCTCATAACAAGATTGAGTAAAGCAGGTTTTATCTCAAAGAAAGTATCTTCAGGCACAGGTGGAGCAATAAGTGTGCTCATAAAATCATTGTTGTTGGTGCTAGTGAAGTCACACAACTTAGTGTTTTCAAGAGTACTCATTTTTTTTGGGTTTTCAAATAAGAAAGGAAACTAGTAAAACTAAATTTTTTGTGTTTTTGATAAAGAAACAAGCAAACAAAGCAGAAAGAAACTAAGAAAAACAAAAACAACAAAGTAAAGAGATTGGTTATGAGGGACTCCCCTTGTGAAGATGTCCTTGACTCCCCGGCAACGGCGCCAGAAAAATGCTTGATGGCTCTGTGTATGGCGCCAAAAAATTACTGGAGCGTGGTTGATGTAGAGCTCGTTGGGAACCCCAAGAGGAAGGTATGATGAGCACAGCAGTAAGTTTCCCTCAGTTATGAAGCCAAGGTTTAATCGAACAAGTAGGAGCAAGGAAACACCCCAAAGGTGTTGCTAGCTGAGCCTTGGCAGGGCGCACTACCGGTGCTAGTAGCAACGTGGAGACCTGCACAACACAACCACATAACTTTGTCCCCAACTTGCGATGAGGTTGTCAATCTCACCGTGTTTTGCGGAAAACAAAGGATTAAACGTATTGAATGGAAAGAAGTAATAGTTTGCAGAAAGTAAACACAAAGCAGTAAACAATTTATAGATTGTATGTAAAAGACAAGGACCGGAATCCATAGTTCACTAGAGGTGGCTCTCCTTAAGATAGATAACATGCTGGGTGAACAAATTACAGCGGGGCAATTGACAAACATCGAGAAAGCAATACATGCATATACTAATCATCTTGACTCCTTTGAGACTTGATTGGGCATTACAACATTATACATAGACTGCCATCCAACTGCATCTATGACTAATAATCCACCTTCAGGTTATCATCCGAACCCCCTCTAGTATTAAGTTGCAAGCAACAGATTATTGCTTTATGAACTGCGTGTAAAGTAAACAATATGATTGTTCTATGAACAAGGGATTGTTGTTTTCTCCCTAGTAGTAACAGCACATCTAGTACCATAGAGATATGTCACTTCCCCAGATTACCAGAGGCATGAACCCACTATCGAGCATAAATACTAACTCTTGGAGTTGCTAGCATCTACTTGGCCAAGATAGCTACTAATAACGGAAAGCATGCAAGATCACAAATAACAAAGACATGATAGAATCAATAATCAATCTGAAATAGCATCTCAATATCCATTGGATCCCCGTAAACACAACATGCAGAATTACAAATAGATGATCTTGATCATGAATGGAGCTCACAAGATCTAGACATGAAAGCACAAAGGAGGAGAACCAGCCATCTAGCTACTACATGGATCCGTAGTCCAAGGATGAACTACTCACGCATCACACCGGAGGCTTGCATGGTGATGAAGAAGGCCTCCAGGGTGAATTCCCCTCTCCGGCAGGGTGCCGGGAAGAGCTTCAGATCCCTCCCGATCTAGGGATGGAGATGACGGCGGCTACAGACTCTTTCGTGGATTTTTGATCGGGTACTTAGGGTTTTCGTCCCGAGGGCATCTTATAGGCGGAAGGGGAGGCCGAGGGGGTGTCAGGGCTGGCCACACCACCCCCTGGCGCGGGCCAAGCCTGGCCGCGCGGCCAGGTGGTGTGGCCGGCCTCTGGCCCCACTCCGTCTCGTATTCTCGCATCTGATGACTTCCGGAAAAATAGGCACTTTGGCTTTTGTCCCGTCCAATTCCGAGAATATTCATTTTCTGACTTTCATGGAGCCAAAATTAGCAGAAAACAGGCAGCTAGCACTATGGCTCTTGTTAATAGGTTAGTCCAAGAAATCATATGAAAAGTACTCCAAAGTGTGGACAAAACACAAGAAAGTGGATAAAACCAAGCATGGAACATCAAAAATTATAGATACATTTGCAATGTATCAAAGATCGCCGCCGAGAAGGACGACAAGGACATCCAGGTTCCTAACACTTGGTACGGTCCCAGGGTGGCTCAGGACAAGCAGGTTATGAGCTTCCTTGTCACTTCCCTTTCAAGGGAGGTCATGCCGCACGTCGCAACGACAAAGATGGCACAAGAATCTTGGGACACCATCCAGGACATGTACTCGGCGAAGTCTCGCGCCAACACCGTCAACACACACATCACCCTCGCCAATGCCGAAAATGGCAACAAGTCCATGGTGGAGTACATCACCGAGATGAAGACCCTAGAGAACGACATGATCGCCGCTGGCAAGGTTCTTGATGCAGAAGACATGGCGGCATACATCCTTGCCGGCCTCGACTATCACTACGATGGTGTTGTCACCACGATCGGCGCCAGGGTCGAACCCCTCTCTGTAAGCGAACTTTACTCGCAGCTTATGTTCTATGAGCATCACCAGGCACTTCGTCACGCCCTGTCAGTCCTCGGTCAATGACGCGATGCACGATGGTGGTCGCGGCCGCTTTTGGGGACGCGGGCATGGAGATTGTGGCAGCTTCGGCCGCGGCTGCAATGCCCCAGGTGGGGGAAACAATGGAGGAGGAGGATGCCACGGCAACGCAAATGTACTTGATTGTGGAAACTACAATAATGGTGTGCAACGCCCTCGCTGCCAGCTGTGCAATGTGATGGGCCACGTCATCAAATACTGTTGGTACCATTATGATGAAGATTTTGTCCCTAGGGAGAGGACTGCCAACTACAACAACAATGACGGCAATGGCAATTGGCTCATCGACTCTGGTGCCACCGACCACATCACCGGAGAGCTAGAGAATCTCAACATCCACGACAAGTACTATGGAAATGACCAAGTCCACACCGCTAGCGATGCGGGCATGAATATTAATCGCATTGGTCAAACTACAATTCAAACTCATGATCAAAATGTACATCTCAAAAATATTCTTCATGTATCTGATGCTAGCCAAAGTTTAATTTCTACACATCATTTAGCATGTGATAATGATGCCTTTGTTGAAATTTATCCAAAATTATTTTGTATCAAGGATCAGGTCACGAGGAGAATTCTGCTAGATGTTCCATGTAGGGTGGTCTCTATCCTCTACCTTCATCTTCTTTGTTTAAGCAAATTTATTGTGCCTTCAAGCCATCCCATGATAGGTCATATAGCCGTTTAGGACATCTAGTATATTCCATCGTTCAACAAGTTGTTAGCAAAAATAAACTCCCATGTTCCGATGAGAAAAATAATGAGTCTATTTGTGATGCATGTCAAAAGACAAAGATGAAGGAGATACACCGTAGAGGCAAATAATAAAGGGGATTATTATCATATCTGATTAGTTCATAATAGTTTTATATCATGCTATAACTGTATCAAGCGGAAACATTGATACACATGTGGTATATAACAAACCAAAGGTCCCTAGTAGGGTCTATTCAACTAGTTCATTGGGCAGTTGATGATAAAGGTTTTCTAATCATGGTGCATTTATGCCAACTGACAACGAAGTCATATATGATGTGATGGACATTACCCACAGATGATTATTGCAACACGATCATGTCACAAAGTTCACAGTTGTAATTGCCAAAACAAAGTGTCCTAATCCTTAGACCGTAATATCATATTTAATCACTATCACCCGAGGCTGCTTTAACTGCATCAACCATCATGAACATAACTGGGTGACTATAAAGATGTATGTTGGGTAATCCAGAGGGGAATTTTGAGGTGTATGTATCGAGATTAGGATTTGTTCTCCTGTGTGATGGGAAGATATACTGGGCCCACTTGCTGAATTACATCCATAAGTTGCACAGTGTATGACTAGGTCATGGGGATGGAATATCACGAGAATGAGTAAAAAAATACTTGTTGGAAATGAGACTGAATGAGGTATCATGATACCGATGATCAGATCTCGGACAAGTCAGTATTGAAGTAACAAGGGAATTAGATTTGGTGTTTATGGTTTGACACAAAGGTGTTTCATGGAATGCATAGGGGTCATTATGGGCATCTTTGTCCCGCTAATGATCATTGATCCGAGATCGTCTCGATCATGTCTGTGCCATTCCCGAACCGTAAGGTAACACACTTAAGGGCACTACGACGCCTGGAGATCGTTCTGTAATATGGAATCATTGAAGAGGGAAACCGAAAGTGTTCCGCATAGAAAACCAGAATCTTTACAAAGAGGATCCGAAGATGTTCGGAAGAAGAAGGAAAAGGACCGAAAGGTGTTTCAGATAACTAGAAATTTATAATATGCATTTATATATGTTAATTATGAATTAATATATATTAAAAAATTAAATTAATATTTATGAGGCAACTTCCTCTACAGGGGTAAAACCCTGGAGGGAATCGACCCAGACGGACGCCACCCTGGAGGACAGCCAATAAGCCGCAGCACTGTCGCTGGGCACAGGCCGGCCCAAGCGGACATGCGGGCGAATGGGCGCTAGGCGCCATGCAGGCGACATGCAGCCAACCTTCACTGGCGAGCCAGGGGCCAGCCAACCCACCCGGGCGCAGGCGTGTGTGCTGGCGAACCGGTGTATGGTGGGTCGCGCCACGGCCCACCCGACCGTTGCCTCCCCTCTGTAGGCCCCGTACGCGGGTGGCCCAACTGAGCTGCTACTGGGCTGGGCGCTGGTTGGCCCACTCGGTCACCCTAGCTGGCCTAGCAGGCTGCCTCCTCTCCCCTGTTTCCTTTGCCTATTGTTTAGACCCACATGTGAGAGCACTTGGGAAGAGTACACTCTTTTCTCCTATATAAAGGGGTGTCCATGGGTGGGAATAAACACAACACTCCAATTTCTCTAAGGCAATTTTCTTAGAGGATAATCTCTCTCTCTCTCTCTCTCTCTCTCTCTCTCGTCGCCTTTGCGATGGCATGGTCCATGGAAGGACTTTACACGCAAGGACAACAATGCCACGACACTCTATTGTGTTGTAGTGATTCTAGATAGGAGATATACTTCCAGAATCTCGGAAGGGATCAGAGACCTAGAGTCGTCGTCTTGCACCGTACGTGTGCGATACCTTGGGGGTGCTGCCACTTGTGGCACCGCACCGTCGTATGAGGACCTGGACAATGGGTGACTTGCGAGGAGCTTCGTGACCTTGAGGTCGGATAGGTGCGACTATATCATCCACGTTCCTATATGAGCGTTATACGCTTACGGCCTACAAATGTATGTTACTGATGTCTCCCTATGTTACTGCATTGCTTCTTAGATAGATCCTAGTTAGGTGTGTTCCTGTGTGCTAAAGTTTTTGTTGCCTGCCATGGAACCCCTTCAAAAGAGTCATCAATTGCCTTACTCTAGATCTACTAGTGTGACACATCACCCATTAGAATTGATTTATTCATATGTATGGGGCTCTGGCTCAGGTTCTTTTGGTCGCAAAAATTAGTATGTGAGTTTCATTGATGATTTTAGCAAATACACTAGGATCTATTTGATCAGACATCATTCTGAAGTTTTCAATATCTTCCATGAATCCCAATACCTTGTTAAACAGCGCTTTAATAGAAAAATCATACTATTCGGTCAGATAGGGATGGAGAATATGAACGCCTCAATTCTCTTTTTAAACAATTTGGTATTACACACCATGTGTCATGTCCACATGCACACCAACAAAATGAATCTGCAGAATGCAAACATCGACGGATTGTCGAGGTAGGACTCTCACTTCTTGCACATGCATCCATGCCTCTTAAATATTAGGATGAAGCCTTCATAGCCGCTGTCTATCTCAGAAATCGTCTTTCCACTAAACTTCTCCAATTTTCCACCCCACTCGAGGTGTTAGAAAAAATTAATAGACTATGCATCTTTGCGCACTTTTGGTTGTGCATGTTATCCAAATCTTTGACCATTCAATGCCAAGAAACTTGAATTCCGATCCAAACACCGTACTTTTCTTGGGTATAGCAATATTTACAAGGGTTTTAAATGCCTAGATATCTCCACAGGCCGCATCTATATTTCATGTGATGTGGTGTTTGATGAAACATTGTTTCTGTTTTCTTTCTTACATTCCAATGCAGGTGCACATCTAAAATCGGAAATACCCCTTCTTCCATCCCACTTGTTAAATCCTAGACAATTTGATCACGGGGAGAACCTAGTAGTGCTAATCCAATTGTGGTTAATATTCCTATAAATCCTGCTAACCAAATTATTGAGTCTACAACATCTGATCGGGAAGAAAATGGTGGAAATTCGGACCAGAACGGCGTCCTACATCCATATTGCATGGGTGCACGAGAACCAATAGTCATGACACGGAGACCTATGGCCCAACGCGCGTGACCACCGCGTCCGGTGCAGCTGGCCCTCCTGGACACGGCGACACGCCAATCACGAGTGGACACGCAGCCCCGACAAACCGACCACGAGCAGGCAGGCGAGCCCCCGACACGCTCTCCTGGAGGATCTTCTGCATCGGATCCTCCTCCACATGGAGGCCATATGAATTCATCTGGATATATTGCGGCATCAGACACAGTGAATTGCTCCGATCCCTAGGTGAATTTGGATGGATCTCTTGGATCAGGTGCCGTGGGACCCTCTAGGGCCCAAACTAGTGTTGCGGCTACGCCTGCACCACCACATCGTATGACAACACGCCTACAAACAGGTAAAATTGACAGAAAAAAATATATCGCTAGAACAGTGGTCAAGTATGCAAATCTCACCAACACGGGAGAACCTAGTGATCTGACAGATGCTTTCAAAAATAAAATGGAAACAAGCTATGGATGAGGAATATGTAGCTCTTATGGAAAACAAGACTTGGCACCTAATTCCAATTAAGAAGCTGGCAAAAATATAATTGACTACAAAATCAAACATAGGGCAGATGGTAGCATAGATAGATACAAAGCTAGATTAGTTACAAAAGGCTTTAAGAAGATATATGAAATTGACTATGAGGACACGTTTAGTATTGTAGTAAAGGTAGCAACCATTCGTCTTGTTTTATCCATTACAGTATCTAGGGTGGAGTCTTTGCCAACTAGATGTGAAGAACGCGTTTCTCCATGGCGTTCTATAAGAGGAGGTCTACATGAGGCAACCGCCAGGGTATGAAATTAAAGGGAAGTCTCGCTATATCTGCAAACTTTATAAAGCACTGTATGGGCTTAAGCAAGCCCCAAGAGCTTGGTTTTCACCATGCAGCATGAAGCTTCAAGCATTGGGTTTTCATCCATCTAAAGCTGACACATCATTGTTCTATTACTCCAAGGGAAATATTTCGGTTTTTGTACTTGTTTATGTTGATGATATAATTGTTGCAAGCTCATGTCATGATGCAACTACAACACTTCTTCATGATCTAGAGAAGGATTTTGCACTAAAGGACTTGGAAAATTTACATTACTTCCTAGGCCTTGAAGTCAAGAAGATAGGAGATGGCATATTATTGATGCAAGAGAAGTACACAAAGGATGTACTAAAAAGAGTGGGCATGACAGGTTGCAAACCCAATAACACTCCCATGTCAACGAGTGAAAAGATTTCAGATCATGAAGGTCATCCTCTCACAATAGAAGATGCTACAAGGTATAGAAGTATTGATGGTGCCCTATAATACTTAACTCTAACTTGGCCAGATATTTCATTTGTTATCAATAAAGTATGTAAATTTTTACACTCTCCAACCACCTCACATTGGACTGATGTGAAAAGGATACTGAGATATCTCCATGATACATCTAATGTTGGATTAAAATTCAAAAAGTCTTCTTCCATGTTGGTCAGTGCCTTTTTTGATGTAGACTAGGCAGGATGTCTAGATGACATCAAATCTACAGGAGGCTTTGTAGTATACCTTGGTTCAAATATAATTTCCTGGAGTGCTAGAAAGCAAGAAATAGTCTCAAGGTCGAGTACAGAAGGAAAATACAAAGCCATGGCCAATGCCACGGCTAAGGTAATGTGGGTACGAACTCTCCTCATTGTTAAAGATCCAACATCCTCAAGCAGCTCAATTATGGTGTGATAACATGGGGACAACATATCTTTCAGCTAACCCAATATTTTATGCTAGAACTAAACATATTAAAGTTGATTATCATTTTGTGAGAGAACGAGTAGCACAACAGTTGCTAGATATCAAGTTCATCCCAACAGGAGATCAAGTTGCAGATGGATTCACTAAACCTCTTTCAGTGCGACAACTACAAATATTCAAGAACAATCTTAACATAGATAATTTATAATTGAGGGGGTGTGTTAGCAACATTAGGTAGTTGTGTATGTTCCTATTTCCTGTATCGCAATATGTACAACCGAAGCAGATTATGAGGTATCGGTTTAGGAGATAGGTATTGTAAGCAACCTTGATGTATATCTTTTCTGATGGATTGAGATTAATTGGCTATATAAACACGGGGGGTGACCCCTAACCGGGTAAGACACGCCTTAACAAAATCACAGTGATACTAATAGACAAATTATCCTCTTCTATTAGCTATCACTTAACCGATTATTTATCATAACCTGTTTCCGCTAGTATGATTGCCAGGACGTGAGCCTCGGTCTGAATAGGATACAATGGTTGTTTGTGGAGAATAAGCAAACCTATGGAAGGAGATAGGGACTGGGAGGATACGGACGGGGATAGAAGGGGGAGTTTGATACTTTATTTCATTTTTTGTTCGATACCAGCTATGGTTGCTTCACTTAATATCTCCAACCAGGCACATGCCAAAGCTCACCTGGGTCTTGGCTCATGATGAACAAGCCCAAAGCAGCTAGATGGACGGGCATGACATTACTAGTCCCCCAAGAAACATAGCTTTCCCCTAAGGAACGGCTTGTTCAGGTTGTCACACATGGTAGCTCCAGCTTTGGCATTGAGATCCTCTCACTAAAGGAACAAGTTAAGACACCGAAGGCCAGATGATATGCCGACGGCTATTTGTAGGGCCGTTAGCGTAGGCCCAGATGCGGCACCGCCCAGAAAACAGGTCGTCAATCTAAGTTTGCCGTCGGTGTATGATAGGATAGGCTGACGGCAGCCGTAGGGGCCTAGCCTTAACGGCAAAGTGATGGTATTACCCTACACCGACGGCTCAGCTCGGCATAGCTTTTTTTCCCTTTTTGCCATATTAATCCTAGAAAAGTTATAAGTAAAATCATTCTAATTCAGAAAAATACAAATAATATATTGAAATTTGCGAAAATAAGATCGATCTATCTAAACTCAAATATTACACATTTATGTTGAATAACAATTAAGTAAAACAATACATATAATTCCGTATAACATATTTTATATTTTCCGAATGCCAAAAAGGGGTACTTTGTGAAGTAAACACCAAATGAAAGTTTCAGAATGGTACCATCCCATTTTTTTTAAATACTATGCCACCTTGCATGGACAATGTCTCAGCCGAGTATCTTAAACCTTTTCATCCACCCCTCGTGAAACAGACAAATTCCTACTAAATCGGCAGGAAGTGGGTCAGATTTTGCGAAAAATAAGATCGATCTATCTAAACTCAAATATTACACATTTATGTTGAATAAAAATTAAGTAAAACAATACATATAATTCCGTATAACATATTTTCTATTTTTCGAAGCCAAAAACGAGGTATTTTGTGAAGCAACCACCAAATGGAAGTTTCAGAATGGTACTATCCCATTTTTCAAAAATACTATGCCACCTTGCATGGACAATGTCTCAACCGAGTATCTTAAACCTTTTCGTTCATCCCTCGTAAAAGAGACAAATTCCTACAAAATCGGCAGGAAGTGGGTCAGATTTGAACTATATGTACATGATCTGATGATCATGATTTTTTGAAAAAAATCATTTTTAGATTCACAATATGCTATTTTATCAGAGATCTACTGCAAGTTTAGCGAGGCTCGAACCCGAGTTAAGAATCTTCATAGCTACCATTTTGATCATAGTTTGAAACGGACATAACAAATTCAACAACGATCCAAACAATGTAAAATTTTCGCGTGGTGTCATAATGTGACATAGTTGCAAGGAAACAAACTTAGAATATTCCAAATATATCAAAAAAAACCTTCTAAAAAATAAGCTATCATGTTCGAGGTTTCATGGTTTTTAATCCAAATGACCAATGTTATGGCTAGAATCGTGGCATAGTTTGTGATAATATTTTTATATTGTGCACACATGTGCATCTTAAGATAGCGAATAATATTGTAAGAAGGAAGTTTTCCTTTTCGTCGCACCAAAGCACCATTTTTATTTTCCGAGTGTCAAAAATGAGGTGTTTTGTGAAATAAGCACCAAATGAAATTTTCAAAATGATACCACCCCATTTTTCAAGCCAACGAGGGATTACACCGATGACAACCGTCAGCATAGCCTACGACAACAGTATAATAGTCTTTTACCAACGGCAACTGGCTGTCCACGTAGCGATCTGTTCCTGTAGTATCTAGCACATACAGTTATCATGCCAACACCACAACTCACAAGACCCAACATATATCGAGCAAGGTTCTCTACCCCGCCCCTCCCAGCAATGAGCATGTTCGTCACTTCGTACTAGAGGCCAGGATACTCAATTTTCCCATAGTTTACACGAATAATTTGAACTGAAAATCGAATGCACATATATGTTATGTGTTATTGCTACATTTGCTTTTGTACATATATTATCTATAATCTTAAGCCTGAGCAAAAGCTAGGCCTCTCAGGCCATCCGTCGCGCACACTGAAGCTGTCTACCGCGCATGCTGCCGCTGCCTATGGGTCCCTCGGTGTTTGGGTCGCCCGCCGCTTCCTCTCTCCTCTCTAATCACATCGCCTCACTCTGTTATCTCCGCTTCAGATCGCATGACAAACGCCTCCAGTCACCGGCCACCACGATGGGCGGCTATACCCCTGTTCTCCTGGCCGGATCCCTGCCCGAGTTATGAAGAAAGGAGGTCGACCACGCTGGAGGCGGAACAGTTAGGTCTGCATCGAGATAGGTGGCCGAGCAAGACGCGCGGCGAGCAGGGCTGGAGGCCCTCCGGCGGGTGGGATAGAGGGTGTTTGCCATGGAGGAGTGACGTGCCTCCAACGGGCACCGAGGGGGAGGGTGCGGGCCTGGGCAGTACGACCACGAGGGTCGTCTCGGTCTCTCTCTTCCTACGAGGTTTTCTATCGCCGCCCCGCCCAACTCTGGAACCTACCTCCGTGCATCTGCTCCACCCCCTCTCATATCTAGACGGGAAGCCACTCGGGTCTTGCTCACTATCCTGATGCCTCCCCCCCCCCCCCCCCCCCGGTTTTCTGTCTAGGCGCGGGTTTAGAGATGTTCGACGAAATGCTAGATAGGTACCATGGTTCTTCGAATATGATGATTTGTGAGCATGTGCGTGCAAACTGGTATGCTTTTGCAAGTGTTGGTGATTTACCTTGCTTTGCTGTTTTTTTTAAAGGAACAACAATTCCAAATTTTCAAGTGGTAAAGGAGAAGATCACTTGAGATTCTCTCCGATGAAGAGCTCCTCCATGGCAGAGTTTCCTGCAAGGAGGTTCCTTTTTGGCCTACTCTCTCACGAGTCATCTCACATATTTCCTTTTATTTCACCTTTTTTATTGCCTCTTTGTATTTGCGTAAAATTGCAGCTACTCCTAATAATTTCCCTCTATTTGTTTGGCATGGTAGGTTTTGCAGCCAGGTTCTGACCGGCTAGACAGTGCCAATGGATGAGGTATGGCAATATTATTTGGTATTTTTTCATTGCAAACATAATGAGTACATTCATCTTGCTTCTGATTAATAGGAAATGTTGAGCCGAGAAGTGAGAATATTATTGTGTGCACTTTTTCTTAAATCACTTTGCTGGTCCCGACACCTTTAGGATTCTATTTCAGACTAAAGTAAGGAATGCCCATTTGATCAATTTGATTCTCCATTTATTTTTGCCTTCTACTTCATGTGTTAATAAGTGTTGATTGTCTATTGCAATATCATCGCTAGCTTGCCTTAATAGCTCATGTATGGGATTAAGATTGTGTGGTTGATGGCCAAAATAGTCGGTCGGTATCAGCTTAGTGTATGAATTAATAAGAGATGGGATGTAGATGTTGAATAAAGTAATGAAAAAACACTAGCATATGATCGGTTAGTATTGGTGTTAGTTGTTCTCTTATAATATCAGATCTTGCAACATTAATAAAATCGTAATGCAATGGTATATTATATTCTCCGTATAATCTTTTTTGAACTCCCAGTTTTGTTAAATCCCTTGGATCTTGCTTCCTAATATCCGGTTTATAATATTGGGCTTCCTAATCAATATTTTCATGTTTTTTAGCTCTGCATTTCCCCGTTCCACCTTTTGATTGGTCCGCCATGGTCTTCTAGGTAGCTATAAGAAGTTTTATGTATCTACATGTGCATACCCATTTAGTATCTCGCTTCTAATTTTAAAAGCGAAGTGGCAAGGTAAAACATTAATATACTTGATTCTTAGATGTTACCTCGCTTCTAAATTCAGTAACTCTCTATAATACTCTCTATAATATACTTGATTTTTATATGTTTTACCTCGCTTCTAAATTCGCTTTAGTTCTTATATTGTGCCGAGGGCTTAAGCCTATGTAACTGTAACATTATTAGGATGTTTATTGTTTCTTGACCATTGGCTCCGCTTGTCACCTCGCTCTTGTCTGTACACTTGGCCTCAGCTCCTTTGTGACAAGCACCTCCATCAACACCGTGTACGCCCGGTGCGTCTACCAGTTAATTGCATGGTAGGATTGTTTTAAAATTTTCCTTCGTGCCTGCAGTAGGAATAGTATGATTTTTTTTAACAAACCTGCAGTTTGCTATAGTTGCCATGTTATCTGCTCCTCTTCACACCTTAGTTAAAGGATTCAGTAGCAATCATGTTATTTATCAAATCATTTATTTCTGACTGGTGATAATACTAGCTTATTTTAGTCTCTGAAATGCTTAAAACATTTGTCCTAAACTCATTACAGTAGTTTTTGGTAATTCTGGTTAAAGCATAAAAATGCAACAACCCCACAACTGAATGATGGATCTCTCGCTATTCATATTGATGGTAAGTAGATTAAGTATGCGATTTCCGGTCATGTACATTGTGTGTATAGTACTATGACTTTGAATACCAACCAAGATAAAAAAAAATATACTCAAAATCTTCAAATTTTGTATGTAATTTTTTTAATTGAAGAAACTTTGTTAAGCTATGATATGTACTCACAATCTTCCGATGTCATGTACTAGTTGTTTTAGATTCTATGATATACAATCCACTGTTTTTTGTTTGCAAGGTATTTGTGTGTTTCCTTTTGTTGTGCGTTGTGCGCCATGTCCCTTCTTAGTTGCTCTATGGTGAGGCAACTGTGATATAAAAATTGTGATGTTTGGTTTTGGGATCTTCTTACTAAACCATAAAAGTAGCACGCACGTTAAAAACTACTTGTCAGTCGATAGGGAGCTGCCAAAAAAATCATCACTACTTGTTTCATGGCCCTAAAATACTGGTACCTTCCAACTACAATATCGCATTTTTTTGTTTTAGCTTTAGTGTGTTCCCATTGATGAGCGCGACAACGGTATTGTGTTCTTCGAAGGTCAAGGATAGTTACTAAGTTTAATCGTAACTTTCGGACAATAATATTATGGGTGACTTACCAAATCTTTGTTGCCAAATTTTCCGTGCCTAGGCCATCTTTTCTTCTATTGTTGATGCTCGTAGCAGAGGTGAAAACAAATAAATTGGCACGCTAGACGATTTTGGGATCCCCCTCACAATGAAACAAGTATGCTATCTCATTAGTTCTAAAAACCAGAGAATGCCCATTAAATTTTTACTGTCTTTATGATAATATAGTACTTACATTAGTTCCTAATATAGTATGTATATTTTGATTTAGAATTTTGCATAGGCAATACAAAATGATATTTTTTTTATATAGAAATTATCATGGTAGTTTGTTGAGGCTCTCCCTCCTCTTTGACTCTGAAAGGGAGAAGCGCTGCAGCCGAGCTCGCATGGAACATCTATCCAATATAGTTGTAGCCTCAACTCTGCTCGACCTTGCTGCATTTGACCCTCTTGCAAGTAATCCCACTTCTCTCTTTGTTTCCTTGAATGGTTTGCCGTTGCGGTCTAAGTGATGTACACGGGAATAGAGGGTTATTACCTTTTTTTAAAAATTGTTCGGCACCTGTGACAAGTTGACAACATCCTGGGTTGTAATGGTTTGCCAAAATTAATCCCCAAACCTTCTCATTTTGTTTGTGTGATTTTTTTGGAGAAGTACATGTGTGTTCTATCTTCTTGCTTTATTTGTCTGCTCTTTATTTTCTTTTTCGGTTTGTTCACTACGCGATAAGAGAGATGAGTGTGCCCTCAAGTTCAAACAATATGCTACACTATTTATTCATTTGAGAGACAATACATGTTTTAATCATACATATTTTGAAGGAAATATGCCCTGAGAGGCAATAATAAAGTTGTTATTATATATTCCTTATATATATGATAGATGTTTATTTTACATGCTAGAATTATATTGATCGGAAACATCAATACATGCGTGTTTAATAAACAAAAAGGGTTTCTAGTTATGCCTCTCGTATAGACTAGCTTGTTGATTAACAAGATGATCAAGGTTTCCTGATCATGGACATTGGATGTTGTTAATAACAAGGTCACACCATTGGTGGAATGATGTGATGAACATTCATCCGAAGTATAGCATTACAATCAAGTCATTATGTTTATATTGCTATAACATCATACGAAGTAATTTTTATCCTTAGACCATGAGATCATGTTAATTGCTAACACCGGAAGAGTATCTTGATAACATTAAACGTCACACCGTAACAGGGTGACTATAAAGATGGGTTCAGTACTACGAAGGTGTTATGTTGAGGCTCATGGATCAAGAGTGGAATTTGTCAATCTATATGACGGATAAATATACTCTGTCCCTCTCGGTGATATCACATTAGGATAGCTTGCAAGCAAGTGATATGATCACTAGAATGTTATATCACGGGAACGAGAAAAGAGTACATGTCGGTAACGAGATCAAACTAGGTATGGAGATACCGATGATCGAATCTCGGACATGTAATATATCAAGAGACAAAGGGATTTAGTTACAAGCGTTAAAGGTTCTCACGATCACAGAAGTCATCGTTGAATGTGTAGGAGTCAGTACGGATCTCCAGGTCCCGCTGCTGATTATTGATCGGAGAAGGGTCTCGATCATGTCTGCATTATTCGCGAACCGTAGGGTGGCACACTTAAGAGTTACCGGACACCATTTTGGAGCACATATGTTTCAGACGAAAGAATTGCAAAGCGCGGGAATTGTTTCAATAGAAACCGGAAATTGTTTCGCGTGAAATTGCAGAAGGTGGTTCTGCATGTGATATTGAAATATTGCAAGGGGCTATATGTGAATGTTTGTTAATTAAAGTAATTAACAAAATTATGAATAAATTTAATAAAAAGAGTTTTATTAAATGAGAGAGCATTAAATTTCTCATTAAAGTGGAGACTTTAAAAGGGAATGTGAAGAGGCATTTTAATGTGGAGGGGTTACCAGCACATGAATGGGGAAGGTGAGGGGTCACCCCCCATGCGCCGGCCATGGAGAGAGGGGGCACCCCCCCCTCCTCCTATAAAAGGCCACCCATTCCCTCCTTCATCCTCACACCTCCTTGTGAAGGATCTCTCTCCCCCTCTAGAATTATTCCCCCATGGTCTCGGATTAGCGAGATACATGTTCCCGGTGGCATTTCGTCTGGAAGAAGTTGCTTTTTCCGCTGGATCGCTGGAGCGAGGAGGTAGAGGTTGTCCGGTGGCTTGAACGTGTGTGCGAGTGCGGATGCGCTGCTGAGTTGCGGCGCTCGGACTTCCTCACGATCTTGAGATCGGCAAGTGTACGACTATATCAACCACGAGTTCCTACTCGTTAACAAAGCTCGTTGTCTACGAGGGTAAGTTCTCGTTGGATGTATGTCCACCCGTTGCTTTGTACCTAGTAGACAGATCTTGGCGTGTAGTTCACACCATAGGAAATTTTTTGTTTTCTATGCTGCGGACCCAACAGTGGTATCATAGCCTGCTCTATGCGTAGGTGCTTAGCACGGGTAGTACACATATGTTGATATGTGGGCGATGATGATCATGTTATTGCATCTTCTATGTATTTTGGATATTGGTGGCATAGTGGGATGAAGCGGCCTAGACCAACCTTACATGTCATCGTACATGAGACCGGTTCCACGACTGACATGCAACTTGTTTTGCATAAGTGGCTGGCGGGTGTCTGTCTCTCCTACTATAGTTAATATCTGATTTACAACGAGTTGCTAATAACTTAGTTATCCTCATTGTGGTTCATATTCGTAGGTGAGAACGGTTCTATCTCCGAAAGCCCTAAGCCACGTAAAACTTGCAATTGATAAATTAGAGGTGTCTAGTTTAGATCGTTGCTGGGATAGTGTATCGATATGGTATTGTTGTAAGTAGATGTATGGTAGATACTCTTACAACACAGTCAACGTGTAAGTTCCATAGACCTTGGCCTTACACACAAAGGAATGATAGAGATCATACCACGATGCAAGTGATAGAGATCAAATGCATGGACCATATCATCTCACTTTACACATTAGATGTTAGCATCTTATACTGCTAGTTTGGCGCGTTTGGTAGAATTATAATATGATCCCTCATTTAGATATCAAGATAAAAATGTGTTCTTCCTTGAGTATGCACCGTTCTATGGATCGTGTTTCGAGACATCATGTGATGATCGGGTGTACTCGAATCTACGCTTTCATAGGAACGGGTGTAAGACAGTTTTACACACGCGAATACTAAGGTTCTTACTTGGCGAGCCTAACATGTACATACATGGCCTCGGAACACGGACCGAAAGGTTAAGCATGAGTCATATGGTTGATATGATGCCCATATAGATGCTCGCCTTTGAAGCTATATCAACTCACGTGATGATCGGACTTGGTGTAGTGGATTTGGTTCATGTAATCACCAAAAGGACACGAGGGATGTCGTTTTTGAGTGGGAGTTTATTAGTAATTTGGATTAGTTGAACTCAATCTATCATAAACTTAGTCTAAATAAACTTTACAAATTCTGTTGTAGATGGCACCACCTGCTTTTAATTTCAATGTGTTCATGGAGAAAGAGAAACTTGCTGCGAATGGTAGCAACTTCACCAACTGGGCTATGAATTTGAGGATTCTCCTCACTGCTGCACAAAAGCAATATGTGCTAGATGCGCCGCTAGGCCCCCCACCAGCTCCTGATTCCCCTGACGAGGAAAAGAATGTCTAGGTGACTCGTCAGGAGGACCACAACTTAGTCCATTACGGCATACTGTATGGGCTAGAGCCAGAACTTCGAAAGCGTTTCGAAAATGGCAATGCCTTTGATACCATGGGAGAATTGAAAATGATTTTCGATACCCATGCTGCCGTAGAGAGTTATAATGCTACAAAAAAGTTCTTTAGCTGCATGATGGAGGAAAACAGCTCTGTTAGTGAGCACGTACTCAAAATGTCTGGGTACGCCGATAAGCTTGTGTCCTTGGGAATAACGATTTCCATTGACTTAGGCATACATCGTGTTCTCCAATCTCTGCCACCTAGCTACAAGAGCTTCGTGATGAACTATAATATGCAGGGCATGAAGAAGTCTCTTCCCGAGCTTCTGTCAATGCTTAAGACTGCAGAAGTGGAGATTAGGAAAGAACATCAAGTGTTGATGATCAATAGGACCACCGGTTTTAAGAAGGACAAGAAAGGCAAGCACAAAGGGAAAGAAGGGTGGCAAGTCTGTTGCCACACCTGAAAAGAAATCTCGGGCTGGCCCTAAGTCTGACACCGAGTGCTACTATTGCAAGGAGACTGGCCATTGGAAGCGCAACTGCCCCAAGTATTTGGCGGACAAGAAGTCCAGCAAGGCAAACAAAGGTATATGTGATATACATGTTATTGATGTGTACTTGACTAGTACTCGTAGTAGCACCTGGGTATTTGATACCGGATCGGTTGCTAATATATGTAACTCGGTTCAGGGGCTACGGAACAAGCGATAACTAGCAAGGGATGAGGTCAGGATGCGGGTCGGCAATGAATCAAGAGTTGATGTGATCGTCGTCGGGACGCTACCTCTCCATTTGCCATCGCGATTAGTTATAAACCTAAATAATTGTTATTTGGTGCCTGCACTAAGCATGAACATTGTATCTGGATCGTGTTTGATGCAAAGTGGTCATTCCTTTAAATCTGAAAACAATGGTTGTTCAATTTATAAGAATGATATCTTTTATGGTCATGCATCTATGTTGAATGGTTTATCTCTGTTGGATCTCGATAGTAATATTACACACATTCATAATGTTAATGTTAAAAATATTAAACTTGATGATGATATGTCTACATATATGTGGCACTGCCGTCTACGTCATATTGGCGTTAAACGCATGAAGAAACTCCATTCTGATGGACTTTTGGAATCACTTGATTTTGAATCATTTGATACATGTGAGCCATGCCTTATGGGCGACATGACTAGAACGCCGTTTTCCGGTTCAATAGAACGGGCGACAGATCTATTGGAAATCATACATACTGATGTGTGTGGACCAATGAGTGTGTCGGCGCGAGGTGGATATCGTTATTTTGTTACTTTCACGGATGATTTGAGTAGATACGGGTATATCTATTTGATGAAACACAAGTCTGAAACTTTTGAAAAGTTCAAGAAATTTTAGAATGAAGTAGAAAATCATCGTAATAGAAAGATCAAATTTCTACGGTCTGACCGTGGAGGAGAGTATCTAAGTTATGAGTTTAGCACACACATGAAAGAGTGTGGAATAGTTTCACAACTCACGCCTGCCGGAACACCACAGCGTAATGGTGTGTCGGAACGTCGTAATCGAACCTTATTGGATATGGTTCGATCTATGATGTCTCTGACTGACTTACCTTTGTCATTTTGGGGTTATGCACTGGAAACAGCTGCATTCACTTTAAGTCGGGCACCATCTAAATCCGTTGAAACGACACCGTATGAATTATGGTTTGGAAACAAATCTAAGCTGTCATTTCTTAAAGTTTGGGGATGCGATGTTTATGTGAAGAAACTTCAACCGGATAAACTCGAACCCAAAGCGGAAAAATGCGTCTTCATAGGATACCCTAAGGAAAAAATTGGGTATAGCTTCTATCACAGATCCGAGGGCAAGGTTTTTGTTGCCAAGAATGGATCCTTTCTTGAGAAGGAGTTTCTTGCGAAAGGTGTGAGTAGTCGGAAGGTAGAACTCGAAGAGGTTACTGAACCTTCTCTTCATGGAATGGCGAGTGGCGCAGCACCGGAAGTTGTTTCGGAGTTGACTTCACCTGATGAAGAGAGAGCTAATGATAATGATCATGAAACTCCGAAAGAGGACACTACCGAACCTCGCAGGTCAAGTAGGACACGTGCAACTCCTGAACTGTACGGCAATCCTGTTGTGAATTTCATGGTTGATGAAATGGATGACCCTGCGACGTATGAAGAAGCGATGATGAGCCCGGATTCCAACAGATGGCTAGAAGCCATGAAATCCGAGATGGAATCCATGTACGAGAACCAAGTTTGGAACTTGGTGGACTTACCTCACGACCGAAAGGCCGTTGAGAATAAATGGATTTTCAAAATAAAAAACTGATGCTGATGGTAATGTGACCATCTATAAGGCTCGACTTGTCGCAAAGGGGTTTCGACAAATTTAAGGAATTGATTACGATGAGACATTCTCTCCCGTAGCGATGCTTAAATCGGTTAGGATTATGTTAACAATTGCTGTATATTTCGATTATAAAATATGGCAGATGGATGTCAAAACTGCGTTCCTCAATAGTAAGATTGAAGAAGAGTTGTATATGATACAACCTAAGGGTTTTGTTGATCCTAAGGATGCTAATAAGGTATGCAAACTTCAGCGATCCATCTATGGACTGAAGCAAGCATCCCGGAGTTGGAATCTCCGCTTTGATGAGGTGATCAAAGAGTTTGGATTTGTCCAAACTTATGGAGAGGCTTGTATTTACAAGAAAGTGAGTGGGAGCAATGTGGCATTTCTGATATTATATGTGGATGACATATTATTGATTGGAAATGATATAGATCTTTTAAACAGTGTTAAAAGTTATCTAAATAGCAAATTTTCGATGAAAGACCTTGGTGAAGCGTCATATATATTAGGCATTAAAATCTATAGAGATAGATCAAGGCGCCTAATTGGACTATCGCAGAGTACATACCTTGATAAGATATTAAAGAAGTTTAATATGGACGAAAGTAAGAAGGGGTTCTTACCATGTTGCAAGGCAAGACATTGAGTAAGACTCAAAGTCCGGCTACGGCGGAAGAAAGAGAGATGATGGATAAGATCCCCTATGCCTCGGCCATAGGCTCTATTATGTATGTCATGCTATGTACAAGACCGGATGTGGCACATGCTATTAGTTTGACTAGTAGGTACCAATCTGATCCAGGTTCGGAACACTGGATAGCGGTAAAGAACATCCTCAAGTACTTGAGAAGAACTAAGGATATGTTTCTTAATACGGAGGTGAAGAAGAGCTAGTCGCTAAGTGTTATGTCGATGCTAGCTTTGACACCGATCCGTATGACTCTAAGTCTCAATCCGGATACATATTTCTCTTGAACGGAGCAGCAATTAGTTAGAGGAGTTCCAAACAATCTGTGGTGGCTGGATCAACGACGGGGGCGGAATATATTGCTGCTTCAGAAGCGGCGCAGGAAACAGTTTGGATGAAAGAGTTCATTACGGAACTGGGTGTGGTTCCCAGTGCGTTGGGCCCGATAGTGATCTATTGTGACAACAATGGAGCCATGGCCAACGCAAAGGAACCGAGGTCTCACAAGAATTCCAAACATATTAAGCGCCGGTTTCACTCCATCCGCGAGCATGTCAAGGATGGAGATATAAAGATTTGAAAAGTACACACGGACCTAAATGTAGCAGATCCGTTGACTAAAGTTCTCCCTAGGGCAAAACATGATCAACACCAGAACTCCATGGGTGTCAGATTTATCACTATGTGAACTAGATTATTGTCTCTAGTGCAAGTGGGAGACTGAAGGAAATATGCCCTGAGAGGCAATAATAAAGTTGTTATTATATATTCCTTATATATGATAGATGTTTATTTTACATGCTAGAATTGTATTGATCGGAAACATCAATACATGTGTGTTTAATAACCAAAAAGGGTTCCTAGTTATGCCTCTCTTATAGACTAGCTTGTTGATTAACAAGATGATCAAGGTTTCCTGATCATGGACATTGGATGTTGTTAATAACAAGGTCACACCATTGGTGGAATGATGTGATGAACATTCATCCGAAGTATAGCATTATGATCAAGTCATTATGTTTATATTGCTATAACATCATACGAAGTAATCTTTATCCTTAGACCATGAGAGTATGTTAATTGCTAACACCGGAACAGTATCTTGATAACATCAAACGTCACACCGTAACAGGGTGACTATAAAGACGGGTTCAGTACTACGAAGGTGTTATGTTGAGGCTCATGGATCAAGAGTGGAATTTGTCAATCCAGATGACGGATAGATATACTCTGTCCCTCTCGGTGATATCACATTAGAATAGCTTGCAAGCAAGTGATATGATCACTAGAATGTTCTATCACGGGAACGAGAAAAGAGTGCATGTCGGTAACGAGATCAAACTAGGTATGGAGATACCGATGATCGAATCTCGGACATGTAATATATCAAGAGACAAAGGGATTTAGTTACAAGCGTTAAAGGTTCTCACGATCACAGAAGTCATCGTTGAATGTGTAGGAGTCAGTACGGATCTCCAGGTCCCGCTGCTGATTATTGATCGGAGAAGGGTCTCGATCATGTCTGCATTATTCGCGAACCGTAGGGTGGCACACTTAAGAGTTACCGGACACCATTTTGGAGCACATATGTTTCAGACGAAAGAATTGCAAAGCGCGGGAATTGTTTCAATAGAAACCGGAAATTGTTTCGGGTGAAATTGCAGAAGGTGGTTCTGCATGTGATATTGAAATATTGCAAGGGGCTATATGTGAATGTTTGTTAATTAAAGTAATTAACAAAATTATGAATAAATTTAATAAAAAGAGTTTTATTAAATGAGAGAGCATTAAATTTCTCATTAAAGTGGAGACTTTAAAAGGGAATGTGAAGAGGCATTTTAATGTGGAGGGGTTACCAGCACATGAATGGGGAAGGTGAGGGGTCACCCCCCATGCGCCGGCCATGGAGAGAGGGGGCACCCCCTTCCTCCTATAAAAGGCCACCCATTCCCTCCTTCATCCTCACACCTCCTTGTGAAGGATCTCTCTCCCCCTCTAGAATTATCCCCCATGGTCTTGGATTAGCGAGATACATGTTCCCGGTGGCATTTCGTCTGGAAGGAGTTGCTGCTTCCGCTGGATCGCTGGAGCGAGGAGGTGGAGGTTGTCCGGTGGCTTGAACGTGTGTGCGAGTGCGGATGCGCTGCTGAGTTGCGGCGCTCGGACTTCCTCACGATCTTGAGATCGGCAAGTGTACGACTACATCAACCACGAGTTTCTACTCGTTAACAAAACTCATTGTCTACGAGGGTAAGTTCTCGTTGGATGTATGTCCACCCGTTGCTTTGTACCTAGTAGATAGATCTTGGTGTGTAGTTTACACCATAGGAATTTTTTTGTTTTGTATGATACTCTCCTCTTCCATCTGATGCCAACCCTCCCACTTATGCATTGTAACTTTGTGCATGACATTTTTTCATAGTTCCAGATTCTTTCTTCTCTTAAGTAGTAAACCCTGATGATTTCTAGAAAAGGGGTATTTTCGTTAAAGTGCATTTGGTTTATTATATTTGAAAGGAAGACTTAATAATCCGAACGTTGGTTTGAAAATGTATTTTCTCGGTTTAATATTCTGGCCATTATAACAAATATAACCAAGAGTCAGTTGGCTGCATAGGTGCTTAGCGCCATCTTATGTTGTTGTAAACAATACACTTCTGTCATAAAGCACCTGGTATTAGAACATAAGAGGTTATATAGAAGCACACAAAATTACACAAGGTAGATAATTATACTGATAGAAATAATAAAATGAACTATATACATGTATTCACCAAATTTTATAAGAGAAAGCATGAGCTATGCTAAGTTTTGATTGCTTAAAATTTTATTTGAAATTGTAGGAAAAAACCTTAAAACTTTAAAAGTAGTGTATTTATTTCCAGATGCTAATGACACACCTCTATTTTCAGCATGGACGACACATATGAGTACTATCAGCAATTTGCAGGAGTTGAAAGGAACCTCAATGAAGAGGATGCTATAATGTAAGTTGATTTTTCTAGCTTTTCTCATTACATCGATTAGAGATTTCTTTTTACACGTGGAACATTTATCTAGGAAGCATCAATCATTTGGTGGTTGGAATCATTATATATTACTACTAAGTTCCAATGGAGACACGCACTATGCATGTTGAAGTGTTTGTCTTCGAGTATTTATAAGTAAATTGATGTAATAATGATATTTTCATTAATTTGCTACTAGGAATGAAACATCTAAGTCTAAGGCTAGGTATGTAGGAAAAATGCACGGTTGTACGGTTCTAAACCGGGATGAAAATCCTTGAAGTAGTCAAGGCTTAGAGAAATTACTTCATGGTAGCCATCAAACTTTTCACGGTTTGTTCCACTATGCTATTTGCAGTTTTACACTGATATGTACAAAACTACAGGTTTTTTCAAAACAATGTTGACGAGGTCACATGCTACTAAGCTAGAGAAACTGGAGAAACTCCCGGCAATTTTTTTGAGACACGGGTTGCCCCCTTACTTTTAACAAGAAAACTATCACGCGAACCACGGACCACCCCGTGCAAGAACGAAATGTAGGCGACATGGTAAAACCCGCCTATTCATCTAGTATATTATAAGCTTAACGTGGTGCTCTGGTGAGACCATCTGCCGCGAAGTGTTTTTGGGTCCATTTTGTCCCACCCTAATTAGAGTACCTGTTCGGTGAAAGGAAAATAAAAAATCCCAACCGCTGACTAACGGAGAAAACAAATTGTCCTTCGGAGCATTTCCAAGAGCTTACCTATATATGGATAAGAGGGGTAATAACCGCTTTTTTGGGTAAGATGGGACAAAAAACATAGCTCCAACAGCTTATCTAAAAGTGGTTCCATCAGAATTTTTTGGACGATCACCTATTTTTTAGACCCTCCTACCCATTTTTAGGTAAGACTAGACAATTTTTAGGTAAGATGCCTCGTCAGCGAAACCATCGCGGGAAGGCCCAACCGCTCCGCGCGGAACTTTTTCGCAATCTTCCTGACGCCGTCGCGGCCGTCGCCGCCATCTACGCTCGGCGGTGACCATCGGTCGCGCCGCCCAACCCCAGCCCTACCTCCCCCAACACCCAACGCCCTCCCGTCGTCCCAATTTCCTCTCCTCCTGGCCGAGATCGAGCTCGATTCAGCCAAGGCGGCGGCGGCTCGATTCAGCCAAATCGGGCTCCTATCTGGCGGTCGTGCAGCTCCCCCGCCACCCTAGCTTCGAGCTCTGCCACCCACCCCTAGCCGCGCGTGGCCTCGTGAAGAAGAGGGCCAGGCGCCAGCGGCGCTGCTCCGGTGACCTTGATTTGGTGCGGGATAACGGCCAGCTGCCACCTGCAGGATAGAGCTAGGCGCGGCTGCGAGGCTGGGCGCAAGGTTGGGTGCGGCGGCGGAGCTAGGCGCGTGGCGGCTGGGCGCGGCGGCGGGGCTATGCGCGTGGCGGCTGAGCGCTGCGGCAGACTAGGCATGGCGGCAGGACTGTCGGGTTTGTTGGGAAGAAGGAAGAGAAAAAAAGAAATGGGAGAAAAAGGCCCACCCACTGACATTTGGGTCCCACGTGTGTGCAAATTTTGGCTAATTTTTTTAAAATAATACGTTTTTTTTAAATTAATTTCAGGAATAGTACACGGATCTAGTTAATCTCAAATCTAACACGGCGTCGTCATTTGAAAAAACGAGTAGACATGGTCAGCTTTTAAAATAACGACCAGGAGCTGTCATCTTTTGAAATAACGACCAGGAAGTGTCATCTTTTGAAATAACGACTAGGAGCTGCCGAGGCCCACCTGGGCGAGCAGAGCATGCGGTCGTCGGCTTTTCAATCAACGACCAATGTTTAAAAAAAATAGCCGTCAACGTCCGTAGTCCTATCGTCTTTTCAAAAAACGACACAGCCTGTCGTTTTTTCAAAAAAGATCAACTGGCTGCCAATCTTCTGACCTTCCAATCGTCTTTTCAGAAAACGACACGGGCTGGTCGTTCTTTCAAAAAACGACAGTGCGTTAGATGTGTAAATTTCTTTTTTTACGTAATATTCGTGAAATTGAATAAAAAAGTGTATTATTTAAAAAAAAAATTAGCCAAATTTTGGGTAACCAGTATTAGGTAAGCTAGAAAAGCAGAAAAGTTTGTAGTTACCCAAACTTTCTCTCTCCTCTTATCTAAAGAGTATTCGGGTAACCAATTTTGGGCAAGCTCTTGGAGATTCTCTCACCTCCCGCTCACCGATCGCTCCCTACTGCTTGCCCACCCCGCTCCGCCCACCCAGCTTCCCGCTCGCCGCCTATCCCTCTCGCCTCTGACCCCGATCTATCCGGCAGGCGCGCTGCTCCGTCTCCCTCCCGAGTCCCGAGCGCCCCGCCTCTATCCAGTCGGCGCCTCCCCAAGCCTCGCACTGCCGCCACCCATCTTCCCTGCGAGGCACTCCTCCTACTGCATCCGTGTGCACGTGCGCCGCCACGCACGGAGCTCCCTTCCCCGACGCCATGGATACCGTCCTCCGCACCTCTCTTCCTAAATTTAACTAGGGTCGGGGGACCTGATGGCCTGCGCGCTGTGGCAGAGCGCATACTGTGGCACGGGCTCTGCGTCTCGCGGGCGCCACGGATGGTATCCGCCCTCACGACGGGGCCTTCCTCAGTGCTGGAGTTGGGCCGCGTCGGCAGCGGGTGGCCTGCGCTGGCGAAGCGCTCCTCTTCTTCTTTGGGGTCGTGGGCGCTACCGTTCCAGGCCACTTCGCCCCCATGTCCCGCCTCTCCAAGGCCTCCGGCCGGAGCTTCCTGTCGGGGCACTACGCGCTGCGGCAGGGACATGCTGACTGCTGTAATTGTCGGACCTGGGCGAGCACACGGCGCCGGACGTGGGCGCGTACCGCGGCGTCTTCCGCGGATTCATGCGCTCCCGCACGTGGGACTGTCTGGTGGGCGATTTGACACTGCCTTCCAAATGCAAATTTCCATGCCAGAGCACTACAACAACGACATTGATGATGATAGTTACAATTCCTATTAACAATGACGGAGAGGACGGATCCTCGTATGGTCTGGCTCTGAGGAAACTCATTGATGCTCCTAGCCCGTCCAGGCTTGCGCCTCAGGTAACTGATAGAAATGGTTGGCTTTCAATACACACTCTAGCATTATTATTCATATCATATCTCAATTAGTTTTTCTTATTTTTTCTGGTGCTGTATTGTCTTATTTCATCATTAGTTCGTATTAGATATTAAATTGGAGTTAAAATGACATGAGCCTTCCGCTGCCGCCGACCAGACCCCGCATCTTCGGCCGCCCCGAGCACGCGAGCACAAGCGACTTGGCCGACACAACCTGGTAGCACCTATTAGTGTTTAGGTTGTCCGGTTCTTGCAATTCTCACCTGGAGATTTTTTCCTTACAACATTGAAGGTGAACCTATGCAAATCTAAATATTCTTCAATTAAATTTTATTGGTATTATTTTTATCTTTCTAGACCATTGATAATATTCTTGGCTATGATTGTAAACCTCTAAGGTTAATTCACTTTTCTTATTCAAACTAACGGTAATATTGCACTGTGAAGTTATTCATGGTCATACATAGTGTGCATGCAGGGGAGTCTGTCAGGTATAAAGACATATGTGCAAACATATCTGCTGAGCAATCCAAACTGGTATCAGCCATTTGCTCAATCTGCATACTGGCACACTATCACAAGCACCCTCTCGAAGACTGAACATGTCAAAACCTTCGCTCGCACGGAAGGAGGCACGGTTAGGAATCTAAAATACATGTTCTTTTTGTCGCTTCAGGGAGCTTATTTTGCATATCCCACAACCAGAATGCAAAGCTATAAGTAGTCAGATTAGCATATGTGCCTGCCCAATAGCACTTAATAAATCTCACATTGGTTGAGCTAGCACACAACCTTTTTGATGCTGAGTGGGGTGGGCACTGGAGCAAGGTTTGTGAGAATGGAAATTGATGGTAGAAGTAAATTTTAATGTGTGCATCCTTTGCTCACATCGGTGCATAACTTCAATACAGTAATATACTTTCTTTCAAATCGTTTAGTCACTATCTATGGTTCAGTAGTAAATATGACAGACATACACAAACTAAAATTTGAAAGTACCGCACCATTTTGCTTTTAAACACATGGGAGTAACTCAAACCTAAGTACATGTGTCTTCAGCTTTTTAGAAAATAAATCTGCAGTTTTCACGTTCATTGGTCTATGGTGAAAAAGAAACTATGAAGAAATGCAGCACGTACTGGTCTATAAACTGCTCTCAATACCTTAAAATTTTGTTTAGGTTATTAATCTATATGGAAAAATAGTTTAGTATTTTAATATTATCGTCCTCTTTGTGTATTAGATTTTAATTAGCTGGCGCCCTTCTTCCATTTTTTCCATTAAAGTTGTATGTTAATTAATTTGATGATTTTTTTGTTATCTTCAACATTATTTAGGATTTTGGTTTTTTTTTGCGGGTAAATTTAGGATTTTGGTTATTGTGGTCTTCTAATCAGAAGTCCTATCATTTTGTACGAGATCATAGCATTTGTTCTACCAGGTTTAATCAAAGATGAGCGGAAATTCTTAGGGCCCATTTTCGGTTATTCAGTTCCGTTCTACTACACTGTCCTTGCTCCAGCAGCACTGAACTTATTTGTGAACTATGCCGAAGGGGAGGTGGAGTCGATATGGTCAATAGACCCGTACATTGAGTTTGTACTTGTGCTTCTGTTCAGCACAGGGTTATCTTTTCAGGTAAACAAATGCCATGTATGTTTAGAACGGGATATCTAGGTTGAGTGTTACAGACTTACATTTGAGCCAAAATTAAGCATTGCATCACATAATGATCCGTCAAGTTTATGTAAATAAAAATAAGATGGACAAACGGGATACATTTTCCTCGCAACCCACTTTCTTGTATCTAATAATACAAATGTACAAGTATACAACTAAGGGAAAGTAATATACATGGACCCCTAGAAGACTCCAGATAAATAAAGAAAGACTACTCAATGGAAAACTACACTGGTCATTAAGAATTATAGTACATAACCTGGTAGCATATACGAACTACATGTGCACAAATTTCTGAAGATTTTTGGCTGATAAATCAGCCATCTTCGTGGATTAGGATGCTTGGTAAGTTCGCACCGAACAACTTGCTATTTTTCATATCTATCTGTTTGAAATATTGTGAGTTATTACCTGAATAACGATCTGACTATGTGGATCACATGTGCCGCTCACTGTTTAGCTTCCTTTTTCATACTTTGTTGCTATGGATTCACTATGCCTTGATGTTGCTCCTGAGACTTGAAGGACTACGTTTGGACTAACTAGAAGACCGACCAAATCGATGATTGCAGCCGACTGTCTACACACTTCGTAGATGGTACCCCAGGGATGTCAGTTGATTGTGATTCTCTCGGTGAACATGGTTATTTTTATCTTTGTGACAGTTGTAGTTTATTCCTTGTTTAACTTAACTCTTCTTAAAGTACTTTGTTATGGTTCAGCTAAGCAAACAAATTGTTTCTTGTTTTTGTTCAAATTCAGCCCAACTCAATACAACGTTACAAAGAGATTTCCAGCTGTCAAAATGGAGCACATGCATTTAGTTAAGGGCATGAATGTTTGTTTTGTGATCTCAGAGTATATATTGCACCTCCTTTAAGCATAAATTGCTCTTTTCTTTTGAATTTATTGATCTATCTTGATTTGTAAAAGGTAAATAATTATAGTACAAAATAGATCTAACTATAGCACTACGACTCCATCTCGCAGCTTGCACCTCCTCTTCAATCTATGAACTTGCACCGGCTGCTTTTTCACATTACCGCTAGAAATGGAAGAAAGAGAACACGTCGGTCTACCCATGGCATGGAGTGGACACATAGACATAAGTGGAAATAAATAATAAATACTCATACTATAGACATAATATGGCACATTACTATGAGTTGCGATAAATAAATACTCATAGTAGAGACATAACCGTGCACTTCAGTTGAGAGAGGGAGAGAGACGTGGGAATAAATACGTACCTAACAGTGCACGTTCGTTGTAAGAGCTTGTTGTGAGACACTTGTGTTTGTCGTGATGTTAAAGGAAATTGCACATTTATGTTTAGTTTATGAGAATAGAATCATCATTTTGTCAAATCATTTAAATCTTGTTGGCATCCAATGTCCGTGGCAACGCACGGGCATTCAACTAGTGTAAAAAAATCTTAATCATTTTAACTTTGGTGCACATTTTTGTGCCTACTTTCTTAAGTGCCCATAAAATGAAATAAGTATTGATCGTGAATTTCTCATTTGGGGGCATTACATTATTATATAGTTTAATCTTGGATAGTTGCAATCCTTCTCAGCCCATCATATGTCGCTTTGATGTTGTCATGTGGGCATTGCCGAACTCGAGCTCATCTGCCAAAGGCGTGTAATTGAGGTGTGGACCCGAAGGAATCGAAGAACAAGAACGGTTTCCTATCGCAGCAACTTTCTCGGGCACAACTCCTCCCGTCGTACTCCCGTCCTAGGGTATTCGCTACTGCCCTTCCTATCTAGCTCTCACCCGCTCGCCCTCGAGGACCAAATGCTAGCCAAATCTTCATGGACGTCTAAATCTTGGCCCCGACGGCGACCTCCATCTCCACCTCTCTGGCCGAGAAAGTTCCCGTCTTCATCCACCTCAACCTCGGCCTCGCCGTCGACTTTCTACTCCATGGATTTTACATGTTCACCGAGGTCGCCGTCCATTGTTGGTTCATCCTCGTCCTTGAGGTGGTAGCTCTCCTCCGTCCAGCTCCACCTCGGCCACTTGTTCGATGGATGGAGGACGAGCCACCCTTCGGTTGTGGTTCGCCAACTTGGAGCACAACAACTCTTGATTTCTAGGCACCGGATTGACCTTCTAGGAAACCATAATTGTCTTTACTGATGGCATGCCTCTTGTGGAGATGACCATCGTGGCTCGCCCCCATCTAAGGTTGCCAATCTTGCCTTGATCGCTGCCGCTTTGATGCCATGGGGTTTGACAAATATAACACGGATGGCACGTCGTGATATAAACTGTTAGAGATGATCTGGGAAAATAGAACATGTCAGCACTAATCCAATAACGACAACCGGAAAAAAATGTGCTAGTTAGCGGTGAATGTGCAATGAGAGGCGACCACAAGATGCCGTTGCTGATGAGCATCGTTACTTCCATGTTCAAAGGCAGCATGCAAGATCTCCTTTAGCTACGTAGCTTCCTTGGGAATCAGAATCGATGTTTCGTGGAGGGTCGGTAAAGACGTTAACTTCCACATGCAAGGAAAGCACACGATTCATTAGGCCTTGTTTACCTCCGGTGTATTTCCACCCCTTGGGGGTTTGGGGATAGGAGGGTATTTGGTGAATCCCTCCATTTCACCCAATCCCTATATTTCCCCGCATATCCCCTTATTTCCCAACCCCTTCTGGTTACTTTGTTTTTCATGGATGTGAGAGGATTGAGATATTGATAAAAAGAGAAACTTTACACTCACAACATGATAATGGACATAGTCACTCCAATAAAAAATCAATATTTTCAATAAATATATATAAATTTCTATCAAACTTTGCACAACATGACAAAGAAAAAACAAAAAACAGCTTGATGTCATGCAAATACAAACATCTACGTGCACCAAGCTTACATAAATCCGACGAGTAAGACATCAAGTATTATGCTCATGTCAATCATGGGATATTTTCCATCTCCTGCTAGGAACAACATGGTGCACTTGCTTAAATACAAATGATCTTTCTTTTACTGAGACAGTCTCAAATGGCCTTGTTCCTACTGCTTCACTACAATAACATGTATTTTAGAATATAAGGAGCTTAGAAATACTATCATATGGCGCCACCCACTTGCCTATGCTGTAATTTTGTATCTACTCTGGTCAGACGATATGTATGTAGGCATAAGTCACAGTTCATCATTCCTGTTCCATTTGATGTAGCATCAAGTACATGTTCATTCTCTGGACACTTGTCCAAAGATTCACTTCTATTTTGAGTAGTGAATCTGGAACTGAGGTATGAATGCTAACATTTACATACAATATACCGAATGATTCTGACAGTGTTTCTGGAGATATGCAAGGCTTTTTTGAAGTACTTATTTTTCTTGTGGGATAATGCACTGTTTCTGAAGTGATGTTAGTATTATGAGCTATTCTTTTAGCCTTACAAAATGAAGTGAACATGGCCTAACCTATATCGGTTGCCTTTATGACAAGCTGATGTTGATGATATCATTTGATAGGATCTAGAAATGATCCCATTATTAACATTAGCATAATACTTAATGTCTTACTCGTAGGATTTATCTAAGCTTGGCGCATGTAGATGTTTATATTTGCATGACATCAAGCTGATGTTTTTGTTTTTCTTTGTCATGTTGTGCAAAATTTGATAGAAATTTATATATATTTATTGCAAATATTGAATTTCTATTTGAGTGACTATGTCCATTATCATGTTGTGATTGTAAAGTTTCTTTTTTATCACATATCTCAATCCTCTCCCATCCCTGAAAAACAAAGTAACCAGAAGGGGTTGGGAAATGAGGGGATATGCGGGGAAATATGGGGATTGGGTTAAATGGAGGGATTCACCAAATACACTCCCATCTCCAAACCCCCAGGGGGTGGAAATACATCGGAGGTAAACAAGGCCTAAAGAATCTTGTGCTTTCCTTGCATGTGGAAGTTAACGTATTTACCGGCCCTCCACGAAACATGGATCAACATGATGCTGCTACTCACAAATGCCTTGGGTGTTTGTGTGAGTTTGTTGTGTAATTCAAGTTTGAGTTTGTTGTGTGGTTGTGAAATAAGAACCCAATGGTGTGTTGTTTGTGAAGAACAAGGCTTCGTATTAGATGTATGATGCACGGATATGCACTCTCTGAACACCTTAATTTATTATTTTGTGTTATTTTATATGGATATATATTTGATATATTAAGCAAAAAGGGTGAGATCTATAACAACCTTCGACTGTCGAATATATTTATAAATTGTTGTTTCCTTCTGAATTTTCAGTAGCTTTGCTGCCGCTGCAGCATGAGCATTGAGGGTGTGATAAAATCTTCGGTTAGTTGTTGTCCACATTGATCCGCAATGGACAGAAAGTTGTGCGTGAAGAGTAGAGAAGTTAGAAGCATAACATGTGGCCAAGAAAAGCAGTGAAACCAGAGAAATGAGAGGGTCGAAGGTGAGGTTGGCGATTAGATTTGTAGCTCGCAACCAATATTTATAAATTAAGCTATTTGTCTTCGGTATGTGGTATTCATGGGTTCGATTTCAAATTGGATTTTTTGGCTATTTTTGAGACGGCCATACGTTATTTCTTGGTAAGTCTTCCTAACTTCCTTTCAGGTGGTGTTGACTTTACCTGGATTAATCATCCACCGCGTGGCAGATCTAGTGGTATTTTACTTGGTGTTCGATAGTAAATCATGGATGTTTTAGCAAGTTTGGTGGCAGATTTTCATATTAAGTTCCATGTCATAACAAAGATGACGATTTCACATGGACTCTGATAGCCGTGTGTGGTTCCGCCTAGGATTTGTTTAAGGTTAACTTTCATCGAGAGGTTATTAACGTGAGAAGGGATAATCCATACCCTATCATTATAGGTAGGTGACATAAGTACGATTATTCGGATGCTTATGATTTGATGCCGTATGCCGGGTAAAAGGCTTACGGCCTATGAGGGTTTTAGATAATAGCCCAAAGAAGCAGCCAGCAAAGACTGTGATTGTATTAGGAAAGAGTCTCTGAACCGACAATGTGTTAGTATTATAATCACGCGTATATAAAACCTATCCGCATACAGCTTTCAGACCCGGCCTATTATATATAGGACCGGAGAAGCCCAAACGAGGGTACCGAAATCTCCTAGACAACTTGTAATAGTGCGATTTTCCAATATTCAGGCAACTTTGACTCCATTGTTTTCCTGACATCTGACGAAATCCCCAGCGTTATCTTTTCCGCGAAACCCTAAGTCCTTCACCATGGACATTGCCGAGGTTACCCCTCGTCAATTGGAGCCGTCTGTGGGAAACCTGAACGCTGAAACCATGGATTCGGCGGACCTGTCTCCACCAAGCATCAACCCGATAAAAGCAGATCCACACCCGCCCACCCCTGTATTGGTACCTGATACGTCGTAAACGTATCTATAATTTTTGATGTTCCATGCTTGTTTTATATCTACTTTCTTATGTTTTGTTCACACTTTGGGGTATTTTTATACATTTTCTGGAACTAACCTATTAACAAGATGCCATAGTGTTAGTTGCCTGTTTTCTGCTGTTTTTGGTTTTAGAAAAGATAGTAAGGAAATATTCTCAGAATTGGACGGAACAAAAGCCAAAGCCAATATTTTACCCGAAGCAACACGGAGTCCGTAGGGGAGACGAAGTGGCGCACCAGGGCGGCCACACCTAGTGGCGGCGCGGCCTAGGGGCGCGCCACCAGGGGTGTGGGGCCCCTGGTGCTCCACCGACCTTGTCCCTTCGCCTATAAAAGCCTCTCGGGACAAAAACCCTAAGTACCTGATCAAAGACCCAATTAGAAATCCATGAAAGAGTCTGTAGCCACCGCCATCTCCATCCCTAGATCGAGGGGATCCGAAGCTCTTCCCGGCACCCTAACGGAGGGGAGAGATCACCCTGGAGGCCTTCTTCATCACCATGACTGCTCTAGTGTGATGCGTGAGTAGTTCATCCATGGACTATGCGTCCATGTAGTAGCTAGATGGTTGGTTCTCCTCCTTTGTGCTATCATGTTTACATATTGTGAGCTCCGTTCATGATCAAGATCATCTATTTGAAATCTTACATGTTGTGTTTGCGGGGATCCGATGGATATTGAGATGCTATTTCAGATTGATTATTGATTCTATCATGTCTATGTTATTTGTGATCTTGCATGCTTTCCGTTGTTAGTAACTATCTTGGCTAAGTAGATGCTTGTAACTCCAAGAGGGAGTATTTATGCTTGATAGTGGGTTCATGCCTCTAGTAATCTGGGGAAGTGATAGGAATCTCTAAATTGCATATGTGATGTTGCTACTAGGGAGAAAACAACAATACTTTGTCCATGGGGCAATCATATTGTTTACTTTATACACTTTGCCTAATGCAATTATCTGTTGCTTGTAACTTAATACTGGAGGGGGTTCGGATGATAACCTGAAGGTGGATTATTAGTCATAGATGCAGTTGGATTACGGTCTATGTATAATGTTGTAATGCCTAATCAAATCTCATAGGAGTCAAGATGTCTAGTATATGCATTGTATGCTTTCTCAAATCTGTCAATTGCCCCCTGTAATTTGTTCACCCAACATGCTATTTATCTTAAGGAGAATCACCTCTAGTAAACTATGGACCCCGGTCCATTCTTTTACCATTGATATACCATCTACTATTTACTGTTTATTGTTTACTTTCTACAGGCAATTACTATCTTCCACACTATATGGTTAATCCTTTGTTTTCAGAAAAACCAGTGAGATTGACAGCCTCACTGTAAGTTGGGGCAAAGTTCAGTGGTTGTGTTGTGCAGGATTCCAAGTTGTTAGCAACACCTTGGAGTTGTTTCCTTGCTCCTACTGGTTCGATAACCTTGGTTTCATAACTGAGGGAAACTTGCTGCTGTGCTCATCATACCTTCCTCTTGGGGTTCCCAACGAGCTCGAGATATCTTGAGCCATCAGTACACGCCGATTTAAACGGTGGATCCGATTTAATCATCGGAAGCTTTCACTTCCAAGTAGAATACCCGCAAGAATCGCACCCTTTGGCACTGATCACATCAGAACCGTTGGTGGAAAAACCTACGCCTATGGCGGTACCAACATCATCGGTTAGATCCTCCACGGACGTCACAACATAGATCGAAGCAGGCAAAGATCCTCCACGGTCGTCACAATGCCTTCATGGTAATCTCTCCCTCGGATCACGTCCTCAGCCAACTCCACCACGCGAAGCAAACCTGGCAAATTCAGAACCCGAAGAAAGCTGCAAAAATGTCGACTTCGAAAAAAGGATGGAGAAGATCTATCCAGAACTAAAATCTCAGAATATTATCAGTACATGCTTTGAAGCAGAAGATAACATCATCGTCCCACGCATAACATGTCACCAAGTGTGCATGGTCAACGGGAATACCTCAACACCACGTGACTCTAACGGTAATCCTATCCTCGATCCCAATGATATTTTATCAGATGACAATGCAGGAAATCACGACAATGAAGGGGACCACAGAAACAGAGGAGAGACGGCAGATAACCGCATAGTCCAAGGAAGAGGCGGAGAACGGCATGGAGGAGAGAGGCAAACTCTTCGGCTGCCAGCGCATGGCAAAAAGCAAGGGAAGCAATTTCGGGAGCAGTTCCGATGACAGTGGACGCTTTACATGAGGATTTATTAGCGTACCAATATCTGCTTTATCACAAGAAGAGAGACCTACTCAGGATGCAGAGGCAACTCGGCGAAAGAAAGAGATTAGTCGACGAATCCAGCTTACGACGGGAACAGTTAATCTCTACCCGAGGATTAGGGAGTGTAACAGGAGGAGCACCACCAAGAAGGGGAACATCTCGACTGCAGCATATCCTCAAAGCAGAAAGAAGCGGACTCATCCGAGACCTTGATCTATCGTTCATGTCGATTGACCAAGAAGGAAACATCAAGGCAAAAACGGCCTAGGCAGCCATTATGGCCACGCAAACATACCTGATCACAACTCAGCCCGCACCGGATGATCCCCGTGCGGCCCTCCACTGCTCCTCCCTGATGAACCTTGGCATGTTGGGAGCCTCTCTCGCGGAAGCAGAGCAAGGAACCACGCGACAGCCTGATAGATCCCCACACTGTCGCAGCAGCCCTCAGCAAGTGGGACACACCCAACGATCTCGATCGCCACACCAGGCACATCTCGTAGGACCCGAGCCGCGAAGCGACACAATAAACGACAACACGCAACACAGGAACGATGGATCAAGAGACGAAAACCACAGCCGATGATACCATGATGGATACAACGAAGACGATTATGAGCTATGCAGGGCCAGCTGTTTCACTCAGTGGATTCGCAAAGTCTCAGTACCCAAGGACTTCAAACTTCCACATGACCGCCCCAAGTACGATGGACTACAGGAACCCGAAGCATGGTTAGCAGATTATTTGGCCACTGTCAAGTTACAAGGCGGCTCCACAACTACCGCAATGTAGAGCTTACAACTACACCTCACTGGCGCCGCAAGATCATGGCTCAGACAGTTACCTAAAGATTCCATCAGCAGTTGGAACGACTTAGAAGATAAGTTCATCTGGCACTTCCAATCCACGTTTAAACGACCAACATCCTTGGAGCAGTTGCAAGCATGCAAACAAAAATCTAGGGAATCAATAAGAGCATTCATCCAATGATGGAATATCATCAAAAACTCAGCTGAGTCCATATCCGACGAAAGGGCCATCGATGCCTTCAACGACATCCTTCGTCACTGAGAATTCATAGAAGAACTGGGATGGGTTAAACCCAAAACAATATCACAATTAATGGAAATAGCAAATCGCTAGGATGATGGAGAAGACGTGCTGCATAACAAGCGTACGCAATCACCCGAAGAAGACATGGATAAACGCGGCAATGATAGAAGAAGAAGGAACAACGATGGAAACACGGGACCAAGTTACGTCGCATCTAGTTTCTCGGGTGAAGGTAACAATAGAAGCAATGACTACAACGATGGATACCGCCAGAATAGGGACGACGTCGGAGGAAGCCAGTCAACACAGCGGTATCAGCCAAGCGCACGAGACGCACCCATGTCTGCGATGCAAATGCTGGAAGGACCCTGTAATATGCATTTTTACATCGACTCAGCAGGCAAACGACAATCTAACTACCTCATGAAAGACTGTCGAACATTCTTGAAGATGCGGGAGCCATGTAATGCAAAAGCAACCGAAGCGGCAAACCAACGATACACATCGATGCCTAGCACATTAGCCATCGGCGCACCACCATCACCATCACCAGCAGTGTTACCACAAAACACAACTGATCAAAACAATGAATACCCTAGGTCAAAAGGAGCAATGTCCATGATTCAGAAAGGGTGTCCATCCAACAGAACCCAGAAGCTCATTAGAAGACAAATCAATATGGCAGAAACAAAAACATCAACCACACCCGAATATCTCCATTGGGTCAGAGTAAGAAATCACATTCAGCAGAGCCGATCACCCACTTTGGGTCCCACGACCGGGTCACTCAGCCTTGATAGTTGAAGCACAAATTGGCGGATTCGATATGAGCAAGGTCTTCATGGACGCGAGAAGCAGCATAAATCTAATCTACGCAAAAACGCTAAGAACAATGGGCTATCCCCTAGACAATCTCGCGCCAATAGAAACATCCTTCCATGGAATAATACCAGGTAAATCTGAAATTCCTTTAGGAAAAGTATTTCTTGATGTTTTTGGTTCCAAAGTAAATTTTAGGAGAAAAACTCGAATTCGAAGTCATGTACTGGCCATCACAATATCATGCAATCCTGGGATGACCAGCTTTTCATACGGTTTATGGAAGTTCCGCATTATGCGTACCTAGTCATGAAAATGCTAGGACCAAAGGGAATCATCACGGTAAAAGGAAGCTTCACACGTGCCGACAATGGCAACCGGGAGTTCAACAAAATTTCTAAATCTTTCGAGATGGCAACGGAGTTCGAACAACTCAAAACTTCGGCAATTGTAGAACCACTAGAAGTAGCATGTTTCAATCCTGATCAGGCTTTTGACACAGCAAAGGGCACAAAAGAAGTACATATCCACCCCGTCGACCTGACGAAAACAACATTTGTGGCTTCCAATCTTGGTCCCGCATTGGAAGGCGCGCTCATCGAGTTCCTCCATGAGCATTGGGAGATCTTCGCATGGCTACCTTCTGACATGCCGGGAATTCCCAGGGAACTCGCTGAGCACGCATTAAATTTGGATCCAAAGGTGAAGCCAGTAAAACAACCGCTTTGTCGGTTCGTAGAACCAAAGCATAAAGCCATTGGAAAGGAGCTCCATCGCCTTACTAACGCCAACTTTATCAAAGAAATAACAAAAGCAGAGTGGGTCGCAAGCCCAGTATGTGTTCCAAAGAAAAATACTACAGAACTTCGGATGTGCATCGACTTACCGCACTAAACAAACGTTGTCCAAAAGATCACTTCCCATTTCCGCGAATCGACCAAATAATCGATGCAACCGCGGGATGCGAACGTCTTTATTTTTTGGATGCTTACTCAGGGTACCACTAGATTAGGATGAAGGAAGAAGATCAGGAGAAAATGGCGTTTATCACGCCTTATGGTGTATTCTGCTACACAACAATGCCCTTGGCCTCAAGAACGCTGGAGCAACATATCAACGGATGATGCAGAAATGTTTGGGAAGCCAAATAGGCACAAACGTACAAGTATATATCGATGATGTTATAGTTACAACAAGACAAGGATCTGCACTCATCAAGGACCTCGAAGAATCATTCAAAAATCTCGACAAGGTTAGCATCAAACTGAACCCGAAGAAATGTTCCTTTAGAGTCCCGGGAGGGCAACTCCTCGGATATTTGGTATCAGGAAGAGGAATCGAGGCTAATCCCGAGAAAATACAAGCAATCCTAACAATGAAGAAGCCAACAAATCTACATGGCGTACAACAGCTAGCAGGGCGAGTAGCGTCACTCAGTCGTTTCATTGCAAGGTTAGGAGAAAAAGTGTTGCCTTTTTACGCCCTCATGAGGAAATCGGAAAAATTCGAATGGACGGAAGAAGCTCAACGCGCCTTTGAAGATCTTAAAAGGACACTTTCGACATCTCTCGTCATCGTGTTGCCAAAAGAGAAAGAGCCTTTACTACTTTATACCGCTGCCACAAATCAGGTGGTTAACACGGTCTTAGTCGTAGAGCGACCCGAAGAAGGAAAAACTCATGGTGTACAAAGGCCAGTCTACTTCTTGAGCGAGATCTTATCGCCATCCAAACAAAGGTACCCACATTACCAAAAACTAGCATATGGGGTATTTATGACAGCACGGAAACTACGCCATTATTTTTCGGAACATCCGATCATAGGGGTCAATGAAGCACCTTTGTCAAACATCCTCAACAATCCAGAAGAAACTGGGTGTGTCTCTCTATGGGGCATCGAATTATCCCCTCGAGACATCACGTCAAAGAAGCGCAAAGCAATCAAGTGAAGGGTTTTGCCGGATTTCATCACAGAATGGACAGAGTTGCAATGTGCAGGTCCACCTGACCTTTCTAGTGCATGGACAATGTACTTTGATGGATCAAAAAGAACGGAATGAGCAGGAGCAGGAGTCATACTAGTATCACCACAAGGCGACACAATGCGCTATATACTTTGGATGAGCTTTGCAAACGCATCCAATAACGAAGTTGAATACGAGGCCTTGTTGCACGGCATGCGAATGGCCAAAGCTTGCGGTGCAACTCGTCTTAAAATCTTTGGAGATTCCAATCTTGTGGCACGGCTAGAAAAGAACAAGTGTGATGCCATCAGCGGTAATATGCTCGCTTACTGTGATCTATATGGCGTTATGAAATCTCAATTTGATGGATGCGAAGTATCGCACATAGTAAGAGCAAGCAATGAAGAAGCCGACAACCTAGCAAACATCGGATCCTTGTGCTTACCAGTGCCACCTAGGGTTTTTTGGGAAGAAATAATGGAGCGATCGATCAAAGAAAAAAGATTCTCCAAGGTTGTAGCACCAAAAACAAGAAAAAAGAGACACCCGCAAAAAGACTCGGGGGCTCCATCAGCGACCAAGAGTATAGAAGAGGCCATTGAAGAAGAAGAACAGGAAATTGGAGAGGTCATGCTAATTGAGGCTACATGGATGCAGCCATATGTAGCATACATGACTAAGGGCGAGCTACCCGGAGATGTGATATAAGCCCGACGAATCACCCGAAGATCGAAGGCCTTCAGAATAATCAAAGGGGAGCTATATAAGAGAAGTATTTCGGGTGTGTTGCAGCGTTGCGTAACACCCGAAGAAGGAAAAATCATACTCAAAGATATACATGAAGGAGTTTGTGGTCACCATGCTAGTAGCCGAGCAATTGCTGCCATCAGGGCAGGATTTTACTAGCTAACTGCAGTTCAAGATGCAAAAGATATCGTCGGAATGAAGCATGCCAACAATTCGCAACAAATCCTGGAGCACCCGCTGCTGAGTTAAATCCTATACCTCTGGCTTGGCCTTTTGCTAAGTGGGGACTCGATATGGTGGGAAAACTTCACAATCATCGCCATGAGGACATGTCTTTCTGCTAGTAGCAGTCAAAAAATTTACTAAATGGATCGAGGCAATGCATGTCACCACCAAAGACGGAACTTCGGCTGTGAATTTCATTAAATCCATAGTATTTCGGTTTGGCGTACCGAACAACATCATTACAGACAATGGAACTAACTTCACTTCCAATGAGTTTAAGGAGTACTGCCAAGAGATGGGTATCAAAGTAAGCTACGCCTTGGTAGCTCACCCGCAGACAAATGGACAAGTAGAAAAAGCCAATGGATTAGTTACTACTAGACTCAAGAAAAGACTACTAGCGCCACTTGACAGAGCAAAAGGAGCATGGGTTGATGAATTAACATCTGTCTTATGGAGTTTATGTACAATCCCAAATAATTCAACACAAGAGACACATGTCTTTATGGTCCACGGTACATAAGACGTGCTTCATGTTGAAGTGTCACATGAATCCCCAAGAGTAGCTGCATACGATGAAGAGGAATCAAGAGAAGCACTTGAAGATGATGTGGATGCACTTGATGAAGCTCGAGATGAAGCCTTACAAAGAGCAACTATGTACTAGCAAAACCTGCGCAATTACCACAGCCGACGATTGCGGCCTAGGTCCTTCATGGTAGGGGACCTAGTTCTTCGCCTCAAGCAAGATGGACACCGAAAGATAGAATCGCCATGGGAAGGACCATACATCGTCATAGAAGTTATTCCCGAAGGAGCATATCGACTACAAGACAAGAAGACATGAGTCAAATACTCCAATCCATGGAATGTAGTGCAGCTACGATGCTTTTACGCATAAGATTACTTGCAATAGAATAAGATTTATGGTTCGACTTCTTAAGCTAGAATATCCAGGCCAACGGCTAGGCGCCATCCGCCAAAAATAATGTATCATCGGTTTTTCGCCTTGCGTATAAAAGATAAGTTTTTCGTACCTTAAGTTCTTTATTGATTATATCCGTTCAAAAGATCTATCCATCAAGCTAACAGCAACTATGAGCCTATGTCCAGATATAGGCATCCGAATATAGCCTCGGGGGCTACTCCCATCGGGAGCGCTAACGCGGACCCGATAGAAATCCAATGATTAAAACAAAAATGTTCATGATTTAAAATACCTATGAGTTTGACATTGATGTAGCCTCAAAAGGTATCCTCGAAACGATTACTCCCATCGGGAGCCGGTATAAAGCATTAAAACTATCTGATAAAAGTCAGAAAAATTGGCAGCTTAGCAAGCCAACCGTCAGAAAACCAAAAAATCTCGGATCGCGCCCAAACGTGACAAAAATCCGAATGCCATGTTCAGAAACATGAAGGTAAGACCCCAGGATTCGTCCTGTGTGGCCTGGTAATCACACAAGAATGCGCTCTGCCAGTAAAATATCCGTATCAACGATACGATGAAAAATCCCGTCGGACGCGTTGGGTACCCGATAAAATAAAACTGGGATTCAGTATTCGATAAGACCTCAGCGGCCCGAATTGAATTACGCTAGTAGTAAATTCCGAGTTCAGGCCTGGGGTCTTGAATTTTATGTAGGACAACCTTGTTTTTGACCAGGAGCAATTAACTGATTCTTGATCCGTCGGAAGCATCAGACTCGTTGTACCAAATCCCTATAAAACATAAAAAGAAATAAAAATAAAAGAAAAGAAGGAAAAAGAAACTTTGAGACTCAACCTGAAACTATGGTTCAAGTAGAGTCTCGGGGGCTACTGACATAAGTACGATTACTCGGATGCTTATGATTTACTGCCCTATGCTGGGTAAAAGGCTTACGACCTCGGATGCTTATGATTTACTGCCCTATGCTGGGTAAAAGGCTTACGACCCATGAGGGTTTCAGATGATAGCCCAAGGAAGTAGCCGACAAAGACTGTGATTGTATTAGGAGAGTCTCTGAACCGACAATGTGTTGGTATTGTAATCACGCGTATGTAAAACCTATCCGCATACATCTTTGAGACCCGGCCTATTATATATAGGACGGGTGAAGCCCAAGTGAGGGTACTGAAATCTCCTAGACAACTTGTAATAGTGCGATTTCCCAATATGCAGGCGACTTTGAATCCATTGTTTTCCTGACATCTGACGAAATCCCCAACGTTATCTTTTCCATGAAACCCTAAGTCCTTCACCATGGACATTGCCGGGGTTACCCCTCGTAAGTAGGGATTTCAATTTGGTGTGATTCCCTCATGAGAAAAGTTCGGGAAGATTTGATGATCACTGGCCTTTCTTATTCAACATTGTTATTGCCAATCTTGACTTACGAGAGTTTCCATGACTGGAAAATAGTTCACTAGAGCAAACATTCTCCTTGATCCAATATACGATAAACTAGACCATGTTCTTTTGAATACCGATTGGGAATGTAATTGTCCAATGGTAACTATGCATGCACTAGAACCTATTGAGGCTCTATCAGATCATTCTTCTATTTTATTATGTACTGGTTTGCCTAGATCACCCAACAGACACCAATTTAAATTTAAACTTACTTGGCTGCACTGTGAAGGCTTCCATCACATGGTTAAGAAAGTTTGGAAAAACTAGTTAATGGTCAACCCCCAATCCATAGATGGAATAATAAATTGTGCGTTACTTGCAAATTCCCCAGTGGATGGGCTAGACATGACTGGTATCCTAAAAAGGAGAAGCTTCAAATTATCATCTATCATAGATGAGCTAGAAGCTTATGTAGAAGTTAGGACTCTTTCTGCATAAGAAATTGAGCTAAAAATTCAATCGAATACAGAAATTGCACGACTACTATAGGAGGAGAATTTTAAGTGGTACCAAAAATCTAAAGCTAAATACATTTTGGAAGGATATTTGTATACAAGGTGTAGGAATTATGTGCCCTAGAGACGAACATTTATTCCTATAAACATATATAAGTCGTGGTGTATTTCAGTACTAGGAAAAACCCTACCGGTGGCACACCATTTTTTGGTATTAGTGGCGCACCTCGAGCACGCCACTAGCAAGGTGGCACTAGTAAATATTACTTGTGGTGCACCAAGTGGTGAGCCACCTATACTTCAAATACTAGTGGCACACCCCATGACGCGCCACCCATAACAAATACTAGTGGAGCACCACCTGGGTGTGCCACCTATATGGTGTGCCGCTAGTAACAAAATTAGTATGCCAATACTATATTTTTGGAGATTTAATTTTTTAATACGTTGTTCAGGTATTTATATATAGATACATGGTTCGAATACAATACAATATATAGTATACAAATAGACATAAATTGACCACATATTGGAATTGACCGAAATAGAGATGAGACCAACACAATTGTAGTGGAATCCAAAAATAGCGAAAAATGTCAAATTATTACACATGTGCATGTCTAGAGACTGATCGAGTAGCTAGCATGTTTACGTCAACGGAGGTAGTCATCTAAACCACCATCAAATACACTAGAATCATAGTCGCGGAGGTGAGAAAGCCAAGGAAGACTACGATGTAGGTCTTCATCCGGTTCCGGTTCTGTTCCCTTAGGTGGTTCCCCCAACTAGCTTCTACCACCACTCTACTCTTGTAACCACCGTAAGAGTAAAATGAAGCCACGGTACTTAAACTTGACACCTAAAATCGATACGGACACTGACCTTTCGAATACGCTACGGTACCTAAATACGGCTTAGCACTCATCTAGGTCACTAGCTCTCCGTAGGGAGACGTATTTAGTGACCTAGAGTATCTTTTCCTTAATATTTGCTAGTGAGTTTTGTTTTAGGACGTGGACCCATAGACTAGTCGAAGTAGGCACACACACAAGGAAATCACAGATGCCAAAAGTAAACAAATATATAGGAGAACTGATCTTTATTGTTAATTGGTGACTCTTATTGGAGCTATGTCAAGCCGGGTATGCTCACCAGGCCGAATAACGGTGGACGTGGTCAGTCCACGGCCGCCCCTAGTGGGCTTACACGAATAAACAAGGCGTGAGCCAAATAATACCCGATCCTTAGATGGTTCAAGGGAGTCACAAAGATGACGGGACTAGATGCTTGGAGTACAAGGCAAGAAGGTCGGAGTTGGCATCTGTTTGAAATCCTACTCCCCTATAGATACGGGGATGTTGTAAACCCTAAGTTGACCGTGTATATATAGCCGACTTAGGGGTAGAGGTTGAGGATTTTTGAGATTTATTTTAGCATAGAATCTCTTTGTGAGACATCCCATAGACTTGCGAACAAATCGCATGGATCTAGAACTCACCCAAAAACACATAGAGCTATAGTCGGCGAAACCTTGTAAAACGATATGCAAAAGCAATCAACAAAGCAGTAGTAGGTCTTTACCTCCTAGAGTGAGGGGTCGAACCTGGGTAACTCGTCTGTACCAATCATGTCCCCGATTCACCTGATGTTGTTGCGCTCTACTTCCCCAATCAGTCCCAACGTGGTAATCGCATGGCATTTGGCACCCACCGTGGGGCATACGATTGAAAGTTTTGCGGATTGGGAGAGATCATAGATCGGCTCGACTATCACTATCGACCAACTCATCCAATTCAAAAGCCTCAACTTCATCGATGAGGCAACATGGACACCGATGACTCAGGAGGTGACTATGATGGAAATATGCCCTAGAGGAAATAATTATTGGATTATTATTTATATTTCGTTTTCATAATTAAGTTTATTGTTCTGTGCTATAATTTTATTAGTTCCAGATAATGAGCATTTGGAGGAAAACCCTAATATATGTGTCGAATTATAAGCAACATTAGATATCCCTAGTCTCGCCTCTCAGACTAGTTTGTGTATCATTGGTAGTCCTGGTTTTCTGACTATGGGCAAGTAACCAGGGCCTGCATCCACTAAGAACATTTCTTCCCTTAAGTGTAAGTGTAAAATTGAAGATTGTGAGGTGTTTCCACTACATAATAAGAAACTCGAATTAGATCTTGAAAATGATCGACTCCAATAGATGCTCATCATAAGCTTCTTTTCCTCCTATTCCTATTGATCAGAAGTATCACAAAGTGTTGTAGAGATTCCAATGATATATGAGATCGGAGTTGTTGAGAGTACAATGACGATGGATAGATCCAACATGATATACCGTGAAACACATTGCAATATTGTTATCAATAGTTTCTTATTGACAAGTATTATCGTTACTACAAGATCATTTTACCATGAGACACATATGAACTTGGATACGATATGGATGTGGCCGGATTCTTCAAAGGTTACTCTGAGAATGAGTACTTATAAAGTCAGTCTTCGGTCTTACTGGATACTATGACAATGTTTCATATGGTGTAGTTGTGGGAATTGCTACTCCCAACGATGGAGATATACACTCTAGGCCTACTCATGTACTATGGTGTTCATCATCGTCTGATCGGTCAAGTGATCAAGTTGTTAATCACAGGAACATCAATAGTACGAAATGAGTAAATAGTATGTACCAGGTAACGAGGATAACCTAGTGTCTCACCTCGGGCTCTGTTAAGTATCGAGAAGAGATGCAACTGTATCAAAGTAATATAAAAAGTTCACAAGATAAAAGAACCTCATGATTATATGTCGGGATCACTATGTGCATTAAGGTACCGGGTGATCATTGTGGAGGAATGAGTTTCGAACATGTCCACATATATCCGAACCCATAGGTAGCATAGGTATACCCAATGGGCGTTCAACCTTGGCCTATCTAGTCTAGCCATGTGGAAGGCCCATGTGATGATCTACTAAGATCACTAAAGCCCATGAAAATTCGGGTCAAGCCAAGCCCATGAAGATGTTGACACCTTGGAGGATAAGACAAAGATAGGAAACCTTTAGGGTTATGCCCTCAACTTATAACAAACTCGGATGGTACCTAGACCTAGCCTCCTCATATAAAGTCTAGGAGAGACCTCCGAGGAGTACATCCCTAAAAACTCTCGCCATACACACACGCTAGATCCAATCTGCGCAAACCTAGCCATCTCGGCTCCATTGTAACCTTTGGTTTCTCCATCAATCAAGAACATACAAGCAGGAGTAGGGTTATCCCTCTTGGTGCCTAAACCTGGGTAAACTCGCGTCCCCATTGTTTGTTTTTTGACCGATGAAATCTCTAGCGTACACCTCTTCCCTGAAACCCAAGTCCATAAACCATGGACATTGACGTGATCACACCACATCAAGTGGCGTCGTCTGTGCATTGATGTTGCAACTTCGACGGTTCCATCACCGGCAGTCTACGATCCGTCGGCTCCTGGGGAGTAGATCTTCTTCGGCTCCCACAGCTTCACTATCGAATCGCTAGCCACATGCCCAACCTTTGACTCCATTGACATTGGATCCAACCTAACGATCGGCGATCTGCACTTCCGAGTCGGCAAAAACATCACTCTCCATCTCCTGGGCCATATCTATTTGGTTTTGGAGCAGTCTACACCACCGTCGATTGCACCTGCATCGTGGATCCCACCACTCCTCGACATACTCAACAAGCTAAACGCCATTTCTTCATCAACACGTGGCTCTGACAGCAACAACAGTTGCGACTCGGATCTTAGCAACCCACTCATGGGAGATGACAATGTCGGCTCCAATCTTGAGAGCTGTGGAAGCAACTTCCACCCCAACCTCTACATGTGCACCATCGTCAATGCCAGCAATAGACCCGAGGACAGACATGGTGCTGATCGCACCAACAACGACACCACTAATGATGGTCGTCCAACTATCAACCTCATGAACGATCAATGGGATATGATTAAGCTAGCCTTAAAGGGCACGCCAACGAGTTGAGTCTTCGGCAGGAGGAGTTATCCTTTATCGGCGGGTCCTTTTCAAAGCGGAACCAAAACACCATAGCGCATAATAGATGCTCCTGAACAAGCCACATGAACAAGGAAGAAAGGCGTGAGACCAGCCGAAGCCTCGACTTCTCTTTCATGTCGATGGACTCTCGGGGTAACTTGATACCCAAGACACCACAAGCCACTGGCATTATGGATACCACGTATCTACTGTCCAATCAACCTCCGATGAGGGATCCACGAGACGCCATTCATAGATGCACCCTCACCGGCCTCAGTTTGTTGGAAGCCGCGCTCATAGGGGAACCAGACAAGGAACCCCAAAAAGGCACTCACAACACAAAGGAGCAACTGGTTGATACCGTGAGATGAAGATCCGCTATGGGAACATCGTAGCCCATGACGAAGTGGACTTGGCTATGACGCTCGTGACGAGATCACGCAACACAAGGTCAACAAATCGCACACAGAATGCGCCTACCGTGACTCCATTGAGTCAGACGATGAAGACACCGAGCTATGTGGTGACAGATGCTTCTGCCGCTCCATCCAGCAAACAAGTATGCCAAAGGGTTTCAAATCTCCCTCGGGTAACCCAAAATTCGACAGGCTCCTGGATCCAAAAACTTGGCTAGACAATCACCTGCAATCGGTCATGTGCCACACGGGGTCAAAAACATGGCCATGCAATGCCAACAGCTACAATTGAAAGGTTTCACATGTTCCTGTCTCCAAGGCCTTCCTACGGGTTCAATTCGTAACTAGGAGGAGTTGGTTTACAGCTTCGTCCGAAACTTCAAAGCTATTGGGTTTAGCACCTGGAAACAATAAATTTTCCTATGCAAACACACCAATTGCCAGGATCTATCTAGGAGTAATGCGGTAACGGGAGGGGCTTTTCGCAAATTTACCAAGTTGAAGACAAAAAGCTTTGTTAACATTCATGAGAACGTGGATGATGTAGTAGTACCGATGCCGACCCCAAGGTTGTTCTGAACTCGGACGACTCCACCAGCTCTAATGACTCCGATGGCTCGAACGACTCGAGCGCCACAAGTGCAGCGCCTCATAGGGGGTCGCACACATATGATGTTTAACAACGACTCTCGGAATCTGATCCAGCAGAGGTTGCGGAAGTTGATCTCCTGGATCTGGAATCCCCGCAGCACGACGGTGCTCTGCGGTGAAGAACTCTCTTGTTCGTACAACCCTTATAGTGGGCCCGCGGTCACAAGAGAGAGAGGAAGATAGGAGGACACTTGGAGGGAGAAGCCTCAAAGCTTGGGATTAATTGGTGTGTATAAATCCCTCCCTATGCCCTCCTTTATATAGGGGAAGGGGAGCCCCAAAGTCCAATGCCTAAGAAATATGGGACGATAGGAGAGGAGGAGGTAGGAGGCCACCTTGGCCAGCCGGCCAAGGCATCCTTGGGCCCCACGTGGGCACCAAGGGGCCCAACCGGCCACTCCTTCCCTCTCCCCTTTTGGTGCCCTCCCTCTTGGGCCTTTTCCTCTTAGGGAATTGGCCCATTAGGCATGGGCTGCCCATTAAATCATTTTTAAATCATTAAATAAATATAAATAAATGTATAGCTCAATAATTAACATATATTTACATATTAGTTAATTCCCGTTGCACCGGAATTCCTTCCGGACAACTTTGGATACCCGCTAGACTTTCCCGGAACCCTTTCGATTTCCCCTTCTCTTTTCTTCAGTGACTCCTATGATACCAAAATGATCTTCAAGCATTGTCAAACCCTTAACTGTGTTACCCTAATTGTTCGAGAACACTCCAAACATGGTCGATACCCCTCTCAGACCAATGATCATTAGCGGGACCTGGATGCCCATAATAACCCCTATGCATTCCACGAGAATCTTTGACGTTGAACCATTAAACATAGAGTCCTTTTACCTTTGTTACTTTGATACTTTACTTGTAGGAGACCTGATCAACGACATGCCATGTCAGGTTCAATCTTGTTACCGACAAGTACAACTTTACTCATTCCGAGCTATGCCATCCCCGTGACCTAGTCACACGCTATAGCTTTATGGATGTCATGTCTCTGAGTGGGCCTAGAGTATCTCTCCGTCACACGAAAGAACAACCGCTCTTGACACATACACCTCTACATGCCCCTCTGAATACCTGAAGACACCTTTATGATCATCATTTTACCGAGTGTCGTTTGATGCAAACAAGGCACTCTAGGGTGTCAGTGATTAAGTATGGTCTCACGGTCTAAGGAATTGGTTACTACATTTCCCAGTCATTGTAACAGTGAACTTCGTGACTTGATCGTGTTACAATTCCTATGTTGGGTATGTCCATCACTTTCATTCACCTAATGAAATGACCCCTTTGTCAATTGACATAAATGTCCATGATCAGGAAACATCGATCATTGATTGACCAATGAACTAGTGTCTAGAGGATCACCAGGGACTCTGATGGTATACATATCACATGTGTATTGCCATCCCTATCAATACAGTTATAGCATGATATAAAATCTATTATGAACTTAATGAAATATGTCAATAATCTATATTATTATTTGCCTCTAGGCATATTTCCAACAAAAGCAACGTACAAGCGACCTACATCCATCGAGGAGCTCCGGGCATGCACCCAACAATCCGGTGAGTCCCTCTGCTCGTACATCCAACGTTAGTCCATAATCAAGAACTCCAGGGAGGATATATCCTAGGAGAGAGGAACTAGGGCGCACCAATCCAAAAACCATCGATCACTTTATGGACATTACCAACCGCTAGGCGGATGGCGAAGACGCCATCCATAATAGTTCTACGTGCTCGGATGATGACGACGCAGATGGACGATACCTAGGCGACCATGGATGTAGACACGATCGCCGAGGGAAACGCAAGATGTGTGGTTACGAGGACAATGATGGGGCCGACATGCTCGCGGCTAGTAATACTAAAAATCATGATGACAACAACCGCGATAGTGGCTACCACGGTGGAGGCTACTGCGATGGAAGGAACACCGACAAGACAAATCATGAATCATGAATAGCAACATTGTCCTCATGAAGATGGACCTTCCCCTATGCAAGTCATGTCGAGTCCCTGCAACGTCCACTTCTACATCGATGACAAGGACAGCAAGAGGAAATCCAGCCATCTCCTCAAGGACTGGCACCAATTATAGAAGCTCCAAGATGCCTATGCCCAGTTACAGCGAAACACAACAGATCAGGGCTACGCGACAGTTCCAGGTCCCATAGCATATGGGGAACCACTACCCCCCCGCTACCAACCAACGGGGCGCCACCACCCGTGGTCGCAGCTGCCCATAACAATGGGACCGAGCCGCACCCACACGCTTTTGGCAGCATGAGCATGACTAGAAGGGATGCCCATCCAATAGGAGCCAAAATGTGATCTCTCGGGTAATGAACACGGACATATCATCACCTCTGTCCATCCGCGTGAAGGAGATATGCCCTAGAGGCAAATAATAAATAGGTTTTTATTGTCATATATCAATTACTTTATAACAGTTTCATATTGTGCTATAACTGTGCCAAGTAGAAACATTGGTACATGTGTGGTATGAAACAACAAAGTCCCTAGTAGCCTTTATTCATACTAGTTCATTGGTCATGAGGATGATCTGGGTTTCAAGATCATGGGCATTTATGCCAATTGACAACGAGATCATATCATTGGAGAATGATGTGATGGACATTCCTCGAAGGATTGCAACACGATCAAGTCATATAGTTCATTGTTGCAACAGCTAAATCTAGACTCCTAATTCCTTAGACCGTGAGGCTATATCAATCATAGTCTCCCGAGAGTGCTTTGATAGCATCAAGCGCCACTTGGTAATACAGTGGTTATAAAGGTGTGCTCAGGTACTCGGAGGAACCGTTGAGGCAATATATGTCAAGAGCGGGATTTGTTCGCCCACATGATGGGTAAAGATACATACGGCCAGCTTTGTGAGATTACATCCATGAATGTTGTAACATGTGACTCGGTCAAGGGGATGTAATATCACGGTAACAAGAAAATAGAACTTGTTGTGAACGAGATTGAACAAGGTATGTGATACCAATGATCGGATCTCGGACAAGTCATATCAAGAAAAAAAAGGAATATGGATGCTACATTTAGCGGTTCAAACGACATTGTCATCAGGAATGCATAGGGGTCACATGGATATCCCTGGTCCCTCTGTTGATCATTGATATAGATCATGTCTAGAGCATTCCCGAGCCGTGAGAGGATACACTTAAGGGTATAATGAGAGCGATCATTCGTAAGACAGAATCACAGTAGAGAAAGAGAAAGCCGGAATTGTTCCGCATAGAGATCCGAAGTTGTTCGGAGAAAGAATAAAAGACCGCAAAAGTGTTTTCGGATAAATGAGAATTTGAATATACATTTATTATATGTTAATTATGAATTAATATATTATAAATAATATTTGAATTAAGATTTATAAAGGCAACTTTTATATTAGGCCAAATCCCGGAGGGAAAAGGCCTAGAAATAAAGCTGCAGAAAAAAAAACAGCTACCGCTGTGGGCATGGCGACCCACTAGGGGCGAGCACAGGCGGGCAGTGGGGCACCAAGCTGGGCTGCCAAGCCGATCTGGCCCACCCCGGGCCGCCTCTCCCCTCGCCTCGCCTGCTGGGCCGCCAGGGCATCCGGCCCAGCCGAGCTAGCCGCCTTGCCACACTGGCCGCTGGCTTGTTGGGCCGCGGGTGAGCGCCGGCCCACCTGGGCGCTGGTAGCAGCTGCTGCTACGTTGGGCCGCAGGTGAGCGCCAGCCCACCCGGGCGCTGGCAGCAGCTGCTGCCACGCTGGGCCGCGGGGGGCACTGGCGGCCCACCCGGCCACACGAGCCAGCCGGCTGCTGTGCTGGCTGCTGCTCCTGTTTTTCCTCTTGGGCTGGATTTTGGCCCATCCGGATGGACGAAAATCCTGTTGCCTTTTCTTTAACTATTGGTCCCACATGGCTAACCTAATGGGGAGGGCACACCCCCTCCGCCTATATAAAGGGGTGCCCATGGGTGGAATTAAACACACATTTTTGAAGTCTTTTAGTTGACTTTCTCCCTCCCTCTCTCTATACCTTGTGACCATGGCCCCAAGTTTGGTTGTGCGATCGAGGCACACCTGCAGTACGCCGTTGCGCTGCAAGGATTCCTAGCCGGATATCAACTTCCGCACTCCCGGCAGGATCGGGGAGCTGGAGGTCTCGTCGTGCACCAGATGTGTACGAAGACACGAGGCGCAACACTTGGGGCGCTTGAATGTCGTGAGCCGGAGCTGCTACACGATGAAGAAGGAGCAAGGGGTGACCTGCGAGGAGCTTCACGACCTCGAGGTCGGCTACGAGTATGACTACATCAACCACGTTCTCCTCAGAACGTTAACCGCGTACGGTCTACAAGGGTATGTATTCTCTACGCATTGGCCGTTACCGCATTACTACATAGATAGATCCTAGGCAGTTTTGGGGTTCCATCGTAGGAATTTTTTTGTTTTCTACTGCGGATCCCCTTCAGTGGTATCAGAGCCGATCTATGCGTAGGAGTGATGTACGGCTAGTTCGCACATGTATTGTGCGAGCATTGATCCCTTAGTTGTTACCCTCTAACGTGTACTTGTTTATATCGTGGTATTGTTTGATGAAGCGGTCCGGACCGGCCTTACGCGTATTCGTACGCAAGACTAGTTCCACGCTCAACATACGGCTTGTACCGTATAAGTGGCTAGCGGGTCTCTGTCTCTCATTCAATAGTTGATATATCATTTACAGCGGAGGGCCCCGAAAGGGGTATAATAGAGACAACTGTTAGATCCATGTTGTGGTTGGAAAGTTCGTAGTTTAGAAACGACTCTATTGCGAAAGCCCTAACAACCACGTAAAACTTGCAATAGATAAAGTAGAGGCGTCTAACTTTATTTTGCAGGGGGCATGTGATTATGATATGGCATTGGTCGTTATGAAGGTAAAGTAGTTTACTTTTCTGTTACTAACTAGTATAGTAATAGTGATCATTCCAATGGACGACCTGGTGGAGGCGTCATGGACTTGGCGTCAAACCAAGGGCAAGATGGAGATCATGCTGGAGCGCTCGATGGAGATCAAGACGCAAGAAGGACCATATCATATCACAATATACATATGATGTTGATACCTGTTTTACATCTTATTGTGTGCTAGTATTTAGATACTCAACGGTAGCAAATAAGATAATCCCTATTGAATTCCAATGTTCCGTGTTCCCCTTGTGTGTGCACCACCAAGAAAGTTTTTCGTTATGAGGCGCCCTGCGGTGAGTAGGGGTCAGACATATCTACGTTCGCATACAGTGGGTGTAAGCCATGTTGCACAACGAATACACACAAGTTAGATTTCGCGAGCCTAGCATGTGCAGACATGGCCTCGGAACACAAGAGATCGAAAGATCGAGCATGAGTCACATGGATGATGTGATTGGCATTATTGAATGTCTACCTTTGATAATACACTGATGGCCGTGACGATCGGGGGAGGTGCAGAGGATAGAGATCATGTGATCACTAAAATCGACTAGGGGATGACAATTTTAGTGGAGACCAATTATAAATTGATCTCTTATTATAAACTTAGTCTAGATGTCTGTTTGCAAATATCTTAGTAGATCATGGCCTATCCCATTGAGGTCCTTTGCGACCATGGGAATATATTGTTTAATTTGGAACTTAGCAAAAGTTCCAACTTCATAAATTAATACACACGCCTAAGGGATATCCTCGTAAAAGGTGATCTTCTCTTCTTGATACAATAACCATTAGGAGATAATTCGATGACTCCGGAATGTTTGTGTTTTCTCCATAATCATCCAATAAGCCATTCTCCATTCGATGGAGAGTTGGGCTACATTTTGTATTCTACAGAATAAGGCACATAGAGTATGAGCCGCTGGATGGGTTTTCCTCCATCATGGATGAAAAAGGGATTGTTTGGAAAAACACTTAGCGATCTTACATTAGAGTTGAGAACTCTTGGAAGGGCTTAATTGCAATGGAGGTCATGGATGAAAAGGTATATGTAAGATATACAAAATTATAAATGTGGTTCTTGCAAAACTCGTTGCAGTTTACAAAGTATTTGATACTTGTCCTGTTTTGTGAAAACAGGAGGATCTGCTTGAGAATTGCTGGTTTTGAGGCAACGTGACTTGATGACAGCAAGCAAAACAGTTGATGGTTGACATCACCTCTTTCCTCAAAGTTTGTCATTTGGATTAGTGGACTTGAATATAAATTTGTAATCCCTGTTTGTGTGTCTTGCTTTTGGCGAGACGATTATTCATATGAACAAGTTACAAGTCAGTTTGTACTATTCTTATGAACAATACCTTATGGTCACATTATGATTATAACTAAGTTATCCTCATCACTATGTTAATGATAATGGTTTAAACTAAGAGGATTAGAATGCTAAAAGATATCCAAAGTTTAATAATAAAATGACACTATAGTTTAAGTCATTTTGGTTATTGCATGTTCTTTATGAAGATCGAGGTCCTAGATGCTTAATCTAGAGACTTTGCAAAACCATGCCTCTTGGGCAGAATGACTAAAACTCCGCATTCTGGTAAAAACCGTGATATGCGAAGAAATGTTGAATCTTATACATAGTGATGTATCGTATTTTCAGCAAGTAGTGGAAATCATTTGTTAATTGTGGACTTAAGTGAATAAGCGTATTTACTTAATGAAACATGAAGTTATGAAATGATTTGAACTGTTGAAATGAGTTCACAACAAAGGAGGATATTGAATTGACAAGTCTCTTTGATTTGATCGACATGACTAAAGTATTGAAGTTAAGTTTAGCATAAAAGGGACTTGTGAAAGATGTTTCACAAATTATGATAATTGTATCAATTCAAATTATGTTGAAATGTCTAAACATCATAATCATTATGTATTAAGATACATATGGTATAATATCATCTCTTATAGGGGTTATAGTTGTCGTTTAGAGTTAAAGATCAAAATAAGTAAACACTCATTTGAAATACAAAGGAACATCTAAAAGATTTGTGGAAACAACACCATAAGTGTTATGGCAAGTTCGAGTTTCTGGAGATTTTCATAAGTCGAAGTCGTGGCGAATAAACAAGTCTTTGTAGAGCATTCTTAGGAAGCTATGAATGCATCTTCCAGAAAAAGGGCAAACCTTTTGTTATCCAAAGTTCATGTGTCTTGATAAAGATACAGGTGGAAGAAAGTAAAAGATCAAAACAAGGTATTTGACCTTACCTCCAAATTGTTGAGTGGCGCAGCGGAATTTGTTTCGTGAAACCAAACTCTACAAATGGAGGAGAAACTATTGATAATGATCTTAAAGTTTCAAGTAAATACTTTTACTAAAAGAAAGTAGGATTCAACTATATATTCTACAAGTTTGTGGAATTATATTATTGATTCACTTGTCATGTTTTGAGCAAGACATACCTACAAAATACAAAGAAGCGTGATGGACCTAAGTACGAGAAATGAATAGTCATTGAAATTTTGTGAGTGGAATTCTCGATTTGATAATAATCAAAGAATTTTGGAATGTCCAAGATTATCGAGAGAACCTGGTTTTGAGTGGGCGCAAATCAGCTTGGCTAATAAATAATATGTAGCTAACATTTTTGAGTGGGAGCTAAAGTGAAATCCCTAGATCTCAAACATGAATGTCATATTTGAGTGGGAGCGTGAAATCATTCTGGGATATGTGGATTACATATATGAATGATGTGATTGGTGTTAAAAACATTCAAATAGGTAAATAAGTATGAAGTTGAAGTTATTAAACAAGAAGATCTATCGAGATAGATTAGTGAGTTTAATAAACACTGAATGTCCAATGCTTCCTGGACTTGATTCTGAAAGATGTTCAGAATGTCCTAAGCAAGATTTTGAAGTAGCACAGAATGGAACAAGGTGAGAAAGTAGTTCTTACTATATGAAGCATTGAGTTAGTAATGCAACTATGGTTGAAAGAAAGAGATGTGTTGCATCTCCTATGCCTCAGTCATAGGTTCTTCCACATAACCATGTTGTATACTCGACGTAATGTAACCCGAACTTCTGGTTGGTAGGACAAAGTCTTAACTGTAAGAACGTGTGTTTAAGTGATTCCTGAGTTGATCACTGAAGCAGAATTAAGTTTGTACTTAAATTGCAAGAAGCAAAGTAAGTGGCATAGTTGCATTTCATGCACTATGATCTACATAGATATAGAAGTATAGAAGCTCCATCTGATGTAATGTATAATGTTATGGCAGGCTAGTTCGCTTTTAACATAGAATGATGTGTCCCAGGGCCCAGTGCCCATGAGAAAGCCCTCGAGGTTGATCTAAAGTCACTGTAAGCTCCTGGAATCCGGCCTCGTTCTGCTGCCATGACTACAGTATATACACAAAGGATAGCAAAGTGTGTTTTGAAGTTTAGATGTAAATAGTGAAAACAATCGTCATTATAAACACTAGAAACAAAGTCTCATTTTGTCGCCAAACAAATATTTCGACCCATTATACGATAATGGTGTGAATGTCAAAATTAGGAAGACATTAACGATTTGCAAAAGACATAATGATCTGGTAAAACGGAACATGGACATGACGTTTCCCATGAGCATGCATGATCTATAAACACATATGATATATGGTTTATATGAGTAAAATGCGAGCTAGATTATTTGTACTCTAGTGCAAGTGGGAGACTGAAGGAGATATGCCCTAGAGGAAAATAATAAATAGGTTTTTATTGTCATATCTCAATTAGTTTATAATAGTTTCATATTGTGCTATAACTGTGCCAAGTAGAAACATTGGTACATGTGTGGTATGAAACAACAAAGTCCCTAGTAGCCTCTATTCATACTAGTTCGTTGGTCATGAGGATGATCTAGGTTTCAAGATCATGGGCATTTTTATGCCAATTGACAACAGGGTCATATCATTGGAGAATGGTGTGATGGACATTCCTCGAAGGATTGCAACACGATCAAGTCATATAGTTCATTGTTGCAACAGCTAAATCTAGACTCCTAATTCCTTAGACCGTGAGGCTATATCAATCACAGTCTCCCTAGAGTGCTTTGATAGCATCAAGCGCCACTTGGTAATAAAGTGGTTATAAAGGTGTGTTCAAGTACTCGAAGGAACCGTTGAGGCAATATATGTCAAGAGCGGGATTTGTTCGCCCACATGATGGGTAAAGATACATACGGCCGGCTTGGTGAGATTACATCCATGAATGTTGCAACATGTGACTCAGTCACGAGGATGTAATATCACGGTAACAAGAAAATAGAACTTGTTGTGAACGAGATTGAACAAGGTATGTGATACCAATGATCGGATATCGAACAAGTCGTATCAAGAAACAAAAGGAATATGGATGCTACATTTAGCGATTCAAACGACATTGTCATCAGGAATGCATAGGGGTCACATGGATACCCCTGGTCCCTCTATTGATCATTGATACAGATCATGTCTAGAGCATTCCGGAGCCGTGAGAGGATAAACTTAAGGGTACGATGAGAGCGATCATTCATAAGACGGAATCACAGTAGAGAAAGAGAAAGCCGGAATTGTTCCACGGAGAGATCCGAAGTTGTTCGGAGAAAGAATAAAAGACCGGAAAAGTGTTTTCGGATAAATGGGAATTGAATATATATATGTATTATATGTTAATTATGAATTAATATATTCTAAATAATATTTGAATTAAGATTTATAAAGGAAACTTTTATATTAGGCCAGATCCCCAGAGGGAAAAGGCCTAGAAATAAAGCTGCAGAAAAAGACCACTAGGGGCGAGCACAGGCGGGTAGTGGGGCACCGAGCTGGGCCACCTCTCCCCTCGCCTCGCCTGCTAGGCCGCCAGGGCATCCGGCCCACCCGGGCTGGCCGCCTTGCCACGCCGGCCGTTGGCCGCTGGCTTGTTGGGCCGTTGGTGAGCGCCAGCCCACCCGAGCGCTGCAGCAGCTGCTGCTGCGCTGGGCCGCGGGGGGCGCTGTCGGCCCACCCGGCCTCGTGAGCCAGCCGGCTGCTGTGTTGGCTGCTCCTCCTCTTTTTCCTCTTGGTCTGGATTTTGGCCCATCCGGATGGACGAAAATCATGCTGCCTTTTCTTTAACTATTGGTCCGACATGGCTAACCTAATGGGGATAGCACACCCCCTCCGCCTATATAAAGGAGTGCCCATGGGTGGGATTAAACACACAATTTGAGAAGTCTTTTAGTTGACTTTCTCTCTCCCTCTCTCTATACCTTGTGACCATGTGATGACCCACAAGTATAGGGGGTGTATCGCAGTATTTTCGAGGGAAGTGAAACCCAATTTATTGATTCGACACAAGGGAAGCCAAAGAATATTTATAAGCCTTAACAACTGAGTTGTCAATTCAGCTGCACCTGGAAACAATCTTTCTCACGGCAGTTCATCAGTAGCAACAATTTTGTAGTAGCAATAGCAAAGTAATAGCAGTAGTAAAGTAAAGACAGTAGTAACATTAGCAGTAAACAGTAGGATTCGAGTGCGGTAGGCATAGGGATGGATGGACGGGCGTTGCATGGACAAGACAATTCACATAACAATCAGAACATAGGGCATTTGCAGATAAATAAGGTAAAGCATCCAAGTACATGATAATCATAGGCATGTGTTCCATATATAGTCATACGTGCTCGCAATGAGAACTTGCACAACATCTTTTGTCCTGCCAGCCCGTTTGCAGCGGGGCCTCAGGGGAACTACTGGCAATTAAGGTGCTCCTTTTAATAGAGCACCGGAGCAAAGCATTAACACGCCGTGAACACATGTGATCCTCACATCAAAGCCATTCCCTCCGTTTATCCCAATTTCTGTCACTTCAGGGCCTTTGGTTCTGGACAACAACGTGTGTATACAACTTGCAGGTAAGACCATAAACAATACTATCATAATGAATCAATAACATGTTCAGATCTGAAATCATGTCACTCGGGCCCTAGTGACAAGCATTAAGCATTACAAGTTGCAACAAAGTCAAAAAGCACTAATAAAAGATACTAGGCACCATGCCCTAACAATCTGATGCCATTACATGAACGATCTCATCCAATCCCTACCATCCCCATAGCCTACAGCGGGGGATTACTCACTCGTAGATGGGGGAAACATGGATGGTCGATGGAGAAGCGAAGGTGATGATGATGGCGATGATCTCCTCCAATTCCCTGTCCCGACAGGGTGCCAGAACAGAGTTTCTGGTTTCGAATCGTGGAATCTGGTGGTGGCAGCGGAGCGGAACTCTTTCTGGAAAAACATCGAACCCCTCTAAGTTTTTAGGTTAGAAGGCATCTTATAGGCGATGAGGGGGACCAAGGGGGTATCTGGGGCGGCCAGACCACCCCCCGGCGTGGCTAGGCCCAACCCGTGCGGCCAGGTGGTGTGGCTGGTCCCCAGCCCCACTCCGTCTCATATTCTGGCTCCAGGAGTCTTCTGGTGAAATAGGATTTTTGGCATATTTTCTGGGATTTTTCCTAATAATTGATTTTCTGCACAAAAACAAGACACCAAAGTAATTCTGCTGAAAATAGTGTCAGTCCGTGTTAGTTGTATCCAAATCACACAAGTTTAGAGGAGAAACAATAGCAAAAGTGTTCGTGAAAGTAGATACGTTTTGGACGTATCAACTCCCCCTAAGCTTAGCTTATTGCTTGTCCTCAAGCAATTCAGTTGAAAACTGAGTGCGATAAAAGAAACTTTCACGAACACATTTGCTTCATATGATGTATATATTCTCAGCATGTGATCAACTACTTAGACAATTCATACAAGGGAGTATGCAACTAAGTTTACTTAATAGGCATTACAAGCTATGAAGATATTCCAACTCAAAAATAATAAGTAGCATGAAACATAAACATAAGCAACATTACAATGCTCATAACAAGGTATGATAGAGTGGTATCTCGCTTGCCTTTTTATTGTGAATGCCAAGGCACCTCTGAAGTTCAAGTGAATACTAGAAGTAAAGATATAAAAGATACAAGCATCAAAGTCATAACACAATTAATCAAGTTTTGAGACAAGCACAAAGAATGACAACTATGCTCTTAGGAAAGTGCTCAAAGAATAGGTGGTGACTCAACAAGGAAATGAAAAAGGTTTTGAATAGTTTGAAGGGCTTCCAAATGTTGAAAGTATGATACTCGTTAGCTTTGAGCTCTCATTGCCCTTATCATAAGCATCTTTAAGTGGTTAAGGTTAAAGTGACACAACTAAGAGGATATGCTTGACAAGTTATAAGCTAAAGTCTCATGCCCCTTACTTACGAGTACCAGACCTCATGCTACTCAACTTCAGTCACAAGTAAGCTCTTGTCATTGTAAGTACATATGTATCATAGAGAACCGCCAACATGGTACCCCTTGCACATGATACATGAGCTATCCCATAATCAAAATGACAAGGCAAGCAGACAATGAGCATCTCAGCGATCTTTTGGTTTACTATGTGCATAGATTTTTACTGAGGATGCTTCATAGAATGCTCATTATGGTTATACTACAAGTTTCCACCATGATTAGGCATGGCTTAGGCTAGCGGCCCAGGCGTTTCTCTAACACACATACAAACTCCATGATCTTACGAGTTTCACTTTTATTTCACACCGCCGGGATCCATAAGCAAAAGAATCATGATACCAATAGGGTACAAAGTGCCCGTGAAATGTTGAAAGCGTTCCCCATGATACATGGTTCTGCTAACTTCAACTTATAAAGCGCAAGCATATACGCAACAAAGTTGGACGCAATAGTTCAGGTTTATTAAGTGCAGGAAATAAAGTGTGCCATCAAGTTCGTGAGAGCTTTACTAACTAACTTTCTCATACAAGCAAACATTTTATTCGGAAGAAAACAAGGCATATTGAATAAGCACGGAAGAGCAAATGATGCTAGTACGTAGGTATGGTGAACACTTTTGGCAATATTTGGTTTTAGGGAGTTGGAACCACGAGTAAAACATACTCAGTGTAAGTGAAGGCTAGCAATAGTAAGGGAGCGAAAAACGAGAGAGCAATAATTGTCATAATCATGCTTGCAACAAAATAGGACTAATCATGGCATGAAAGTGATTCAAGACCCTCAAGGAAAAATAATTCATCGAGGCTTAACTGATTATTTCAGTCATATGCATGCGTGAGCATGTGCCAAGTCAATTCAAATGAAACATTCAGAGGAGGATACCACGGTGTCATACCAAGTTATGAATAGAGTAATGCAAGCAAACATTCATAAGACATGCTACAAACTATTAGCAAGCTGGAACTAATCATATGAAAGCAAGAACTACGAAGCATCCATAAATAACATACACCGTACATGAACAGGCTAAGCATGCCCACAATGATGAGTATATGTACAAAAATAAAAACAAATAGAGTTCGTTACCAGCCTCCTACCACACCTCAAGTTGTCATTAATACTCATTATTGCCCTTCACTTGTGTGGCTTGAATAATAACATGAAACCAATATCCACTCAGGACTGCTGATCCCTGCAACAAACCCACAAAACCAAAGAAGAACAACAAATATTTTTGGTGTTTTCGATTTTTAAACAAGAACCAAAAATAGAAGAACAAGCAAAGCAAAATCTTTTTGGGGTTTTCGAATAGTTCAAGCAAAGCAAAAACAGCAAACCAAGGCCAAACGAAGAAGCAAACAAAGAGAAACAATAGAAATATTTTTGGTCTTTTTGTGTTTTAAGAAAGCAAAAACAAAGAAAGAACAAAAACTACAAAGAGAACAAAACATGAATATACAAAGTACCAACGAAACATGATATGGAGATGAGTGTGATGTCGGTGTACCTCCCCGCAAGCTTAGGCTTTTGGCCTAAGTGGGTATCAATCCAAGTACGAGTAAGGGTTCCAAGCAGGCGGGTCATTGTAAGAATGATCGTAGTTAGGCCCGTGGGAAGAAGAAGAAGCTCCCCAATCATAGGTAGGCTGCTGATATGAAGACTCCCCCTCATTCGAGGGCTGGACCGAATCATCTGTGACCTCCCTTCTAGTATCCAGCTCCTGTTGAGAGAGCTCTCCCAAGTACGTATCAAACTCCTCCTCCATGAGGGACCATCCTACCCTGTTATCAAGGTTAAACAAAACAGGTGCAGGCAAAAGAACAACGCGCTCGGACTTACTCCTTCTCCAACCAGCTTTGAGAAAGGTTATCTCATCAGACAACTCACGCAAACTAGCCCAAGAAGAAACAAATTTATGTTGTATCATGGAATTGAAATCAAGCCTTTCTATGGGAAACTGTAGGTCTAGATGATGAGGCACTAAACCATGCAATGCTAATAAACGAGAAGCAATGAGGCCTCCACAAATTCCACCTTTCACACGGTTAGCAGTAAGGCGGAACGCTATCAAAGCACCCAAGTTGTAAGTCCTATCTCGTTTAAGAGCAGCAGCGATGAATGCTAGATCATACGAAGGTAACTTATTGGCAGTTTTCCTAGCAAGAACACACTTGGCAATAAAGTAAGCAAAGTAGCGAATAGAGGGGAGATGAATGTTATGGATTTTTCCGCTCTCCTTCGAGAAGCTGCTCCCTTGGCAAATCTCTGCGTACAAGTCCATGAGTGGTGCAGGTCGCTCTTTAATCCTTCCACATGATCCCCACTAAGGTACCTTAATAGCTGCACAAAAATCATCGAGAGAAAGGTCGACAACTATATTGTAAATTTTATAGTGGACCATGGGGTTAGGCAATGAGTAACTAAATTGAAAGTCCTGCACTATAGACATCGTTAGTTTCACAAATTGACAAGGTTCATCTTCCAAAAAGTGCTCCAATCCTGCATTAGCAACCAAAGTATGGAAGTCCTGGAAAATTCCTGTGGCCCTCATGAATTCGGAGCATGGATAGATGGAAGGAAAAACTTCCTCCTCTCGGTGAACCTTCATAACCTCAGGCACCCATGGTTCATGTTGGTTGAGTTGATGCTCATTCATCTTCTATTCTGAAATTTAAACATCTATTAAACAAGTGATTGCAAAGTGAATATAATGAAGGGCACTACTCATAGGGACTTGTAAGAGGCCTAAACATGCATCAAAACTATATCTCTAAGCATCAAACAATCTTACAATCTCTCATAACCTGTCACCTACAGTAGCAAAATACTCAAGATATAAACCACTAAACACAAATCTACTTGGACAAGCGGAGGAGTCACATACCGAAGAACAAATTCTCCAAATTTCAGCAGCAAAGATGGGCTGAGCAAGGAGATCGAAAAATCGAGGGCGAGCACAGCAAGAACGCGATTTCGAGCAATGAACTGGTATTTGCTCGGGAGAGAGAAGAAAGTGGCAAGTGAGAGAGTGAGTGGAGGGCCAGGGGTGGCCCACACCATAGGCAGGCGCGCCCCAGGGGTAGCCATGCCACCAGGTGGTGTGCTTGCCTGGTGGGTCCCCCTGGTACCTTCTAGGCACTTCTCTGCCTCTTTTTTCACGTAAAAATTTAATATGAATTTTATGGAATTTTTCGAGACACTTTATTTTTGAGCAATTTTCAAGTATAGAAAAATGATTTTCTGACAGAAAAAAGTTTTTGGAATGATGCAATGACAAAACAAGGCTAGAACTACAGAAGTTCTAAGACACTCTAACACGCAAGCAACTAACAACAGAAAGGTAAACTAAACGAAAGCAAAAACTAAATGGATAAAATAGAAGTAAGCGGAGATAATCATGGTGAAAACATTGTTTTGTTCAATGAAATCCTTTTGTTAACAAGGTTGATCAGGTCACAATTTTATATGAAACAAAACTTTGTATTCCACTAATGATTATGTTACCTCAACCTTGATAGCAATGGTCCCAATCATAATAGTTTCAAAATTTTCTCTTGGTATGGGACAATATATTTCTCCAACTTGAATGCCCTCAACATGTTCAATTGAATTTAAACCATAACTCCTATCAATCTTCTTGGGGAAATAGACAGTATGCTCCTTGTCATTAACATTGAAGGTCACCTTTCCTTGATTACAATTAATAACAGCTCCTGCAGTATTAAGAAAGGGTCTCCCAAGAATAATAAACATATTATCATCTTCAGACATTTCAAGAACAACAAAATCAGTTAACATCAAGCAATTATGAGACACTTGAATAGGTACATCCTCACATATACCAACAGGAATAGTGGTAGATTTATCAGCCATTTGCAAAGATATATCAGTTGGTATTAATTTTTCTAGTTGAAGTCTCTTATAGAGAGAGAAAGGCATAACACTAACTCCAGCTCCCAAATCACACAAAGCAATTCTAACATAACTATTCTTAATAGAGCAAGGGATGGTTGGAATCCCTGGGTCTCCAAGTTTCTTTGGAACCTTACCATTAAAGGAATAATTGGCAAGCAAAGTAGAAATTTCTTCATCAGGGATCTTCCTTTTATTCGAGACAATATCCTTCATATACTCTGAGTAAGGAGGCAATTTAATAGCATCAGTCAAAGGAATTTGCAGGAATAAAGGTTTCATCCGCTCACAAAACTTATTATAGTGTTCATCTTCCTTTGACTTGTGTTTCTTATCAGGGAAAGGCATAGGTTTTTGGACCCAAGGCTCTCTTTCACTACAATGTTTCTTAGCAATAAAATCTTCTTTAGTGTATTTAGTGTTCTTAGTGTGCTTTTCAGGTTCTTCTTCAACTTTTTCTTTATCAGAAACATCATTTTCTTCATTACCACTTTCACTTTCAGCATCAGAGATAGATATACTATTAGGATCTTTAGCAGGTTCAGAGGGTTCTACAATAGTTTTATGTTTCTTTTTTTCTTACGAGTAGTACCACTATTTTTAGCTTGTTGAGAATCCTGCTCAATTCTTTTGGGATGCCCCTCAGGATATAGAGGATCCTGGGTAGCAGCACCACTTCTAGTTCTAATTTCATAAGCATGTCTTTCTTTGGCAGCATTAACTAGCAAGTCTTTTGCACTTTAATAAGTTGATCTATTTTAGTTTGAACCATTTGAAAATGTTTAACAAGAATTTTAACATCATTAGAGGTTCTTTCCACAATATCTTTTAACTCAACAATAGCTCTAGTGTTTTCCATTAGATGATTTTGCACCCTTTTATTAAAATTATCTTGTTTAACAATGAAAATATCGAATTCTTCTAAGCATTGATCAGGAGGTTTAGAGTAAGGGATATCACCTTCATCAAAGTGTTGGAGAGAGTGTACCTCAATAGTGGATGAATGGGGAATGGGCTTACATAATTCTTCTATAGGAGGTAAATTATTGACATCTACAGCTTTAATTCCCTTCTCCTTAAGACATTTCTTAGCTTCCTTCATCACTTCATCATTCAACTCAATAAATCCCCTCTTCTTAGATGATGGTATAGGCGCCGGTATAGCTGGTCCAGGAGGAGTCCAGTCTTCATAATTCTTGCTTATTTTAGCCATTAATTCCTCAGCTTCCTTGGGAGTCCTATTCCTGAAAACACAATCAGCACAACTATCTAGGTATGTCCTAGATTCTTCAGTTAGTCCATTATAAAAATATATCAAGAAGCTCATTCTTAGGTAATGGACTTCTAGCCTGTGCATGAATCAAAGCACAAAACGTTGCCCATGATTCAGGAAATATCTCTTTTTCTCCTTGTTTAAAATCAAAAAGTTCCTGCAAAATAGCATGTCTAGCACTAGGAGGAAAATATTTCTGCAGGAAAGTACTAATCAAGCAATTAGGGCTATCAATAGATCCAGGAGGTAAATTACTAAACCAAGTTTTAGCTTCCCCTTTTAGTGAAAAAGGGAAAATCTTAGCAACAAAGTTGGTGCGCATCTTAATATCATCAGAAAACAGGCCACTCATGGTAGAAAGCTCAGTCATATGTGCTACCGCACTTTCATTCTTAGTCCCACAAAAAGATTTTTTCTCAACAATAGCTATGTAAGATAGATCGAGAGAGAAATCATAATATTTATCTTTAATGTTTATGGGAGAAGCATCAAACTTAGCATTAGGAGACAATTTGGGTCTAATAGTACGCCTCTCAAGGAGACTCTTAGCAGCGCTCCTATCATGGGTGTTTTTACATTCTTTAATAAATTCATCGGTCATCTCAACAAAACCATCTTCAATATCATAACTCTCACTAGACTTAGGTGAACTAACAGGTGTAGTAGTGTCTTCATTAGGAGTTTCGGTATTTCCAGCTATAGTTCTAACAATCGTAGCATCTAGGAAAGGACCTAATGAACCACTCTTATCAAGCAAAGTAGAAGCAGCATCATAAGTATCAGAAGTTTCAGATTCAGCAGTAGTAGCAGTGTGTGTAGCATGTGTATGTGGTGGTGTAACGAGCTTACTCATAACATATGATGAATCAAGAGCAACAGAGGTGTTCAGAACCGTACCTCTTCTTGTAGTGGATGGTAAAATAGGAACCTTGCCATCACGAGACTTACCCATGATGGATGGATGGCAGCAAACAATAATGAATCCAAGTGAACTTGATAAATAAAGCTATGCTCCCTGGCAACAACACCACAAAATAGTCTTAATGACCCACAAGTATAGGGGGTGTATTGTAACACCCCGTCCACTCCTAGGCCCGGTGGGTGTCACTCCTGGTAGCTTAATAGGATATCTAGACTGGCCCCACAGACCAACACTAGTCTTTTCTGCACAATTTGTCCTCACTCGTGCGCACCTGGTACCCACTTCCCGGTCGGTCACCCATCCTAGAATTGCTCTAGGCCAAGCACGCTTAACCTTAGAGTTCTTTTCGAATGAGCTTTCGGAAAAGAAGTTGCAACTTGTTGGTATGAGTATTCTATCAATCCTATTAAGCCATGTGCCTAGTCTCACATACACCCACCCTTTAGAAAATCGATGCCCTCATCGATCAAGCACACCCCAGGAACGTTCCCTCTTGGCACACGTCTGTGCGTCTAGTGCCGGCACATGTGCCATGCCGTGTCCACTCCGGGCCACACGCGCCATGCTCCACATGTCCCGCCACTAACCCGCACACACCCGTGTAATCGCAAGGGTCAGCTCTGATACCACTTGTAACACCCCGTCCACTCCTGGCAGCTTAATAGGATATCTAGATTGGCCCCACAGACCAACACTAGTCTTTTCTGCGCACTTTGTCCTCACTCATGCGCACCCGGTACCCACTTCCCGGTCGGTCACCCATCCTAGAATTGCTCTAGGCCAAGCACGCTTAACCTTAGAGTTCTTTTAGAATGAGCTTTCGGAAAAGAAGTTGCAACTTGTTGATATGAGTATTCTATCAATCCTATTAAGCCATGTGCCTGGCCTCACATGTATCGCAGTCTTTTTGAAGGAAGTGAAACCCAATTTATTGATTCGACACAAGGGGATCCAAATAATATTTATAAGCCTTAACAACTGAGTTGTCAATTCAGCTATACCTGGAAACAATCTTACTCATAGCAGTTTATTAGTAGCAACAGTTTTGTAGTAGCAATAGCAAAGTAATAGCAGTAGTAAAGTAAAGACAATAGTAACAATAGCAGTAAACAGTAGGATTCGAGTGCGGTAGGCATAGGGATGGATGGACGGGCGTTGCATGGACAAGACAATTCACATAACAATCAGAACATAGGGCATTTGCAGATAAATAAGATAAAGCATCCAAGTACTAGATAATCATAGGCATGTGTTCCATATATAGTCATACGTGCTCGCAATGAGAACTTGCACAACATCTTTTGTCCTGCCAGCCCGTTTGCAGCGAGGCCTCAAGGGAACTACTGGCAATTAAGGTGCTCCTTTTAATAGAGCACCGGAGCAAAGCATTAACACTCCGTGAACACATGTGATCCTCACATCAAAGCCATTCCCTCCGGTTATCCCGATTTCTGTCACTTCGGGGCCTTTGGTTCCGGACAACAACGTGTGTACACAACTTGCAGGTAAGACCATAAACAATACTATCATAATGAATCAATAACATGTTCAGATCTGAAATCATGGCACTCGGGCCCTAGTGACAAGCATTAAGCATAACAAGTTGCAACAAAGTCAAAAAGCACTAATAAAAGATACTAGGCACCATGCCCTAACAATTGGATGCCATTACATGAACGATCTCATCCAATCCCTACCATCCCCATAGTCTACAACAGGGGATTACTCACTCATAGATGGGGGAAACATGGATGGTCGATGGAGAAACGATGGTGATGATGATGGCGATGATCTCCTCCAATTCCCCGTCCCGGCAGGGTGCCAGAACGGAGTTTCTGGTTCCGAATCATGGAATCTGGTGGGGGCGGCGGAGCGGAACTCTTTCTGGAAAAACGTTGAACCCCCCTGAGTTTTTAGGTCAGAAGGCATCTTATAGGCGAAGAGGGGACCGAGGGGGTGTCTGGGGCGGCCAGACCACCCCCTGGCATAGCCAGGCCCAGCCCACGCGGCCAGGTGGTGTGGCTGGGCCCCAGCCCCACTCTGTCTCATATTCTGGCTCCGCGAGTCTTCTGGTGAAATAGGATTTTTGGCATATTTTCCGGGATTTTTCCTGATAGTTGATTTTCTGCACAAAAACTAGACACCAAAATAATTCTGCTGAAAACAGCGTCAGTCTGTGTTAGTTGTATCCAAATCACACAAGTTTAGAGGATAAACAATAGCAAAAGTGTTCGGGAAAGTAGATACGTTTTGGACGTATCACCATGGCCCCAAGTTTGGGTTGTGCGATCGAGGCACACCTGCAGTACGTCGTTGCGCTGCAGGGATTCCTAGCTGAATATCAACTTCCACACTCCCAGTAGGATCAGGGAGCCGGAGGTCTCATCGTGCACCGGATGTGTACGAAGACACGAGGCACAACACTTGGGGCGCTTGAATGTCGTGAGCCGGAGCTGTTGCACGATGAAGAAGGAGCAAGGGGTGACCTGCAAGGAGCTTCGCGACCTTGAGGTTGGCTACGAGTACAACTATATCAACCACGTTCCCCTCGAAACGTTAACCGCATACGGTTTACAAGGGTATGTATTCTCTACGCATTGGCCGTTACCGCATTACTACATAGATAGATCCTAGGTAGTTTTGGGGTTCCATCGTAGGAAATTTTTTGTTTTCTGCTGCGGATCCCCTTCACCGCGAGTATCTCATCGGATCCAAATCATGCATCACCTTCGATAGACCCGACTACACCTGTGAAGTCCCGTGATCGGGCCACGCTTCTCTAGTGCTCTAGGCCTAGATTGGCGGAGATAAGATGAGCAAGGTCTGCATGGATGGAGGAAGCGGCATTAACCTCATATTCGCCAGCACCCTGCAAGCCACAAGCGTGCCCTTCACAAGCCTCAAACAATCCGACACCACCTTCCACAACATCATCCTAGGGAAACCAGTTCTCTCCCTGGGCAAAATCTCTCTAGACGTGATCTTTGACAAGCCTGATAACTTAAGGCATGAGAGACTCAACTTCAAAGTAGTCGACTGGCCATCGCAAACCATGTAATACTTGGTTGGGTTGCATTTGCTTGGTTCTTGTAAGTTCCACACTACGCCTACCTCATGCTGAAGATGCCAGGACCCAACAGTGTCATCACCATCTGTGGAAGCTTCACACATCTGACAACTATGATAGAGAATTCAACAAAATATCCAATTAATTTGGGATGAAGGAGGAACTGGTTAAACTCAAGGGGTCAACATACCACACCCTTCGTCATGTGACCCAATGGAACATCCCCGAGCAATCCTTCGACTCCACAGTCGACACAATGGAGGTCCACCTCCATCTGATAGACCCCATGAAGACATTCCTCATAGCAAGCAACCTGAGTTCCACATAGGAAATCTCGCTCGTCGAATTCCTCCGTGAGCGCTGGGAGATCTTCGCTCGGTGCCCAGCAGACATGACAAGAGTCCCCAGGGAATTCACTGAGCACACACTCAACGTGTATCCGGATGCTAAACCTATCAAGCAACCGTGTGTCGTTTCTTGGAGCTGAAGAGCAAGAAAATTGGCGAGGAAGTCAACATACTACTTGACGTAGAATTTATCCAAGATATCAAGGAAAGCACCTGGGTATCTAACCCCGTGCTAGTCTCGAATGACACAAATATACTTCGCATGTGTGTGGACTACACGTCCCTGAACAAGTACTGCCCAAAGGACCACTTCCATCTACCACGGTGTGGTGACCTAGTACACCACTACATGTTGTAGTGTACAAGTCATTGATATGACACTCATGTAAGTCCTCATCCGTAAATATAACATCCCTCATTATGTTACAACAGAAACATTGCAGGTCTAATAACTTTATTTATTCATACCAAGAGCCAAAAATGTACAAAAGCTTTGAGATCCTCCTCGGTCTATTGGGGATTCACAACATGATGGAAATTCAAATGCAAAAAGAATAGCTTCCTAATCAATGGTAATACTAAGCTTAAAACCATTGGAGCTGGCAACTTATTTGAGAAGCTATACTATTTGTAGCTCATCTACCTATGCATGCTCTGGTGGATCCTATATCCACATTCTGCCTTATTTCTATAAATCTGATAACTTGTTATTGATTCTACTCTTCATGTCGATCTTCGGGTCTTGTCACAACCTAAGCAAGGGTTTAAGAAGATAGATTGAGTACGAGCATACTCCACAATTTTTATGGTGTTTGTTTGATGTTCTATCGGAAGTCGTTGATCAAAGATCCAAGACTTGTGCATGTTTTCGAAAACGGTTTTTTAGAAAAGGTAAGTTTTAGATTTTCATAAATTCTAAAGCTATCAGTCTGGACGGGTTGTCTGAACTTTTGTGGAGTTCCTTTCCATGTCGCGATCGTAATCCTTCCCTAGGATAGGGAGTAACATGTCACGTTTATACACTCTTGAGAGGTGCACTACTTTTCCCACAAACGTCCTTGGGATTATTACTCTTTCCACATTTACTTAGGTATGGGGTCTTGTTACCAAGTTTCACCAAGTCATGCCAAGTACTCCTCCACGACCCCGCTGCCCACCCATTGTAATGAATTTTGGTCATGGTACCTACATTCAATTACCATCCCTTCTAATATACCCGGTCGTTACCCTGAGACACGGGATAGGGACGTCACGGGCTCCCTCCTGCTGATCACCACTTTGGTTCACAACCCGACTAGATATACGAGGACAGACGAAAGGCAGAAGGTACTTCGCACTCGCTCGCCCCATAACAAGATTTGTGGTTAGCACAGTATTGTACAACACAAGAATGGTTGACTCCTATTGTTATTAATCCTAACTTTTCTGGTACAATGGAATCTCCACCGCATGATCTTTTAACCATGTATGCATCCATGATTCCATTTCCCACCATTTATATATTTTATTTCGAAAACGATATTGTGTTTTAATGCAAGTAATAATAATGTTTTGAAAACATTTAAAAAATTAAGCCAAAGGACATGTAAGATTTCACTTGCAACTGGATTGCAAGTTTAGACTCACAAAGGTGATGCAAGAATGAACTTGTATGCTAACTGCGAGATAATGCAGTTCAAAGGTTTTACTTCACTCTTGACCTCGGGTTCTAGAATTCACAACATCGTCCGATAAATACAATGTTTCGGTTGCAAATATGTGATGCCTTAGTGCAATTATATGCAATGCAAACTCTTCTTGTGTTGTGTTTTAAATTCACTGGTTTAATTTATTTGTCTTTGGTGATTTTCTCCCTTTTTAGGGTTTTATTTTATTTTCTTTGGTATTTTATTTATTATTGCAATTCCCAAGGTAATATCAAGAATTTTATTTTAGAATTTACATAATTTTATGGAAATTGGGTTTACATATTAATCCTTATTTATCTTACTATTATGGAAATTTCTATGAATTTTAAAGTCTAGAAATTAATTATTTTCACTAAAAATTTCACAAAAATAAAAGTATTTCCAAAAATCCAACAAAAATACTTTTTGGACTCCTTGCATTTTTCTACACACAAAACTATTTTTATTTTTCCGAGTTTTTTATGTGTGAGTTATGATTGGGGTATTTTTCCTATTTGGGAAATAACTAAAATGCCCCTATGAGGCTGGGCCCACTAGCCAGACCCATGTGGGTAAAAACCAGCCCCCAAACCAGTCTGGTCCAGCCAAACCACCTCGCCTCCTCTCTTCTCCCTCACGCGCTCACGCTCATGCTCGCTCTCGTGACTTCACGTCGCCTGGTCGCTTTGGCCACCTCCGGCCTCCTCCATCATCGTGGTTATGCTTAAAACAATTCCCTATCCTCACTCTACAATCCTACCGATTAGATTCATCCCTCCCTCGCTCACAACCTAACCCTAACTAGTGTTTCGGTGATGCGTCGCCTCCCTCGTCTCCGGCACAACTCCGGCGCTCCCCTCCATCGAGATGGCACTCTACCCCGTCTACAATGCCTCCCTAGGCTGCCTTGGCAGGTGTAGGGTGAGACATCTAGGGCACTCCCTATGCCGCCATTCGCCACCTCTACTATTATTCTTCCTCTTCTCGGTTAGCGTGAGCTCGGCTCGCCCTTGTTGAAGGTAATTACTCTCCCTCCTAAGGATGGCAATTTTACCCATGGGTACGGGTACCCGCGGGTACCGTACCCGCATGGGTAGGGTATGGGCACACTTTTATACCCACGGGTAATACCCATAACCTACCCGTTAAGTTACGGTCGGGGCACGGGTATAAACTTGTACCCATGGGTATACCCATACCCTGCCCGTTTAAATTGGCATGTCAAACTTACCTATAGAGTGTCAACCTATGTGACTAGGAAGCATAGGGACAAGTATGCGATTGTGAATTCTAAACTTCAATACTTTCATGTACTCGTCTACCTATTATTAAGTGGAGATAATTGTCTTTTTTTTCAAATATATGTTATTGATGAATGTAAAATTGCGAATAACTTGTGTACTATTGGATCTACCCACCGGGTACCCAATGGGTATGGGTAAAGTTTTATACCCGCAGGTACCGGTATGGGTAAACTTTTATACCCATTGACTACACGGGTATGGGTATGGTATTGCTCTACCCTGCCCATACCCTACCCATTGCGATCCTTACTCCCTCCTTATGCTTCTTCCTTTCCTCTTCTTCTGTTAATCTAGATAGTTTTAGTTCTAGGGTTTGTGCTTTAGTAATGTATCTGTAATGGGATTTCTAGGTTTTACGGCAGGTTCTAGATGCTTCTAGGGTTTCCTTGGTGTTAGACTTCTAATATATAGCATGGTCGACTATTCTCAGAGTTAAGTCTTTTGGGCTTACTAATGGTTTTATTAGTGTCACTTGCTTCAGTTAAAAGGTGTTCATTTCATTAAGTGTCTGCTACTGGTACTTGCATATGTTAATTTGTTGATTGAGTACTGATCTTTTCATTTCTAAGATCAATACTACTATGCTTAGTTTTGACTGCTGTTGTCAGTTCTAATTGGTATACTACTTTTTATTGCTAATTGTGAATTGCACTCAAGGTACTTAGTAGTAGTTGTTTAGTTCACTGTTAATTTGAGCTTTTGACTCGAGCTTAAATTGTTCCCTGTTTCTTATGCAGGTGTTATAATTAGAATACTTGTTCTTTATATCCCTTCTCATCCTTAGGCATATCTTAGGATTTTATCTAGGGATGTGTGGTGAGATAGGGAATTAGTGTTCTTTTAGCGACTGATTACTTATTGTTTACTATTCTTATTATCACCTTTGGCTAATGGCTATGGATGTGCCAATGTATATGATTGGTTGTGACTGTGGTGTTCTTCACATAGTGAAGATGCACAATGTGCAGACCTAATACACTAGGTGCTTTCTACTCCTACTTCTCTCTCCCTCTGGATTACTATGTACTCTATGCTTCCTATTCTAGGTTTTATGGCTAACAACCTTTGTAGATTCCAAAATGTGCTTGCTAAAGATCTGCGGCTGCTGTTGTGGTTCCTCCCCTCCTGCTCTTGAGTTCTTCCTCCTTTTCCTCTCTTCTCTGTCTCTCTCAAATCTCGCTCTAAACTCTAAGTGTGTTTTTTGGGTCCAACCTCGAGTGGTGAGTTAGGCTGGTCCTAGTGGGAGTATCATAGCTAGTATCATGCATGTCATGTTGGCAAAAATCTGATGTGGCACAACAATTAATGAAGAAAGAGATGGTTAGAGTATCATAGGTAGATACTGTATCATAGCATGTAAAACTAAAAAATCATAATGCAAATAAATCTTGTACATAATTTTGCATTGAGATTCTATAAATTATTAAATATAGTACTAGTATGATACTATCATAAGATACCATGCACTATGGAGATAGTATCATACACTAGTATCATATGCATGATACTAGTAGTATGATACTAGCACTATGACCAGCCTTATGAGCTTTGGGGTGTGAGATCCCCAACTATTTATAGTGCTCTGGAATCACTGTGATATTGACACCTCAAGCATGCATTTAGGTGAATCACATACTTGGGTATGTGTAAAACCATCTTTGTGTGTTAACCTATGTGCAGGTGGCATGGGTTTTTTGGTGGTTATGCCCATGCTATTTTTAACTTATGTGTGTTTGCAAAATTTGGTATATATATGGACCTTTTGTTCTTATATGCAGGGGTTGGTATCTTCATATGCCTAATCAAGCATGTCGGTTTGATTTTGTCATGTACCGGCCTTGGACAATGACAAGTGTATATTCATTTTTATTATTAGTGATCTTTGTGTGGATTTTATCCACGAGCCCTTGCAATTACAGTTGGATGATTGTTCCTAGTATTACTTACTGTGAACTTTGATTGGATTACTTTTCTCATTTATCATGTTTTAAATTTCTACTATTCTTTGGTTCTTGATAGAAACCAAAGCCTGGTTATTTCCTTTGGTCATAGATCTTGTATTATGGTTTTTGTTACTTCTATTGGTTTATATGTTTCATAGCTTATGATTTAAATTTCTGGGATTTACTTGTTCTTGATAGAATCCTGAGCCTGGGGTTTTTTCCTTTGGTCCAAAGTCTTGTATTGAGATGCCTATCATTTCTATTGGTTTAGTTTTTCAACTTGTTCTGTTTAGAAACTCTCGCTAGATGACTAACTAGATGCTTTGGCTTTACTGATGAGTTGTAACAGTTCACTGAGAACCGCCAGCGATCTTTGCTACTGTGAAGATTTTACTTCACCCTTTACTACTTTGAATTTTAGTTGCTTACTCAGGCTCAGACTTTAGGACTAGTTCCTAGACTCTGTTCATAGGACTCTTATAGCAAATGGTTTTGCCTACCAACATTTTAAATTTGACAAATGGTTTTTCTTTGATGCTTGTGTTGCAGGTTGAAGACTCACAAGTGGTAGCAAGGATAAAGAGTTTAGATAGATAGGTGTAGTGCAGGTCTTGTGTAGTTTGTAACTATGGTTTTCACTTTCTTATTTTAGCATCTGTTGTAAATTGGATCATGTACTCATGTTATGATTGAATAAAGATCCATTTGATTTCATTTACTTGAGCTTATATTTGAATTCTGTTATTTGAAGTTGATGAAATATTTACACTTGGAATTCATGTGTACGTATGTGATATTTGAATTGTGAATTCAAGTTTGACTTAGGTCAAACCTCAATTTTGAATTTATTCAAAGCATTTAAATTCATAGTTGAATATGGTTTCAATTCCTAGTCACCATTTGGTTGCAAAATAACCTCACTAGAACCAAATTAAAACAAGTTTTGAAATTTTCAAACTAACCTTGAAATTTCTATACGCGTGCTATGCAAACATCCAAATTTCATTTCAACCCTTTCCTATTGATTATTCCCTGGGTCATTACACGCAGATCAACCAAATCGTCGACTCCACCGCGGGTTTTGAGCGCCCCTCGTTCCTCGATGCCTACTTAGGCTAGAACCAGATTCAAATGAAGGTGGCAGACCAGGAGAAAAGAGAGGGTGACCAAATTGTGGATTGTGCCCTCTTTGCAAGCAAACCATAGAGTCAGTCACCCATCTCTTTTTACCTTGGTGGGCATCCATGTCATTGAACCTCGGAAATGGCAAGGGGTGGGCCTCATAATTAAAAGGTTGTGGAGCTTGATGACGGATGGCACAATCCCAAACCACAACGCTTTGGCATCGCTCACCTTACTCACTTGATGGGAGATTTGGAACGAGAGTAATTCACGGGTGTTCCACAACAAGCAAGTCGTCGTCTTTTATTTTTCTAGATAAAATTAAAAAAGATGCCCTTTATGGGTTATTGCAGACGCAAAGCATTTAGGCGAAATGATGTCGGGAGAGTAGGCTTTGTTGTACTAATAAGTACTTTTTATTTTGTTTGACTAACTCCTTAATTAATTGATTGGGACAAAACTTTTCCCCCCTTTCAAAAAAAAGATGTTCAAGCATGGGATGCATCTCCGCAAAGTTTTTTTGTGCGAAATTTCATCGATCTATTAATAATCATCAACAACAGTATAAAGAGACCTAAAAGTAATAAAAATTACAAATAGGTCACTGGACCACCTAGCGATGACAACAGACATAAGTGCGAGCCGAAGGCGCACCGCCGTCCTCGCTCCTCCATCACCGGAGCCGGGCAAAGCTTGTCGAAGTAGACCTTGTTGTAGTAGACACACGGGAAGTCGTCGTGCTAAGGCCACAAAGGACCAACGCATCAGAGCAACAACCATCGCCAATGATGACAACCATAGGTCGGAAGAGATTGACCTGAGAACAAACCAATAAACACGAAAACGGATAGGATCCCAGGAGATCCGCCAGACAAACAACTCTACGCGCTCTCTGTCGGTGCTAGATATACCACCGGAGCGAGGATAGAATGAGGAGGACCTTATTTTGACTTCAGGACGTAGCCATCGCCACAACATTTATCTAGTCTAGCTAAATAAAGCACGAAAAATCTCCCACCGGCGAGAGGCCATAGTCCATCACATGAAGAAACTGCCAACATAGTAATTGATGGAAGGATGGACAAATTTGTCAAGTCACCTGCTAACGATGGTGACCGGCAGCTCAAGGTGCTAGCTGTTCTTGGATCTGCTTGTCTTGCTAAAACTACACTTGCGACGGTACAACAAATTAGGGAAGCAATAGCATTATCGGTCTTTCATTCAGATGTCTAGGAAACGTGATATGAAGAGAACTATCCATACTCAGCAACTCCAGCCGCAGGCCTCGCACAAGATTTGCGAGGAGATTGACCTCATTGATAGTATAAGAAATGTCTACAACAACTAGTTGTAGTACTCATTTTCTTCATGAAAACTAATCTAAAAATCGCTCGTCCAAAAAGACTAATGTGAGAGAAGAGACCACTAATACAAATTGTTTGTAACCACACAATCGAACTAATGTCCATACATTTTTTTCTCCGAAGCACGATGTGACAGCAACTGCAACAAGACTATTAATAAACAATTCCTACATGGATCCCATAGTGACATGGTTAACTCAAGAGAAGAGTAGAGTAGAGTGCACATTGAGTGAGACTAACGCATGGGCATCATTCAAAGTCTAAGGAGATCATTAGCGACTAAATTTGCTTTGGAAAAGAAAATCAAGCCAACGGTTGCTAGAAGAGCATGGAAACATTGTGGATCTTGTTCCATTCATCTGGGATTAAAAAAATCAATAAAGTATATCATCCTTAAGAAAATTATACTGAACCTGTTGAAATGCTTACTTGTACCTTGCAGAAAATTATTCTACAGAGACAAGGTTCTGCACTTTGCAATTGTTCTCTACAACTTCAGTAAATATTCATAGTGGCAATAGTTGGTTGGAATGTTGATGCAGATATCTGGTTTACTGGAAGCAGCTAAGCAACCACTCACTACTAAAGAGACAGAAGCGTTGGACAGCAGGTTGAGCGAGCTAAGGCGAATTCCATGATAAGCTCACAATTCTCAAGTCCGTATCGACGTCATCACTATGATTCTGTGAAGTGTGAAGCAATGCCAGCTTCTGACATTGTAGTGTCCTTCTGAAACATAAACAAGAGTCAATACAATTCTTTGATGCTTTCATCACCGGTCAGAGAAAAACTATAATTTCCACTAGAAGAGGGAAAACATTGTTAACCCAGTAACTAGGTAACTAATTAAAAAAAACACTGTTTGCAAAAACTAAGTAGGCAAATACGTATAGATTAAAAAAGTCACATAATCTATTTGTAATGGACCATCCATACACTATAATTACAATGCTCACTTCCTAGATAAGCTAATCTGCTTATGTAATTATGGCAGAGGAAACTTGAATAGATTCATGTAAAAAGAACTAGACAGCTAGAACAGAAAGGAAAAGCATAAAAAAGATTATATCAAATATAAACATTTACCTGATTTTCTGTAGCACTTCTTATCAGATCACCAATGCTAGCAATCGCAAGAGCCCTTGCCTGTAGTCAGATTAACTTTATTAACTTTGCATGTTTCAAGGAACAACAAGTGATCGGGTTAGTGAATGAAAGCATAGTAGAACACTATACCATGGTAATATGCATAAGATTTTCCAAACAAGCAAATAAGTTTTCCAGATCCCGCTTGTGCTCCACCTAGTTAAGCCGCCCTGGGTGCAAATATAGGTCCTTATCATGCAAGACATATATCACATCATTGATAAGGGTGCACTTATTAACATCAATTTGTCTTCCCTCTTCAAATGATTAATGACTATTAAGAGTACAACTATGAAAATAAAAAGTCTGCTATCTTCCATATCAATAAGGACCTACCTGGAATGGAAAGGCTGGAAATATTTGACTGATTTTCATGTCTATAGGATGTTGCATCACACCATACAATAGTTTTTGCGGAATTAGATGATTAAGTTCTGTGTACATAGATTGTGCAAATGCTTATAAAATGGTAATGCAACAATTTGTCAGATCTTCCAGAATAATGAATGTTCGTTGAGATAAAAAATAGATTTCAGCCAACGTAGAGTTTCCTTCATTATGGCAGAGGAAACTAGAATAGATAAAGGTAACAAGAACTAGAAAATTAGATCATAAAAAGAAAAACATAAAAATATTATTTCGAATCTAACCCTTTACCTGATCATGTGTATCACTTCTGGTCATATCACCAATGCTAACAATATCCGTAGCCATTGTCTATAGCCAGGTTAATCTTACTAACTTTACATGTTTCATGGAACAACTGCAAGTGATATGAATAATGAATGAAAGCACAATAGCACACTATACCATGGTAATATGCATAATATTTTCCAAACAATCGACTAGTTTTCCCATATCCCTCTCCGCCCAATTAAGCCTTTGGAGGGGCCTTGCTTGCTGAAGTCTCATGCAAGACATATGTGAAATCATTAATAAGGGTGCACTTAACATAACACTCTTCTAATGATTATTGACTATTGAAAATGATAGTATGAAAATAAAATGTTACCTGAATTGGCTGGTGATATTTGACTAATTTTCATGCCTATGTGGTATCGCATCACATTATCCGATATTCGGGGTAGTAGACGGTTAAGTTTAATGCACATAGATTGTGCAAATTCCTATAAAATGGTAATGTAGTGGGTTTTCAAATCTTTTAGAATAATAAATGTTTGTTAGGGTAAAATAGATTTCACGCAACATACACTTTTCGTATGCTCCCCCTAGTGAACTTTGCACCATATTATTTCCATCTTCGAGAGCTTCTCCTCCTAGGAATGCCACTTTTTTAATTCCCGTCCATCCCGCTATTTTCGCCTACGCACGATAGCAGCCTTCTTCAATACATTTAAACGCACAAGCGACTTCACACAGTTGTGGGAATGCAAGTTGTGATTGCGGGGTGTGACATCTAGCAATATCACCATCTTGGTATAATTAATGTCACAGATCTGACGAGACAACTCATACAAACACAAGTATTCGTTTAGATTTTGGATTATGATCTTATCTCCATGAACAAACGCTAGACCTAGAATGCAATCAGATGTTGGGTACTGAAGATTGTACTTGTGGCTCCACATTTGGTCCAATTTGTTGTCAAGCGTCCAAACCTAAAGCTTACCAACAAGCCTTGTGGGCACATAACGATCGGTTTGAACACTTGCTATACATATCTTACCATCTATCTCTTTGATCCAAAATCGACGAGGATGACCATCTGCAAACTCTTTAAGGAGTGCAGGATGATCATCTGCAAACTCTTTAAGTGAGCAAAGAAATGTGGTTGCCTGCATTTCTTAAAGAGTTTTCAGATGGTCATCCTCGTCGATTTTGGATCAGAGAGATAGATGGTAAGATATGTATAGCAAGTGCTCAAACCGATCGTTATGTGCCCACAAGTCTTGTTGGTAAGCTTCAGGTCGACGCTTGACAACAAAATGGAGCAAATGTAGAGCCACAAGTACAATCTTCAGTACCCAACATCTGATTGCATTCTGGTCCAGCGTTTGTTCATGGGGTAAGATCATAATCCAAAATCTCAACGGAAACTTGTGTTCATATGAGTTGTCTTGTCAGAACTGTGACATTAACTATACCAAAATGGTGATATTGCTAAATATCACAGCCCGCAATCACAACTTGCATTCCCACAACTGTGTGAAGTCGCTTGTGTGTTTAGATGTATTCATGTGTAGGCCAAACAGCGGGACGGATGGGAATTAAAAAGGTGGCAGTCCTAGGAGGAGAAGCTCTCGAAGATGGAAATAATATGGTGCAAAGTTCACCAGGGGGAGCATACAGAAACTGTATGTTGCGTGAAATTTGTTTTACCCTAACGAACATTCATTATTCTAAAATATTTGACAAACCCACTACATTACCATTTTATAGGAATTTGCACAATCTATGTGCATTGAACTTAACCGTCTACTGCCCCGAATATCGGATGATGTAATGCGACACCACATAGGCATGAAAATCAGTCAAAATCACCAGCCTTTTCAATTCAGGTAACATTTTATTTTCATACTATCATTTTCAATAGTCAATAGTCATTAGAAGAGTGTGATGTTAAGTGCACCCTTATTAATGATTTCATATATGTCTTGCATGAGACTTCAGCAAGCAAGGCCCCTCCAAAGGCTTAATTGGGTGGAGAGGGGCCAGATTTGTCAGAAAATATCCATTGGCTAAGAACGCTTTGTTCACATTTCAGAATCTTTTCCAAACGAATTCACATTCTTGGGATGTTTTAGGACACATAATCAGTTCTTATCTAACGCTTGCTGCCCAGGGTGTAGTAGTAGTGCAGTAAGTACCCATACCCAGCTAACCACCAGATCTTTGTCCACCCATAAAAGAGAGTTCTCATTTTTCAACAATAAAAAAATATCATGGAAACATGCGATCAAGACCTGTACCTTTATTCACATTTCGTTTGCTTTGTCTGAACTGACCCCGCAGTTTTGAAACACTTTGACCAAAATCAACATGGATCCTATGCTCATCAATCAGACAATTGTCCATCTGCAAGCATAGCATTGAGTAAGCAGTGTTCTCTAGATAGTGCTTAAGAAAGCATATGATCAATGCCATTGTATTTGTACTGCATGAGTAAACATTGCAAGGCAACAGTGAATTGTCAAAGCACTAATCATCAGTGAAGAGTAACTGGCATAGTATGTAAGAAAACACGCAGTGACAATTATGAAAGATTTCTACATTGTGAAGTGCGATAACAGGAATCCAGGTAGGATGCTAACCTTGAAATATGCGCGAAATGAGCACTCCACCTTTTGTGTATATGCAACTAGTACAAGATGAGCAAAAATGTGAATAACACCTTTCTTCATTGTAATTAGATTTTCCAGGTCTGTTTTTAACAGTTTAACCTTTTTAGTCCGTGGTAGTGTATCTTAGGTCCATGTGGTTGCGAAAAAGTTCAATCATATTCACATCATGTAAATTTATATGACAATAAATAGAGAAAAATCCACTCAGGATTGAGTGACGGAACGGAACTGGTACATGGAAGTTCTTCTCTGGATATCTTCTGCAACCAAATACGGCAGGCACTTCTCTGGAAACTTAGTAGAGGATGTAACAGTTCCCTCAACTAGTCCACCAAAATAAATTGGAATAAAAAAAGTACTTCTGTGATTTTCCATAGGATTAGAATTAGGCCAGCAGTAGAGTTCCCATTTCTCGTTTTTTTGACAAAAGTGGCCCTTCTGACAGACTTGAATCACATCTGTCCCCAATCGGAAACAAGTTCGGAATCTGGACCCTGTGGTCAGCACCAAGAAATCTGGCGCTGAACTTGTTCTGTTTGGCTCCGCTGGGCCTGGCAACGAACCTTTGGCCGTGCTGGCACACCGTATCCTGGCGAGACTACGTGGGAGGCGATATGTCATTTGTTCGGTGCCATGGGTTGAGGGGCCGAACAGTTTATACTTTGGCGCCGTCATACCAGGAGGAGCCGAAATCTGCCACTTTGGCACCGGGAAGGTTGGAGCCGAGCCCTATTTACGATTATTTTATCTTCCTACAAAATTCGTCGTGATTCACCACAATTCCAGCCCACCAGGGTCCCTCATAGTCGTGTGCTTCAGCAATGTGATTCTGAATTTGATCTTTTAGGGATGCACTTTTAAGACTAGATACACTAGCGCGTGAACGAGTCAGTTTACCTTTTAAGAACAGATATTCAGATGAACCATTCTAAAGAATGATGTGTGAAACTGGGTTGCAACAATATGTGGCAGCAAGAACAAGCCCTGAATAACATTGTATTTTTATTTCTGATATTGCGAAGCAAGCCCAGGAATATCTACAAATACAGTTACCTTTATCTGAGAAACATGATTAATTGTCTATTTGAGCACTCCGGCATAAGGAAATTCAGCATCAAGGAAAGTGGCTGCAGACAATGCAGCAAGAGAATCGTATTCAGGACTATCATCTACTTCTAAAGCAGAGGGAGAGAATTCAAGCTTTGACTGGAAGAAGCTATGGGCACTCTCTCTTCCAATTAAAGTGCTGTGTTTCTAATGGAGATTAGCAACCTACAGTCTACCCCTGAGAATGAAGCTCAACAGGAAAGGTATTCATATTGATACTCAATACCCACTTTGTTATAGATTTGATGAGGATGGAGGCCATATCTTGAAGTGTAAAGAAGTCAAAAACCTGTGGAGAGCTTTTCTACTTGAGCACCATGCCCTGACAAAAAAAAAGATGTAGGAGGAATTTTTTACTGAAAGAGTGCTTGAAGGTTTTCCTTCTCTTATGGTTGAGATGACATGCGAGAAACAAGGCAAACAATGGTGATATGATAAGATTGGTAGACAAATTATCCTCTTATATTAACTATCACTTAACTGATTGTTTGAAGATCAAGACTCAGAAAAAGGTGATCGTAAGGAGACGATGCAAAAGTGGAAACCACAACCTGCAGGTATTCTGAGATAACCATTTATGGTGCTTTCACCATCAGAAATGACCAGGTTGGGGTAATCTAGAACTTTTCGATAATTCATTACATGCAGACAGGGACGGAGACAAGGGGGGACGAGGGGGGGCTTAGCCACCCCCATGGTTCGAATTTTGTGAAGAACCCTAGTCATTAGGACCCTAATATCTTGTTGATTTAGTTAACTCTGCCCCCCTCATGTCTAGTTTGCCCCCCTCAAGGTGAGAAGCTGGCTCCGTCCCTGCATGCAGAAGCTCTAGCTCTACAGCAAGCAACTATCATCGCCTCTCAAATGGGCTGCCAAAACAGTAATGTTTGAGAGACCCCCACGGTTCTGAAGCAAACCATCTCAAGCGAGGAGTACGATCTCTCTCAATTAGGTACTCTGCTTATAGAGATGTAAAATTCCAAATGAGAATTGGTCTAACCGTTGCAAATGCAACCCACTGTCAATGGTAAAAAATTGCAATCCACTGTAATCGTGTCTGTAATGGGCACACTTGATCTGAGCATGGAGTCTGACCGAATTTGTATCAAACGCTGTTGCTGGCTATGTGCTCAGCCTGTTGTCACAGTGGAATGCATCAGTACTCTTTAAAAAAACTAAGAGCACTAAGCATGCTGGTTTAGCTTGGAAAAGGCACATGTAGCCTGCAAGTATTCGGTGCCAGCTTCTTTGGAGTCAAACTGGCAAAGTTTGGCGCCAGTCTTATTGGAGCCGAACTGGCAAAGTCTAACAAGTTCGGCGCCAAAGAAATCTGACCAAGTCCGCTGGCTTGCATCCAGATGAGAAGATGTTCGACGCCAATTAGAGGAGAGCCGAACTGAACTGGCAAAGTCTAACTAGTTCACCGCCAAAGAATGTGGTGCTGAACTGGTCACGTCCGCTGGCTCGCATCCAGCTGGGATAATGTTCGGCGCCAATTAGAGGTGAGCCGTGTTCAGTTTGGCTCCATCATCTTCGGCACCGATTGGAGGGGAGCCGAACTTTTCAGTCTGGTTCCATCTTCGGCACCGACGTTGGAGGCCAGATTTGGACATGGTTTTTGGGAGGGGCCAGATGTGGGTTAAGTCTCTAAGAGGGGCCATATTTTTTGAAAAAAAAAATCCCAGTGGCCAAGAACACTTTGCTCACATTTCTTAAGTTTTTTCAAACGCATCCACATTTCCATTCGGATATTTTAAGGCATGTAATCAATTCTTATCTAACGTGTGCTGAGGTTTATCCACCCTAAAAGAGAATTCACATTTTGCAACAATAAAACAGCATCATGGAAACATGTGCTCAGCATGTACCTTTATTTGCATTTCGTTTGCTTTCTCTGAACTGACCCCACAGTTTTGAAACACTTTGACTAAAATCAACATGGATCCTAGGATCATCAATCAGACAATTGTCCACCTGCAAGCATAGCATTGAGTAAGCAGTGTTCTCTAGACAAGTGCTTAAGAAAGAAATACGATAATCAATATCATTTTAGGGCACAAGTAAACATTGTAAGACAACACTGATTTGTCAAAGCACTAATCATTACTAAAGAGTAATTGGCCTAGTACACTAGCGCGCAAATGATAAGTAACAAAACCCATAGTGGACAATTACGATAGAAAGAGCTGTTCTACATTGCGAAAAGTGTAATCACAGGAATCCAGGTAGTATGCTAACCTTCAAATATGCGCGTTCACATGCCTCCTTTGCCTCAAATTCTGACAAAAGATCATCAAGAAACCGTTAGCAGTCTCTATTACAACATGCACTCCATTGATTAATAAGGTGTGAAAAAAGTGTTGTCAGAATATTAATACAGCATGCTTGTAGTAGCCTTTCTACTATACCAAAACTGGAACCTTGAGACAACAGTTGCACTATCTAGAACCTTCTCTGAATCTAAGACTCCAATTTTATTAATTAAAACAGAAGCAAATACTTTGAAGGTGCGTTATTTCTATGAGCATTCAGTTGTTGGGTATCAAGCAACATCACCGTTGCTTGCTAATGAATTTTGTTCTGAAACCTTGATAGACAACAAGGTAAATAACCTTGCTGAAGATAGCCAGATGGGATGGCTGTAGGGATAGGTAAAGGTTGGAGAAAGAGAACATTGGAAGAGAGTGGATTACTTCGTACTTGGTTGATTAATGAAATATCATCCTTATATAGTGCATGCATATCCCTTAGGAATTTCCTACCATGATACGAAGCCCTAACATGTCAGACTCCCATAATCCTATCTTATAAATCCTAATATAGCCTTAGAGAACAGACTCTGTTTGGACGCACTGCTGCTGCTAGTTCACGACCACAACACATTTTGCCCATTTACCAGTTTGTTAGCAAACTACATGATGCAATTGCTATTAATACTCAATTTCTTACTCAGGGCATATCATTGCCGTACAGAAGTTTTAGGGGGAATAAGCATACCGCTAAAAGCATAGCATAAGCTATCTCCAGTCTTGAGGTCGCGAATTATTTCAGCTCTGCAACCAAAGAATGTGGAGTTAAGGAGAGCATAAACGAGAAGATGCACACGTCATATGAAGTTAAGAACCGAACTCACGATGTCACAGTTCCAAAACGTGAGAAGATTGTATAAAAATCTTCATCCTGCAAAATGGTTGAAGTAGCCAATTTGCTTATCCAGAAATATTGTTAAAGACATAGTGGCCTAGAAAACAATAACAATTTCTGTTAGGACGTCCAAAATAACTTGCAATTTAATCACAACAGTATCAAAAGCAAATGTACACACAAGAGGCAGCACATATGTACTCGGTGCTAAGCTGCCAGCAAAACAGGACATTAACATATAAAGGTCTAAAGGAGCATAAAACTAGGCAAGTAATTACGAAGTACTATACTAGCCTGTGTCACTGGGTCTAGTTTACAATAAAACAAGACATTGTCTGATGATTTGACCTCAGCACCTGGAATGTCTCCAACCTGAATAAACAGCAGGTGTTTACGTAAACACCACATGAGTAACTAACAGTATGAGTAAGCTGGAGACTTTTATATGGCACCAGGACTTACACTCTCAAGGATCACTAGATTAGCATGTGCTTATTTAGAGGGGACCATCTCCACAAGCTGATCAGGATCCAACTGTTTCATCTAAAGCGACCCAGCTATCCTCTAGGCGCTCTTCTGCAACCTGTGTATTTGCAAAAGGAAAAGGAGCATGACATATTCACATCGAGAGAGCATCATATGATGATGAGAACATAACCCTTTTTTATATGGATATTATAGTGAAAAATGTTCATTTTCTATGTATAATACCTCGATTCATTTTCACTCAAGATCTTACTGAAATGAACACAAATGGCATAACTCAAATTACCTCATCATGTGGCATTCCTAACGGAATTTTTTCAGGAATAAGTTCAGCAAGCTGAGGTTAATCATCGAAAGGATCATCCAAGATATATGTATGCTTAATTCTGTACATTGAGAATTTAGAAATGGTCAGTAGGCAAAAACTAAGAAGCAAATTAATGTTGGAAAAGAAGCCTATCTGGTTTGTGCCTGAAAGTAGTTCGCTAAAACCAAGCCAATCCTTTGCAGACCAAATAGGAAGCTCAGTGTTTTGGCCACATTTGATTCAAAAAATGAACTGGGGGATAAACAGAAACATTTCCTCGAAACAGGCTTCCACCCCGCTTTGGTCTACTGGGGGATAAACAGAAACATAACCTTAACAAAAATTTGGCATCAAACCAAATGGCAGACCAAAATTTTCAAGCAGATATATTAGAGAAGACTCGCAAACTTTTGGCTCTCAAGGGCATCAAATCACACAACCCCGTTATTTGGCAGATACGTCCTAACTATGGAGTTTACCAAAGGTGTGAAACAATATACTACTTTATGTGTTTAAATGGTCTTCCTTTTCATCAACATATGCTTCATTTATCTTTGTCAGTGTGTGAAGACCTTCAGAAAATGTCCCAAAACCTACGATTGACCGAACAAAGAGATGAACTCATTAAAGATAAAGCAATTATCAACCTCCCACCCAGTTGAAAAAATAAACAGTGGAATAAGGTACTACTAACAATGTGCTTATCATCAAGATAGTCCACGTCATCTCGCTAGAACTAAAAAACACAAATAGATATTAAAACGTTTTGAAAGAGCACCGAGTTCCTCAAAATTGAATATCAGTGGTGATGTAGTATTATACCTGTGAGGCGTTGCCATTCTCACCAGCACTTTCCATAGCAGGAGTGCCAGTTTTTGAATGCCTCAATTCTGGACAGATATAATCATTACAAAATCGAGCTTGATCACCATAAAGAAACCTGTAGAAACAAGATACAGTTGTCAGACATATATTGACAGTAGTAGCAGCCCCAGATTCAAGTAAATATTGGACACGATAGACTTCTATTTAGAGTTCAGTAAATCAATGCTCATTAGTACACAAAATTACCTCCGCTGGCAGTTCCAGTCCGGCCCCCAGTTTGTGCCAAGAAATCCCTCTCCACCTTATGGAACAGACACACATTATAGTACTTCATTCTGTTATTTCAAAGCATAATGCCAACAAATGAGTAGTCTTATTACTAATAATCAAATCAACCATAAAATCTTGCCCTATATTATTTTTCTTGTGAGAAGAGAAGGCACATTTATGATCTCTGTCATTTGCAATACTAAGTGTACAACAGGGTGGGAAAAAAGGCACTAAACACACACAAGAGCTACATCACAATAAGGCGCCACTAACAAACAAGACCTGCCGCACAATCTCAATTAGTTCTGATAATGTCATAGAAAACTACGGAACAACCATAATTGCTCTAAGCAACAGAGAGCAATCCTCTAACGCACCTTAAAATGGCGACTAGAGCTCAGCTTGCTCGAAACGAAGTACAATCAGACGACAATTCTCTTACCCCCAATCCAGCTGACCTCATAACATGTTCGCAGTATCACTAAGCAGGTTAACATGTTCGCAAGCAGAAACAGCAGGAGAACTAAACGAACATTCGCAAAGCTGACTAGCTGACGGACCACACAAGCGGCAGCTCCAACTACAAGCGATCTCGAACTAATCTAGTCCCTGCAAAACTCTAGATTACAGCCAATCTAGTAAGTACCGAAGGAACCCACGCCCTCGGTGGTGCTAACTTGCAGAGCTTGAGGAAGTTCTTGGTGGTGAAGGGGGCACATGTCCGTGTGGAGATCCAATTCGACATCGCCCACGCTCGAGACGATCAAACCCGACATCTTCGCACCTCGATGTCGTCAACCCGAAAGGCGGCGGCGAGTGGAGGGTGGACGGGAGAAGGCGGGAAGTTACCGGAGCTCGGGCTTGGAGGTAGTGTGGGAGTCGGCGGAGCGCCGCCGAGGAGGCACGCCGTGGCCATCCCTACCTTTTTCGGAAACAATCCTCGCCGAGGAGGGCTGGTTCGTGATAATTGAGACAATTGGAGAATAATAATTGTATTCATTGCGGTCTCATTGTGGTCTCCTGTTTATATAGAGTACAAGTCTTGGAGTCCAAGGAATTATAATTCAAACTGATCCGAATATATACTCTAATATCCCTGCAGTGTTAACGTTGGGCGAAACGATGTTCAGACTGGAACAGATGTCTGTGAAAGATGCAGTAGGAAGCTTTGTTGGATTATTAGACATAACTAGCTGAGTGCTCGTGCGTTGCTACGGATTATGTTTTGGTTATATTTGACTTCTCGCCCGTCCATAAAAGTATGTCATTTTCATCGCATGCATCGATGGTGGAATGAAGTTGCTCCTCGTGTGGGCTTTTGTCACACAGGTTGAATCCTGCCTAGCAAGGCTTTTTCCAGTTAATATGTTCTTCTATCTTGTTATATATGTAAAAGCTATTAACATTAGAAATATGAAGTTAGAACGTGGTTTACAATAAAAAATCAAACGATACTTGTTTCTATTTTCTTAGAATGAGTTGTAGTCGGTTATTTTTTCTTGTTTTTCGTCCTTATTCTGCAAACAACTAAAAAGGATGAACGGGAAAAGAAACAGCAAAACAGGACCGACAAACCAAAGAACTAATATCAGCGGCAGCACGGTGCATACCTCGCCCAGCTGCAGCGAATTGAGTGGAAACACGGTGTAGGACACTTGTGGAATATTTCCATGTATTCAACATCGATGGAGCATCACAATCGCATAGATTGAGGACCTGAACAAGAGGCTGGTGTGAGCAACTGTAGCCTCCACCTCGACCGAGAGGAGGGCGCCAAAACCGGAAATATGTTGAAATGGCGGTTTTCTCACGAGCCGTATGGTTTTTGATGAGCTACGTGGTTCACTTAGTGTTGTAAAAAATACCCCTTCTTGTGTAAATTGCATGGAAAATAGAAAACCGATCTTCCTTTAATTACGCGTCCTGCAAACCAGACCTAAGTGCCCTAGGCAACCGTCTCGTATGCTGTCTGTTGTAGGTTTCCAAATTGGCGTCTCGTCTACTGTCTGCTATATGTTTCTAAATTGGCATGCTGACATTAGATAATTTGGTAAAGTATATAAACCGGGTGGGCAGTGGTTAAGGAAGCAGGGTGGGACTAAACCTAAGTGGTATTAGTGTCTTGACGTACTTATTTCTGCCATTTATTCAATCGGTCAAAGCAAACCAGGCCTATGTGGCCTTGTTTCAGCAGGCTTGGATTGGATTAGACGCACTTTGTAGTGGCCCATGGCAGCAATGTATGCTCGCAAGCTGGTCAGGCCATACGTTCTGATGCACGTAGGACACGGAACAGGTGTTTTCTAATCGATAGGGACTGAAATTAACGAGATCGAATGGGTATGTTTGTTTTTTTCCTTTTCAACCGGTATGTTGGAACGAACATATGATACGGGCTTTGGTGGGAGGGTAAATCCGTCAGAAAAGTGTTGGACCGGAAGAAACAATATGTCCTTTATTAGGTAATTAGGTATTAGGTATTAGGTATAGGTATTAGGTATTATGTATTATGTATTAGGTATTAGGTATAGGTATTAGGTATTAGGTATTAGGTATAGATATAGATTTTCACAATTAATTTCAGAATATAGATCATGACTACATCAGCTACGATCATGTTAACATTTTTCATACTAGATGTATTAATCAACACGAACAACAGCAACGCAAATACAAAAACAGTTATAGTCTACAACATATCGGATCACGGTATACGTACTGATCGATTGTTGATGAAGTCGTTGTTGGTGCAACGGTGGAAGCTTCTCGTACGAGACGACGTTGAAGACGTGCCATGATGACGAACTTGACCAGTCGCGCGGAGCGCTTCCAAAAACCTTATTCGCCCTCTTCCGTATAGGATCGCAAAGGTGAGTGGTTCCGGAGACATGTTCTCCCATCCACCGTTGCACGTCGGCAAGTGGGATGGAGTATACTACGGTGACGGCAAGCAGAGAGGTTGGCAAAACTCTAGATTAAATTTGGTGTGTCTGTGGTAGAAGCCGCGTAGGACTTTATATAGAGCGGCTCAGGAAACCCGCACAGGGCACGTCGTGGACCAAGCCCACGTCGCACACGTTCGGATCGGTTACAGATAGCTCATGATCCGGTAGCGACCCGAATAGGCTGATTGTTGACACGTCTATCAAAACCTCACAAGTTTCTTAAGTAGCAAAAAATAAATCTCGGCTCGGCGAGATTCCCGCAGCCCGCGGCGCGCGCGTCATGACAAGACGGGTAGACAGTGTGTGCGTGCGTGCGTGCGGCGGCGACGGCGGAGGAGGAGCACGCATGTAGCTCTCTTATTGTCACTCACTTACAAAATGGTGCAACACTCCATCTTGTAAGGTGGTGTAACTCTCCTCCAACTTTCTATGTGGGACTAAACTTTAGCTCTCACTCCACTTCCATGTGAGCTACCCCAAACATGGGCCCAAACACATATGAGCTGTCACAAACATGGGCTTTGAGATTTAGGAAAAATCTGAAATCTACATAGACTTATTTAGATTAGCTCATTATTTCTAAAAATTCTCCACCAGATCTCAAATGCTCATTTGAAGATTTGCGAATCCTCGCTACTTGTTTATATACCAGTGTTTAAATAGAGACTATTAAGTTGAACTTTCACCTAGAATCTTGAGCTACGTCTATCAGCAACTTGAACAATGGACGAACCTTGAATTGCAAATTTGGTGCCAATAAATTTCAATCAAATCATAACTAGTACCTGACTGCCAGTAGCCTACTCCGTGGGTTGGAACATATGTATCATACTCCCTGGTCTCTTCATAAGTTTACTAGAGACCACCTAAGTCTCATAGACCGCGACGTTTATAGTCAGGCTCATATAGGTGTGTTCTTTCAAAAATGCCCTGTAGGATGACATCTTTGCTAGTCATAGCCAATAAAAATACATTAATGCATGTTGCCAACCTGTCTTACAGATTTTCAGAGTTATGCATCTTCACTTAGAGAGGGTTACAAAATAGTCTCCTCAGTCAAAACACTAGCTTGTTCTTCGCAGATCCTAATTCACGGGATCTTCGATCATATAGTTTGGGTTACCACTATGGTGTCACATCTATGGGTCTCAACCCCATCTCTCTCGATGCATTTTCTATCATAATTCGTGATAGTCCCTTTGTAAAGGGATCTGCCAGGTTTTTATCTGTTTGAATATATGTAACAGTTATTACTCCGAAGTTTCTCAATTTCCTGATAGATTTCAAACGTCTCTTTATGTGTCTTGATGACTTCGCGTTATCCTTAGAATTGTTCACTTTGACAATAACAGTTTATTTATCACAATTCAAAAGGATTGTTGGCACAGGTTTTTCAACCACAAACAAGTCCATCAAGAGCTCACGCGGCCATTCTGACTCAATAGTGGTTATGTCTAAAGCAGTAAGTTTTGCTTCCATAGTTGACCTCGCCAATATGATCTGTCTACGAGATCTCCGTGACACTGCGCCACCTCCAAGGGTGAAGACACATCCGCTCGTGGCGTATAGTTCATCAACGTCAGAGATTCAGTTCGAATCACTATATCCTTCAAGCACAGCAGGGTGCCTTGAATAGTGAATCTCATAGCTCATTGTACCACATAAATAGCGCATGGCCCTTTCAAGTGCATGCCAATGATCAATACCCGGGTTAGGCATGAACCTACTTAACTTGCTCACAGCAAATGAGATATCGGGTCTTCTAGCACTTGCTAAGTACATGAGAGAACCAACCATTTTGTGAATATTTCAACTGGCCCATTGGTTCCTTCCTATTTTTGTAATGTAAAACTAGGATCATAAGGTGTTGGAGAAGTCTTGCCATCAATAAATCCAAAACGGCTCAATACCTTCTCAACATAATGAGATTGTGTCAACACCCGGATTTTTAATCCCAGATGCCTGTTATGCCATACATCGCAATCCCAGGATTACCATTTTTGCGAGACATAACAGATAGGATATCACAGTATATCATCCATTACAAACCCTAATAAGGTCTTACACAAGTAAAGGATCTCATGATCCAGTATTAATACAATCAAGTAGCAGAAATAAATAGCATAGCGGTGGGGTCCATCTTCAGTGTCATAGGCAATGCTGACGATGGGAGATGATCCTAGTTGTCGTAGCCGTCCTGTTGTCCTCCTTCAGGGTAGTCCTCCTCATAGTCTGGCCATAGGAATAGCTAGGGACAAAAGCCATGAGTACTCTTTAAGTACTCGCAAACTATCACTAACAAGTAAGATAGTTCTAGTAGGAATGATAAACTCTAAGGTTATTTGTAAAGCTAGGTTTGAAACCTAAGCTGAGTTCAGAAACAAAGAAAGATAAAATAAAGTTTGAATTCACCTAAGTGGGAACTTAGTTGTCATAGTCACAACTCTATTGTGGTCAAGTCATGTCACAAATTATTTCATAAGTCATTTTGAAAACATCTGACAACGGAACAGTATGGCCACTCCAACTGTCCATAACCACGGACGCGGCTATTCGAATAGTTTGACACTCTGCAGAGGTGGTACAATTTCACCACAAAATTCGATACATCTGTCAGGGATAACCCTGAATCATCATACTTAGTATGCAGATAATCAAACATAACCTTTCCTTTACACACTCTAGTATAAGCACCGCTCCTATGAGCTTGGCCTCCCAGCCATGGCCAATTGCCATCCTGGGCACTGCATAGGTGGAAAACATTGAGAGGTAGCCTTAGCTCAAGCCTCTCCCGCGAGGGAACTAATACTAATGCATATAAACTTCCGGCTAAGCCTTACCCAATTTAGGTATTGTGGTTGTACGGTAAAATTGGAATGGTATCGCATCCGAACCCAACCATCAGTTTTTATAAAAGGGGTAAGGCTCATGCCTCAACATTTTCATCATCATCATAAACCATTTGTGTTTCTCAACACATGTCAAAACATCTCAATAGATTGACTCCTCATTCCAAGATTTTCATAAGTCATTTTCACCAAGTATTCCCATCTAAAGTGATCAAGTTTTTGGTTTGGCTCTAATCACTAAGTTAAGAGTGTTCACTAATGTGGGATGGTAAGATAAATATCATGCCATAGAATGACATCTACTTCTAACTAGATAGATCCAATTTTATACTATTTATGCTATCTATAAACAAGTAAGAAACTTTGGTAAAGTAAAAGCAAGTAAAGCTTGTAAGTAAAACTTGGGGTAGATAATAGTCAAAATGTATAACCAAAGCATGCCTAAGGCATCTTGCTTAGGTTATCTTGCATCTAGTGATGGCTTGCTAGGTATAATACTTGCAAGTGTTAGCTTGTCTTGGTTGGTGCAGTGGTTGAAATTCTCCTCTTCTTCCTGAGGGTAGAACTCCTCCTCCTCGAAGACTTGGTCGGTACTATCGTCTATAAATACATACGGAATACACAATCACCAAACAATAATTAACTAGTCTACTTAGCACACTAAGGCACACAATTGATGATCTATGTTCATTACAAACATCACAAGGTTTAATAACTAGTTTCATTTATTTTATTTGAGAAAAGTAATTTCTACTCATTGAAATTAACTAAGATTTAATATTCTCCAATTAAAATATGGGATCATATGGAAACATGTCATCACCACATATTCTAATGCATGGGAATGTGATTTAAAGGTTGGATCACATTTTAATAAGTTTAAGTTTAATAATTAATGATTTAAAGTGACTAGAAATGCCTATATAGCATTATTTTCGTACTAGTCCAAAGTCACTGCATGCAAACCTTAATATTATTACATATTCAGATAGGTATGGTTAAATGTGATTTTTGAGAGTTAGAATCAACTCAAAATATATTATGGTTAATTTTATAAAAATGTTTGAATGTGAAAAACCTTCTGTCTTGTTATTTTAGCTAGGAGAGATCTATAACTCTAAATGATTTAAATCCAACTGGATTTGATAGAGATTTTAATTACCTTTCCAACAAAATTGGAATCACTTAATTTGGATTTGTAAAACTCCCTTAATTGATTTTTGAACTAAGGGACAAAATCTAGTTCCAGCTAAAATAGAAAAATCTAAATTTGAATCTACTAGGTCGCGCAGGAACACTAACGGGCCGGCCCAGTTTCACTCCGCGGCGCTGAGGACTGCTGATAGGGGGTCCCACCTGTCAGTGGCTCATTAAATGCGAAGCGGTACGGGGCAACATGGACCGTAGGATTAGAACTAGAATCTATGGCTGGGGCTTATCGTCGACGACGGACTTGTCGCCGGCGAGGTAGAACCCTAATGGCTTGGTGGGGGTGCAGTGGGGGCGTACCAGGGCTCCAGTGAGTGCGGCGAGGTAGGCAAATGAACGAGGAGACGACGACGGTCTCAGGCGAAGTCGCGGCAGCTCCGGGGGTGGACGAAATCGACGGGGGCATCTTCTCCTCTGTTGCGGCTATCTCCGGCGAAATTCCGATGGCTGGCTGCTCGAGCGGCTCCGGCGAGAGGTGGGGAAGGACCAGTGGAGAGAGGGGAGTGTGAGAGTATGAAGAATTTGTGCTGGGGAGGCTCCCTTATATAGGCCCGGCGAGGCGGCAGAGAGGCATGGGCGGAGCTTGTCGGTGACGACGGCATAGGGGGCTATCAGCGTGGGCGAGGTAGGCGAACGGTGGGCGGTTCCCTGGCGGTCAGCTAGGGCCAAACAATATTCTTTCACCTGCGCCCGACCAACCAATCGGAGTTCTGCATTTGCGACCATAGAGAGCCTCAAATGGTGCCATCTTTAGACTTTTCTAGAAGCTGTTGTTGTAAGAGGATTCAGCATAAGGAAGACATTCTTCCCACTTCATGCCGAAAGAGATAACGCAAGCACGGAGCATATCTTCCAGAATCTGATTGATCCTTTCAATTTGTCCTTGCGACTGAGGGTGGTAAGTTGTGCTGAAGTTCAATTTTGTTCCCAACGCATTTTGGAAACTTCCCCAGAACTTGGAAGTGAAGATGCTTCCACGGTCTGAACTGATCTCAAGAGGAACCCCATACAGAGAGACAATTCTGTTGATATAGAGCTCAACCAACTGAATTGCAGAAATTGTTTCCTTGACGGGAAAGAAGTGAGCTACTTTAGAAAGCCTGTCGATGACAACAAAGATTGCATTGTTGCCCTTCTGCGACCTTGGAAAACCAGTGATGAAGTCCATCTCTACTTTCTCCCATTTCCATTCCGGAGGCTTCAATGGCTGTAGAAGACCGGAAGGTTTCTGATGGACAGCTTTAACTCTACGACAAACATCACACTCCGAGACATACTTGGCACAATATCGTTTCAAAGCAGGCCACCAATATTGTGTTTTCAAGTCCATGTACATCTTAGTGCTGCCAGGGTGGATAGAAAGAACAGAATCATGCGCCTCCTTGAGAACTTGCTCTCTTAAACCCGGGTAGTTCGAAACAAACATCCGGTGTTCAAAGAAAAGAGTGCCTTGGTCGTCGACGTGGAAAGACTCATACTTCGGAAGCTGAATGTTGGAGATGATCTTTTTAGTGTAAGGATCCCCAAGCTGAATGGAGCGAACTTTTTCTTCCAAGAGAGGTGTTGCCAGAAGGTTCAGAAGATACCCTTGATCCACAATTTCAAGGTTTAGCTTGTGGAATTCCTCGCACAAGAGAGGTTGTTGTTCTTCCACCATGAGATTGCTGACATAAGCTTTTCGGCTGAGAGCATCGGCCATGACATTAGCTTTGCCCGGAGTGTAGTTGATGGTTAAATCGAAATCATTGATTGTTTCAATCCACCTCCTCTGACGAAGGTTGAGATCAGGCTGTGTGAAGATATACTTCATACTCTTGTCATCAGAAAAGATCTCACAACGGTTGCCAAGCAAGTAATGCCTCCATACTTTCAAAGCAAAGACAACTGCTGCGAGTTCGAGGTCATGTGTAGGATAGTTGATCTCATGCGTCTTTAACTGGTGAGAGGCATAAGCAACAACTTGCTTTTCTTGCATAAGGACCGCACCCAATCCTTGCAATGAGGCATCACAGAATATCTGGAAAGGCTTTGATGTATCTAGAGGAACTAAGACTGGTGTGGAAGTGAGCTTCTCTTTGAGTGTTTCAAAGCTTGCTTGACATGCAGGAGTCCAAAGGTATTTCTTGCCTTTCTTGAGGAGATCGGTAAGAGGCTTCGCAATCTTCGAGAAGTTTTGAATGAAGCGACGGCAGTAACTAACCAAACCAAGGAAACTCCGGACTTCTTTGACATTTATGGGTGGAAGCCAGTCCATAATTGTCTTAATAGTTTCTGGGTTGACGGCGATGCCCTTGGCAGAGATGACATGACCAAGGTAGGTGACTTGAGGCAGCCAAAACTCACACTTGGAGAACTTTGCATACAGGCAGTTCTCACGAAGTTTGTTTAGGACACACCGAAGGTGTTCTTCATGTTCTTCCTTTGACTTAGAATAGACTAGAATGTCATCCAGATAGACCACAATGAACTTATCAAGATACTCCATGAAAACCGAGTTCATAAGCCTCGAGAAAGTGGCAGGTGCATTTGTGAGACCGAAAGACATGACCGTGTACTCATACAGACCATAGCGGGTTGTGAAAGCTGTTTTGGGAACATCTTCCTTGCGAATCTTGATTTGATGATATCCACTTCTCAAATCGAGCTTAGAGAATACCATAGCTCCAGCTAGCTGATCGAAGAGATCATTAATCCGCGGAAGGGGATATTTATTCTTGATGGTTTTAGCATTGAGTGCCCAATAGTCAACACAAAGTCTATCAGTCTTGTCTCATTTCTTCACAAAGATGGTTGGACTACCCCAAGAAGAAGTACTATGCTGAATGAAACCCAACTTCTCTTGTTCATCCAACCGACGTTTGAGTTCAGCCAACTCAGCAGGACCCATTTTATAAGGCCGCTTGGAGATAGGAGCGATACCAGGTTCAAGTTCAATGACAAACTCAACCTCACGATCCGGAGGCATACCTGGCAACTCTTCAGGAAAGACATCTGGGAACTCACAGACTACAGGAACACTCTGAATACCTTCCATAGCATCATCATTCAGAGCCGCCAAAGAGTAAAGCTGAATTGCAGGAGTCAGAGTTGGAGAATAGACTATATGGCCTTCAGGAATTTTCAGAGAGACTGAACGTTCAGCACAATCAATCACGGCTGCATTTGCTGTTAACCAATCCATGCCCAAGATAACATCAATATCAGAATTGCCCAAAATAATTAAGGAAGTCGGAAACGAAGAGCCACCAATCTCAATTTGATTGCCATGGCTGATTTTAGAAGCCCTCATGTTTGAACCAAGAGATTGCACCATGAGGCGAGTTGGTAAAGCATCAGAAGGTAACCCATTACTCTCCGCAAACTTGTATGACACGAAAGAATGTGAAGCACCAGAATCAAATAAAACTCGTGCAGGAACTGAGTTAACAGGAAGCATACCCATGACAACTCCAGGTGCATGCTCAGCTTGAGCGACGTTGACACAGTTGGCACGAGCAACCGTAGACCCAGGCTTGGTGTTGATGTTGAGAGCCCGAGGTGGAGGTGCATGAACCATAGGAGAACTTGCCGCAGGTCTTGGAGGTGGTGGTGGAAGAGCTTTGTTGTTCATAGGACAATTCCAGTGCTGATGCCCAGTGTTTCCACAAGTATAGCAAGCACCAGGTGGACGTGGAGCAACGTAGCCAGGGACTCCGCCAGGCGCTCCAGGGTAGTTTTGGTTGTAGCCCCTGGGAGCCGTAGTGAAGGAGTTTGGTGGCCTTGCTGCGTAGCTTGACGGTCTTGGTGGAGCAGGGAGCGATGGTGGGGTGTTAGGAACCCAGACACGACGCTTAGAAGGAGCTGTCATAGCAGAAGAGCTTGCTGTATCACGGCTGTGTTTCTTTGACTCCTCGAACACTTGCCTACTTGCTTCTTCCTGCAGAGCTGTGTGTTGGAGTTCCAGAAAAGACGCCGGCCTTGCATGAGTGATAGCATATTTGATGGATGCATTGAGGCCTTGCCGGAACCTCTTTTGCTTCTTCTTGTCATCAGAGATCTCATCGCCACCATAACGAGAAAGGTCCATGAAGTTTCTGATATAGGTATTAACATTGTCAGTGCCCTGCTTGAGGTTGAGAAACACTTCCTTCATCCTTTCCATGACAATTTCTGATAGATATTGCTCTTTGAAAGCCCCAGTGAATTGCTCCCAAGTAGGCTGAAAACCAGAGAGGTCTGCCTTGAGGTAATTTTCCCACCACAGAGCTGCATCTCCCTTCAGAAGGTGAGTGGCACATTTGACCCATTATTGCTCGGGAACATCCGCAGTCATCAGCAACCTTGACACTTCACGCAGCCAATCATCCGCATCAAGTGGCTGATCAGACACCTCAAATTGGCGTGGGTTGAACTTGAGAAAACTCTTGATGTCTCCTCGCTTGGGAGGTGGAGGTAGCGGAACAAACTCATTCCCCCTCACGCTTTCCTCGAAGCGCTGCTGGTTCTGCTGCATAGTCCCCAAGGCATTTGCAATACTTGCCAAAGCAGCCCCCAGTTCAGGTGGTATGTCCTCCTCAGAACGGCGTGGTGGTGCCATCCTGTGATTGATATAAAACACAAGTCAGTACTATGATTTAGAATAATAATAATCCAAAATAGTACCAAAATGGAATTAACCAAGATTAAAGGATGCAATTCACTGAGATGATATTAAAATATCAACAAAGTTCAAGGCAACTAGAAGATATTAAGCATAACGCACACGACTGAACAAGGAGTGTGGTACACAAACTAACAAAGAAAAAATTCCGCAAATTTTGGCATTAAAATACCACTATATGCGCAAAACCACTTCACGAATCAAGATTAGTAACTCTACTAGTTCAACATACAAGAGCAAATGATAAAAGTAGTGGTATGGTCGCGACTCCATCCCGCACTCAAATCATTACTCCGCACATGAATCAGTAAGACACATATCCCAACACCTTCTTAAGATGAACCTAAAGATTAGTAACTACGAAAAAGAACACCCCAACAAGATAACGTCGGATAACAAAGAGTAAGATAGATCGCATCGGTATACAACGAATCAGATAGATCGCGTCGGTTTACAAAGGCCTGTCGGTATGGAATGTACCAACAGTTGATAACCAAAAGGCAGATAGTGATAACATTTGGATGCAACAGATAGACAAGGAATTCACACACACACACACAACCTATGGTACTAAGGAACCTAGAACACGTGAATCCTAGTTTGAATTTTTAGAAGAGGATTGAAAACATTACACTTCCTTACCAGAAAAAGGGTGGGTGGGTGGGTAAGAAGAAAAATGGAAGCAGTCCTACTCTCACGTTTTGTTTTTCCCTAGTATACATAACTACCAAAAATATTTGCTAGACTGACAACGACCATTTTGGCTGAGATCCTGAAGGGCGGGATGGCTCTGATACCAATTGTAACTACCTCGGTGAATTATGCTCTTAATTACATGCCTGGATGAGCGAAAGTGGTTAAAATAGTACGGTGGGGCCCGGGGCCACTCACGGTAGACCTTTCGGCCGTCCTAACCACTTTCAGAACATCGGGACAAGAACGAGCGGCGTAATCGGTAGGCGAAGGGGTCAACTACATACATAAGTGAGTATGTATGCAAGCCACATACAACAGTTCTCAGAGCCATTCCATCTAAAAGAAGAAATATTGCAACGCCATACGGCAAGATTCAAATATCCTAGATAGAGATAATATTTTAGGATAGCTCCTCATACATCAAACATCAGAGTATCAGGCGGAAGCGGAAGACAAGATCCGAGTACGGATAAGAAGCAAATCAGCATAAGATGCCACATAAATAAACACATCCCGCCCACAGATCTCACGGATCCCCGTTCCCTGAATCTCTACACCGAGTGATCGTTGCCAACATCATATGTCTCCTCCACCCAGTATCCTTCTTGCGAGTACACCTGTTCATCTGAATCAAACAATTTATCGTGTGAGACCCTAGGGGTACTCAGCAAGTCTTTATGCCACTAAAGGGGACACAACCTGGGGTGACGCAATTGCAGCAAAAGATAATAACTAACAAGTCTATAGATACTCGCTAACCATCCGCCCAACCAATGATAGACGGATGTCCGTGAATTAAGAACGACAGTTAAAACAGAATAATTAACAGATCCATCCTCCTCCTCGCTTACCAACGAGGAAGCGGACGAACAACCCCCATCTGTTGGCAGTTTTATTAACCATTCTATGAGTATTGCACTATTTACTAGTCAGGTACTTAGTCAATTTAAAAGCGGTACTTTAATTAGACTTGTCTATGATCGAGAAACTGTGCTCCAAGTCGTCCATAACCGCGGACACGGCTTTCAGAAAGATTTACCCTGCAGGGGTGCATGAATAGCAACACACACTCGATCAACCTCGGAAAAACCAACTCAAAACCCAACGAGGCATTCACGACAAAGCGATCACAGGATTCAGAAATATTCAGGGGGCCACCCTACCCGCATCGAAGTTGGCCGGCTCCGAGAGGGACCCAGGGTTTGCGACGACGGTTGTAAACGACTGGGAACCCGAAAATGTGACTGGGCTTGTCGATACCGCGAAAACGTGGCGCGATCCAAAACAGTACAGGTGCTCCTCGCACAATCTTAAATAAAGCAGTAACATGGCATAAGTACTGGATAGTAATAAAGCCCCAAACTAATTGTGGCCCCAAGAAATAAGAATGAATCAAGCTCTGGCTCAGGGGGGTCCATAAGGCCTCCCGGATGTGGATAGTGCGAATAAAGAAGGAACATGAATCAAGTACTCGGGGTCCTACGGGACACAAGTGAGCATGAAAAACCAAATAACAGATATTGTTCATCGGTGCCTCTTTCATTAGTTATCCCATTACTACTCAGGTTATGTTGTTTAGGTACCTCGTTATTCATCAGACACTCACATACCCTACACATGCTTTTCTACGACTCGCATGGCTCAAATAACTCCTGTAGTAATGGCTCATGGGATGGAGGAATAAGCTTCGGTGGGGTTTAAAAGTAAAGGCTATGCAGTACTTGGGATTCAATTTAATAACAATCGTGACTCAATGATGCAAGAAAAAGATAGAGGCAATAGGTACTATATGTATGCAAGCATGTGGTAGTGCTTACCTGGCAGCTCAGTTGAAGCGAGAGATGGATCTGGGTAGTACTCCTGTGATTCCTGGTAATTCTCCTGCTGGGCGTCTATTCGAAGAAGAACCAAACAAACAAGGGCCAACATAAATAAAGTGCACAAGCATATGAATTAAAATGCAACAAGCAAACAAGCATGCCATGATGAATGATGCACAATTTACATGGCATTAAAGTAGCATGGCAAGGGTGAGGTGTGGTACAAGAATAAAGCATTTTATTAATTATTTAGCCAAGTTTTATTGCCATAAACAGTTCTGATTTGTAATAATGACATGATGCATGCTTCAAATCAGAACAAGGAGTACATAGATAGAACGGGCTCATCGCGCTGATCGATTTAGATATATTATTTGTCAAATTTGGAGTTATAGAATTAAAGTTATTAATTTAATTAGAAAAGGGCAATTTTATTGTAATTTTAATCATCTCGAAATTTTAAAGTGCTCAAACATTGTTTTGAATAGCATATTTTAATTCCTCACATTTTTCTGATTCAAAAACATATATTATTTGTATTATTTGGATTTATAATTTGAAAGTTATTTAAAATCTGATTTGAATTTGAATTTAAACAATTTCTGAAAAAGTTTATTTAAAAACAGAAAAGCAGAAAACGTTTTATACTCAGATAGACCCAGCCCCAGTCGCTGACGGATGGGGCCGGCGCTAACTAGGCCCCGTGGTCAACGTTGCACAGCCGCGGGCTTTCTCACTCTGGGTCTAGCTAGCCATCGCGGATGACAGGTGGGGCCAGCGGACTATGGCCCATGTGCCAGTGGCGGAACACGCAGAGACTGACAGGTAGGGGGGGGGGTGTGCTGGAGCGCGGGTTGAGACTACAAAAGCCGGGGTGCTTTTTGTAAAAATCTCACAGAGGTTGGCTGGTGGGCTCGCGCGTACTGCGGGTTGAGGCGGCAAAAGAAGCAGGGGGTATATGCAAAAATGGGGCCGCGTACTGTTGATCTTCTCCACGGTCTGACGAACCTGACGGCGACAGCGCGCGCGACGCGGGACGGGGGACTCGAACCGGGGACCTGGGCGTGCGCGCGGAGGTGGTAGCCACTAGGGTAGGCTGAGAATGTTGTTAGGAGGGGGATGGCCAACTAGATGAGGCGGGGCGTGGCGCAGAGGCGGTCAGACGCCAGCGGCCGACAGTGCACCGAGGGCGTTCGGTGAATCGCCCGGCGAGGCAGAGGGTCTACGGCGAGGCGGAGGATGTCTAGGCGGGAGAGGGACTCACCGCGGGGTGGTTGGCGGCGGCGGATCGACTTGGGGAGCAGCAGGGCGACGTCGAGGCAGACGGCCGGCGAGATTAGGGTTTTGGTGGCGTCGCGGTACTGCGGCAGAGGTGGGGCTTCTCCTCCTCGCTGGCGCGTCCAGGGTGAAGCAGGGGTCCCTTCTCGGCCTCCTCGACCACCTCCACGTCACCCACGCCGGCTGGAACGAGGAAGCGGCGAAGGTACTGGCGGTGACCGGCGAGAGAGGGGTTGGTGTCGGTGAAGAAGAAGAAGAGGGGAGAGGGCAGGCCCTGAGGTGGATCTGGGAGAGGCAGAGGAGACGTGGGAGAAAGGGGAAGTGTAGAAGAGGAGGGGGGCGCCGTGGGGATCATGTTGGAGATAAAGGTGGCTTCGGCCACCTTTTTCCTCCTCCTCTTCACGTGCTCGAGCTGGAGCTCGACTTGGGCAGGTAGGGCATGGTAGGTGGGCCAGGGAGAGGGCAAGGCGGGGCTCAGGTGGGACAGACCCGACAGTGAGAGAGAAAGAGAGAGGAGAGGGGGCTCGGGTGTAGCTTAGGCTAGGGTTAGAAGTGGGGTAATGGCTCGGGTTAGGATGGTGCTAGGGTTGGGGTAGGAGGGTAGCTGAGGTGGGGCCAGCATGGTAGAGAGAGGGAGAAAGAGAGAGAGAGAGGTGAGTGTTAGGGTAAAGTAGATTTTAGACTAGAGCTAGGTTTAGAGAGAGAGGTTAGAAAAAGGGGTTAGGGTTTAGTTTAATATTAGGGTTTTGGGAGAGGGGGTGGAAGAAGAGGGTGACATGGAGATTGAGAAGAGAGGAGAGGTGGTGTAGGGTTTTGCATGATTAAAATCAAGCCTCACCAAGTGTGGTTATGACATGAAGGTAGGGATGGGAGAAAAGGTGGTGAGGGGAATGATCTCATATGTCCAAATATGGTACATGCACTTGTGAGAGAAAAGGAGGAAGGAGGCTTGATGCACATGGCAAGATACCAGATCAAGGTGGAAAAGGCTTTAGAGAAAGGAGAGCTCAGTTAAGATGGTCTACTCAAAATCCAAATAAAAACCAAAGGAGAAGCACATGGTGGTGATGGTTGCATGACCCATGCACAATATTAAATGCTATGATTTGATCTGTAAAAACAAAGTTAATAGTCATAGCATTTATACATATACATTCCAATATATGGAAATAAAGCCATGCTAAAGGAAATAGAATTGTTTCCACCCTAACCCACATGAGCTAGATTAAATGCCAAAAGAAAATAAAAGCCCATGGGTAATTATGATGGTGGAATTACAAGGTGGTGTCAAAGAAAGGTGATGGAGTTAAATAAAAGATATGCCCCGACTCAACTTGGGCATCAAGCATTTATCAAGATCCAAATACAATATATCAAGAGGCAAATACAATTATTAATGCATGTGAGAGAAGAACCAAATCCAAAAGGGTTTTATATGATGCTCAAATGCAAGGTGGCATGATGACATGAGCATGATATAATTATGATGCAACAATTATATGTAGGAAGTAGCCATTATATTACTAGACCAAGTAGCATTACCATTGTTAGACAATTGGGATGCTACAGGAGGGGTGCCCGTCCCTCCTGTGCCTCACGGTTCCAGCAACGCGCGCCAAGCGACGACGAGGAGGACGTCGAGGACCCCGAAGCTGTGTACTACAGGCCTAGATAGAATTACGACTAGTTTCAGTTTCCGTGTAATAATAAATCGCCGAATAAATATTTCTGTATTGTTGTGGGCGTACGACTGGGAAACGCCCCCTTCCAACTCGTGAAACAATCTGGCGCCCCCCCATACGGGACAAAATCGGGCCGCGCCAGACCCCGCATGGGGGGACGAGTGGAGATGCTCTTACTCCTTTATCTTTCTCCCTTTAAATGTGTTCAACCACGGAGCTCCTCTAGCTCGACTTATCCATCCCTCCATTGCTCTCTCTAGCCTTGGCGACGTTGTCTCTATCGGGTATATGAGCAATTAACACAATATTTAATTCAAATAAATAGTAGAGAAAACATGATTAGAAATATAGTAATAGAAACATTCATGTAACCTATGGGATTAATGGCAACTCGCAATGCTAAACAGATTGCTACGAATAACATATGAAGTATGATCTGAACAGGATAGATGATGGTAACGTATGGTCCAGCAGAAGGACCGGCGTTGATGTTGCGGTTGGTGTTGGAGTTGTCATTGGCCATGTCGTCGAAGAGGTGAACAACATCGGGGAAGAAGTCGTCAGCATCCGTGATAAAGGCAGTAGTCGCGCGGAGCGCTCCCCAAAAACCTTATTTCCCTTCTCATGTACAAGACTCGAAGCAGCGGGGTTTCGAAGGCCTACTGTCCCAACTTGCGTTGCACACCGCAAGCTGAGATGGAGAAAACTTGGTGGTCGCTCATAGTCTGGAACTAGAGGCAGTAGGTGAGTGTTGGTTTTCTCTGAGAGGAGGCGCGACACCCCTCTCTCTTATAGGCACGGGACGGGAAGATAAACAGGCAGCCTAGGGATACGAAAAGAGAGACATGAGGAGAACCGAAAAGGCTACGTCCGGAGCCAATCGGCCGATCGGTGAGCATTCCGCGACGCGTGTTGTAATGAGGCGAGCGAGGAGGAGCGCACGTGTATTTCTTCTCTTCTCAAGCTCGTACAAGTGGTGGAAGAGCTCACCTTATAAATTGGTCTAACTTCCAATCAACTAGAAATGTGAGACTAAACTTTTCTCCCACCACTTACCTTACATGAATGGACTAAGTGGGTCTCTAAGAATTAGAAATTGTTGGCATATAATAAATCGGAAAAGCAACTCCACAACCCTATAGACGTCTCTGGCTTATCATAGGGCATACAATCATGCTTTGGGATTCGTGCAAGCTCTTTCACATACTGTATAAAACACCCTGAGCTATACTAATTTCTTGACAGTAGGGCCCTCCTTTTTTACGTACCATACCCCCTTGTTCTTTTTAAATTCGCACAATTTAGTGCATAAGTACAGACTTTGTATAAAACACGTTTGTTCTGGATCCAAAAATAACCATCATCACCAAATTAAGAGAGATTATTACATGCATTCTCTTCCCTTTAACAGCAGCCATGCATGAACAAAACTCTCATCTAATAGTAGTACAAGGAAGCATTCCCTAGGCATTAACAACTGCCATGCGTTAATCAAGCAATTAAATAGAAAAGGATTTACAAGGAAGGTTTTCTAGAGCATTAAAAGGCAAGTTTGCTGGAGAAAATAATCCTTCATTCAAACAAAATATGTTCGCAGGAAGGAAAAAAACTCCTATTTTTTCATAAAGAAACAAGGGAGAATCAGATCAGAAGCAAATCAACTTCCTAAGTAACCATAAAAAATGAAAATCCATCGAAGAAAAGCCCCCTTTTTGTTGAACCACCGGATCTGAGAAGAACGGGAGTCAGTGGAGGGGCTACGCATGGTCTGGAGAGAGGGCCGGTGCCGTTGCCGGCAGTGGAGTGGGAGGCGGTGCCGGTGTTGGGGAAGGCATGGGCGCCAGTGGTGGAAGAGTAGATGGGGAGGGCAGAGACGCGGTGGAGAGTGGTGGAGGAAGTTCGGCGTCGCCGACCAGTTAATGGAAGCAGAGGACCTTGTTAGTGACGGAGATGGAGGCAGCCCCTTAGGGGAGGCCGGAATGGAGGAACCAGTGGCTTTCTTGGAGGAGTCGAGGATGCTGCGGAGACGAGGCGTCGCCGCTCTGCCCTGCGGTGGAGACGAGAGAGAGAGAGAGAGGGGGGGGGGGGAGGGGATAAGGATTAAGAATGAGAGAGAACGCAGCCACACGGGAAAGATGGACTTGTACACTTTGGCCTCTATAGGACTGCGAAGGTGGACTTGTACAGGTTGTTCTTTGCAAAATAGAGTGGCACTAATCTTGAAACATTGTGCACCGTACTATAAGACAGGGCAGTCCAACATGCTGTGGAATCGCTGCGTCCTATAATAAATTGGCTGGGCCGGCAAAATTCCAATGGTCTCTCCTCGTTTACCCTGCCAGCGTCCTGGTGCTAGTGGCTGACATCAGTCTAGTTGTTTCGTGCTGAAGCGGGATTTTAAATTCCGACAGATTTACTTTAACAATCCTTATGTACGTGTATGTTATACTTTACATACTACGTGTAAAGGCTTGAACTAACGACTTTTCTCTTCATGCAAACAACCAAGATCAGTAAAAGCTCATGTCCAAGGCTCATGTCCTGGTGCCCGAAAAGTCTGGAACAATGCTATCTCATCCAGCTGGATGGACGTTGCTCCAGACTTTGTAATCAGCTGCGCAACAGGTTTAAGTGGAATGTATTTTCCAGTTTAAAAAAAGACAAAGAAAACATAAAAATTTACATCCTAAAATCAGGAGGTGACTCAAAAACAATAACAAAGAATAAAACCACTGGTTATAAAGCAAAAGGCAATGTTCATAAAATCTACACAGTACATGGTGGTAAAAAGAAAATATAGCTTCAAAAATAACTCTATGTCATGGGTGGTAGCTACACACATTTGCACATCCCATCGATCCAGGCGAAATGAACTTGTTTTAGCCTATTTTTGTTATAGAACACACATTTCTAGTGTAGAAAAGTGGTTTCAATTTTCTGGTTTGAATACTTTTGGTCTTTTTTCTAAAAGTCAACTCGGCATTTACAAAAATAAATTTAAACCAAAAATCTAAAACCACTTTAGTACACCAGAAATGTGTGTTCTACTAAGAAAACAAGATAAAATAGGAATACATGACTTAAAAATCATGTATACAAGATAAAATGTAAGAGTGTGTAGCTACCACCATGCATAGAAAATTGCCTCTCAGTATAGCTTTAAGACAATCGAACCTAGGATATATAGTTGAATAACGTGGAGGATGTGGGTCATCCAAAGCCGGTTTCACTAGTTTTTGTCCTATTACTCTCCTCATCATCTACATGTTTTCCTCAAACCCTAGCAAGGTTTTACCTCCACAAAACTATTGTTGTCTACAAATTGGCTAGTTCCCCAATAATCATGATATAGAATGTTTCGAATGAAGACCCGTTAGGCTATACAATGGTTACGTACAAAATCAAGATTTGTGCTTTACAAAAACTTCATATGGATGAACCACAAAACAAAACAAAGTGCAGTTAGAACTCTGTTTTCACCAACATATGACATAAACTTAATTTATAAATAGAACTTGCGCTTGCTTTGAAAATTTGGAAAAAGGGAAAATAAAATACACATAGGTGAACACCGTGTGGAATTTTGAGTTTTTTCACAAGTTCTAGTAAAACGAAAAACTGTAAACTAACAATTGTGGTTGTAGATTTTAACAAACTATCAACCTGACTGCAAAAATTTTGCGCTAAAGTTTTGGAAAACATTTTGTAAATGCAAGAACAAGACAAAAGTAGAGCTCTTTTATTATTTAATGTTAAGGTTGAAGTGATTAAATGTCCACATTTATTCTATAGGCATGAACATAAGTTCAAGGTCGACCCCATTTTCCCTAGTGCCATCTTTCTCATTAGCTTTTCATGACATTTTTATCTATCTTCATTAGAATGGAATTCGCATTCATTTGATGTGTCCAAAATAGTAGTAAACCTCCAATTCTTCTATCACTCCGGGCAGCAAATATTATATCAAAGACATGCTTCAATCCCGCCACATTGATGAGCATTAAACTTGGGCATGGGAAACCCCGTCCGGTCAGCCTGGGCCTGAATTTTCTAGCCTGGTGGCAACTCAGGCCGATCTTGGGCTTTCAAATCGCCGATTTTTAGGAAGGCTTGGCCCGACAGCTCGATGTTTTTTGTATTGCTCTGGCCGGGCCTGGACCTCAATTTTAGGCCGACAATCGGGCCAGGGTTTTGAGTGTCGGGCTTTTTTGGCCCGGCCAAAAGCCTGGTCCGGCCTAGCTTGAAAAATGCCTAGGCGTAATGAGCATGTTGTAGATCGTTGATGGGATCCACATTCCTTTTTTTAAACATAATATATTAGGTATGCAAGCCGTCTCATTAAAACCTTCCAGTCCCCTTAAGTGCCCTGGTAAAGAAAAAGTGCGTCTAAAACTTGCAGCCTCTCAGAAAAGAATTACATCGTTTATTACATGGGGTTTAATAAAATCAGGTGGGTCACCATCCCACACAATGGTACTCTTGGAACTCTAGACGTTACTTGCTAGATTATGAGCCACTTGATTAGCCTTCCTTAAGCAGTATTGAAATTTCACTTCCTTCATAGCACCTGCCTTCAAGAAGCAATCCGCTAAAACTGCAGCATAAGGACCCCATATCTCACTAGCCCCATTTCATGATTGGATTAATTCTAACTAATCAGATTCAATGACAGCAGAATAACATCTGAGGCATTCCAGAAGATCCAACCCTTTAAGTAGAGATAATTCTTCAGCTGTTGTTGGATCAAGAAGGTTCTGCATTGGACAAGACAAACCCGCCAATGCTTCTCCTTTAGAGTTCCGAAGAACAGCTCCCGCTACTCCTGTCCTGTCCACATACAAAGATGCATCAATATTCAGTTTTAAAGTTACTTTATCTAGCATGTTCCAAACCACTTCCTTATCTCTTGCAGTGGGTTTTGCCGCTCCAAAATTTGCTGTTAGAGCTGCAATTGCAAAGAAGAGCTAGCAGGTGAAGACACACAATTTCCCTTCACTTTCTCTCACCTTTGCCACCAGATGTACCAACAACCAACAACCAGATATTCTCTCATACTCAGATTGTCTAGTATGGACAAGTCCTTCAGCGTATTACACAAGAGATCTTCCAGTACAATAGAACCCGGTCTATCAATCTGCAGGGCATTCTTAATGATGTCGCTTACCCCATTTCAGACCAGACCTCACGAGATCTTTTGCAAGAGAATAACAAATGATTTATATCCTCTGGTCCAATTTGACATATTGGACATTATGGATTTACTTTTATATGTCTTGATGATAGAATCGCCATACCTGGGACTGCGCCATGAAGGGCTTTTCAAAGAAATATCTTCATCTTACTTGGTACATTTAGGTCCCATAAGTTATCCCACTCCGGATTTGGTTTTGATGCCCCTTGGCCATCTCTCCTTCTCACTCTTGCACCATATTGGTGCTCCCACTCAATGTAATAAGTAGATCTCACTGAGAACATAAAGGATTTTGTTCTATGCCACGCAATAAAGTCCTCAGTTAAATGAGCAGAGATTGGTATACTCAAAATTCGTTCAGCATCAACATCTAGGAATTTTTCCCAAATAAGGGACTCATCCCACTTATTTGTATAGGGATTTATAAGATCCTTCACCGAACATAGAAATCACTGTTAGCGAACTATGTACACCTTCCTAGTAAGGCTAGAAGGAACCTAGTGATCATCCCATATATTTATTTGCGTACCTGAGCCTTGATACGTTGCAAAAGTATCCATAATTTTTGATGTTCCATGCTTGGTTTTTATCTACTTTCTTATGTTTTGCCCACACTTTGGAGTATTTTTATACACTTTCTTGGACTAACCTATTAACAAGATGCCACAATGCCAGTTGCCTGTTTTCTGCTGTTTTTGGTTCCAGAAAAGTCAGAAAATGAATATTCTCGGAATTGGACGGGACAAAAGCCAAAGTCAGTTTTTCACCGAGGGGGACACGGAGCTAGAATACGAGATGGAGAGGGGCCAGGGGTGGTGTGGCCGCCTGGAGCACCCCCTCGGCCTCCCCTTTCTCCTATAAGATGCCTCCGATACAAAAACCCTAAGTACCCGATCAAAATTCCACGAAAGAGTCCGTAGCCGCCGTCATCTCCATCCCCAGATCGGGAGGGATCTGAAGCTCTTCCCGGCACCCTGCTGGAGGGGAGAATTCACCTCGAGGCCTTCTTCATCACCATGCAAGCCTCCGGTGTGATGCGTGAGTAGTTCATCCTTGGACTACGGGTCCATGTAGTAGCTAGATGATTGGTTCTTATCCGTTGTGCTACCATGTTTAGATCTTGTGAGCTCCGTTCATGATCAAGATCATCTATTTGTAATCCTACATGTTGTGTTTGCGGGGATCCGATGGATATTGAGATGCTATTTCAGATTGATTATTGATTCTATCATGTCTTTGTTATTTGTGATCTTGCATGCTTTCCGTTGTTAGTAGCTATCTTGGCTAAGTAGATGCTAGCAACTCCAAGACTTAGTATTTATGCTCGATAGTGGGTTCATGTCTCTAGTAATCTGGGGAAGTGACAGAAATCTCTAAGGTACTAGATGTGATGTTGCTACTAGGGAGAAAACAGCAATCCTTTGTTCATAGAACAATCGTATTGTTTACTTTACACGCAATGCATAATGCAATTATCTGTTGCTTGCAACTTAATACTGGAGGGGGGTCAGATGATAACCTGAAGGTGGATTATTAGTCATAGATGCAGTTGGATTACGGTCTATGTACAATGTTGTAATGCCCACTCAAATCTCATAGGAGTCAAGATGATTATTATATGCATGTATGCTTTCTCGATGTTTGTTAATTGCCCCGCTGTAATTTGTTCACCCAACATGTCATCTATCTGAAGGAGAACCACCACTAGTGAACTATGGACCCCGTTCCTTTCTTTTATCATCAATCTACAATTGTTTACTGCTTTCTGTTTACTTTCTTTAAGCAATTACTATCTTCCACACAATACGTTTAATCCTTTCTTTTCAGCAAAACCAGTGAGATTGACAACCTCACTGTAAGTTGGGGGCAAAGTTCTGTGGTTGTGTTGTGCAGGATTCCAAGTTGGGAACAACACCTTGGAGGTGCTTCCTTGCTCCTACTGGTTCGATAACCTTGGTTTCATAACTAAGGGTAAACTTGCTGTTGTGCTCATCATACCTTCCTCTTGGGGTTCCCCAACGAGCTCGATATATTTTGGGCCATCAAGCTATTTTTTTGGCACCGTTGTCGGGGAGTCAAGGACATCTTCACAAGGGGAGTCCCTCATAACCAATCTCTTTACTTTGTTGTTTTTGTTTTGCTTAGTTTATTTCTGCTTTGTTTGCTTGTTTCTTTATCAAAAACACAAAAAAATTAGTTGTACTAGTTTGCTTTCTTAATTAAAAACAGAAAAAAATTAGTTCCTATGTTAAGTTGTGATGACCCACAAGTATAGGGGGTGTATCGCAGTATTTTCGAGGGAAGTGAAACCCAATTTATTGATTCGACACAAGGGGAGCCAAAGAATATTTATAAGCCTTAACAACGGAGTTGTCAATTCAGCTGCACCTAGAAACAATCTTGCTCACATCAGTTTATCAGTAGCAACAGTTGTGTAGTAGGAATAGCAAAGTAACAGCAGTAGCAAAGCAAAGACAGTAGTAGAAAAAGCAGTAAACAGTGGGATTCGAGTGCGGTAGGCGTAGGGATGGATGGACGGGCGTTGCATGGACAAGACAATTCACATGGCAAATAGAACATAGGGCAACTGCAGATAAATAAGATAAAGCACCCAAGTACTAGACAATCCTAGGCATGTGTCCCATATATAGTCATACGTGCTCGCAATGAGAACTTGCACAACATCTTTTGTCCTGCCAGCCCGTTTGTAGCGGGGCCTCTAGGGAACTACTGGCAATTAAGGTGCTCCTTTTAATAGAGCACCGAAGTAAAGCATTAACACTCCGTGAACACATGTGATCCTCACATCAAAGCCTTTCCCTTCCAGTTATCCTGATTTCTGTCACTTCGGGGCCATTGGTTCCGGACAACAACGTGTGTATACAACTTGTAGATAAGACCACAAACAATACTATCACAATGAATCAATAACAAGTTCAGATCTTAAATCATGGCACTCGGGCCCTAGTGACAAGAATTAAGCACAACAAGTCGCAACAAAGTCATAAAGCACTAATAAAAGATACTAGGCACCATGCCCTAACAATCTGATGCCATTACATGAACGATCTCATCCAATCCCTACCATCCCCATAGCCTACAGCGGGGGATTACTCACTCATAGATGGGGGAAACATGGATGGTCGATGGAGAAGCGATGGTGATGATGATGGCGATGATCTCCTTCGATTCCCCGTCCCGACAGGGTGCCAGAATGCAATTTCTAGTGCTGTTTCATAGAATCTGGTGGTGGCGGCGGAGCGGAACTCCTTCTGGAAAAACGTCGAACCCCCTGAAGTTTTTAGGTCAGAAGGTTCCTTATAGGCGAAGAGAGAGACCGAGGGGGTGCCTGGAGGGCCCACACCACCCCCTGGCGCGGCCTGGCCTGACCCGCGCCACCAGGTGGTGTGGCCACCCCAGGGCTCTTCTCCGTCTCGTATTCTGGCTCCTGGAGTCTTCGGGTGAAATAGGATTTTTTGGCATATTTTCCGGGATTTTTCCTGATAGTTGATTTTCTGCACAAAAAGTAGACACCAAGGCAATTCTGCTGAAAACAGCGTCAGTTCGCATTAGTTGCATCCAAATCACACAAGTATAGAGGAGAAACAATAGCAAAAGTGTTCGGGAAAGTAGATACGTTTTGGACGTATCAACTCCCCCCAAGCTTAGCTTATTGCTTGTCCTCAAGCAATTCAGTTGAAAACTGAGTGCGATAAAAGAACTTTCACGAACACATTTGCTTCATATGATGTAAATATTCTCAGCAATGTGATCAGCTACTTAGACAATCCATAATAAAGAGTATGCAACTGAGTCTACTTAGTAGTCATTGCAAGCTATGAAGAGATTCCAACTTAAGAATAATAAGTAGCACAAAGCACAAACATAAGCAACATTACAATGCTCATAGAAAGGTATGATAGAGTGGTATCTTGCTTGCCTTTGATTATGAATGCCAAGGCACCTCTGAAGTTCAAGTGATGACTAGAAGTAAAGATATCAAAGATACAAGCATCAAAGTCATAACACAAATAATGAAGTAATGGGACAAACACAAAGAATGGCAACTATGCTCTCAAGAAGGTGCTCAAAGAATATGTGGAGACTCAACAAGTACAAGAAAAAGGTTTTGAGAAATTTGAAAGGCTTCCAAATGCTGAAAGTATGGTACTTGTTAGCTTTGATCTCTCATTGCCCCTATCATAGGCATCTTTAATGTGGTTAAGGTGAAAGTGAGGTCCAATCTGAGTTATATGCTTGACAGACGATAAACTGGAAATCCCAAGTCCCTTGAGTACGAGGGCCGCTCCTCATGCTACTCAACTTTAATTACCGGTAAGTTCTTGTCATCGTAAGTATGTGCGTATCATTGAGAACCGCCAACGGGGTACCCCTTGCCCGATGATACGGAAGAATCCCCATATCAAAATGACAAGGCAAGCAGACAATGAGTATCTCAGCAATCTTCTTATTTACCATGGGAAAATGGTGCTTTTTTCTCTCTTTCCTCTTTTCATAAAACTCTTTTTTTTCTTTTTCTCAATAGCTATAACTCTTTTTTATAAGAAGAATGCTTCATAGATATCATTATGGTTACGCTGCAGGTTTCCACCATGTCAGCATGGATTAGACCAGCGGCCCAGGCGTTTCTCGAACACACATACATAACTCCATGAACTTACAAGCTCCCCTTTTATTTCACACCGACGACATCCGCAAGCAAAAGAATAAGGTATCAACTGGGTATATATTTACAAGTGTTGAAAGCGTTCCCCATGACAGCACGGTTCTGCTAATCCCCAGCCTATAATTAGCAAGCATATAACTTTCATGGAGAGTTCACAATGGTTCAGGTTTATTAAGTGCGGGAAATAAAGTGTGCCATCAAGTTCATGAGAGCTTTACTAACTAACTTTCTCAAAACAAGCAAACATTTTATTCAGAGGAAAACAAGGCATATTGAATATGCACGTAAGTAGCAAATGGTGCTAATAGGTAGGTATGGTGGACACTTTGGAAATATTTGGTTTAGGGAGTTGGAAACATGAGTAAGACACTCAGTGGAAGTGAAGGCTAGCAATAGTAAGGGAGCGACAAACGAGAGTGCAATAGCTGTCATTATCATGCTTGCAACAAAACAAGACTACTCATGGCATGAAAATGATTCAAGATCCTCAAGCCAAAATAATTCATCAAGGCTTAACTGATTATCATATTCATGTGCATGCATGAGCATGTGCCAAGACAATCAAATGAAACGTTCAGAGGAGGATACCACAGTGTCATACCAATTTATGAATAGAGTAATGTAAGCAAACATTCATGAGACATGCTATAAACTATTAGCGGACTGGAGCTAATCACAAGAAAGCAAGAACTACTAATCGTCCAAAGAAAACATACACTCTACATGAACGGACTAAGCAAGCTCATAATGATGAGTATATGTACAAAAATGAAGACAAATAGAGTTCGTTACCAGCCTCTTACCACGCCTCAAGTTGTCATTGATCCTCATTATTGCTCTTCACTTGTGTGGCTTGAATAATAATATGAAACCAATAATCCACTGAGAACTACCGAACCCTGTAGCAAACTTGCAAAAACCAAAGAAGAACGACAAATATTTTTGGTGTTTTCGATTTTTAAACAAGAACCAAAAGAGAAAAACAAGGAAAGCAAACTCTTTTTGGGTTTTTCGAATAGTTCAAACAGAGCAAAAAGGGAAAAACAAACCAAGGCAAAAAGAAGAAGCAAACCAAAGAGAAACAACAGAAATATTTTTGGTCTTTTTGTGGTTTTAGAAAGCAAAAGCAAAGAAGAACAAAAACTAAAAAAACGAAAACATGAATATACAAAGAACCGACGCAACATGATGTGGAGATGAGTGCGGTGTCGGCGTACCTCCCCCCAAGCTTAGGCTTTTGGCCTAAGTGGGAATCAGCCCCAGGCTGGCCAAGATGAAGTGTCATCGGGGTACGAGGAGGAGGTACCCTCGTCCTGGTGCGAACCCGAGTACGCCCCTCCGTAATGTGCGGAGTAATCATAGGAGGGCACATCCTCCTGGTGCTGCTCGTGGAAACGCAACAAGCGAAGCTGCTCGTCCACCTCCTCCTTGGAGCGCGACCACGGTCTCCTGTCAACACTAAACAAAGCAGGCTGTGGCAAAAGGATCTCCCTTTCATCCCCGTCAGTGAAAAGCATCCTATATACTAGATTGTTCAAATCAGAGGTAGCAGTGACAAAGTGATGAGTTTTCATGGAAACAAGGTCGAGCCTCTGTGGTGCTAGCATAACATCATCGGGAGCCACCGAAAGATATAATGCATCGACTACACGCGAGGCAATGATGCCCCCATAGATAGGCCCCCTAGCAGCTAGGCGTCGAGCAATAATCGAACCAAGATTGTAACGAGTATCATTGTTGAGCGCAGCAGCAAGGAAAGCTAAGTGATAGTTGGAGATATTACTAGTGTTCTCCCTACCCAATACACTAGTGGCAAGATAGTAAGAAAAGTATCTAAGAGCAGGGAGTTGGATATTTCTTATCTTTCCACGCCGCGCCATGCGGTCATCATCATTGGTCACCCCTCGGTAAAGCTCCAACAAATCAGCGGGTCGCCCTTGAATTTTCTTCATGGTCCCTGTCATACGTACACCTACAATACTGCAAAATCTCTCCAAAGGCATGGTGAAGGGCATATCATAGATTTTAAAGGAGACAGTGGAATGATAGGATGTGTTAGTAAATGAGAAGCTCTCAACAAAAGTTTTGGTGAGCATAGCGTATTGTGCACTCTCATCTTGCATATGAGAGGTCAAGCCAACCCTCTCAGTCAGTAGCAAGAAATCATCAAGAATACTTGCAGCTTGCAAGAAAGTAAAACAAGGAAAAGAGGATGGGTGAGCATCCCCATCATCCCTTTCACTGCCAATGCGTGTTGCAATGAGGTCTTCATTATATGATGGCCTAGATTGAGAGGCTGTTCTTGAGGGCCTCGACCTCCTAGGTGCATCACTCTCAAATATCTCTCCAAAAGTATGATTGTTCATGCTTGGTATTCTGAAATTTAAACACCTATTAAACAAGTGAATGCAAAGTAAATATAATAAAGGATTCTACTCATAGGGACTTACAAGAGGCCTAAACATGCATCAAAACTATATCTCTAAGCATCAAACAAGCTTACAAGCTCTCATAACCAGTCACCTATAGCAGAAAAATACTCAACATATAATCCACTAAACACAAATCTACTTGGACAAGGGGAGGAGTCACATACCAAGGAACAATTGCTCCAAATTTCAGCAAGAAAGATGGGCTGAGCAAGGAGATCGAAGAAATCGAGAGCAAGCACAGAAAGAACGCGATTTTGAGCTATGAATTGGAGCTTACTCGGGAGAGAGAAGAAAGTGGCAGGTGAGAGAGGCCCCAATATTGATTCAGTGGAATTATCTCGCGAAAGGGTGGCTCGCGGAGGAAAGCATTTAGCTATCAACCACTCAGCCATCTCTCCACAGCCTAATCCCTATTTTACTCCTACAAATAGAACATAGTGGGGGGCCAGGGGTGGCCCACACCAGGGCATGGCACCACCCAGGGATGGGCGCGCCACCACATGGTGTGCCTGCCTGGTGGGCCCCCTGGTACCTACCAGGTACTGCTCTGCCCCTTTTTTCATGTAAAAATTTAATATGAATTTTCTGGAATTTTTCGAGACACTTTATTTTTGGGCAATTTTCAGAAATAGAAGAATGATTTTTCTGACAGACAGATTTTTTTCTTTTGGAAGCATGATGCAAGGACAAAACAAGGCTAGAACTACAGAAGTTCTAGCATGCAAGCAAACTAACAACACAAAGGAAACTAAACGAAAGCAAAAACTAAAAATGCAAAGGATAGAAATAAACGGAGATAATCATAATGAAAACATTGTTTTGTTCAATGGAATCCTTTTGTTAGCAAGGTTGATCAAGTCTTGCTACCAAAACAATTGCATATGAGACAAAACTTTGTATTCCACTAATGATTATGTTACCTCAACCTTGATAGCAATGGTCCCAATCATAATAGTTTCAAATTTTTCTCTTGGTATGGGACAATATATTTCTCCAACTTGAATGCCTTCAACATGTTCAATTGAATTCAAGCCATAAGTCCTTTCAATCTTCTTGGGGAAATAGACAGTATGTTCCTTGTCATTAACATTGAAGGTCACCTTTCCTTGATTACAATTAATAACAGCTCCTGCAGTATTAAAAAAAGGTCTCCCAAGAATAATAGACATATTATCATCTTCAGGCATTTCAAGCACAACAAAATCAGTTAATATCAAGCAATTATGAGCCACCTAAACAAGTACATCCTTACATATACCCACAGGAATAGTGGTAGACTTATCAGCCATTTGCACAGATATATCAGTTGGTATCAAATTTTCAAGCTGAAGCCTCTTATACAGAGAAAAAGGCATAACACTAACTCCAGCTCCCAAATCACACAAAGCAGTTCTAACATAACTGTTCTTAATAGAGCAAGGGATAGTTGGAATCCCTGGGTCTCCAAGTTTCTCAGGAACCTTACCATTGAAGGAATAATTAGCAAGCAAAGTAGAAATTTCTTCATTAGGGATCTTCCTTTTATTCGAGACAATGTCCTTCATATACTTTGAGTAAGGAGGCAATTTAATAGCATCAGTCAAAGGAATTTGCAAGAATAAAGGCTTCATCCACTCACAACACTTATTATAGTGTTCATCTTCCTTTGACTTGTGTTTCTTATCAGGGAAAGGCATAGGTTTTTGGACCCAAGGTTCTCTTTCACTACCATGTTTCTTAGCAATAAAATCTTCTTTGGTGTATTTAGTAGTCTTAGTGTGGTTTTCAGGTTCTTCTTCAACTTTTTATTCACTAGGAACTTCATTTTCTTCATTACCACTTTCAATTTCAGCATCAGAGATAGATATACTATTAGGATCTATAGCAGGTTCAGAGGGTTCTACAATAGTTTTATGTTTCTTTTTCCTTTTCTTACGAGGAGAACCACTATTTTTAGCTTGTTGAGAATCCTGCTCAATTCTTTTGGGATGCCCCTCAGGATATAGAGGATCCTGGGTAGCAGCACCACTTCTAGTTCTAATTTCATAAGCATGTTTTTCTTTAGCAGCATTAACTAGCAAGTCATTTTGCACTTTAACGAGTTGATCTATTTGAGTTTGAACCATTTGAAAGTGTTTAACAATCATTTTAACATCATTAGAGGTTCTTTCCACAATATCTTTCAACTCAACAATCGCTCTAGTGTTTTCCATTAGATGATTTTGCACCCTTTTATTAAAGTTATCTTGCTTAACAATAAAGATATCCAATTCTTCTAAGCATTGATCAGGAGGTTTCAAGTAAGGGATATCACCTTCATCAAAGTGTTGGAGAGAGTGTACCTCAATAGTGGGTGAGTAGGGAATAGGCTTACATAGTTCTTCTATAGGAGGTAAATTCTTGACATCTGCAGCTTTAATTCCCTTCTCCTTAAGACATTTCTTAGCTTCCTTCATCACTTCATCATTTAATTCAATAATTCCCCTCTTCTTTGATGTTGGCATAGGCACGGGAATAGATGGTTCAGGTACAATTACTTCAGGTATAGCTTGTTTAGGAGGAGTCCAATCTTCATAGTTCTTACTTATTTTAGCCATTAATTCCTCAGCTTCCTTAGGAGTCCTATTCCTGAAAACACAATCAGCACAACTATCTAGGTATGTCCTAGATTCTTCAGTTAGTCCATTATAAAATATATCAAGAAGCTCATTCTTAGGTAATGGACTTCCAGCCTGTGCATGAATCAAAGCACAAAACCTTGCCCAAGATTCGGGCAATATCTCTTTTTCTCCATGTTTAAAATCAAAAAGTTCCTGCAAAATAGCATGTCTAGCACTAGGAGGAAAATATTTCTGCAAGAAAGACTAATCAAGCACTCAGGGCTATCAATAGATCCAGGAGGTAAATTACTAAACCAAGTTTTAACTTCTCCTTTCAGTGAAAAAGGAAAAATCTTAGCAACAAAGTAAGTACGCATCTTAATATCATCAGAAAACAAGCCACTCATGGTAGAAAGTTCATTCATATGTGCTACCGCACTTTCATTCTTAGTCCCACAAAAAGGTTCTTTTTCGACAACAGCTATGTAAGATAGATCGAGAGAGAAATCATAATCTTCATCTATAATGTTTATGGGAGAAGCAGCAAACTTAGCAGCAGGAGATAATTTGGGTCTAATAGTACGCCTCTCAAGGAGACTCTTAGCAGCGCTCCTATCATGGGTGTTATTACATTCCTTAATAAAGTCATCGGTCATCTCAACATAATCTTCTTCAATATCATAACTCTCACTAGACTCAGGTGAGCTAACAGGTGTGGCAGTGTCTTCATTAGGAGTTTCAGTATTTCCAGCTTTAGTTCTAGAAATCGTAGCATCTAGGAAAGGACCTAATGAACCACTCTTATCAAGCACAGTAGAAGCATCATCAGAATTTTCAGATTCAGCAGTAGTAGCAGTGTGTGTAGCATGTGTATGTGGTGGTGTAACAAGCTTACTTATAAAAGATGGTGAATCAAGAGCAACGGAGGTGTTCAGAACCATACCTCTTCTTGTAGTGGATGGTAAAATAGGAAACGTGCCATCACGAGACTTACCCATGATGGATGAATAGCAACGAACAATAGAGAATCCAAGTGAACTTGATAAATAAAGCTATGCTCTCCGGCAACGGCGCTAGAAAATAGTCTTGATGACCCACAAGTATAGGTGGTGTATCGCAGTATTTTTGAGGGAAGTGAAACCCAATTTATTGATTCGACACAAGGGGAGCCAAAGAATATTTATAAGCCTTAACAACTGAGTTGTCAATTCAGCTACACCTGGAAACAATCTTGCTCACAGCAGTTTATCAGTAGCAACAGTTTTGTAGTAGGAATAGCAAAGTAACAGCAGTAGCAAAGCAAACACAGTAGTAGCAAAAGCAGTAAACAGTGGGATTCGAGTGCGGTAGGCGTAGGGATGGATGGACGGGCGTTGCATGGACAAGACAATTCACATGGCAAACAGAACATAGGGCAATTGCAGATAAATAAGATAAAGCACCCAAGTACTAGACAATCCTAGGCATGTGTCCCATATATAGTCATACGTGCTCGCAATGAGAACTTGCACAACATCTTTTGTCCTGCCAGCCCGTTTGCCGCGGGGCCTCTAGGGAACTACTGGAAATTAAGGTGCTCCTTTTAATAGAGCACCGAAGCAAAGCATTAACACTCCGTGAACACATGTGATCCTCACATCAAAGGCTTTCCCTTCCAGTTATCCTGATTTCTATCACTTCGGGGCCATTGGTTCCGGACAACAACGTGTGTATACAACTTGTAGATAAGACCAAAAACAATACTATCATAATGAATCAATAAGAAGTTCAGATATGAAATCAAGGCATTCGGGCCCTAGTGACAAGTATTAAGCACAACAAGTCGCAACAAAGTCATAAAGCACTAATAAAAGATACTAGGCACCATGCCCTAACAATCTGATGCCATTACATCAACGATCTCATCCAATCCCTAGCATCCCCGTAGCCTACAACGGGGGATTACTCACTCATAGATGGGGGAAACATGGATGGTCAATGGAGAAGCGATGGTGATGATGATGGCGATGATCTCCTCCGATTCCCCGTCCCAACAGGGTGCCAGAATGCAGTTTCTGGTGCTGTTTCGTGGAATCTGGTGGTGGCGGCGGAGCGGAACTCCTTCTGGAAAAACGTTGAACCCCCTGAAGTTTTTAGGTTAGAAGGCTCCTTATAGGCGAAGAGAGAGACCGAGGGGGTGCCTGGGGGCCCACACCACCCCCTGGCGCGGCATGGCCTAGCCCGCGCCACCAGGTGGTGTGGCCACCCCAGGGCTCTTCTCCGTCTCGTATTATGGCTCCTGGAGTCTTCGGGTGAAATAGGATTTTTGGCATATTTTCCGGGATTTTTCCTGATAGTTGATTTTCTGCACAAAAAGTAGACACCAAGGCAATTCTGCTGAAAACAGCGTCAATTCGCATTAGTTGCATCCAAATCACACAAGTATAGAGGAGAAACAATAGCAAAAGTGTTCGGGAAAGTAGATACGTTTTGGACGTATCAAGTTGCCAGTATGTCTAGCATTGCTCCAATCACTATGTCACCTGAGGAAATGATTTTCACTTTTAAACAAGGAATTGAAGAGAGTTTCAAAGAAGCTTGGTCTAGAATCTCTGATCTACATGAAAAAACTGAACCTAAAATGACTCAAAGCTTGTTCCTTAGCAGTTTTTACCTTGGAATTGCTCTTTGCTATAGATATGCTTTGGATGTTGTAGTGGGAGGAGATTTCCTCCAATGCAATGAGGATGATGCTTTTAATGCCATAAAGAAGTTGGTCTTTACTTACAACTTGCCTAGAAAATCTGATTCTTCCTTCATAAACATATTTGCTAGATTGAATACTCTTGAGACCAGCACTGCTAGTTTAAAAGATTGCCAAACAAAAGAAGAGCCATTCTTTGGCCCTGCCTTCATGAGTTTTCCATCCGAAAAGTATTTAGCCTTCAACACTTAGGAACAATGAGATTCAGGATTCTGTAATAAGCACCAACTCTATTTAGCTCACAAAACAAGATTAAAAGAATGTAAATCACGGAATCCCATACCTCCCATCTTTTTAGGTAGACACATACGCCACCATGCAAACCAATGCATCATTTTTTGTTTATCTGTGTCTCCCGACCAGAAACTTGCCACTGCATTATTAATCTCTGTGCAAAGTTTCATGGGTATCTTGAACACTGCCATAACAAAGAAAAAAATAGATTGAATGATAGCTTTCAGTAAGATTTCCTTCCCTCGCAAAGAGATAAACTTTTCCTTCCCTGCATTGAGGCGCTCGATCACTCTCTCGAGCAGATACAAAAACCTATCAACACGTTCCAGACCAACCATAGCAGGAAGCCCCAAGAGCCTCTGTCATAATATTAAGAACTTCACAAACCTCCGCTTTCACCTCAACATTAGTATTGGGACTAAAGAAGATACTCCACTTTGATTCACTCACCATCTATCCCGAACTGGCATAGTATTGGTTTAGTACTCGTCTCAATGAGATTGCATTAGTCGTATTAGCTTTCATCAGTATTAGGGAATCATCAGCAAAAAGTTACCTTTGCAAACAAGCTAGGGTCTGGTTCATCTACCTCAGTAGTAAACAGGCCTGCAAAGTATTGTCAGATTAGTGGATTCAAATAAGCTAGATCATCCTACCACTCATCATTATTATCCTTCAATCTCTTAATTATATTTCTAGCCCACCTTGCCGGAGAAAACCGGTGCAAAACCCAGTATTTCTATTACCGGATTGCAGCCAATTAACATGGTTGCGTTGTGCCCAATGGACTTCTTCTTGCATTAGCAACTCTTTAATTCCTGCAGCTAGCTCTCTTTCATGACGAATATTTTCATCGGTTAAATCTCCACGCGTATTCTCCTCTAGCTCCTTCTGAACATTCTTTATCTTCCTCGCCGGGGCCTTTAAGACGCTCCGATCCTAGATGTGCAATGTCTCATGCACCAAAGCTAGTCTGCCCATGAAGCCCTTGTTTTGAATTACATAGTGCGAGGCTTCCCAGGCCCCTTCCACCACCACATGGAAATTCGGCTCTTTAATCCAGTTAGCCTCAAACCGATACACATACGGCCATTTCCTCTCATGTACCTCATCACTCCCTAATGTCACCATGATGGGCCGATGATCCGACCCACCGTAGTCAAGATTATGTAGTACTGCATCTTTAAACTTTGCCTTCCATCCTGCATTCGCTAGGTCGCGATCTAGCCTCTCCCTAATTCTTCCTCGGTGGCAAGTGAATTTGTCGCCGATGTAGCTGATACATTGCAAATGTATCTATAATTTTTGATGTTCCATGCTTGGTTTTATCTACTTTCTTGTGTTTTGTTCCAACTTTGGAGTAATTTCTATACACTTTCTTGGACTAACCTATTAGCAAGTGCCACAGTGCCAGTTTCCTGCTTTCTGCTGTTTTTGGTTCCAGAAAGTCAGAAAATGAATATTCTCGGAATTGGACGGGACAAAAGCCGAAGTTGATATTTTACCGGAAGATTCACGGAGCCAGAAGGAGAGCTAGAGAGGGGCCACAGGGTGGCCACACCCCCCTTGGCGCAGGCAACCCTAGGCCACGCCAAGGCATGGTGTGGGCCCCCTGGCTGGCCACCGACCTCGCCCCTTCGCCTATATATTCCTCCTGATGTGAAAACCCTAAAATCATCAAGCCTCCAGCCACGAAAAGTTCTACAGCGCCGCCGCCACCGAGGGGGGGATTCGGGGGACAGAAAGTCTCTGTTCCGGCACCCTACCGGGACGAGGAAGTGCCCCTGGAGCCATCTCTATTGATCTCCACCACCATCTCCATCACCATTGCTGATTCCCATGATAAGGAGGGGGTAGTTCTCTCTCGTGGCCAAGGGTTCTACCGGTAGCTATGTGTTCATCTCTCTCTCTATGCATGATCATATTGTGATCATGAGCTTTGTAATCAAGTAGATCTACCTTGCCACTCAAGTGCTTTAATAGATCTCTGCTCTCCCCATGTGTGTGAAGTTGACAATGTGCACACCATGGTGGCACTTAGGCTAGAGATTTCAAATAGTTGTTATGAGTTATATTTTGAGTTGGATGTCTTTATGAAATTGTGGTGTTTGTTTGAACCATCTAGTGCTTAAGGTGACAGTGTGGGGTTATCTGGATGTGGAAAGCAAACTTTGAGGTGTGCTGTTATAGCCCTACCATCAATTAGAGTGTCCAACCAGAGAGTAGTTAAGAGTAGTATCATAAAGAGAAGATATTTATATGAGAGTGTTCACTAGTGAAAGTATGATACCTAGGACTTGTTTCTAAGCATTGAAACACCATTTGCAACTAGATCTGTTACATGTTTGCTTGCTTCTATCTTTATTTCAGTTTTACTTTAGTCTTTTCCATGCCATCAAGCTATTTTCTATCACCGTTACCACTTATAATTATCCATACCACTTGTATTTCACTATCTCTTCGTCGAACTAGTGCACCTATACACCTAACAAGTGTATTGGGTGTGTTGGGGACACAAGAGACTTCTTGTATCTTGATTGCAGGGTTGCTTGAGAGGGGATACCTTTGACCACTTCCTCCCTGAGTTCGATAAACCTTGGGTGATCCACTTAAGGGAAAACTTGCTGCTGTTCTACAAACCTCTGCACTTGGAGGCCCAACAACTGTCTACAAGAATAGAAGTGCGTAGACATCAGTAGCCAATATCCACGAGCCCATAGTCAGATAACTCGTCTCTGAAATCTTGCGTGAACTTAGTCGGACGAGGGTTCCCACCTTCCTTTTTAAAGGGATACAATATCTCATTTAAGTCACCCAAGATTAACCAAGGCATGGAACTTATACCTTCCAACTCTCTGATTCTTTCCTATGACAAGTGCTTGTCCGACCATTTATGTTCACCGTAAAAACCAGTAAACCATCATACGTTTTCAACCCCACAACGAATAAAAACATCAATGTAACATTTACACTTATAACGAAGCGAGAGTACCACATCCTTTTCCTAGTATAAAGCTAATCCTCCTTTACGACCATTACTCCTAACCACCTATTTATGATCCATTTGAAGCCTCTTTCATAGGCACTCCGCAGGGAAATCATCTAAGTGAGTCTCCATAAGAAATAGAACATCAGGATGATGCCGCTTTTGGATATTCAACAGATTTGTCACGGTCGTCGCCTTCTACAGGCCACGACCATTGTAACCTAAAAGTTTCATTGCGTTCGGTCGACCCCTTGGTTAGAGGTCACCGTATCAGGTTGCTATGGGCTTCATCTTCAAACCTCGAGTGTTTTGGTTGTTGCACCTTCCCTGGTCTAGGGTTCTGAAATCTTTCATATGCTTCAATCAACGGAGCATAGTTGTTTCTAAACAACCACGGTCCTCCCAACATCGCTTTGTTCCAATCTCTGAGATGGCCAAACTGAACCGTGAACATATTTTCAACAACCTTCCTCTAGGTTACATCTTTAGCTGGGTTCCAGGCCGATCTCATATCAGCGTATAGCGCACTTGGACTGAGTCCCCTTGGTGTATGAACTTTGCAGATCGCCAACCACTTTTCCTTCTCAGCTGGATCATGAGCCTCATCTTCCTAGACAAATTCTTCCACCTCCTCCTCATGGAGGTTCAATCTACCAAGTAGATCCTCAACAACATCTTTCTCACCCTGCCGCGGGCCGCTCGCCTCGCCTCAATCATCCATGGAGAAACCACAGGGGAGATCGGGATGGAGATGCAAACTCACGGCGGTTTAGGGCTGCCGGAGGAAAAAACCCTAGGTTGAGACGCTAGGAGAAAAACTCTCCGCGTTTTATCAAATAGGGAGTTGAAGGTTTTGGGATCCACATTCCTTATTAAAAACCTTAGGAGAGGCTTTTTCTATTTTTATCTTCACCGAAACACAAACAGGCTTGGAAAAATACACAATATTAACTCCTAGTTTGACCACAAGGACTTATCCCATCTTGCCCGCCATTGCTTATCATAGGGCCACATTTGACAGAACCATTATCCGACTCCTTACCTAGATGGAATCAAGACCTATGGTTTCAATGTCAACTAGCCCATCATAACCCCTCGATGATTTTCTCCTAGGGTCTAAGCAACCAAGGCCTGCCATGCATCACCGTCTTCCAATCACCAAAACACTTGCATTATGAAGTGATTATATAATCATCAATAGATAGGAATTTCACCTCCTTGGTATAACCCCAAGGCATATGCATGCTCGGGACAAACACAACTGGCTAACGGAAGTCTTTGTGCAAACCATAATGAGGCTAGCTCATATTGTCTCCCTTGGCGAATTATCAATTCTTTCGGACCTTTCGTGAGCTTTTGCCCCGTTTGTCAGCTCGCTCGTCGCCAACGGTTGAGACTTGAGAGGCTTCTGCCTATTGGAAATATGCCCTAGAGACAAATAGTAATAAGGACTATTGATGGCTCAATGCACGGCGCCCAGAAAATTTCTTGATGGCGGTGTTGATGTAGAGCTTGTTGGGAACCCCAAGAGGAAGGTATGATGAGCACAACAACAAGTTTCCCTCAGTAATGAAACCAAGGTTTAATCGAACCAGTAGGAGCAAGGAAACACCTCAAAGGTGTTACTAGCTGAGCTTTGGCAGGGCGCACTACCGGTGCTAGTAGCAATGTCGAGACCTGCACAACACAACCACAGAACTTTGTCCCCAACTTGCGATGAGGTTGTCAATCTCACCGTGTTTTGCGGAAAACAAAGGATTAAACGTATCGAATGGAAAGAAGTAAAAGTTTGTAGAAAGTAAACACAAAGCAGTAAAAGATTGTAGATTGTATGTAAAAGAAAAGGACCAGGATCCATAGTTCACTAGAGGTGGCTCTCCTTAAGATAGATAACATGCTGGGTGAGCAAATTACAGCGGGGCAATTGACAAACACCGAGAAAGCAATACATGCATATACTAATCATCTTGACTCCTTTGAGACTTGATTAGGCATTACAACATAATACATAGACCGCCATCCAACTGCATCTATGACTAATAATCCACCTTTAGGTTATCATCCGAACCCCCTCCAGTATTAAGTTGCAAGCAACAGATTATTAGTTTACGAACTGCGTGTAAAGTAAACAATACAATTGTTCTATGAACAAAGGATTGTTGTTTTCTCCCTAGTAGCAACATCACATCTAGTACCTTAGAGATTTCTGTCACTTCCCCAGATTACCAGAGGCATGAACCCTCTATCGAGCATAAATACTAACTCTTGGAGTTGCTAGCATCTACTTGGCCAAGATAGCGACTAACAATGGAAAGCATGCAAGATCACAAATAACAAAGACATGATAGAATCAATAATCAATCTGAAATAGCATCTCAATATCCATCGGATCCCCGCAAACACAACATGCAGAATTACAAATAGATGATCTTGATCATGAACGGAGCTCACAAGATCTAGACATGAAAGCACAAAGGAGGAGAACCAGCCATCTAGCTACTACATGGATCCGTAGTCCAAGGATGAACTACTCACGCATTACACCGGAGGCTTGCATGGTGATGAAGAAGGCCTCTAGGGTGAATTCCCCTCTCCGGCAGGGTGCCGGGAAGAGCTTCAGATCCCTCCTGATCTAGGGATGGAGATGACGGCGGCTACAGACTCTTTCGTGGATTTTTGATTGAGTCCTTAGGGTTTTCGTCCTGAGGGCAATATATAGGCGGAAGGAGAGGCCGAGGGGGTGCCGGGAGCGGCCACACCACCCCCTGGCACGGGCCAGGCCTGGCCGCGCGGCCAGGTTGTCTGGTGGCTCCCTGGCCCTTCTCCGTCTCGTATTCTGGCACTTGATCACTTCCAGAAAAATAGGCACTTTGGCTTTTGTCCCGTCCAATTCCGAGAATATTCATTTTCTGACTTTCCTGGAACCAAAAACAGCAGAAAACAGGCAGCTGGCACTATGGCTCTTATTAATAGGTTAGTCCAAGAAATCATATGAAAAGTACTCCAAAGTTGGAACAAAACACAAGAAAGTGGATAAAACCAAGCATGGGACATCAAAAATTATAGATACATTTGCAATGTATCAACATCCCCAAGCTTAACTCCTGCTCGTCCTCGAGTAGGTAAGTGATAAAAAGAAAGAATAATTTTTGAGGTGACATGCACCATCAAAGACTTGATCAAAGTATTTGTAAAACCTTCAAAGCTGGGATCATAGTACTTCAATCATAACATGAAAGACAAAGTTCTAGCAATAAGCAAAGAAACTATGATGCAACATGAAAAGGCACAAACAAAAGATTCATGAATAACAATGCTTTGCAAGACGTTTGTTTGTTTCACATAAAGAAAACATAGCATAATAGTATTCAGCTTGTCCCTCAATAGAGTAGCAAATATAAATGCATAGGACACCTTCAAAGTTCATAAGAGTGACTAGATACAATAGTTTAAAACAAGCAATATCAAAGTATGCATCAATCAACTAGTCTTGGGACAATGCACATAGAACTAAGAATGGCCACTATGCTCTCAAAGTAGGTGCATAAAGATAGAAGATGGGGACTCAATATAACGGTGGAAGAAAGGCCTTTTGTAAAAGGAATTAGGGATTCAAGTCTCATAAAGAGCTTCCAAAAATTATGGTACTTATAGCTTTCAGCTCTCATTGCCCCTATCATAAGCATCCTGAAGTGATTAAGGTTAAAGTGAACAAACTATGGTGTACATACTTGACGAAGTATAAGTCAGAAATCTCATGTCCCTTGTATACGAGGGCCGCTCCTCATGCTACTCAAGTTTAGTCACCGGTAAGTTCTTGTCATCGTAAGTATATGTGTATCATAGAGAACCGCCAACGGGGTACCCCTTGCCCGATGATACGGAAGAATCCCCATATCAAAATGACAAGGCAAGTAGACAACGAGCATCTCAGCATTCTTCTCATTTACCATGGGAATATGGTGCTTTTTTTCTCTCTTTCCTCTTTTCATAGTATCACTTTTTTTTCTCTTTTTTCTCAACATAGGACTCTTTTTTTCATAAGAAGAATGCTTCATAGACAGCTCATTATGTTTATGCTGCAGGTTTCCACCATGTCAGCATGGATTAGACCAGCGGTCCAGATGTTTCTCTAACACATATACATAACTCCATGGACTTACAAGCTCCCCTTTCATTTCACACCGACGACATCCATATACAAAAGAGCATGATATCAACTAGGTACAAGTACCAAGTGCAATGTTGAATGCGTTCCCCATGAAAGCATGGTTCTGCTAATTCCCGACAAGTAAGTGCAAGCATATACAACATAGAAGACACAATGGTTCAAGTTTATTAAGGGCAAGTAAAGTAAAGTGTGCCATCAAGTTCGTGAGATTAATCACTAGTTTTCTCATAACAAGTTTAATTTGGAAGGTAAACGAAAGCATGGATATACTTGGAATAGCATAAGCTAGTAGGTAGTTATGGTGGACTCTTTGGAATAACTTGGTTTAGGGAGTTCTATGCATGAGTGGAACTCATACTTTGTTGTGGAGGCTAGCAAAAGACTGGGAGCGACAAACTAAGAGAGCAATAATGGCCATAATCATGCAGAGCAACAAAACATCATTGATCAAAGCATAAAGTGATACTACAAGTTGAAAACTAAAGGATCATAAAGGCTATGGTGACTTTGGATAGTCATAACATGGTGTGAGCATGCGCCAAGTCAACCCAAATAAAGCATCAAAGGAGAATACCACTATACTATGCTTTAATATGCTAAAACAACGCATGATTCATCCAAGGCACATTAAGCAATCTCAATTTTTTATAACAAGTCATGCTACAACAAAGAATACTAAGCATAAATCCAAAACAATATCAAGCATGGCATGACAAAGCATAGGCCACAGTCAAAAACAAGCTCTTTTTACCACATAAGTATGAACTTTCCTACCCTTTCCAAACCAAACCAAACTATGTGCAAACCAATGTATGAACGAGGGGATACAACCAATTTATTCAGAAAACTAAGCAAACAAAAAACCAAAACGAAAACAAAAAAGAAGACGCTCCAAGAACAACACAACTGTGCATGAAACAATAAAAATGAAGCGTTTGGAAGAAACCTGGAATTTTTATTGATGAAGAAGGGGATGACTTGGGCATCCCCAAGCTTTGACGCTTGTACTTCTTGAATATTTCTTAGGGTGACACGCATGGCATCCCCAAGCTTGAGCTTTAGTCCATCCTTCATCTCATTACTCATTCCTTCCATACACCTGAAATTTTTCCTTCATACAAAACTTCACACAATCTTTATTAGCAACATTAGTGCACTCAAGATAAAAGGTCTTAAGGTTCAGTTCTAACACCAAATAAACTTCCATTGGAACACTAGCTACTGTAGCACTTCCCTCAAAAATCTCAATTCCCCAAAAGAACTCAAGAAGGAACCAACAAGAAGCAAATGCAGAAAATGGCAGAAATCTGTCAAAACAGACCAGCAGGTAAAGACAAATTTTTCGAAGACCTTATGTTGCGCAAATCAAAACATGTTGAACTAACGAAAGTTAGATAACAACGTGGGTCAGAAGCAAAAAAAATTACAGCTCAATCCAACATACAGAGTTCTCTCACGAATTTTTACGGTGAAGCACAAAAATCTGTTTTGGGACAGCAACTTTCCCAATCATTACTTCTCTCTCATTAGAGGTTAGTCTTGGCACAAAAAGCAAATAAAAAGGATAAGGAGAGGTTATTACAGAGGCAATAACTTCCAAGACTCATCTAAAACTTTTGGGTTATCTCCCAATAAGTACTTTTCTTTAACGCCTTTAAGTTAGGCATAAGAAGCAAAGAAAGAATCAAGTGTTCTCAAATGAAGAAGCATTAAGACCAAATTTTGTTTTCATAGGAGAAGAAAAAGAAATCTTTTCTCCCTTTTTAGGGAAGTGTTCTATACCTTTCTTGAGTGGGAGATGATATTTAATGGTGCCTTCTTTCATATCAATGATGGCACCAACAGTTCTAGGAAAAGGTCTTCCCAAAGTAATAGGACAAGAAGCATTGTATTCAACATCCAAAACATAGAAATCAACGGGGACATAGGAATCGTTAACCATAATAAGAACATCATTGAGACTCCCCATGAGTTTCTTTTTAGCATTATCATCAAGTGGGACATTCAAATAACAATCTTCAAGAGGAGGCAAATCAAGCATATCATAAATCCTTCTAGGCATAATGGAAACACTACTATCAAGATCACATAAAGCTTTGAAATCAAAGTCATTAACTTCCATATTAATGATGGGTTCCCAGCCATCTTCTTGTTTTATAGGAATAGAAGCTTTATGTTTCATCTTTTCTTCTTTAATCTTTATGAGAGAATCAGTAATGTGTTTTGTAAAGGCCATGTTCATAGCACTAGCATTAGGACTTTTAGCAAGCTTTTGTAGGAACTTAATAACTTCAGAGATGTTACAACCATCAAGATCAAAATCAAATTTATCATCTAAAGTAGTAGAACTATTATTAGCCTCAACACTAGTAGTGGTAATAGTAGAAACACTAATGTTTCTAGCAATTTCATCTTCTCTTTCCCACTTAGCATGTAATTCAGCTAATAGTCTAACATTTTCATCAACTTACTTGTATAGCATTAGTAGCTGCAAAGGGATTATCATTAGTTTCAGGTTTAGCAGCCATTTTATTGATCAAAGAAGATTGAGCTTCAGACAAAGATGATATATTTCTTTCAGCATTAGAGAGTTTCAATTGTAAACTAGGAATTTCCTTATTTAGACTCTCAAGTTGATGGCTAATGTTCTTCAAAATAATAGATTGTTCCTCCATAGTTTTAGTGAATAGCTTATTTTGCTCATATTGCATTTGCATGAAGTTTTTAGTGGCTCTTTCAACTTCTAAAATTCTTCCTTCACTAGGTAATCCAGTTTTACCATTATAGCCATAAGTATTATTAGGAGGGTATGACCTATAATTGTTATTACCATAAGCATTGTTGCCAAAGTTGTTATTTCTTATGAAGTTCACATCAACTTGCTCTTCTTGAGCAACCAAAGGAGCTAAAGGAACATTATTTGGATCAATATGGGCTTTCCCATTAACAAGCATAGACATAATAATATCAATTTTATCACTCAAGGAGGAGGTTTCCTCAACAGAATTTACCTTCTTACCTTGTGGAGCTCTCTCAGTATGCCATTCAGAATAATTAACCATCATATTGTCTAGAAGTTTTGTTGCAGCACCCAAAGTAATTGTCATAAAAGTACCTCCAGCAGCAGAATCCAATAGGTTCCTTGAAGAATAGTTCAATCCTTGTGAATATGTCCTTGACTCCCCGACAACGGCGCCAGAAAATCGCTTGATGACTCAATGCACGACGCCCAGAAAATTGCTTGATGGCGGTATTGATGTAGAGCTTGTTGGGAACCCCAAGAGGAAGGTATGATGAGCACAACAGCAAGTTTCCCTCAGTAATGAAACCAAGGTTTAATCGAACTAGTAGGAGCAAGGAAACACCTCAAAGGTGTTACTAGCTGAGCTTTGGCAGGGCGCACTACCGGTGCTAGTAGCAATGTGGAGACCTGCACAACACAACCACAAAACTTTGTCCCCAACTTGTGATGAGGTTGTCAATCTCACCGTGTTTTGCGGAAAACAAAGGATTAAACGTATCGAATGGAAAGAAGTAAAAGTTTGCAGAAAGTAAACACAAAGAAGTAAATAGCTGTAGATTGTATGTAAAGAAAAAGGACCGGGATCCATAGTTCACTAGAGGTGGCTCTCCTTAGATAGATAACATGCTGGGTGAACAAATTACAGCGGGGAAATTGACAAACACCGAGAAAGCAATACATGCATTACTAATCATCTTGACTCCTTTGAGACTTGATTGGGCATTACAACATAATATATAGACCGCCGTCCAACTACATCTATGACTAATAATCCACCTTTAGGTTATCATCCGAACCCCCTCCAGTATTAAGTTGCAAGCAACAGATTATTGCTTTACGAAGTGCGTGTAAAGTAAAAAATACAATTGTTCTATGAACAAAGGATTGTTGTTTTCTCCCTAGTAGCAACAACACATCTAGTACCTTAGAGATTTCTGTCACTTCCCCAGATTACCAGAGGCATGAACCCACTATCGAGCATAAATACTAACTCTTGGAGTTGCTAGCATCTACTTGGCCAAGATAGCTACTAACAACGAAAAGCATGCAAGATCACAAATAACAAAGACATGATAGAATCAATAATCAATCTGAAATAGCATCTCAATATCCATCGGATCCCCGCAAACACAACATGCAGAATTACAAATAGATGATCTTGATCATGAACGAAGCTCACAAGATCTAGACATGAAAGCACAAAGGAGGAGAACCAGCCATCTAGCTACTACATGGATCCGTAGTCCAAGGATGAACTACTCACGCATCACACCGGAGGATTGCATGGTGATGAAGAAGGCCTCCAAGGTGAATTCCCCTCTCCGGCAGGGTGCCGGGAAGAGCTTCAGATCCCTCCCGATCTAGGGATGGAGATGACGGCAGCTACAGACTCTTTCGTGGAATTTTGATCGGGTCCTCAGGGTTTTCGTCCCGAGGGCAATATATAGGCAGAAGGAGAGGCCGAGGGGGTGCCGGGAGCGGCCACACCACCCCCTGGCGCGGGCCAGGCCTGGCCGCACGACCAGGTGGTGTGGTGGCTCCCTGGCCCTTCTCCGTCTCGTATTCTGGCACTAGATCACTTCCGGAAAAATAGGCACTTTGGCTTTTGTCACGTCCAATTCCGAGAATATTCATTTTCTGACGTTCCTGGAACCAAAAACAACAGAAAACAGGCAGCTGGCACTGTGGCTCTTGTTAATAGGTTAGTCCAAGAAATCATATGAAAAGTACACCAAAGTTGGAACAAAACACAAGAAAGTGGATAAAACCAAGCATGGAACATCAAATATTATAGATACATTTGCAATGTATCAACTGTTATCATATTTCATATAGTTTATGATTAAGTTTTATATCATGCTATAACTGTATTGAGTGGAAACATCGATACACGTGTGATATAGAAACAACCAGGGGTTCCCAGTGAAACTCTAGTCACTGGTTCATTCGTCAAAATATGATCATGTTTCCTGATCATGTGGCATTTATGCCAGTTGGAAATGGAGTCAACTCATTCTCGAAATGAGATGATGAACCAATACCCAACCTAAACATCGTGACCCGATCATGTCACGAAGTTCAAGTTACGATGATTACAAATGGATCCTCGTAGACTATTCCTTAGACCGTGAGGCTATATCATTCACTGTCTCCCGAGAGTGCTTTGATAGCATCAAGTGCCACTTGGTAAAACAGTGGTTATAAAGGTGTGTTCAGGTACTCGGAGGAAACCGTTGAGGCAATATATGTCAAGAGCGGGATTTGTCTGTCCATGTGACGGGAAGATACTCAAGGGCCCACTCCGAGAGGTTATATCCAATAGCTGCGCAGCGTGTGATTTGATCACAGGGATATCATTTGTCGGAACGAGTCAAGTAGCGTTGTTCGGTAACGAGATTGAACATGACATGGTGATGTCATTGATCAGATCTCGGGCAATGCAAGTATTGAGAAACAAAGGGAATAAGACACGATTGTCCCGGTTCAAACGACGAAAGATCTTCGTGGAACGCACAGGGGTCACATGGCCATCCAGGTCCCTCTGTCGGTCATTGGTGCGGGAGTGTCCCGACCATGTTTGGAGTGTTCCCGAATCATGGGGTATCACGCTTAAGGGCTTGATGATGCTTAGAGACTGTTTATAGGATCGGTAGAATCGCCGAAGAATTGTAGAGAGAAAACCGGAAGGGTTTCGGTAAGTCCGGAGGATGTCCAGAGTGGAGGTGGAAGTGTTCCACAACCATGGAGGTTGAATAATATGTGAATGAATGTTAGATATTGATTTAATAATTTATTCATAATTATTTAATAAAGAGAAAATAAATTTAAAAGGTCAAAAGGCTTAATGGGCCAATTCCCGGAGGGGAGAGGACCCATTAGGGAAAGGCAAGAGGAGGAAGGGGCCAAGGGGGTGGCCGGCGGCGCCTCCCACCACCTCTCCTCTCCTTTAGTCCCACCCGGGTGACATGGGTATACCCTACAGGTACTCGAGCTTGGTATATACGGCCTGAATACAACGGAAGCCCACGGTGTCGCCAAAGGCCCAAATGGAGAACTCGAGTAATCTACGGACTCTCGATCTCTTGCGGAACAGGAAGCTAAAGATAGAAAGTTTAAAGGGAAACCCTAACCTGTAACCGACTCGACCTGCTACTCGAGACCTAGCCTATCTATATAAAGGCTAGGAGGGGGCGGCGAGGAGGACACACGCAACCCTAGTTTCCACAACCCTCGCCAGATTGCATCGGCACACCATTGTAATCCTCGATTCCTTTGATAATTCCACGAGCAGACAAGCAGGAGTAGGGACCTCTACGAGGCCTGAACCTGGGTAAATCTTCGAGTCCCCTGTGTGCTTGTTTGCTAGCCGATAGATGCTTCCAGCGCTCCCTCCTTATCCAAAACCCAAGTCCATAACAATGGGCATCGATGAGTTAAACCCTCGTCAATTGGCGCCGTCTGTGGGAATTGGGAGTGCTGATATTGCGGCTTCTTCGGCCCCATCGACTGCGATCTACAACTCTGCAATAGCGGAGATTCGCCAGCTCTTCGGTGCGTTCGACTTCACCGTCCATACACCGGTCACCCGCCTGGCTTTTGAGTCCGTGGGCGATGGAATCAGCCTGGCGATCGGGAGCTTCTACTTCCAAGTTGGTCAGATGGGCACGCTTCGCATGCCTGACCAGCCGACAACACAATCGATTGCTCTAGCATCATGGTTCCCTTTGCCGATCGGCACCCTCAGTGAGCTCAATGCCTCGACAACAGTTGAGAATACGGTCAGTGACAGCAGTCGCAAATCCGATCTGGCGATCTAGCAACTGAAGATGGAGCCTACGGTTCTGGATCTGAAAGTTGCGGGAGCAACAGCTTCCCCAACCACTTCATGTGCGCCGTCATCAACACGGGTGATTCCTCCGCCAATCGCGACAACATGGGAACGGTGGCCATGGAGCTGACCCGCCAAACAGCGGCGTACCCAATGGCGGACCACCCAACGGTGGACCTACCAACGGTGCCCCCGTCAATAACGGAGGGGCAACCGAACACCCCACCATGGTAAACAAGCAAACCGGCGAACGCGTCGTGATCAAGCTCAATGATCTTGAGTGGGCTCGCTGCCGAGAAGCCCTACGAGGCCACCCTCTGCCTTTCGGCTCCCCACAAGAAATACTGATGGGCTACCATTGGCTCCTGAAAGAGGAATACAAATGCCAACTGCAAACAATCGCGCAACTCGAGGCGCGTAAAAAGGCGGCAGACGAGTCGAGCCTCCGACGAGCTGGACTCTCCTCCCACGGAGGATCCTCCTCCAAGTGCAATGAGTACGTCGCTAACAAGAGGCGATCTCGACTGGCCCACCTCACCGAGCAGGAACATGTAGAAGCCGCAAAGGTCCTCGACTTCGGCTCCATGACGGTGGATACGCGTGGCAACGCACTTCCAAAAATGCCGCAAGCCACGGTAACAGCGGCCGCCATGTACCTCCTCAACAACCAGCTGCCAGCTGGAGACCCTTGAGCTGCCATGCACCGATCCATGATCGCAGGCTTAGGGTTAACCGAAGCTGCTCTCGACAAAGAGCCGACACCGGAACCAAAGAAAGGCAAGGCTCTGGCAAAACGCTACTCCTCGCCTTCATCTCGCGATGACAGTCACAATCTGTCTCGACGTCGCCGCTCTCGGCGACACGACCACAACTACGACGCGCGCGATGACCTCACGCAACGCAAGATCGACAAATCAAGGGCGCGACATGCCCAATCGACTGACTCAGAAGACAAAGATGTGGAGCTCTGGGGCGCTAGGTGCTTCAGCAGGGCCATCAGGAAAAAGCGAATGCCCAAGGGGTTTAAGCTCCCATCAGAGGACCCAAAGTTCGATAGTCTGCAGGACCTGAAAATCTGGCTAGAGGACCATATCTCCTTCGTCAGGCTCCACGGTGGGAGTCGAAGCACGGCTATACAATGCCTGCAGCTACAGCTACAGGGTGCCGCCCGAGCATGGCTCAACAACCTCCCACGCGGATCCATTCGCATTTGGGAAGAGCTAGTCTACAGCTTTGTGCGTAACTTCAAGGGCACCTACAAAAGGCCCGCGTCAATCAAAGAGCTGAGATGCTTCCAGCAAAGGTCGGGCGAATCACTGCGCTCGTACATCCAGAGGTGGTCCATCATCAAGAACTCCGCAGAAAATATCTTGGAAGACCGCGCAATCAACGCGTTCAACGGCGGCGTTCACCGCATAGAGCTCAGGGAGGAGCTGGGCCGCTCGAAGCCCAACACCATTGACCACCTGATGGAAATTGCAAATCAGTGGGCTGACGGAGAAGATTCGGTGAAGAATCGCGTTCACTCCGACGAGGAAGCAGAACTTGAATGCAGACGCGACCGCCGAAGCAAACATCTAATGCGCATCTACGATGACCATGACGACGTCAATATGGTCGCAGCCGGCTATGCCGACAGATGCGACGACAACCACAACAGCGGCTACCGCAGCGGTGGATACAACGACTCCGGGAAAACCACGCAAGTATGGCAGTGCCACACTTGCGATGAGGCGCCCGCCGCATCCATTGAAGACAAGCTGTCGGGGCCATGCACCGTTCACTTCTACATCGACAAGCATGATGGCAAAAAGAAATCCAGCCACCTCCTAAAAGACTGCCGCGAGTTCCTCAAACTCCATGAGGGCCTGGCTCGGATGAATCACGACGCAGTCAACAGGGGCTACAGAGCCGCCCCAGGCGCTGTGTCACATGGAGCTCCCCCCACCACCCGGACCACCGCCAAACGCAGTTGCGCCTAACCAGCATCACGGAGGCGAGCCGTACCCATGGGCCATGGGCACCATGATGATCCAAAAGGGTCGCCCCTCCAACCGGGTGCAAAAAGCCATCACTCGCCAAGTCAATCTGGCGACAAACTCGCCACCATCTACCACTGAGTACCTCAGTGGAAGCGACTCCTGCATCACCTTCGACAAGCGCGACCATCTGCGCCAAGTAACTCGTCCAGGTCACCATCCCCTCGTACTCGAGGCACAAATTGGAGGTTTTGACATGAGTCGCGTCTTCATGGATGGCGGAAGCAGCATCAACCTTATGTTCGCGAGTACCTTGCGAGCAATGAGGATCCCTCTGACCTGCTTAGAGGCCTCAGACACAACATTCCATGGCATCATCCCAGGCAAGGGCGTATATCCCCTTGGAAAAATCAACCTTGAAGTCATCTTCGGCACGCCGAAAAACTTTCAGCGCGAGCGCATCGATTTTGAAGTCGTCGACTGACCCTCATAGTACCACTGCATCCTCGGACGTGTCGCGTTCGCTAGGTTTATGGCAGTGCCACACTACGCCTATCTGCAGATGAAAATGCCAGGACCTAATGGCGTCATCACAATGAACGGGAGCTTTGAAAGGTCCAACAAGGAGTTCAACATAATTTTCCAGTCCTTCGGCATGCAGGAAGAACTTGTGAGACTAAAAGAGTCGACAGACAACAGTCTGCCTCCCCTGAGCCGGCCAAGTTCACCCGACCTATCTTTCGACTCATTGGTGCACACAAAGAAATTTCAGGTCCACCCATCGGATCCCGCCAAGACGGCCCTCATCCCCAATAACTTGAGTCCCGCATAGGAACTCACACTCGCCGAATTCCTCCGTGAGCACTGGGAAATCTTTGCCTGGTGTCCAGCGGACATGCCAGGAGTTCCCAGAGAATTCGCCGAGCACGCACTCAATGTCAACCCAGACGCAAGGCCAGTCAAACAAACAATTCAGCGACTGTCTAAACCAAGAGCAAAGGCAGTCGGAATGGAGATCAACAGACTCCTCGACGCCAAATTCATACGCGAGATCAAGGAAAGCACTTGGCTCGCCAACACGATGCTAGTACCAAAAAAGGACACGGATATCTCGTGGATGTGCGTGGACTTCACCTCTCTGAATAAGCACTGCCCAAAGGACCACTTTCCGCTACCACGAATCGACCAGATCATCGACTCCACCACGGGATGTGAGCGCCTCTGCTTCCTCGACGCCTACTCAGGCTACAACCAGATTCGGATGAAGGAGGAAGATCAAGAAAAAACAGCGTTTACAACGCCTTTTGGTGTGTTCTGCTACAACACAATGCCCTTCGGGCTATAGAACGTAGGAGCCACCTACCAGCGGTGCATGCAGGCTTGCCTCAAAAACCAACTTGGTCGCAACATTCAAGTCTATGTCGACAACATCATAATCAAGACCAAAGAGGAAGCTTCACTAATCGATGACTTGCGCGAAGCCTTCGCCAACCTTGACCGCTACCAGATCAAGCTCAATCCGGACAAATGCGCCTTCGGCGTACCATCTGGGCAACTACTCGGGTATCTTATCTCTGCGAGAGGGATCGAGGCGAACCCGAAGAAAATAAAAGCCATACTGGCCATGGAGAAGCCGAAGAACATAAGAGGTGTCTAGCAGCTGGCTAGACGAATCGTGGCGCTCAGTCGATTCATCAGTCAAATGGCCGAAAAGGCACTGCCCTTCTACCAACTTCTCCGCAAAGCCGACAAATTCGAGTGGACCAACGAGGCACAGGAAGCATTCGAAGACCTCAAGCGCCTACTTTCCACCTCGCCAGTACTGGTGACCCCACGCGAAAGGGAACCACTATCGCTATACATCTCTGCCACCAACCAGGTGGTCAGCATGGTGCTCGTGGTAGAACGAGCCGAGGAAAATAAGGTCCACGAGGTACAACGCCCAGTCTACTACCTCAGCGAGGTACTTACACCAACAAAATAGCGGTACCCGCACTACCAGAAATTGGCGTACGACATCTTCATGACAGCTCGGCGACTGCGCCACTACTTCCAAGAACACCCAATCGTGGTAGTCAATGATGCCCCGCTTGGGCATATCCTCAACAATCCCGACGCCACCGGACGAGTCGCGCTTTGTGGAATCGAATTGTCTCCATGAGACATTACATATGAAAAACGCGATGCAATCAAGTCGCAAGTTCTCCCTGACTTCCTCGTGCACTGGATGGAGAACCAGCTCCCCGAAAAACCAGATATGTCCTACCTCTAGACAATGCGCTTCGACGGTTCAAAGCGAAAGGATGTTGTCAGCGCAGGTGTCATACTGACATCACCCCAAGGAGACAAGCTGAAATATATCCTGGGAATGCAGTTCACCGCCTCCAACAATGAAGCTGAATACGAGGCCCTACTGCACGGGATGAGGATGGCAAAAGCCTGCGGCGCCAAGAGGCTCATAATATATGGCGACTCCAAGCTGGTCGTCAACCAGACAATGCACGAGTCTGACGCACTGAACGACAACATGATCGCCTACCGCGACCTCTACGACACACTCGAAGGGGACTTCGACGGTTGCGAACTGTGGCACATAGGCCACGAAAGCAATGAAGAGGCAGACACACTCGCCAACATAGGCTCTACTTGCGTCCCCATACCACCTAGGGTATTTCTCGAGCGCATCTGTGAATGCTCCATCAAGCCAAAAGTCGTAGAGAAGAAAACAAGCACAACAATGGACTCGGGGGCTGTGCCACCCAATGAGCCAACGACACTCGACGACTTGGAGCTGGACACAGGACTCGGAGGACCAATGAGCGTCATGATGATCGAGCCATCCTGGACTCAACCGTACATCACGTACCTTCTCAGCAAGAGGCTACCGGGCGATCCGACTGACGCATGGCACATCGCGCAGCGATCCAAGCCATTCGCTGTTATTAACAGCGAACTATACAAGCGCAGCATCACATGAGTAGTCCAACGATGCGTCTCCACGGCCGACAGAACAGCTGTTATCCTCGACATCCATGAGGGGACTTGCGGGCACCACACCGGCAGTCGCGCCCTCATCGCCAAAGATCTACGAGCTAGATTCTACTGGCCTACGGCCATGCGTAATGCCAAGGACATCATCTAGAAATGCAACGCTTGCCAACGATTCGCGGACAAGCCACACACACCTGGCGCAGAACTCCGGCCAATTCCATTGGCCTGGCCCTTCGTGCAATGGGACTCGACATGGTCGGCAAGCTCCCAAAGTCCTCACGAGGAGGCTATGTCTACCTCCTGGTCGTAGTCGACAAATTCACCAAGTGGATAGAGGCCATGCCAGTGACTAATCAGTTAGGATACAGTGCAGTCAAGTTCTTCGAGTCCATCATCGACCGCTTCGGAGTACCACACAACATCATCACGGACAATGGGACGAACTTCACATCCAATGAGTTCCAAGAATTCCGTGAGAATCTAGGAATCAACGTCAGCTATGCCTCCGTAGCACATCCACAGACCAACGGTCAGGTCAAAAAAGCTAACGGGCTCGTCTGCGGCGGCATCAAGAAGCGACTCCTCAGGCCACTCGAATAGGTTGCGGGCTGCTGGACAGACGAACTGCAATCGGTACTCTAGAGCCTACGCACAACTCCAAACAGTGCCATGGGGTACACCTCGTTCTTCATGGTGCACGGTGCTGAAGCGGTGCTACCCGCCGAAGTACGATACAAAGCACCGCAAGTGGTCGCTTACAATGAGCAAGAGACAACTCTTGCACTCGAAGACTCCGTCGACCTCCTTGACGAGGCACAGGAAATCGCCGCGGAAAGATCAATGATCTACCAGCAGAACCTACGCAACTACCACACCAGAAGGCTACACCCTAGGTCCTTCGTCGAAGGAGACCTGGTCTTGTGACTGAAACAGCAAGGGCACCTAGAGCTCGAGTCCTCCTGGGAAGGACCATACATGATTACAGAAGTAATCCCAGGTGGCGCCTATCGCCTCAAAGATTTCGAAACAGGAGTCGCGTAGTCCAACCCCTAGAACGTCGTGCAGCTGCGACGCTTCTATCCTTAGTCGTCTTTTATTTTTACATTGCAAATAAGGCTACTCAGCCAAGGCTACTTAGCCACAGATTGTACCTCGTACTATCCTGCGAATGAATAAAGCTAAGTGCCCCAAAACTCTATGTTCCTTTTATTTTTCCAAAATATCCACTCGGGGGCTACGCCACCCTACACACATCTGTTCCACGAACTAACGCGGTATCCTCAGTAGCTGACACACCAATCGAAACCCTTGACAAACATCAACCCAGTTGCAACGCACCTGACAGGTTGGCAAGGGGCTGAGATAAACACAAGTCAGGCTAATGAAAAGGAACCGCATAGTGCAACGCACTCGCAAAACATACACGCTAACAAGCTTTTTATATACATCAATGTTAATACATTATGCACAGCATATATATGAACTTTACAACACTGGTGCAACTATGTGCAGGATACAAACTAAAGTACTTTTGCAGTAAAAGAACGTTGGTCTGCCCCTCGAAGAAGTCGAAGATTTCCTCCGCTGGACGATCCACCGCCTGGTAGTGAGGAACCAGGTTCCAAGTCGAACCTGATGGCGGCGCTGGTGGTCCGTCCGCAATTGCTGCAACGTCCACGTCAGGCCTGTGCAGTCGCACCAGCGATAGAGCAGCCTTGGCACCAGCCACTAGCTGTTTCCGTACACACTCGTGGACTGCATTCAAGTCTTGGAATTTGGCAAGAAGGGCCAGCAGGCTCGATGGAACAATGTCCAGCAGGAACATCGTCTGATAAATATTCTTCAAGCACGATTGCGACTTCTTCAGGAAGTGAAGCACTCGTGACGCACGATCCTGTAAGGTCGCTAGTGCGATTGCGCGATCATGATCCACCTAGAAGTATCCACTCGCCTGAAGCTGCTCTTGGGTTAGATCATTCATGCGAATGACAATCCTATCCTTCTCATCCTGCGGATGGCGCGCACTGAAAACTATAACAAGCAAAGGCAGAAGTATGAAGACAACGAACTACTGCGAGTGACTACAAGGAAAAGATAAGGAAGAAGAAAACTAACATCTGAATTGGTCACCCAGCTGCGTCACCTCCCCTAGCAAATATTGTTCTCGGGCGGCGGCCTTCTCCGCCCTTGATTTCCATACATCCGCGTTACCACGGAGTACAGGCAATTCACGCTCCAACTGCTTAACACGGTCACGGAGTCGCGAGAGCAGAGACAGCTCATCCACCCTTGAGCGCGGCGACGCCAAAGTGTCATCAGGAGGTGGCGTATCCCGAGGTTCCCTCAAAGGATCAATCGATGTGCCCTATCACAAGTCAAGAAAAAGACAATAAGAAGACTAAGGCGAGGCATAGACAAAAGACTCGAATGCATTCAAGCATAATAAAAAGTATCAGCAGATACACTCGCCAAAAGGCATGTTCAAGACAAAAGAAATAGGCTATCTAACTATTACAGACATAACTACTGAGGAGCAACTGGTTTCTTTGACTTGGACTTCGGTTTTGGGGGCCTCATTGAGTCTGTGGCGGTATCAGACGCCACAGACTTTCCGCCGGCCCCTGACATCGCAGCCTTCACCACTTTCTTGGCTCGCTACAGCTCCTCAGAGTACTTCGCAACTGTGTTGATTAATTGCGGCCCGTACTTGCCACAAGCAGCTGCGAAAGGATCAAAGACTACCTGCTGGCCATCCGCGCTGACAGGCATCAACTTGGAGACCGCTACAAGATCAACTTCGACTCCATGGGCTTGGACCATTGCGAGTGACATTGAAGCACCAGCCGCATGGAGCGAATTCTTGAAGCTCGCAGGAATGCCTCCGGCAAGGGACTCCACCAGCTCATCCATATTCTCGATCAACTAAGCTTTGGGTGCCAGCTCCTCCCGGAGGCGACTGAGCACGCCCTTGGCCTTGGTGAGCGTTCCTTGGACGGCAGCTCTGTGATCTTCGACTACTGAAATGGCACCCGCCAGGGCATCATCACGACGGAGTGCCTGGGGGTCGAAGCTCAGACCACTGGCATCTACACACGAATCAAGCATTGGCACAAAGGTCAGCATGGCAACGAATTTGAAAGAAGGAAAATGACAAAAATCTATACAAAGGAATACCTGAGAGAGCCTTGGCAATTGAGAAAAGTTGTTCTTCGAACAACTTCTCCCTAGCTGCGATGGAGGCGCGTAGATCCTCCTCGCGTTTCCGCCTCATCACGGCTCTTCACTGCCGCGACGAGCGTTTTCTCAAGGGAAGCAGTGTTATGGAGGAGTGCATTATGCTCAGCTGTGAGACAAACAAAGATAGACCGTAAATCGAATATAATGCAAGGATGAAGAAGGAAAAATCAGAAGACTCACTTTCAACCGCACGATGGCGATTGTCCAGCATTGCATGCTGCCGACCCATCGCAAGCACCTGCTCCACCAGGCGAGCGGCTTCCTTCACAATGAGCTGCGACAAATGACATAGTAAAGGGTCAATAGATGGCATAGATGAAAATTCGACTGAAAAATCAGAAGAAGAGATACTACACTTACATGATCCTCCAATGACTCCGAAGTCGATGGATGCGCAGACGTCCAGATAACCATCTGGTGCTCCACATTGTGTGGAGAACTTGACGAATTATGCCCGGAGTGGGCCGCCAATGGAGGAGAAGGGGCACGCTCAGCCATTTTCTTGGCTTTGGAGGTCGCGACTCCAGATTCCTTCAAAAATTGTACGTCGGCAGAAGATGACGACGCTGGCTGACTGCAAAATAAAACCAACATCAAGAAAAGGCAACTTCAAAGAATAACCAGAAGGAAGACTCATACACTTACCAATCAAACTTGTCAAAATCGAAGGTTTGATCCCCCGACTCTGACGACGGCTCCTTCGGCAGTCGCATCTTCTTGTGAGAAGATGGCGCTACGACACTCATAGGAACAACAGGTATCGGCGACTCTGCACCAACAGCTGCACCTTCTGGAGTCGAAGGAGACGATGCATCTGAATCCTCGCTACGCAAACGCTTGCGAGTGTCCGGACCACTCGACTCGGGGGCTTCCTCCTCCACATCAGATGGGACAGTCGACTCCGACTCGTCCTCTTCCAGGGCTTCACGAGGGATAACCCCCTCAGGAAGAGGGGCATACAGGGCGACACCCCCAATCCTGCATACAGAAAACAATTTAGCGCAAAGTCAAGAAAGAATAGCAAAGAAGCAGTCGACAAACAAAGCTACTACGCAGCACAACTGTACCTCAGGAGGAGGATTAGTAGCATCGAATGGAGGTACGACTGGATCATTGAGGAGCACATCCTTGGCGGTGTACTTGGTCACCAGTCGTACCCTTTTATCTACCTCACTGGCGGACATGCCATCGGCAGATACGCGAGTGACATCGTCCACGCCAGCCCACTGGAACATAGGGTGGACTCTGGCCTACAGGGGCTGGACGCGACGGCGCAGCCATGTGCGAATGGGGGCGCAGCCTCCCTCCTCTTTACCCATGCGACTCTCGAGGTCGCAGACGCGCTCATATAGCTCATATGTCTCTGCGGATTCGCCGGGCATCACTACATTCTTCCAAGAGCGCCTCCTCTTGCACGGCATCGCGGGATCAAAGGGCGCGAGTCCGAAGTGGTCTCCGTCGGCCTTGAGGTCGCGGATGTAGAACCACTTGTCCCTCCACCCTTGGACAGACGCCGTGAGTTTGATGTCGAAGTATGTGGCAGAGGAGTCGACGTGGATACCGCAGCCGCCTACATCATAGACTATGGAGCCAGACGGCGATTGGCGCTTCAGCTTGAAGAGATGCTTGAAGAGATCGAAGTGCGGCTCGATTTCGAGCCAGCACTCGCAAAGAGTAATGTAGCAAGCTACATGGAGGATGGAGTTGGGGGACAACTGATGTAGCTGGAGCCTATAGAAACAGAGAAGGCCCCTGAAGAAAGGATGCAGGGGCAACGAGAGACCGTGAATGATGAACGCTAGGAATATCACCCGAAAACCGGCAGGAGCAGAAGGGATTACCTTGCTGCTGGCGACACGCGCGTCAGCGACTGCGGAAGATAGAACTCCGTCTTGGCATAGAAGACGCAGCTCGGAAGACTTGATCACAGACGCGTGCCACGCGCCATTGGTGACGCGAGTGCCCGTGCCCTTCTTTTTTCTGGCGGCGGCGGCGGCGCTGGTGCCCGCAGCGGCGGAGCCGCCCTTCTTCTTGGCAGCAACAGCAGCGGCGGCGGAGTCAGCCGCGGCACCTCCTTTCTTCTTTCCCATCTTACGGTGGCGGTGTGACCGGAGAAAGTAACTGGGGAATACGCGGAGCTGGTCCAGCGCCACGAGAAAGAAGAACACAAAGAAGAAGAGGAGCAACAGCAATGGCGACGGAGGAAAAGGCAGAGAAAAGAAGCAGATGTGAAAATTACCGTTGCAACATTGCTACTTAACCCCCTGGAAGATGCAATCTATCGGCCAGGAAAAAACCTATCAGACGCGTGGCGTTCATCGTGATCGACACGTGGAGGAGCCCAAGCGTGAACCATCCCCCATTACCCCCATTACGCGCGGAAATCGAGGAGGCACAGTTAAAACAGAGATTACGCACGCCCGGTCAAGTCAGAGTCGGAAAATGGGACCCACCGCTCGTCACGTCCCGTCAAACTCGCTCACGCGGGTAACTGAGGTCATCATATCGTCAGCACTAATGTCATCCAAAATTGAGCAATAGAAGATTCGACTACTTTAGTCCTTGCTCGAGTCTTCGACTCCACCAAGCACTCGGGGGCTACTCCCATAGGGAGCGCTGGTCGCGCACCCTATGATTTTTATTTTTCTCTTCTGCAGGAACATGGACATTCAAAGCATACCCAATCACTCGAATCCGCGATTCGACTATGGACATGGGTTACTCCCATAGGGAGCGCCGGAAATAAATTCGACTGAAACAAGCAAACAAAAGACAACAACAGTCGCAAAAGTTTTTTAGTCCCTGCCTGAGTCTTCGACTCAACCAGGCACTCGGGGGCTACTCCCATAGGGAGTGCTAGTCACGCACCCTATGATTATTTGTACATTATACTGTGTGTCGATAACATCCACACTCGAAGCTTATGGCGACACCGTCTCATAATTTTTCCCTACAAAGAGATTGCGTCTTCTGGGTCACCCGAATCATCTCCGCAATGATAAATTTTGGATGTCGCACTTGCAGCGTCAAGATAAGACCTGAATAAGGCCTGGCAACGCATTTGCTGTGCACTACCTGAAATATATCCGTGCCTACAGGTACGATGAACACGCCTTGACGGACGCGTCGAGTGCTCACACCCATATACTGGAATTCGACTCCTGTAAGACCTCCGTGGCTTGAGTCGAATCACACCAGCACTTTTCCGGATTTGAGTCCGGAGACTCGAGTTCGAGTAGATTGCGTTGTTTTACCCTAAGTTAGTTAACTGATACCGATACATCGGTTAAATCAGGCACGCACATCAACAATCCCTATGACACAAACAGAGTAGTCGAAAAACATACTCAGTCATGCACTCGAAAGGATTCATAAAGTCCCCAGTCGAATCTGTGATTCCACTGGACACTCGGGGGCTACTGACATGGGTATACCCTACAGGTACTCGATATTGGTATATACGGCCTGAATACAACGAAAGCCCACGGTGTTGCCAAAGTCCCAAATGGAGAACTCGAGTAACCTACGGACTCTCGATCGCTTGCGGAACAAGAAGAAGCTAAAGATAGAAAGTTCAAAGGGAAACCCTAACCTGTAACTAACTCGTCGTGCTACTCGAGACCTAGCCTATCTATATAAAGGCTAGGAGGGGGCGGCGAGGAGGACACACGCAACCCTAGTTTCCACAACCCTCGCCAGATTGCATCTGCGCACCATTGTAATCCTCGATTCCTTTGATAATTCCACGAGCAGACAAGCAGGAGTAGGGACCTCTACGAGGCCTAAACCTAGGTAAATCTTCGAGTCCCCTGTGTGCTTGTTTGCTAGCCGATAGATGCTTCTAGCGCTCCCTCCTTCTCCAAAACCCAAGTCCATAACAATGGGCATTGATGAGTTAAACCCTCGTCATCGAAACTTTGAGGGAGGTAGTACCTCCCCTTCCCCTATATATAGTGGGGGTATTTGGCCAGATAAATACACCGAATAATCAATAAAGGTCTTCTCACTTTTGAGAGGATCTCCAATTGATATTTTCTCTCTCTCTCTCTCTCTCTCTCTCGTGACCATGGTCCCAAGTCTGGACTGCGCAAACGAGAGACATCTTCACTGCGAAGAGCCGTCGTGCTGCGGGATTCGGACCCAGGAGCTCTACTTCTGCAACTGCCGCTAGATCGGGGAAGCGGGAGTCATCGTCAGGCACCGGACGTGTGTAACTCCCCGCGAGGTGTCGCACTTGAGGCACTCAAGTTGTTGGAGCCAAAGGAGCGCAAGGACTTCATCACGACCTTGAGGTCGGCTTCGGCTCGTCTACATCAACCATGCTCTCCTGAGCGTTGACAACGCTTTTCGGTCTTCAAGGGTAAGTTCGCGAAAAGCCCCTCCCGTTACTGTATTACTAATAGATAGGTCCTGGTAGCATCAGGGGTTCAGGGGTCTAGGGTAAAATTTATTATTTTCTCGGAATATGACATACCTACGAACTACTAAGGAAATAATGGTAAACTAAAATTATGAGAAATCCCAAAGAAAAATTCCCTTGAGATTAGAAAGCAGTTAGTTGTTGAATCTCACAAGTAAAAGGGGTTACTTGAATTTTCCCAAATGACTGCAAAGCCATAGTGGAAAAGGGGGTGAATGACAAAAGCACAATTTGTCAAGTATTGGACGAATTCAAATGAATTTGATTCAAATGTGCTTAATGTCTAGTGGATTTAAAACTAGTAAAAGTACTAGTATCTCATAGCAAATCTCCAAGTTTGATATTCGACCAAAGGATTTTGAATTTATTCAAAATAGTGAGTGGATGTCCAATTTGCATGAAATTAAGTGGGAGCTATGAAAGTCTTCCTAAAACAATATGTGATTGACATATTTTTGAGTGGGAGCTTATATAGTGATTCTTAAGTGTGTTAAGAATAAAAGCGCAAGTACTTATAAATAATGATTTATAAAATGTAGAAGTTGATAATAAGTGTATTATGATATTATGTAGTATTCCTTAAGGGATTCTGAAAAGGGTTTCAGAATAAAAGTTAATTAAGGAACTGGTCCTTAATAACTCAAGTTAGGAATAGTATTAAGTTTGTACATTAATGGTTGAAAGAAAGAAGAGGATGATCATCATCCACTATGTTGAGACATAGGTTCTATCTTAGAAAACCATGATGGTAACTTAACATATGATCCAATAAGGAACGTTTGAAAGTGATTAAGTTTGAATCACGAAATGTTGAGCTAAGTTTGTCCGCAGTGTCTAATAGAGAACTGGAGACACATTTTCCAAATCCATAAAGGATGACATATCTTAAAACATAAAGGGTTATGTTATAAGGGAATATGTTGGAAACTCCTATAAAGACCAATTAAAAGTCAAGTAGGAAGCGAGGTGAACAAAACATCGAAAGTTGCATAGAGTGCACTAGTGTTTCGATGGTTACATTTATAATAATAAGGGTACCATCTAAAGTGTTGTATAATGTTATGGCGGGGCTAGTTCGCTTTTAACGTAGAATGATGTGTCCCAGGGCACAGTGCCCATGAGAAAACCCTCGAGGTTGATCTAAAGTCACTGTAGGCTCCTGGAATCAGGCCTCGTTCTGCTGGCATAGCGACAATGCATACACACAGATGTTATCATGTGATGATAAAGTATTAATGTCAATCAAGGTGACATTAGTAAGTTCCAAAGGATTTGGGACTGTAAAGTACAGACCCAAGACTCAACCTCTTCCATGAGCAAGCATGTTCAGGGTACCGGATATATGGTGCCAATGATTAAGAACAAATGCAGCTAGTGTATTTGTACTCTAGTGCAAGTGGGAGACTGTTAGAAATATGCCCTAGAGACAAATAGTAGTAAGGACTATTATCATATTTCATATAGTTTATGATTAATTTTTATATCATGCTATAAATGTATTGAGTGGAAACATCGATACACATGTGATATACAAACAACCAGGGGTTCCCAGTGAAACTCTAGTCACTCGTTCATTGGTCAACAGATGATCATGTTTCCTGATAATGTGGCATTTATGCCAGTTGGAAATGGAGTCAACTCATTCTAGGAATGAGATGATGAACCAATACCCAACCTAAACATCGTGACCTAATCCTGTCAGGAAGTTCAAGTTATGATGATTAGAAATGGATCCTCGTAGACTATTCCTTAGACCGTAAGGCTATATCATTCACTGTCTCCCGAGGGTGCTTTGATAGCATCAAGCGCCACTTGGTAAAACAGTGTCTATAAAGGTGTGTTCAGGTACTCAGAGGAAACCGTTGAGGCAATATATGTCAAGAGCGGGATTTGTCCGTCCATGTGACGGGAAGATACTCAAGGGCCCACTCGGAGAGGTTATATCCAATAGCTGCGCAGCGTGTGATTTGATCACAGGGATATCACTTGTCGGAACGAGTCAAGTAGCGTTGTTCGATAACGAGATTAACATTACATGATGATGTCATTGATCAGATCTCGGGCAATGCAAGTATCGAGAGTCAAAGGGAATAAGACACGACTGTCTTGGTTCAAACGACGAAAGATCTTCATGGAACGCACAGGGGTCACATGGCCATCCAGGTCCCTCTGTCGATCATTGGTGCGGGAGTGTCCCGACCATGTCTGGAGTGTTCCCCAATCGTGGGGTATCACGCTTAAGGGCTTGATGATGCTTAGAGAGTGTTTATAGGATCGGTAGGATCGCCGAAGAATTGTAGAGAGAAAACCGGAAGGGTTTCGGTAAGTCCGAAGGATGTCCGGAGTGTAGGTGGAAGTGTTCCATAACCACGGAGGTTGAATAATATGTGAATGAATGTTAGATATTGATTTAATCATTTATTCATAATTATTTAATAAAGAGAAAATCAATTTAAAAGGTCAAAAGGCTTAATGGGCCAATTCCCGGAGGGGAGAGGGCCCATTAGGGAAAGGCAAGAGGAAGAAGGGGCCAAGGGGGTGGCCGACGGCCCTATTGGACCAGCCCCCCACGTGGGGCCCATGAGGGGGTGGCCGGCGGCGCCTCCCCCACCTCTCCTCTCCTTTAGTCCCACCCCGGGACTTTGAGGGAGGTAGTACCTCCCGTCCCCCTATATATAGTGGGGGTATTTGGCCAGATAAATACACTGAATAATCAATAAAGGTCTTCTCACTTTTGGGAGGACCTCCAATTGATATTTTCTCTCTCTCCCTCTCTCTCTCGTGACCGTGGTCCCAAGTCTGGACTGCGCGAACGAGAGATATCTTCACCGCGGAGCGCTGTCGCGCTGCGGGATTCGGATCCAGGAGCTCTACTTCCGCAACTATTGCTGGATCGGGGAAGCGGGAGTCATCGTCAGGCATCGAACGTGTGTAACTCCCCGCGAGGTGTCGCACTTGAGGCACTCAAGTCGTTGGAGTCAAAGGAGCGCAAGGACTTTATCACGACCTTGAGGTCGGCTTCGGCTCGTCTACATCAACCACGCTCTCCTGAGCGTTGACAACGCTTTTTGGTCTTCAAGGGTAAGTTCGCGAAAAGATCCTCCCGTTACTGTATTACTAATAGATAGGTCCTGGCAGCATCAGGGGTTCAGGGGCGTAGGGTAAAATTTATTGTTTTTATACGCGGAACCCCTACACTACCATGGTGCGAGATGGGAGGACAAGCCTCGAGGCTCGAGCACCCAACTAATTAAGCAAGACCTCTACAAGATTGTGGCGATTTCTTTTTAAATAATACACTTTATTTAATGATTTTGACATGCATTGTATGATTTTGAAAATTTACAAAACTAGCACATAGTCGGCTTTGGCCTGGCCGAATAGGCCAATCGGCGTGGGCCAAGCCGAGTCAGCTCCATTCGGCCAGGAGCAGACCGACTGCATGTGGCCGCGTGGGGTTGCGGGGCCGCATGCTTCATTTGGTCAGGCCCAAGCTAAATGCCCATTCGGTCAGGCTCAAACCGATTGCATGCTCCATTTGGTCAGACCCAAGCTGAATGCCCATTCGGTCAGGCCCAAACCGATTGTATGCTCCATTAATGGTCAAAAGGAGGCCGAATGGAAATCACCAGGTCCGCTCGTGGCCAGCTTCTCTCTCCTACGCATTCGGCTTGAGCCTGACCGAATGGTCCATTCGGCCTAGGCCTGACCGAATGGAGCATTCGGCCAGGGCCTGACCGACTGCATGTTGGGTTGTCAGCCGACGACCCACTCGGTCAGGCGCAGGCCGAATTGGTCCACTTGGTTAGGGCGTAGCCGATAATGTGCTACTTTTACAAATTTTCAAAATCATACAATACATGTTAAAATCATTAAATAAAGTGTATTGTTTAAAAAATCGCGAGATTGCTTGGCCGGCGATCAAGGACTAGTGTGGAGGATTCCTGCAGGACCCCCGCAAGGGCGAAGAAAACCTAGAAATATAGTTAACTCTAGAGTAAATTCTAGTTTTTACTCCCTACTTTGTGACTTTTGACACTAAATACCTCATTTAGCAAAAATTCATCCAAACTACCCTATTTAGCAAAAGTTGTGCCAAAATTTACCCCTTTGAATATTTCAGAGCCACGTCCATGTTTTTCTCTAGCTTTTTTTCCTTTCTATACAGGAACATGTTGCGCAAGAAAATTACCAATCGTGAACGGATTTTTTATTGCGTGAGAGGCACACCATGGACATGTCGTACCACAATCTAATATGCTCTTTCTCCCCGTGGAGTGCAGCCATGTCTACCCGGCCCGTGGACAAGCTGCTTCACGCACTTCGGACTAAAGCATCGGCAGACAATGACAAATGCAAGGAAGCATTGTCCCTAATCCTATCAGCTCACACGATCTGCAGTCCTGAACTCTCTCACGGTCTAATTCTGGATCATCCAGCTTCGATAAACGTTGGCAATCGTCTCGACTAGTACTTTTCATATGATTTCTTGGACTAACCTATTAACAAGAGCCACAGTGCCAGATGCCTGTTTTCTGTTGTTTTTGGTTCTAGGAAGTCAGAAAATGAATATTCTCTGAATTGGATGGGACAAAAGCCAAAGTCACTATTTTACCGGAAGATATCTAGAGCCAGAATACGAGACGGAGAGGGGCTGGGGCCTGGACACACCACCTAGCCGTGCGGCCAGGCCTGGCCCGCGCCAGGGGGTGGTCTGGCCACCCTAGGCACCCCCTCGGCCTCTCCTTCCGCCTATATATTGCCTCTGATACGGAAACCCTAAGTACCCGATCAAAAATCCACGAAAGAGTCTGTAGGCGCAGTCATCTCCATCCCTAGATCGGGAGGGATCTAAAGCTCTTCCCGTCACCCTGCCGGAGAGGGGAATTCACCCTAGAGGCCTTCTTCATCATCATGCAAGCCTCCGGTGTGATGCGTGAGTAGTTCATCTCTGGACTACGGGTCCATGTAGTAGCTAGATGGCTGGTTCTCCTCCTTTGTGCTATCATGTCTAGATCTTGTGAGCTCCGTTCATGATCAATATCATCTATTTGTAATTCTGCATGTTGTGTTTGCGGGGATCTGATGGATATTGAGATGCTATTTCAGATTGATTATTTATTCTATCATGTCTTTGTTATTTGTGATCTTGCATGCTTTCCGTTGTTAGTAGCTATCTTGGCCAAGTAGATGCTAGCAACTCCAAGAGTTAGTATTTATGCTCGATAGAGGGTTCATGCCTCTGGTAATCTGGGGAAGTGACAGAAATCTCTAAGGTACTAGATGTGATGTTGCTACTAGGGATAAAACAACAATCCTTTGTTCATAAAACAATCGTATTGTTTACTTTACACGCAATTCGTAAAGAAATAATCTGTTGCTTGCAACTTAATACTGGAGGGGGTTCGGATGATAACCTGAGGGTGGATTATTAGTCATAGATGCAGTTGGATGGCGGTCTATGTATAATGTTGTAATGACCAATCGAAGCTCAAAGGAGTCAAGATGGTTAGTATATGCTTGTATGCTTTCTCGATGTTTGTCAATTGCCCCGCTATAATTTGTTCACCCAACATGTTATCTATCTTAAGGAGAGCCACCTCTAGTGAACTATGGACCCCGGTCCTTTCTTTTACATACAATCTACAAACTGTTTATTGCTTTGTGTTTACTTTCTGCAAACTATTACTTCCTTCCATTTGATACGTTTAATCCTCTATTTTCAGCAAAACCGGTGAGATTGACAACCTCATCGCAAGTTGGGGATAGAGTTCTGTGCTTGTGTTGTGCAGGTCTGCACATTGTTGCTAGCATCGGTAGTGCGCCCTGCTAACGTTCAGCTAGCTACACCTTTGGGGTGTTTCCTTGCTCCTACTGGATTGATAACCTTGGTTTCATAACTGAGGGAAAACTTACTGTTGTGCTCATCAGAACTGAGGGATAAAACAACAAGCTCGTTAATACACGAGTCAACAATCCCGCCTGGCTTGGTTCCAAGCTTGGCGAGATCTTTAGGACCTTGTAATCTATCTTATAAGTTTTATTACTATTTTCACATTAGTTCACACTGTAAATAAAGTTTGCATCATTATAATTCCCTTAAGGAATAGTCGATCCCTTTTATGAAATTCCGAGTTTATTATTATATATGGAACAATATTGAGTTTATGTTTGCTTTATTGATATATGAATGACTTGAGTATGATTTTACTTGCACTTGATGATAGCAATAGGAGTCTTCCACACTATTGGTATTAATGGAACACATAAAGATAATTTGGTCAATATGTTGTAAGTCTACGGTTTGATTCACAAAGAAAAATTATCTATACAATTAAGTTAAAAAAGAAACCTTGAACAAAGGAAAATAAAAGTGCTATCCAAATAGGGTGAGAACAAGTCGAGGTAGAATCTACAAGTCATAAGAATGCTTCATATACAGTTGGAATTTGATAATTGAGATCATCGAACTTTGAATTCCTACATAAGGTGGAATATATGGCTAGCTCCTTTGCACAACACTTAAAACAAAAGTGTGAGCATTTATGCAAAAGAAAAGAAAAGAAGAAGAAAAAGAGCGAATGTGCAAAGAGCAAGTAGGCATATACCATTGTATTGTAGTATGACAAAGAAACACTTTTGACATTTTGAATCCCAAGTGAATATGTTGATCCTAGAACACTTGGGACTACCTCGTTAACTCATTTGGTTGAACTGGATTCTTTTACATAATGTTGAGATTTATCTTTGATGAACTGTTGATAACTAAGGTGTGGAAGCCTTCTAATACTATTCCGATGGTTCGAGTAAGGTACTATTCATGAACTTATTTCTATGTACCGTACATGATAAACACATGCTGCAATAGCCTCATTTATTTTATCGACTCAGCTTCATGAATATGAGGATCACATCCATTAAGCTAGAGCTTGCTCGGGACGAGCAAGAGTCTAAGCTTGGGGAAGTTGATGAGTGCATATTTGCATCATGTTTTATATTATTATTTTGCATTGTAGATGTAGGATCTTGGTATTTTATGGCATTCGCGTGCACATTTTATGTCTGTGTTCACCAGGATAAGGACAAATGATGGATCCAATGGATACAATTCTTGAAGTAGTTTTACTGTGGAGAAAAGGAGTCAAAAACAACATAAATCGCTTATTTGGAAAATATTACTAAAACCAGAAGAAAACCAAAAGCGAACAAGGGAGGCAGAGAGCGTAATGACCAACTATATGGGCAGAGAAAATATTCCGGCCGTATAGCTCTGGTCGTATAGTTGGCACCACCTCCACCTCATCAAATATGTTCACCCCGTGCAATTGGTTTGAAGAGACGACATACAGAACACCCAGAAATCACCGAGAGCTCACCTCTAGAAGGCATCTGGAGGGTGAACTCATCCACAAGGGATCCATCTTCGCCTTGCGCAGATCCAGGAGGCTAAGGCATCGATCTTCATCATCCACCGCTGCATCACCACCATCTCCATCCATCCTATCTACATCTTGTCTAGATCTTGTTGTAATTCCTATACTCGTTGTGGATTTATACAAGTACTATTCATCTATGATTGTTTCCATTACCATTGCCATGATGTTGATTGCCTCCATGTCTGAGTAGATCATTGGTTCTTGGGGATATGGAGAAACCCTAGTATGAGATTGAAATAAGATAAAGTCTATTATGATATTCATCGCTATGACCAAGTGTTAGATTCTCTACATCTTGATGTTGAGAGAAGTCGACCTCTCAATATTTGCCTCTCATGGGGAATTGATGGAGGGAACTACTTGTTGGTAGACGGAGGCGTGCTAGCACTTACAGTGACTATAAAGCTGTTCGCACTCCTTACGTATCAACTTGGGAAACCGAGTAAACTCACGGAACACTATCCATGCCATGGGATACGTCCTACGGGATTACGTCCCTTAATAGCGCAGTAATTCGATTGATGTCGATTGCTGACTATTGTGGTTATGAGGAGGATGTGAGCAGCGGTTGTTGCCTATTCGTCCACATACGGAGTTCCTCCCACACATACATGAAGGGAATATGCCCGAGAGGCAATAATAAAGTGGTTATTATCTTATTCCATGTTTATGATAAATGTTTATTTTGCATGCTATAATTGTATTGATCGGAAACATCAATACATGTATGTTTAATAAACAAAAAGGGTTCCTAGTTATGCCTCTCTTATAGACTAGCTTGTTGATTAACAAGATGATCAAGGTTTCCTGATCATAGACATTGGATGTTGTTAATAACAAGGTCACAACATTAGTTGAATGATGTGATGAACATTCATCCGAAGTATAGCATTACGATCAAAGTCATTATGTTTATATTGCTATAACATCATACTAAGTAATCTTTATCCTTAGACCATGAGATCATGTTAATTGCTAACACTGAAAGAGTATCTTGATAACATCAAACGTCACACCGTAACAGGGTGACTATAAAGATGGGTTCAGTGCTACGAAGGTGTTATGTTGAGGCTCATGGATCAAGAGTGGAATTTGTCAATCCCGATGATGGATAGATATACTCTAGGCCCTCTCGGTGATATCACATTAAGATAGCTTGCAAGCAAGTGATGTGATCACTAGAATGTTATATCATGGGAATGAGAAAATAGTGCATGTCGGTAACGAGATCAAACTAGGTATGGAGATACCGATGTTCGAATCTCGGACATGTAATATATTGCGAGACAAAGGGATTTAGTTACTAGTGTTAAAGGTTCTCACGATCATAGAAGTCATCGTTTAATGTGTAGGAGTCAGTACGGATCTCCAGGTCCCGCTGCTGATTATTGATCAGAGAGGGGTCTCGATCATGTATGCATTATTCGCGAACCGCAGGGTGACACACATAAGATTTACCGGACACCATTGTGGAGCACATATGTTTTAGACAAAAGAATTTCAAAGCGCGGGAATTGTTTCGATAGAAACCGGAAATTGTTTCGGGTGAAATTGCAGAAAGTGGTTCTGCATGTGATATTGAAATATTGCAAGGGGTTATATGCGAATGTTTGTTAATTAAAATAATTAACAAAATTCTGAATAAATTTAATAAAAGAGTTTTATTAAATGAGAGAGCATTAAACTTGGAGAATTTTAATGCATTTAAAGTAGGGACTTTAAAGGGGAATGTGAAGATGCATTTTAATGTGGAGGGGTTACCACCACATGAATGGGGGAGGTGAGGAGTCACCCCCCATGCGCCGGCCATGAAGGAGGGGCACCCCCCTCCTCCTATAAAAGGCCACCCTCTTCCTCCTTCCTCACACCTCCTTGTGAAGGATCTCTCTCCCCCTCTAGAATTATTCCCCCATGGTCTCGGATTAGCGAGATACATGTTCTCGGTGGCATTTCGTCTAGAAGGAGTTGCTGCTTCCGCTGGATCGCTGGAGCGAGGAGGTGAAGGTTGTCCGGTGCCTTGAACGTGTGTGCGAGTACGGATGCGCTGCTGAGTTGTGGCGCTTGGACTTCCTCACGATCTTGAGATCGACAAGTGTACGACTACATCAACCACGAGTTCCTACTCGTTAACAAAACTCGTTGTCTTCGAGGGTAAGTTCTCGTTGGAATTATGTCCACCCATTGCTTTGTACCTAGTAGATAGATCTTGGCGTGTAGTTCTCATCGTAGGAATTTTTTTGTTTTCTATTCTGCGAACCCCAACAGTGGTATCAGAGCCTGATCTATGCGTAGGTTCTTTGCACGGGTAGTACACATATGTTTATATGTGGGAGATGATGATCATGTTATTGCATCTTCTATGTATTTTGGATATTGGTGGCATAGTGGGATGAAACGGCCTGAACCAACCTTACATGTCATCGTACATGAGACCGGTTCCACGACTGACATGCAACTTGTTTTGCATAAGTGGCTGGCGGGTGTCTATCTCTCCTACTATAGTCAATATCTGATTTACAACAAGTTGCTAATAACTTAGTTATCCTCGTTGTGGTTCATGTTCGTAGGTAAGAACGGTTCTATCTCCAAAAGCCCTAAGCCACGTAAAACTTGCAATTGATAAATTAGAGGCGTCTAGTTTAGATCGCTGTTGGGCTAGTGTCTTGATATGGTATTGTTGTAAGTAGATGTATGATAGATACTCTTACAACACACTCAACGTGTAAGTTCCATAGACCTTGGCCTTACACACAAAGGAATGATAGAGATCATACCACAATGCAAATGATAGAGATCAAATGCATGGACCATATCATCTCACTTTACACATTAGATGTTAGCATCTTATACTACTAGTTTGGCACTTTCTGTAGCATTGTAAGATGATCCCTCATTTAGATATCAAGATAAAAATGTGTTCTTCCTTAAGTATGCATCGTTCTATGGATCGTGTTTCGAGACATCACGTGATGATCGGGTGTACTCGAATCTACGCTTTCATATGAACGGGTGTAAGACAGTTTTACACACGCGAATACTAAGGTTCTTACTTGGCAAGCCTAGCATGTACAGACATGGCCTCGGAACACGGACCAAAAGGTTAAGCATGAGTCATATAGTTGATATGATGCCCATATGGATGCTCGCCTTTGAATCTACATCAACTCACATGATGATCGGACTTGGTGTAGTGGATTTGGTTCATGTAATCACCAAAAAGGCATGAGGGATGTCGTTTTTGAGTGGGAGTTCATTAGTAATTTGGATTAGTCAAACTCAATTTGTCATAAACTAAATCAAAGTGAATTTGCATAATTTGTTGTAGTCATGGGCGTCTGTTCACTAGCTTATGCTTAGTTTTGATTGAGATAATAGAATTCTGGATATTTACTTTACGAACTGGTATCGTATTGTTTTGAATGTCAATTTAAAGTTTATAAGTCCTATTGCAAACTTTCAGCAAACTCTGTTTACTCTATGAAGTTTAATAAGTAGTATTAAATCAAGAGTAAAAATTCCAATGTTAGTATCTAAAGTATCATGTTTTCCTCCATGATTATTGATATTCAAAAGTTGTTTTAATATCAAGATTATATAGGAGCTGAAAATTATTTCAGAAACCATCATGTGTGAAAGATATTGTGATATCTAAAACAATGTTTTTGGTTGCATTATGATAGAGTATAATTTAGCAAAATACATGTTCTCTATTGTATGAGAATTTGTGAAGGATGGAGATGCTAGGCATCCGAATCTCCCAAAAAGGTTTTGGGAACTAAAATTATACTCGTCATTCTTCCTTATAGGCTATAGTAGCTTGATCATGAAAGTTGTCATGATAAGGATGAATAGAAGATGTAAGTAAATTTTTTACTACACTAATAGACTACTAAAGAATGGAATTTTGAAAGAATACCAAACATTTGATGATGGTGACCCACTTCAAAGTGCAAGTCCAAAGGTATTAGTATATGACTATATACGCTTTATACTATGTGTCATGTGAATGACACCACTATTGATGTTGACAGATTCTTTCAAAATAAAAGGAATTATTGAAAGAGAAATCTATAAAATATTTGGTAGAAAAGAAAAACTTGGAGATGTCCAACTTAGGTATATAGAAGATATACATGTTATGGCTGTATTCCTTGCTTGTTAAAACAATGTGGTTCTGAGGTATTGGATACCGAATTGGTTGGTGTGAAGTGTCATACAGAACAACACAATTCATGAACTGCAACGGCCTAAGAAACTAGCAAGAGAATAAGTGATGATGTTCATCAAAAACAAATAAAGTGTTATTGTGTTTTTCGTTGTCATCAAACCTAGCCTTCAAGATTTGTTTTAATAATTGTTATTTTGTTCCGGTATTATGAGAACAATGGTTGTTCAAATAATTATCGTATTCCATAATGGATGAATGAACTTTTACAAGTCTAGTGGGAGAAATCACATCCATAAACACTATTGCTAAAATGTCGCAAGACAAATGATTGAAAGATCACTTATGAAGTGACGTCAGTGTTTAAATTATATTGGAAAGAAAACATGAAGAAACTCCATGTTGATGGATTTTTGGAGTCTTTGATTTTGATCAATTAACGCTTGTGAAACTTTCCTCGAGATAATTGAAACTCCGTCCATAGGCCAAAGAAGAACGGATAACTAACTTATTGGATATTATACATATTGATGTATATAGTCCATTATGTAGCCATATGCGATGGATCTTTTTGCTTCATACGCTTTCTCCAGAAATTTGAGTGAATATATCTATATATTTACTTAATAAGGAAGAAGTATGAAACATTTGAAAATTGTTCAAAGACTTTCAAGATGAAGTGGAAAATCATTGTAACAAGAAAATAAAGAGTTTATGATTCGATCATAAAGGAAGATATTTGAGTTAAATGTTTAGCAAAACACCTAAGATTTGAGGAATTGTTCCATGATTTGTGTTTCCCGATAAACCATAGGAGTATGGTATATTCGAGAGATGAAATCAAACCTTGTTTGACATGGTAAGATCATAGGTGCCATTTATAAAACTTCCATTATGTTTTAAGGATCGAAGCTTTAGAGACTATCGCTTTTACACTGAAAAGAGAACCATCGTGATCCGTTGAAATGACACCATATGAGTTATGGTTTGGGATAAAACCCGAATTGTCTTTTCTTAAAATTTTGGTATGCTATGCATAAGTAAAATGTTTACAACCAAAGTTGGATAAACACGTCTTTGTAGGTTATCCAAAGAATTTGTTGGGAATTTCTCCATAACACCAAGGACAAAAGAGTTTGTCACTTGGAACGTCAAGGTTCTTGAGAAGGAATTTTTCGTGAAAAGTTAAGTGGGAGGACAATATAACTTTGATAAGGTTGTTGAACCTTAGCTATATGTGCTAAGTAGCGTAGCGCCGGAAAGTGTCCCGATGGTAGCCACAATGCTCATGGCTCCCGTGATTACCAAGGTTGTGATCTCGGAGATTAGAGTTCCTATTGAACCGTGTGGGTCGGTAAGAATCAAATAGTGTGATTTGATAAGCAAGTCGTTATTGTTTTGAAAATGATGAACCGACTACATGAAAAGAAGCGATGATGGGCCCTGACTCCATAAAATGACTAGAAGTCATAGAATCCGTGATAGTATCCATACACGAGAAATCAAGTTTTTGAACTTGGAAGACCCTCCGGAAAGGCGTGAAGCCTATCGGTCGTGTTTGGATCTATAAAGAAATAGACATGGATGTTTAACATCTATAAAATAGTCGACATGTCAGAATGAAGTTTACGATAATGTTCAAGGAGTTGACTATGATAAGATTTGATCTTTCATAGCGATATTTAGTCTTGACGGATTAATGTAACAACCACTACATATAATTTGGTATATTGTAGTTGAATAAACAAAACAAGGTTCTTCTAATAGAATGGTTACCTAGGATGTGTACATGACACGGTCCGAAGGGTTTTGTTAATTCAAAGGGTGCTAAAAGGGCATGCAAACTTCAATAGTTGAAGTAAGCATAGCGGAGTTGGAATCTTCACCATGATGAAACTATTAAAAGAGTTTAAATTCATCAGAGATGATAAAGATGCTTGCATTTGCAAGAAATTAAGTGGGAGCGCTGAGACATATTTCTAATACATTATGTAGAGGACATATTGTTGATTGGAAATGATGTATCTTGTATTGACACAAGTTAAGAATTTCATTAAAATAAGATTTCGATGAAAGACTTGGGCAAAACCGGAATATTTGGCATCAAAATCTGAGACATATTTGGCATCAAAACCGGAATAGATTGAGGCACTAATATGTTTTGTACCAGACATACATATATGAGATATTGAATGGGTTCAATATGGAAACAACAAGAAAGGTTATTGCTGCATGGAAAGGATTGTATCAAGATTCAAGTGTTTCAACACTTGGTGAGTAAAATCACATGAAGATTTTGATCGATTATACCGTGATATGTATATATCCAAAATGTCCTATGCTCTAAGTGTTATGAGCACATACCAGGATGATTCATAAGATGACCATTGGACGATAGTAAATATATTCTTATGAGCTTTGGAAGAACTAAGAATATATCATGTATAACTGACAAATAGTTAAAGGTAGTTCATTGTAAAGTGTTACATTGATACTAGTTTTTGTCACAAGATACAAATTAAATTTATCTCAATTTAGACTATGGGTGGCACAATGTAATGGAAAGGATGTTCCATGATGGATTTGGATGAGTTCCAAAGTTGAGACATTGTGACGGATACTACAACAAAAGGATAAGTATATAACTGCTATAGTAGCAGCAAAGGAGGGCATTTGTGTTAAGTAGTTTGTTATCAAACTAGGTGTGGTTCAAAGTGGGCTAATACTATGAAGATATATTGTGTGACAATAATATCAACATATTTTAACCCGAACGAACTAAAGGTCTCACTAGAGGACCAAATTTATACAATGCCATCTCATTTGAGAATGAGTGATGCGTAGAGACACAAAGACATGCAAATACACACGGACCTGAAACTATCAGATCCGGAGATTATGTTAACCACTAGCAATAGAGTATATGCAACACCAGAAAGCCATAGGTGTTCAATACACAAAGTTTTTCAAACTAGATTATTGACTCTAGTGCAAGTGGGAGACTGAAGGGAATATACCCGAGAGGCAATAATAAAGTGGTTATTATCTTATTCCATGTTTATGATAAATGTTTATTTTGCATTCTATAATTGTATTGATCAGAAACATCAAGACATGTGTGTTTAATAAACAAAAAGGGTTCCTAGTTATGCCTCTCTTATAGACTAGCTTGTTGATTAATAAGATTATTAAGGTTTCCTAATCATAGATATTGGATGTTGTTAATAACAAGATCACAGCATTAGTTGAATGATGTGATGAACATTCATCTGAATTATAGCATTACGATCAAAGTCATTATGTTTATATTGCTATAACATCATACGAAGTAATCTTTATCCTTAGACCATGACATCATGTTAATTGCTAACACCGGAAGAGTATCTTGATAACATCAAACGTCACACTGTAACAGGGTGACTATAAAGATGGGTTCAGTGCTACGAAGGTGTTATGTTGAGGCTCATGGATCAAGAGTGGAATTTGTCAATCCCGATGACGGATACATATACTCTGGGCCCTCTTGGTGATATCACATTAAGATAGCTTGCAAGCAAGTGATGTGATCACTAGAATGTTATATCATGGGAACGAGAAAAGAGTGCATGTCGGTAACGAGATCAAACTAGGTATGGAGATACCGATGATCGAATCTCAGACATGTAATATATCGCGAGACAAATGGATTTAGTTACTAGCGTTAAAGGTTCTCACGATCACAGAAGTCATCGTTGAATGTGTAGGAGTCAATACGGATCTCCAGGTCCCGCTGCTGATTATTGATCGGTGTGGGGTCTCGATCATGTCTGCATTATTCGCGAACCATAGGGTGACACACTTAAGAGTTACCGGACACCATTTTGGAGCACATATGTTTCAAACGAAAGAATCGCAAAGCGCAGGAATTGTTTCGATAGAAACCGGAAATTGTTTTGGGTGAAATTGCAAAAAGTGGTTCTGCATGTGATATTGAAATATTGCAAGGGGTTATATGCGAATGTTTGTTAATTAAAGTAATTAACAAAATTCTGAATAAATTTAATAAAAGAGTTTTATTAAATGAGAGAGAGCATTAAACTTGGAGAATTTTAATGCATTTAAAGTAGGGACTTTAAAGGGGAATGTGAAGAGGAATTTTAATGTGGAGGGGTTACCACCACATGAATGGGGGAGGTGAGGAGTCACCCCCCCATGCGCCGGCCATGAAGGAGGGGCACCCCCCTCCTCCTATAAAAGGCCACCCTCTTCCTCCTTCTTCCTCACACCTCCTTGTGAAGTATCTCTCTCCCTCTCTAGAATTATTCCCCCATGGTCTCGGATTAGCGAGATACATGTTCCCGGTGGCATTTCGTCTAGAAGGAGTTGCTGCTTCCGCTGGATCGCTGGAGCGAGGAGGTGGAGGTTGTCCGGTGGCTTGAACGTGTGTGCGAGTACGGATGCGCTGCCGAGTTGCGGCGCTCGGACTTCCTCATGATCTTGAGATCGCCAACTGTACGACTACATCAACCACGAGTTCCTACTCGTTAACAAAACTCGTTGTCTTCGAGGGTAAGTTCTCGTTGGATGTATGTCCACCCATTGCTTTGTACCTAGTAGATAGATCTTGGCGTGTAGTTCTCATCGTAGGAAATTGTTTCTTTCTATGCTGCGAACCCCAACAATACATAGTTAATAATGTTCATGATGATAATCTTTATCTTAGATCTTTACAATACTAGTGGTGTATCCGCTACTCCCTGAGAACACATTTTCCCTGCTGTAGTTCCAATCTCTCTTACATACGCGATACTTACTTTTTGTATTAAGTTATTTTTCTTCATTTAATTATTGCTCTTATACCCAAAACCCCAAAACACCTTTTTACACAATACTCACATTTTATCTTGTCATTAAAACTTCATTTATCATTTCTATCATAATATTTATTTCAAAAGTTATTAGACTTCAGACTCTTGCTCCCTGTGGGATCGATATCTTTATTTCGAAACTAGCTACAAACGATTTGTGCTCTTGTAGTCATCACGCACCCACCAACAATGGGACGGAAGGCCACCCGCATCTCACTACGAATGAGCATGCCCTAGAGCGCGTGTTAATCAAGTTTAACGACGCCGAGTGGGCTCGCTGTCGAGAAGCCTTGCGGGGCAATCCCCTGCCACCAAACTCATCACAAGACATGCTGCTCAAGGAGGAGTACAAGTGGCAGCAACAAGTGATCGCCCAGCTCGACGAGCATAGAAGGTTGGCGGACGAGTCGAGCCTTCGGCGAGCTCAACTCTCCTCCATGAAAGGATCCTCCTCCAAAGGTAACGATCATGTGGCCTCCAAGAGACGCTCTCGACTGGTCCATCTCACTGATAAGGATCGAGAAGAGGCCATGCGAGTCCTCAACTTCTCGTCTATGACGGTGGATACGTGGGGCAATGTTCTCCCGAAGACACCGTAGACGGCGGTGACGGTAGCCACCATGTACCTCCTCAACAACCAGCCTCCGGTTGGTGATCCAAGGGCCGCCATGCACCGATCTACGATCGCGGTCCTGGGGCTAGTCGAAGCTTCCTCATCAAGGATTCAATGCCGGAGCCGAAGAAAAAAAGGCTCTGGCAAAACGCTACTCTTCACCTTCTTCCAGCGGCGACAGCCATGACTTGACGCAGTGGTGCCATTCACGACGGCATGACCACGACTACGATGCACGTGATGACATCACGCAGCGCAAGGTCGACAGGATGTGCGCAAGGCGTGCCCGTTCAACTGATTCGGAAGATGATGGGATGGTGCTCTGCGGTGCCAACTGTTTTAGCAGGGCCATTAGGCAGAAGCGAATGCCAAATGGGTTTAAACTCCCATCGGAGAACCCGAAATTCGACGGCCTACAGGACCCGAAGATCTGGCTAGAGGATCACATCTCCTCCGTCAGGCTGTATGGTGGAACCACAAGCACGGGGATGCAATGCCTCCAGCTGCAGCTACAAGGTGACGCTCGTGTGTGGCTCAACAACCTCCCGCGTGGATCAATTCGTAGCTGGGAAGAGCTAGTCTACAGCTTCATGCGAAACTTAAAGGGCACCTACAAAAGGCCCGCATCAATTGAAGAATTGTGAGGCTGCTACCAGAAGACTGGCGAGCCACTACGCTCGTATATCTAGAGATGGTCCATCATAAAAAATTCTGCAGAGGACATATCTGAGGATCGCACAATCGATGCATTCCATAACGGCATACGCCGAAGAGAGCTCAGGGAGGAGCTGGGCCGCTCGAATCCCAAAAGAATTGACCACCTGATGGAGATCGCGAACAGGTGGGCCGATGAGAGGACTCGGTAAAAAAACCATGTCCATTCCGATGATGACGATGACCTCGACCGCAGGCGCGACCGCCAAGGACAATGTCAAATGTGCGGATATGAGGACCGCGAAGAGGTCAACATGGTCGCGGCTAGCTACACCGACAAACGCGACGACAACCACAATAGCGGATACCATAGCAATGGATACTGTGACAGCGGAAAAACCACGCAAGTGTGGCAGCGCTGCACTCGCGGTGAGGCACCTGGAACATCCATCCAGGACAAACTGTCTGGACCGTGCAACGTACACTTCTACATCGACAAGCACAATAGCAAGAAAAATTCCAGCCACCTTCTAAAGGACTACCGCGAGTTCCTCAAGATCCATGAAGGCTTGTCCCAGATGAATCGCGATGCAATAAACCAAGGCTACGGGGCTGCCCTAGGCGCCGTGGCTCATGGAGCACCTCCACCAACACCTGGGCCACCACCACATGCGGCCCACCAGTCCAGAACCATGGATGCGACCCATACCCACGAGCCTTGGGAAACATGGGGATGATACAAAAAGGTCGCCCCTCAAATCAAGTGTAAAAATCGATCACTCGCCAAGTCAATCTGGCGATGAACTCTCCGCCCTCCACCACTGAGTACCTCAGTGGAAGCGAGTCATGCATCGCCTTCGACAAGCACGATCACCTATGCCAAGTACCTCGCCTAGGCCACTGTCCCCTGGTGCTCGAGGCACATATTGGAGGCTTCGAGATGAGTCGCGTCTTCATGGACGACGGAAGCGGCATTAACCTCATGTTTGTAAGTACCTTGCATGCAATGTGAATTCCTCTGTCATGTCTGGAAACTTCAGACACGACTTTCCATGGAATCATCCTAGAGAAGGGCGTATACCCCCTGGGCAAGATCAGCCTCGACGTCATCTTTGGGACGCCGGCCAATTTTCTACGAGAGCGCATCGAATTCAAAGTTGTCGACTAGCCCTCTCAATACCACTGCATCCTCGGATGTATCGTGTTCGCGAGGTTCATGGCGGTACCACACTACGCCTATCTGCAGATGAAGATGTCGGGCCCAAACAGCATTATCACAGTCAACAGAAGCTTCGAGAGATCTGATAGCTGCGATAGGGAATTCAACAGAATTTCCCAGTCTTTCAGCATGCAAGAGGAACTGACGATGTTAAAGTAGTCGACAGACAACAGTTTGCCTCCCCCGAGTAAGCCAAGCTCACCTGGCCAATCCTTTGACACGTCGGTGCACACCAAGAAAGTCCAGGTCCACCCAACGGACCCAACAAAGACGGCCCTCATCACCAACAACTTGAGTCCGGCATAGGAACTCGCGCTCATCGAATTCCTCCGTGAGCGCTGGAAAATCTTCGCCTAGTGTCCAGCGGACATGCTAGGAGTTCCTAGGTAATTCGCCGAGCACTCACTCAACGTGAATCCTGAAGCAAGGCCAGTTAAAAAACAATATGGCGACTATCTGAACCAAGGGCAAAAGCGGTCGGTATGGAAGTCAACAGACTCCTCGACGCTAATTTCATATGCGTGATCAAGGAAAGCACCTGGGCCACAAATCCTGTGGTCGTTCCTAAAAAAGAAACGGATATCCTACGGATGTGCGTGAACTTCACCTCCCTGAACAAGCATTGCCCGAAGGACCACTTCCTGTTGCCATAGATCGATCAGATAATCGACTCCATCGCGGGATGCGAGCGCCTCTTCTTCCCCGATGCCTACTCAGGCTATCATCAGATTCGAACAAAAGAGGAGGACTAGGAGAAAACAACATTCGTCATGCCCTTTGGTGTCTTCTGCTACACAACGATGCCCTTTGGGCTGAAAAAGGCAAGAGCCACCTACCAACGGTGTATGCAGGCCTACCTCAAGAGCCATCTTGGTCGCAACATCCAACTCTACATCGACGACATCGTCATCAAAACCAAGGAGGAAGCCTCATTACTCGATGATCTCCATGAGACTTTTGATAACCTTGACCGCTACCAGATCAAGCTGAATCCGGACAAATGCTTCGGCGTACCATCTGGGCAACTGCTCGGGTACCTCATCTCCGCGAGAGGGATCGAGGCCAACCCAAATAAAATAAAGGTCATACTAGCCATGGAGAAGCCGAAGAACGTAAAAGGTGTCCAACAGCTGGCTGGATGAATCACGGTGCTCAGTCGATTCATCAGTCGAATGGGCAAAAAGGCACTACACTTCTACCAACTTCTCCTCAAGGCTGACAAATTCGAGTGGACAGACGCAGCACAAGAAGCATTCGAGGACCTCAAGCGTCTATTGTCCACCTCGCCGGTATTGGCAACACCTCGCGAAAAGGAGCCGCTGTTGCTATACATCTCCGCCATAAACAAGGCAGCACTGTGCTTGTTGTAGAATGAGACGAACAAAATAAAGTCCACGAGGTGCAACACCCAGTCTACTACCTCAGCGAGGTACTCACGCCACCAAAACAGTGGTACCCGCATTATCAGAACCTGGCATACGGCATCTTCATGACAGCCAGGCGACCGCGCCACTACTTCCAGGAGCACCCAATCGTAGTGGTGAATGACGCCCCGCTTGGGCACATACTCAACAATCCCGAAGCCATTAGACGTGTCGCTCTCTGGGGGATAGAACTATCCCCGTGGGACATCACATATGAGAAGCGAGACGCGATCAAGTCACAAGTTCTCCCAGACTTCCGTGTGCACTGGATAGAAAACCAGCTCCTCGACAATCCAGACATGTCCTATCTATGGACAATGCACATCGATGGGTCCAAGCGCAAGGAGGGAGCTGGGCATTATCCTGACAGCGCCTCAAGGTGACAAGGTGAGGTATGTTCTGCGAATGTAGTTCACCGCCTCCAACGACAAAGCTGAATACGAAGCTTTGCTACACGGGATGCGTATGGCAAAAGCTTGCGCCGCCAAGCGACTCATCATCTATGGCGACTCAAAACTGGTGGTCAACCAAACAATGAACGGGTGCGATGCTCTAAGCGACAACATGATCGCCTACCGCGACCTCTATAACGTACTCGAGGGGGATTTTGACTGCTGTGAGCTGCGACACGTACGCCGCGAGAGCAACGAGGAGGCGGACATACTCGCCAACATCGGCTCCACCTGAGCCCAAATGCCACCCGGAGTATTTCTAGAGCGCATCTGTGAGCGCTCGATCAAACGAAAGGCTCTAGAGCATAAAACCAGCACGTCAAAGGACTCGGGGGCTACGCCACCCAATGAGCCAACAACACTCGACAACATGGAGCCAGACATAGGACTCGAAGGCCCCATGGAAGTCATGATGATCGAGTCATCCTGGACGCAACCATACATCACATACTTGCTGAGCAAAAGGTTGCCAGATGACCCGACTGATGCACGTCATATAGCACGACGTTCCAAGGCATTCGCCCTCATCAATGGCGAACTATACAAGCGCAACATCATAGGTGTCCTTCAGCGGTGTGTCTCCAACAGGGACAGAAGAGCCATCCTCCTCGGCATACATGAAGGCACTTGCGAGCACCACGCCAGTAGTCGCGCCCTCATTGCCAAAGCTCTACGAGATTGATTCTAATAGCCAACAACAATGCGCAATGCCAAGACATCGTCCAACATTGCAACGCCTACCAGCGATTCGCGGACAAGACGCACGCACTTGGCGCGGAGCTCAGGCCAATACCTGTGGCTTGGCCTTTCGTGCAATGGGGACTCGACATGGTCGACAAGCTCTAGAAGTCTTCACCTGGAGGATACGTCTACCTCCTCATCGCAGTCGACAAATTCACCAAGTGGATTGAGGCCATGCCAGTAACAAACCAATCAGGAGCCAGCGCCGTTAAATTCTTCGAGTCCATCGTCTTCCGGTTCGGGGTGCCACACAGCATCATCACCGACAACGGAACAAACTTCACCTCAAATGAATTCCAGGGCTTCTGTGAAAAACTGGGAATAAACATCAGCTACACCTCAGTGGCGCATCCCCAGACCAACGGTCAAGTCGAAAAGGCCAGCGACCTCGTCTGTAGCGGAATCAAGAAAAGGCTCCTTCGACCACTCAAAAGAGCCGTTGGGTGCTAGCCCGACATGCTGAAATCAGTACTATGGAGCCTGCGCACAACTCCAAACAGCGCTACAGGCTACATTTTGTTCTTCATGGTACATGGTGCCAAGGCGGTAATACCCGCAGAAGTGCGCTACAAAGCCCCGCAGGTAGTAGCATACAGCGAGACAGAATCAGCTCTCGCACTCGAAGACTCAGCCGACCTCCTCGACGAGGCACGCAAAATTGAAGTGGAGAGATCCACGATCTACTAGCAGAACCTCCGCAACTACCATAGCAGAAGGCTACACCCCAGATCCTTTGTCGAAGGAGATCTAGTCCTGCGACTGAAGCAATAAGGGCACCTCAAGCTCGAGTCCCCTTGGGAAGGACCTTATGTGAGTACCGAAGTAATCCTAGGTGGCGCCTACCGCCTTAAAGATTTAGAGAGCAGAGTCGCATACTCCAATCCTTGGAACGTCATGCAGCTGCGTTGTTTCTACCCTTAGATGTTTTTACTTTACAAATAAGGCTGTTCAGCCATGCTACTTAGTCATACATTGTACCTCGTGATATTCTACGAATAACTAAAGCCAAGTTCCCCAAACTTTGTGTTTTTCTGTTTTCCTTGCAACTATATCACTCGGGGGATACGCCACCCTTTACACCTTGTTCCACGAACAATGCAATATCCTGAGTATCTGACGCACTACCAATCGAACCCTTGGTAAAACCAACCCAGCTGCAACAGACCTGGCAAGTTGGCAAGGTGCTGGGATGAATATACATCAGGCTAACAAAAAGGAACTGCAGATTACAATACACTCGAAAAACATACAAGCCAGCAAGCTGTTTACACAATAACGGGTATCAAAGACACCCGGTACAATTATATGAACTTTACAACACCTATACATCCATGTGCATGTCCATACTGCATTACTTCTGCAAAAAGGAGGACATTTGTTTGCTCTTCAAAGAAATCAACAATATCTTCGGCTGGCCGATCAACCGCCTGGTAATCTGGCACCATATTCCAGGTCCTCCCTTCTAGCAGAAGCGGTGGTCTAGCGGCAACAGCTGCGACATCCACATCTGGCCGATGCAGGCGAACAAGCGCCAATGCAGCCTTGGCACCCGCAACCAACTGCTGGCGCACGCACTCGTGGACCGCGTTGATATCTTGAAACTTCAATAGCAAAGCTAGCAAGCTCTAAGGCACTACATCTAGGGGAAACATCGCCTGAAAAATATGCCTAAGGCATGACTACGCCTTCTTCAAGCATTGCAGCACTCATGATGCATGATCCTGCAGCATCACCAACGCGACTGCACGATCGTGGTCCACCCAGAAGTATCCGCTAGCTTGCAGCTGCTCCTGGGTCAGGTCATTCAGGCGAATGGCAAGTCGATCCCTCTCATCCTGCGGGTGACGAGTGCTAACAACTACAAGAAACAGAGCAAAGCATACGGACAAAGTGTCGCTACGAATGACTAAAGAAAAGGATAAGAAGCTAGAGAGCTAACACTTGAATTGCTCATTCAATTGAGAAACTTCGCCCAGGAGGTACTTCTCGCGTGAGCTGGCCTTCTCAGCCTTCGACTTCCACACATCCGCGTTACCACGGATCATGGGCAACTCTCGCTCCAACTGCTTTATGCGATCACGCAGTCGCACAAGCAGCAACAACTCCTCCACCTTTGAACGCGGTCACGCCACAGTTTCATCGGTGGGAGGAGATTCAGGAGGACCACTCGAAGGACCCTATTATAGCCAAAGCAAGAGGCATATAAGACCAACCATCCATTAATAAAAGAAAGGAGTGCATTCAAATTCAACAAGTATCAAAAGGGGCACCCCCACAGAATACAATTCAACAAGGAAAGCTAAAACTATTACAAAATGCAGTTGGGAAATGCTCTATGACTTCGCTTTCGACTTCGGGGGCTTCCTTGAATCTGTAGCAGTCTCTGATGCCACAGACTTCCCAGCTATAGCCCTAGACGCCACAGCTTTTGCATTCTTCAACCGCTGCAGCTCCGTCGAATAAGCGACGAGTGTTTCAATGAGTCGAGGCCCATACTTACTGCAACTAGTGGCGAAAGGGGCAAACACTACTTGCTGGCCATCCGCAGTGACTGGCATCGCCGAGGAGATTTCACTGGGGTCCAGCTCCATGCCGTGGGCTTGTGCCATCGCGAGTCCCATGGTCGCTCCAACTGCCCGCCGCAAGTTCTTGAAGTACATTGGCACGCCTTCTGCGGAGGATTCCACCAGGCCATCAAGATTTTCGATCAACTTAGACTTGGGGACCATCTCTTCTCAAAGGCGGCTCAGCACGCCCTTGGCTTTTCCAAGTGTGTCTTGGACAGAGACGCTGCAGTCTTCGAATACGGCCACGACACCGGCCAAGGCATCCGCATAGGCCAAAGCCTGGGCGTGAAAGCTCACACCAGTAGCATCTGAAGAATACACATATCAGCACAACATTATGTAGGCAAAATGCATTGGAAAATGCAAGCGAGGCAGTGTCATACCTGAGAGCGCTTTCACGATAGAGAAGAGTTGTTCTACGAACAACTTTTCCCTCTCGGCGGCAGAGGAATGTAACTCTTCCTCGCGCTTTTGTGACTCCTCAAGAGCCTCGACTGCCTCTTCACGTTTCTTCTCCACTGCGGCAAGTCCCTTCTCGAGGGAGGTGACGAGATGAAGAAGTTCATTATGCTCACCTACAAGGGACAAAAATGGCAAAACCTGAGCTCACCAACCTCTACACAAGAAGAGCAGAAAGAAAAGTATAATGCCAACCTTCGAAAGCACGATGGCGGTTATCTAGCATAGCATGTTGTCCACCCAAGGAAATGATCTGCTCAGCAAAGCGAGCAGAATTCTTCAAGATAGGCTACACCAAAGAAAAAGAAGCATCAGCATTAACAAATATTCGACCGCCAACGACAAGAGAAAAACTCACGTGTTCCTCCAGGGACTCCAAAGATTCTTTCAGAATCAACGTCTGGGCAACAATCTGGTGCCCCCAGTGTGGGGAGAACTCGAAGAATTGGCACCGGAGTGGGCCACCACCGAAGGAGAAGGAGACTGTGCCGCCACCTCCTTGTTCTTGGAGTCTGCGACTCTGGACTCCTTGACAAATTGACAGTTGTCGAAGGATGACGACGCCATTTGACTGCCAAATATCCAACTATACTTCAGAAGGAAAAGATTTTGAGAAGACAAGACGAACTCGCAAACATATAAAGACATACCCGTCAAAAAAATTAAGGTCGAAGGAATCCCCAGATGACTCCTTCGGCAACCTCAACTTCTTCCGCGAGGGAGGAGCCATGGCGCGCACATGCACGGCGGGGATTGGCTCCTCTACAGCAGTAGGAGGACCCTCTGACGTCGGTGATGTGGCATCCGAATCCTCGCTACGGGAATGCTTGCGAGTCCCGTGCCCACTGGACTCGGGGGCTTCCTGCTCCTCCTCAACAAGGACGGTGGAGCCCGACTCGTCCTTTTCTTCTGCTTCACGTGGAATTATTCCTTCGAGCTGAGGAGGCAAGTTGGTGGCTACCTTCCAGTCCTAAAATCAGAACCAAGTATCAGTATAAGTTACAATGAGTAGGTAATTGAAAAATATGAAGAACATTCAAAAGGAAGTCCACCTCAGGTGCAGGATGGCTTGTGCAGAATGGAGGCACGACTGAGTCACCCGGGAGATCCTCCTTGGTGGTGTACTTGGTCAACAGTCGAAACCTCCTATCTACTTCACCAGAAGAAATGCCCTCTGCAGAGATGCGAGTTACATCACCAGTACCAATCCAGCGGCACATCGGATGCACCCTGGCCTGCAGAGGCTGTACTCGGCGACGCATCCAAGTGAGAATGAGATCAGCGCCGCCTACTTTGCCTATGCGGTGTTCGAGGTCGTAGACACGCTGATATAGAGTCTCTGTTTCGTCGACTTCGTCGGGCATCACAACGTTCTTCCATGACCTCCTCCTCTTGCAAGCCGCCATCGGATGAAAGGGCGCGAGTCCGTAGTGCTCTCCATCGACCTTCTGGTCGCAGATGTAGAACCACTTCTCCCTCCATCCTTGGACAGACGCAGTGAGATTGATGGAGAAATAGGTGACATTGGAGTCGACGTGGATCCCGCAGCCTCCTATATCGTAGACTACTGAACCCGAACCGACTAACGTTTGAGCTTGAAGAGTTTTTTGAAGAGGCCAAAGTGTGGCTCGATTCCGAGCAGGCACTCGCAAAGGGTAATAAAGCAGGCGGTGTGGAGGATAGAGTTTGGGGTCAGCTGGTGTAGCTGGAGCCTGTAGAAACAAAGTAAACCCCTAACAAACGGATGAAGGTGGAGGGAAAGACCGCGAATGATGAACGCGAGGAACATCAGTCGAAACCCCACAGGAGGACTGGGGATTACCTCATCGCTGGGAATGCGGGAGTCATCCTCCGCGGCAGAGAATACCCGGGTGGTTACTCAGGTGCTTATGATTTGCTACCCAGGCTGTATAAAGGCTCACAACCCATGAAGACTCAAGATGAAGGCCTAGGAAGCATCCGATGAAAGCCTTAGTTGCATTAGATAAGGAAATAGGAACCGACATTATGTGTGTCTTGTAATCATGTAACCTATCTGAATACGGCTTTGGGACCTGGCCCATTATATATAGGCTGGGACAAGCCAACGGAGAGGTACCAAAAAACTCCCAAGCAATCTATAATAGTATTGTCCACCAATAATCAGGAGACTTCGACTCCGTTGTTTGCCTAACATCGAACGATATCCCTAGCGTTCTCTTTTCCACAAAACCCTAAGTCCATAACTATAGGCATTGATGATGTTAGCCCTCATCAGTTGGCGCTGTATGTGGGAAACATAAATGCTGGAGTCATGGATTCGGCGGACCCCTTCTCATCAAACAGCAATCCGACAGAAGCGGTTTCACGCCTGCCTACCCCTATTCCGGTACCCGCCGATTTCAACGGCGGATTTGATCTCATCATCGGAAGTTTCCACTTTCAAGTAGAGGATCACGAAGAACCGCACCTATCGGCTCCGATCCCATCGGGAGGGTCAGTTGAAAAGTTTGCGCCTACGGTGATACCTGCATCATCCGTCGGATCATCCGCAGAAGCTGTACTCTAGGCAGAGAAATATGAAGGAAACAATGAAAATACAGCAGATCTAGGGGACCTTGATGGTCTTTACGACGATCTCTCCCTTGGTTCAGGCTCCCAACTAACTCCACCACGCGGATCAAGCCCGGTAAACAAAGAACCCGGAGAAAGCAATGAAAGCATCGACTTCGGAATCAGGATGGCCAAAATCTATCTAGAATAAGAATCCCCGGACCTCACCAATCTCCAAAACAATGTTTCCCTTGGATTCGACGATGACGCCACTAGTTTATACATAACACGCCACCAAGGGTGCGTGATCATCGGGGAACCTTAGACATAACCCGACTCTAATGGTAACTGCAATCTTAACCCAATGATATTCTATCAGATGACAATGCAGGAAATCACAACAATGAAGGAAATCACGGGAACGAAGGAGACCTAACGAATAACCACATAATCCCAGGAGGAGGAGAGCCACGCAGAGGCGAGAGGCAAACTCCCCGACTACCAGCCGAAGTATGGCAAAGAGCAAGGGAAGCAATTTCGGGTGCAATTCCAATGACAGCTGAGGCCACACGCGAAGATCTAGTAGCCTACCAATATTTGCTTCATCACAAGTAAAGGGATCTCCTTAGGATGGAGAGGCAACGTGACAAAAGAAAAATGTTAGCCGACGAATCCAGCCTACGGCGGGCGTGGCTAAGCTCTACCCAAGGATCAGAAAGCTTAATTGGGGAGCACCGCCAAGAAGGGGAACATCACGACTACAGAACATCCCTGAAGCTGAAAGAAACAAATTGACTCGAGATCTTGATCTGTCGTTTATGTCAATAGATCCAACAGGACACATCAAAGCAAAAACATCCCAAGCCACAATTGTAGCTGCATAAACGTATCTACTTACAACTCAACCTGCACCCGACGATCCCCATGCGGCTCTCCATCGCTCTGCTCCAATGAACCTCGGCATGGTGGGAGCATCTCTTGCACAAGCAGAACAGGGAATCACGCATCAACCTGACAAATCCCCATGCCTTTGTAGCAGCCCTCGGTAGGTGGGGCACACCCGAAAATCTCAGTCACCACATCGGGTGCACTTCTTAGGGTCCGAGTTGCAAAACAGCGCAAGAAACGACAATAGACAACACAGAATGACGGATCAAGGGATGAGAGCCACAACCGAAGATACTACAATGGTGATAGTGAAGATGATTATGAGTTATGTGGATCCAGCTCCTTTACCCAGCGGGTTCGTAAGACCCCAGTACCCAAGGATTTTCAACTTCTGCATGACCGCTAGAAGTACGATGGCCTACAGTAACCCGAAGCTTGGTTAGCAGATTATCTGGCCACCGTCAAGTTACAAGGCGGCTCCATGGCCACCACAACGCAGAGCCTGCCGCTGCACTTAACCGGCGCCGCACGATCATGGCTCATACAACTACCCGAGGATTCAATCAACAGCTGGAACGACCTTGAAGATAAATTCATCCGACATTTTCACTCTACATTAAAATGACCCGCATCTCTAGAGAAAGTGTGGGCATGCAAAAAAAAACCTATAGAACCAATAAGAGCCTTCATTCAGCGATGGAATATCATCAAGTACTCAGCTGAGGCCATATCCGACGAAAAGGCAATTAACGCCTTCAACAACGGCCTCCACCATCGATAATTCATAGAAGAACTAGGATGGGTCAAGCCCAAAACAATTTCATAGCTAATGGATATAGCAAATCACTGGGCTGATGGGAAGACGCAATACACACCAAGCGAACACGTTCGCCCGAAGAAGACAGGGACATACGCAACAGTGATAGAAGATGAAGGAACAACTACGGACACGGAGGACCAAGCTATGTTGCAGATAGTTTCTCGGGAGAGGATAACTACAAAAATGACGATTACAATGGCGGGCACCACAACAATAGGGATGATGTTGGAGGAAGCAAACCAACTAGGGATGGCATCCACCGAGTTCGAGGCTGGGTCTGGCCTCCCATACCCGCCCCACTTACCTTGTCGGGTCAAAAATTTCTCCAGACCCCACCCGCCGGGTACCCAGGACCCGATGGGTACCCGCGTCCAGGTCCTGCAAGGTGGCGGTGATAATGGTGTGAGGCGGCGTAGTCCCGTAGAGGCGCGAGAGGCAGCGATAGAGAGATGCAAGGCATCAGTGTAGAGGCTATTTGGTGGGCTGGGAGCCTGCGATGCGTGTGTAGGCCGATGGTTGGTTGTTGGTGGTCCGGTCATTGAGGCTATTTGTATGAATCTATACAATTTGTTGGGCCAATGGCGGGTCTATGGGTCTGCGGGTACGGGTCCGGCTCCTCCATACCCGCCCCGTATAATTTGGCAGATCTAATTTTTTACCAGACCTGCACCATTTAAGGCAGGTACCTGTCGGGTTAGCGGGTATCGGGGCCCCATGCCATCCCTACAACCAACACAATGATATTAGCCAAGATCCCGACACCCACCAATGTCCGCAATGCAAATGCTGGAAGGACCCTGTAATCTGCACTTTTACATCGACTCAATGGGAAAAAGGTGATCCAATCATCTCATGAAAGACTTCCGAACGTTTCTAAAAATGCAAGAACTATGCAATGCGAAGGCAACTGAAGCGGCAAGACGATGATACACCACTACGCCTGGCACGTTAGCCATCGGTGCACCACCACCGCCGCCGCCGGCACATCCGTCGACGGGGCTGCTGCAATACAGAATAAATCAAGAAAATGAATAGCCTAGGTCCAAGCGAGAAATGTCCATAATTAAGAAAGGGCGCCCATCCAATAGGATCTAGAAGCTAATTACAAGGCAAGTCAACATGGCTGAGATGGCGCCACTAACTACACCGGAGTATCTCCACTTGTCAGAACAGGAAATCACATCAAGCAGAGCGGATCATCCACTTGGAGTATAGCGGCTGGGCCACTCGGCTTTGGTAGTAGAAGCACAAGTGGGTGGATTCGACATGAGCAAAGTCTTCATGGATGCAGGAAGCAACATCAATTTGATTTCGGCCAAAACATTGAGAGCAATGAATTGCTCCTTGGTAAATCGTCCTTCCACGATATAGTACTAGGTAAAGCCGAAATTCCTTTAGGTAAAATATCTCTTGACATTTTTTTGGGTCCACAGAAAATTTCAGGCGAGAAAAGCTTGAGTTCGAAGTCATGGATTGGCCATCACAATATCATGCGATCCTGGGTCGTCCAGCTTTTGCACAATTCATGGCAGTACCACATTATGCGTACCTAGTTATGAAAATGCCAGCCCCAAAGGGGGTCATAACAGTAAGGGGCAACTTCACACGATCCGACAATTGTGACCGGGAGTTCAACAAAATCTCTAAATCATTCAGGATGGCAACTGAGTTTGAGTAGCTAAAATTATCAGCAACCGCAGAACCTCTAGCAATAGCGTGTGTCAATCCCGACCAGGCCTTTGATACCGCGAAAACTACAAAGGAAGTACAGATCCACCGTGAGCACTGGGAGATTTTCGTATGGTTACCTTCTGACATGCCAGGAATTCCTAGGGAACTCGCTGAGCATGCAATAAACTTGGATCCAAAGGCGAAGCCAGTAAAACAGTCGCTTCGTTGCTTTGTGTTGGGGGGATACCCCCGGGTAGGGTCACACCGGGGTATAAATGCCGAGTTAGCCGAGGTTCGGAAAGGCCAAAGCAGATGCTAGCCGGGTCACCTCAAGGCCGGCCGAATCATGGAGTGACCCGGACTAGGGGGTGTTCGCCTAATTAAGTCTCAACCGACTTAAGCAGTAAGTCGGAAGTATATGTTTACTTGTATGCAGGAACAGGGGTGCCCGGATCAGCTGTGATCCGGGTCATGTTTGGCTTCTAGGAGAAGGAAGGAATCTTGCTGGTCAAAAAGAGGGCCCGGTACGCACTGCATGAGCGAAGCAGACAAGAGAAGGACCACCAGGTCATGGCCGACAGGGGTGACGACGCCCATGTCGGCTGACGCGGGCGCCGCAGAGGCTCACGTAGCAAAAGCAAGTGTGACGCGGGGGAAAAAGCACCCCGGTCGGCTTACCACTTTGGGAGGAGGCATATTCTTAGGAATATGCCTCCACGTATGCCCTAGGTAGAAACCGAGCCTCCTCTATAAAAGGGGGGCTGGGGCTTCTGTAGAAGGGGTTGGTCTTTCTACTATTCTGTTTTGGCTAGGGTTTCAGGTGTGATCTGTGGGTGAGAGTAAGAGAGCTCCTTCTTCCTCCTCTCGCCAATACAGCTCTAGGAGCACTTGTAATCTTGGAAGGAAATCAATACAAACTTCTGTGTGGAGAATCACTCCACTATCCCTCCCTGGATTCCCCTAGCGTGTATTAGTCCCCACCTTTAGCCTATCCATGGCATCTGCCGTGACACCACCACAACAGTTGGCGCCCACCGTGGGGCTAGCGGCGCTAGCAGGGGTCAAGATCCGAACGGGAAACATCATCGGCGCCGGTGAACGCATCGTCTCCGGGCTCGTTCAGCGCTTTGGCGCGTTGGACTTCGTCAGCGACAACGCTGGCTGCTTTGGCACGCGCCCTCTTCCGCGCAATGGCCTCTTCGTCAGGCTCGGCGCGCACAAGGTCTATGTTGTTGTGGACGTGTCAGGTGTTCATCCGCGTCACGTCGTCGACGCGAGGGAGCCTCCCCTCACCGTGGTCCCCGGGACGCGTATCGCTCGCTCCCCGGACCATGCAGAGGTGATGATGACTGCGCCAGGTGCGGGCGCGAGCAAGGATCCGGCGCCAGATCCGGAGGTAACGCTTAATGCACCGAGGAAAGGAAGAGGTCCTCCACTAGAGAGGCCAGAGAACGTGTTGAGGGAAGCAATGGATAGCTTGGCAAACCCTGTAGTAGCAGCGATAGATCCGGCTCGAGCGCAGGCCGAGCTAGAAGAAACTAGGCAGAAAATACTAGAGGGCACAAAGAAAATAGCCGTGGCTCAGCAGTCGTTGAATATGATGCTGCGTGAGTACGCAAAGGCGAACAAGGTTGACGCTGTAAAAGTGAAGGGGAGAAATCTCATGAGCGAGATGAACAGAGAGGGTGATACTGGAATTGAGGTATCAAAAAACTGTTTGTCCGTGGGGCTGCCGAGGTACAGTACCCCGGCAAAGAACCTCAGAGCAGCGGATGCAGCTGCATCCGAGTTGGAGGGTCTGACGGGTGAAGCCCGGCAAAGACAACAAGATAGGGTTAACGAGCTGGTTCGGATTGCGTACAGGCAAAACGTGGAACTGCTCAGGGCTAACCCGGAGAGAGCTGGAGCCTCCAAGATCGTCCATTCGGTGGTGGGTAACCCGGAGAAATCCGCTGGAGCCGCATCGTCTTCTCATGGTGGTCCAAGGAGAGAAGAGGTGGTAACCTCGGCCAGACGGAACAAACAGATCGTCCCGTATGACCCGACGCGGGCAGGGAAAGGAAAAGAAGCTCAGAAAAATGATGATCAACAGAGTGTGAGCCGAGGTGCAGCTGGCCGAGGTAACCGCGACCAAGGCAATGCCGGTCAAGGGAACGTTGTCAACGGCAATGCCGGACAGCGAAACTCGGCTAGAGTAGGACAACCGCAGCAGCGGAATATACCAAGGCAAGAGCAAAGTGCCGGCCGGGGTATGCAACAGAAAGGCGCTCCAAGAGAGCAAGACAGGTATAATGATGGAGACTCGGAAATGGCAAACGCGGGATACCCAAGGACGGACTATCATGTGATAGGGTCAAGATTTGGGAGCAGGGATTTGATGCCGGATGATGCCAGGTTGAAACTGGATCGACTGTATAGATCGGAACAAATTGAATGTCAAGGTCCACCGGGCCCAGCATGTTTTGGACCCTGGATCATGAAGGAGCCACCGGTACCAAACTTTCAGCTACCCAGGGGCACAAAGACGTATGACGGCAGTACAAAGCCAGAGGATTGGCTGATAAATTATGCTACGGTTGTGAAAATTGCCACTGGCAACCTGAGATGGGCTGTACGATATGTACCCCAGATGTTGGAAGGACCGGCAAGGGTATGGCTGAACAATTTGCCACCAGGAAGCATCAACTGCTAGATAGATTTCGAGGAGATGTTCATCAACAATTTTTCGAGTATGTATCAGAGGCCAAATAGGCCACAGACCCTAGCTATGTGCAAGCAAAGGCCAAATGAGACGGATCAGGAGTTTTTAACCCGGTGGTGCACTTTGAGAAATTTGTGTGAGGGCGTGATTGAGTCACAGGCCATAGCATGGTTTGCACAAGGGTGCAGGTATGGAAGCGAGCTGTGGATGAAGTTGCAAAGGAAAATGCCAACTACTTTGGCAAAGATGATCCGGATTGCAGATTCGTATGCTCTGGGTGATCCGACTCAACCTAGGCTCATATCAAATGAGTCAAACGATGAGTACTATTAGAGAGATGGGGCCGGATCATCCCGAAGGAATGACTACAGAGGAAAAAGGAGAGATGATAGACCGGATCATCGGTATGGTTCGCACCAAGTTGCAGATGTGAATCAAGATCAGCCCGGAGGAGGGGGCAGCCAACGCCAAAAAACTGGAGGGCAATGGACTCCGAGAAACGATGGCAAGAAAACTTGGACACCAGAGCAAAAGAAGCAGTGGCAAGAAAGGAAAGACCGTCCGAGGTATACTTATGAGTCGATGTTGGACCAGCCGTGTAAGTTTCATACACCAAATCCGAATAACCCAGCTAAGTTTCATACGACGAGGCAATGTGAGTGGATGCGCAAGATCGAACAAGGTGGTTCGAGGAATGCTCAGGCACCCCGGAATGATCAGCCTCGACAGGAGTTACCCCGGCAGCAACTGCTCTCTGGAGCGAACAAGCAACAACTAATGTTGCCTCCCCCTCCGCCGAGGTATGATAACAATGAGAGAAGGGATGCAGTGCATCAGGTAGAAAATCAGCATCAGCCGGATGAGAGATACCCCGGAAATGAGGGGAGAAACGAGTACAAGGAGCATCATCAGAGCTACTGTGTGTTCACCACTGAGGAAACTAACAGAAAAAGCTTACAGTGTAGGCATATGGAGGTGAATGCGGTGATGCCGGCAGTGACGAAGTTCATGCCTTGGTCGGACCAGGAAATCACCTGGAGCATCAGGGATCATCCCAAGCTCATGCCAAGCCCTGGTTCGTATGCGCTGGTGCTGGATCCGACACTCATTGGACCTAGCATTAATGTAAGGTTCTAAAAGGTGTTGATCGACAATGGCAGTAGCATTAACATCATGTATGCGGACACCATGCGTAAGTTGGGCATCTCGGAAAACATGCTACAGCCCACGAGGACAACTTTCCATGGTATTGTGCCCGGTATTTCTTGCGAGCCAATAGGCAAAGTCCGGGTTGACGTGTTGTTCGGCACAAGAGACAACTGCCGAACTAAAAATCTGGAGTTCGAAGTGGTGAACTTAGAGAGCGCGTATCATGCGTTACTCGGAAGGCCAGCGCTGAACAAGTTCATTGCAAGTTGTCATATTAGCTACTTGAAGATGAAGTTGCCCGGGCCGAACGGAGTGATTACCATTGCTGGGGATTTCCGACGTTCCATGGAGTGTGCGTCGACCGGGTCAAACTTAGCCGAGTCACTTGTGATTGCGCAGGAAAAAAGGAAAATTCAAGAGGTGGCGGCATTGGCTCAGTCCGCGCAGTAGTATATGCCGGCGCTGAGTAACCTGCATGGAAGTGTCTCTTTCCAGGCCACGAAAGATACCAAGAAGGTCCCTATTGATGACATGTTCCCGGAGCGCACCGTAACAATTAGTGCCGGGTTAAGTGATAAATAGGAAAGTGAGCTCGTCAGCTTCCTCCGTGAGAATCGGGAAATTTTTGCTTGGTCCACACAGGACTTGCAAGGTGTTCCGAGGGAGTTGGCCGAGCACTCTTTGAATGTGAGACCCGGAGCTAAGCCGGTGAAGCAACCTCTCCGCCGCTTCGCCGAAGATAGGAGGAAAGTCACTGGGGATGAGATAGCTCGGTTGCTAGCTGCAGGATTCATCATGGAAGTTCTTTACCCGGATTGGCTGTCTAATCCGGTGCTGGTGGAAAAGAAGAAGGATGACCCGAACGTGGCAGTGGTTTGGCGCATGTGTATTGATTACACGAACCTGAACAAGGCGTGTCCAAAAGATCCATTTCCGCTGCCAAGAATAGATCAGGTCATAGACTCAACTGCTGGATGTGAATTGTTGTCATTCATTGATGCATATTCTGGTTTCCACCAGATACCTCTGAATCCGGATGATCAAATAAAGACTGCGTTTATTACGCCGTATGGGGCTTATTGCTATCGCACTATGCCATTTGGTTTACGTAATGCTGGAGCAACGTACCAAAGATGTATGCAAAAATGTTTGCATGACCAAATAGGTCAAAATGTACAGGTGTACGTGGATGATGTGGTTATCAAGACCAAGGAAAGCAAAACTCTCCTTGACGATATCAGGGAAACGTTTGCGAATCTAAGGAGGTTCCGGATGAAACTTAACCCGGAAAAATGCACCTTTGGTGTCCCGGCTGGAAAATTGCTTGGTTTTCTTGTTTCCAGCCGTGGTATCGAGGTTAATCCAACCAAAATCCAGGCCATCGAATGAATGGAACTGCCGAAGTGTCTTAACGATGTCTAGAAGTTCACAGGTTGCGTGGCCTCGTTAAGTCGGTTTGTATGTCGGTTGGGAGAGAAGGCATTGCCTCTTTACCAACTCATGAAAAAGTCGGATAAGTTCTTTTGGATGCCGTAGGCCGATGAAGCCTTTACCCACCTGAAGAAAATGTTAGCCACAGCACCAGTGCTAGCCTCACCACTCTCGAAGGAGCCAATGTTGCTCTATGTAGCCGCAACCAACCGAGGGGTAAGTGCAGTGATAGTGGTGGAGCGCGACGAGGAAAGTAAGTCGATGCAAAGTTCAGTGTATTACTTGAGCGAGGTGTTGTCAGCCTCAAAGCAGAACTATCCACACTACCAAAAGGTGGCATATGGCGTGTACATGGCCGCTAAGAAGTTAAAGCATTACTTTGAGGAACATCATATCCGGGTCATATGTGAGGCCCCCATATCCGAGATAATGAGCTACAAGGATGCGACTGGCGGAATTGCAAAATGGGCAATTGAGCTAGCTCCTTATGCGCCACAATATGACAGAAGAGAGGCAATCAAATCTCAAGTTGTGGCAGACTTTTTCGTGGATTGGGCCGAGGTGCAATACGAACCGCCACTTCCAGATCCGAACTATTGGCGAATGCACTTTGACGGATCAAAGACCAAAACCGGGCTAGGTGCCGGAGTTGTACTCACCTCGCCAAAGAAGGACCAGTTGAAGTATGTGCCGCAGATCCATTTCACCGCATCAAACAATGTCGCTGAGTATGAAGCACTTGTGCATGGGCTTAAGGTAGCAAAAGAAATTGGGATACGTCGGATTATATGCTTTGGCGACTCGGATTTGGTGGTGCAGCAAGTGTCGGGAGTGTGGGACTCCCTTGATCCAAACATGGCGCTGTACAGACTTCATGTGCAGAAAATATCTGGTTACTTTGAGGGATGCGAATTTCATCATGTACCCCGGGTGGAAAATGAGGCTACCGACATGCTGTCAAAGCTCGGGTCAACACGACAAGCAATTCCACCGGGTGTAGCATTAGAGCACCTCAGGAAACCATCCATCAAGCCCTCCCCAGGAACCGACTCGATCTATGTCCCGGAGGACACGGAATCCGGAGCTGTGCCCATGGACATTGACATGGGAAGTGGTGCGCGAACCCCGGGGACTGCCTCGTCAAACCCAGGGACTCCGTCAGTAAACCCGGGGACTGCTTTGCAAGACCCGGGGACTGCTCAGCGTGATCCGTTTGAGGTTATGCCAGTGGATCAGATGGAGATTAATGAGGATGTGTTCCCTGTGAGACCAATACCAGCTTGGGCACAACCCATATTTCAATTCCTGAAGGATGGAACGTTACCCACTGAGGAAGTGTTGTCCAGGCAAACGCAGAGGAGGGCAAAGACTTACACGATCATCAATTCCGAACTATACAAAAGGAGTGTGACCAATGTCCTCCAGAGATGTGTTGACCCGGAAGAAGGGCTTGACATCCTCCAAGATATACATCAGGGGGAATGCGGGCATCATGCCTCATCCCGAGCCTTGGTAGCAAAAGCTTTCCGGCACGGATTCTACTGGCCAAAAGCCTTAGAGCAAGCGGAAGATCTGGTGAGAAAATGTAATGGTTGTTAGAGGTATGCTACCAAGACACATATGCCAATGTCGGAACTCAAGACCATACCAATCACTTGGACCTTTGCCGCATGGTGTTTGGATATGGTTGGCCCGTTCAAACCAGCAAGGGGAAATATGACTCACATTCTGGTAATGGTGGACAAGTTTATGAAGTGGATTGAGGTAAAGCCTATAAGAAAATGTGATGGAGCTACGGCCGTAACGTTTCTCAAAGATATCATCTTGAGGTACGGTTATCCTCACAGTATCATAACTGACAATGGCACAAATTTTGCGAAAGGAGCATTTGCTCGTTTCTGCCGGGATAAGAGGATCCGGCTGGACGTAGCCTCGGTAGCCCACCCTGCATCGAACGGGCAAGTGGAAAGATCCAACGGATTAGTATTATCCAGGATAAAACCCCGGCTCATTGAGCCGCTGCAAAGATCAGTGGGGTGCTGGATAGAAGAACTACCAGCGGTATTGTGGAGTTTAAGAACAACTCTGAATCGATCAACAGGCTATACGCCGTTCTTTCTGGTATATGGGGCAGAAGCTGTATTACCAGCCGACATAGAGCATGATTCGCCTAGGGTCACCCAATACACAGAAGCCGAAGTGCAAGAAGCCCGGCAAAGTGATGTTGATCTGCTGGAAGAAGCGAGAGAACTGGCACTGTCCAGATCCACCATATATCAGCAAAATCTCCGACGCTATCATAGCCGGAAAGTGTGCCCCGGGTCTTTCGGGAAGGCGATCTGGTGCTCCGGTTGGTACAACATACTACGGGCATGCACAAGTTATCCCCCCCCATGGGAAGGGCCGTTCATCGTGAGAAAAGCATTGCACAATGATTCTTACTATCTTATAGATGCAAAGCCACAGGAAAAGAACAAGGTAGACAGGTCCGGAGAGGAATCCAAGCGACCATGGAATATAGCTCTACTTCGTCCTTTCTAAACTTAGCTAAGAAGTCTATGTATCCGAGTTATCTCATATGTCGGTATGTATGTCGGCAATGAGCTTATCAATGAAATGTTGGCACCTCGAGCAGTAACTCGGGGACTGCCTTAATAATGTTTGTTGTTTTTTGCGTGTCAGCTGGAATAAGTTATTCTACTTAACTCGGATTAGTAGTGTGCGAGCACCAAGAACCCAACTCTTCAACTTGCTGCTGTCCAACAAGAATTGGCTTCCTGGCAAGCAAGAGAACAAGTTTAGAATTGCGTAGCACATGAAAAACGACTAAGGAGAAGAATTTATTCGACCCGACGTTTGTTTTTCGAACTAACCCTGCATTTATTTTCAAGTTATTATGCAGTTTTATTTTGGTGCTAAGTCTAAAAGTTTCCCAGTATTGTTAAGACAATTTTTGAAGCTCGGATTCGTAAGTCATAAAACCGAATCAAGGGAGACACGAACCGAGCCAAGAGATTGAACGAACAAGAAAAAGAAACTCAGGGACTACACCCAAGTTAATTCGGCATAAGAACTTAGTAGCAAAATATCACATGTGTTTGGAATCCCTTCACCATCAGGAGCGGCCGGAGTACCCCTTTGTCGACGGAAGTTGGCAACTGTTGCGCTCGCAATAGGAGTGCCCTCTGGAAATTTTCCTAGAAACGAGGCAAAGGAGGAGGGTCAAGAAAAGACATATGAAGTAACCCGGAGAAGTAGGTCGGAAAAGGGAAAGGAACTTACGTGATATATGACTGAGGATCCGGGTCAACTCCTTGGTGCAGTCATCACGTCTCTTCTGAAGCTGCTCGAGCTCAGCGTTTGCCAACCCAAGCTGGATGCCGGACTCCTTGAGAAGATCCTGGTCCTTGGCGATCTGGAGGTTGAGGCGCTCTCGCTCTTCTGTGTAATTCTGACCAACCTTTTGAAGTTCGGATTGGTGTTGGGCCTTCATCTTCTCCATCTCAGCCTTGAGCCTGGCAATCTCATCGTCCTTGGTCCGGAAGAGGGCGAGCTCGTCATCTTTCTTCTTAAGCTCGGCTTGGTGTTGCCCTGCTTGTTCGAGAAAATGAAGCACCATATCAGGCATGGGCACACTATCTTCAAGCGATGCTAAAATAGTGTGTTGGCCCGGCAGAGCCGATGTATGAATGTTTGCCGAGCCAAGGAGAAAAGGAAGTGGAAAGCAAGGCAAGGTCGGACAGAAATGACTTACCCTTGATCTGCTCTAGATTTTTCCGCATAATAATGTTCTCAGCTTCCACCCCAGCTGTGGAAACCGAATGATGAGATTAGTTCGGCAAAGGAAGATGAAGAAAAATGAAGAAGCTCTAAGGAAGAAATTTACCCCTTTTCTCGTATTCCGCGATAAGTGTAGCCTGCTTTGCGCGTAGCATCTTGTGGGTATCCAACAAGCGTTGGAATTCAGCACTCCAGCGGTTGGTGGTCACCTAAAAGGGATACAGAAACACAAGTTAGCTCGATGCATATTCGAAGTGTGCTAAAATCCGGGCCAAGTGGAACTTAACCCGGCTCTAGGTGTGTGCATATTCGAAATGTACTAAAATCCAGGCCAAGTGGAACTTAACCCGGCTCTAGGTGTGTGCATATTCGAAGTGTACTAAAATCCGGGCCAAGTGGAATTTAACCCGGCTCTAGGTGTGTGCATATTCGAAGTGTACTAAAATCCGGGCCAAGTGGAACTTAACCCGGCTCTAGGTGTGTGCATATTTGAAGTGTACTAAAATCCGGGCCAAGTGGAACTTAACCCGGCTCTAGGTGTGTGCATATTCGAAGTGTACTAAAATCCGGGCCAAGTGGAACTTAACCCGGCTCTAGGTGTGTGCATATTCGAAATGTACTAAAATCCGGACCAAGTGGAACTTAACCGGGCTCTAGGTGTGTGCATATTCGAAGTGTACTAAAATCTGGGCCAAGTGGAACTTAACCCGGCTCTAGGTGTGTGCATATTCGAAGTGTACTAAAATCCGGGCCAAGTGGAACTTAACCCGGCTCTAGGTGTGTGCATATTCGAACTTCTCATGGAGCTACGTTAGTTTTCTAAAGAGCATCCGACCGAGTAACAAGTAACTCCCCCGGAGGCTCGGGGACTAATGGTTATTATCTACAGCATGTAAAGGGGAAGCGACGTACCTCCATCATCCGCCCAGCGAGGTTAATTGCCTTTGCGGCTGTGTTCATCTGGGCGGAAAACTCGGCAGGGCTGAACTTCTCCGTGAGATCAGCGTCTTGAACTACCTCTGCCTTATTCCAATTCATGACAAATTCAATCAGGCTAGGAGGGTACCGTTCACCGGTGGGCATATGGGGCGCCACCAAGCCCTTCGTGTGCGCTTCGTTCCTTTCAATCAAGGCAAGGGCTGGGCTGGTGTGCAGAACCATTTGCAGTGCATCAGTTGGCTCAGCAGGGGCGTCCTTCGCTGCTAGAGCTTTTTTGGGAAGCATTGATGCGAGGCTACACTGCCCAGCCTCGACGAGTGTCGGCTTGGCAGCGTCCGGAGCCTTCTTGCCCTTGGCTTGCTGGGAAGAGGAAGTCGTCCCAGCGGATTTCCCCTTAGAAGCTGCCGGGGTAGTTCCTCGCCGAGGTTGAGAAGACTCGGACGAGGAAGAGGAGCTAGGCGTTGGTGCTCTTGTTGCTGGACTTGGTGCCGCTGCTGACGTTTTTGCAGCCGGAGTTGGTGCTGATGCCGGAGTTGGTATTGGTGCTGGTCTGGTTGTTGGTACTGGTGCTGGAGCCGAGGTAGCTTCAGTGGCTGCTGGTTGCGGCGATGCCGAAGTGGTGGATGCCGTCGCCTCGGCTGGGCCGGTCTCCCCCGCTCCAAGGTTACCCTCCTCTTGCCGAGGCAGAGCAGAACCCAGAGCGGCCGCAAAACCCTTTGGAATAGGGCTCAGCGGACGTGACTCGTCGTCGCGACGGGGAGAAGGGCTAGGTCGGAGCGGTGAAGAGATGCTAGATCCACTTTGAGGGACCTCCACCGGAGCCCTGCAAAATCAAATAATGTCAGAAGAGAAATTACAACGATGTAAGGAAGGGCAAGTTACAGAAGGAAGAATGACTTACGCATCCAAGGTTTGGGCCTCCTTGGGTTTCCGAGCCCTTTGTGCTGGGGCCTTGCCTGCTGGCTTGGAGGCAGTCTTGTCCCCGGACTTCTTTCGCCTTTTAGCGGGTTGAGAAGGTCCGGAGGAAGAACTTGGAGCAGCCCCGCGCTTCTTCTTCGGTGCCACCAGAACAGGTTCGCCCGTAGGGAGGGGAGGATCGTCGTGGATGTGACCACCGGGGTGAGATGATGCCGGAAAAGCAAAAGAAAGGGGGACAGCCTCAACAGGTTCAATCACCTCGACATCTGAGTCATCTTCATCATCGGGCCAATCTCTAATAGAAGAGGATTTACCCGTGGGTCGTTTCGTGGCGTCGGTCATCGGGAGGAACATCTCCTGGTCCGGCTCTTCCTCATCCGGAGTCTCCCGGTCTGGCGCCCACTTAAGGGTCGGATCGGTGCCGTCCTCGAGGGTCTACTGAAGAAATTGCTGAGGAAAGGAATGAACAAAAGAGTCAAAAATGCAACAATAACTGACATGTAATTAGTCCGGGGTAAGTTTGCAACATGAAGCTTACCGCGGGAGGAAGCCTATCGTGGCAATAATGCTCAATCCCCCAAGTCCACTCGGAGGAGAAGTCCTTGTGGGTGGTGAAGAGAGCCTTAACCCGGTGATATATCTCCGTGTTGCTCAGCTCGAAGGATGAGGTCTAGTTGGGATCGCGGCCAAAGCTCATGTGGCACACCTTGTGGGTGCGCTTCTGGAGGGGGGAAATTCGGTTACGCACGAAAGTGATCATAGCATCCTCGTTGCGTAGCCCGAGCTTCTTCAGCTCCACGAACCTTTTGTTGACCTGGTTGGCCAAGGCCGTGGGCTTCTTGGGAACGGCGTCCCACAGATCCGGGTTAGGTGGACCCGGAGTATAGGGGAGCAGCTGGATTAAGTCTTCGGTGCCTATGTTCCGGACGTAAAAGAAAGTCTGGGCCCACCCTTTGTAGGACTCTAACCCGGTGACCCGGGGGAAAATGGAAAACCTCCGGGGTGAGATGGAAGCCGCTCTGAATTGAGTGAGCTGATTGTCCTCTGGATCAGTGTGGATGTTTGGGATGACGTTGGGACGAAGGACGAAAAACCGGATCCATAACTCCTTCGTGGGCCATAGTCCGGCGTAGCGTTCGATCGTAGAAGCAAAGGCAGAAAGAGAAGTGATGGCGTTGGCTGGAAGATGGTGCGACTGGAGTTGGTAGGTACTGAGCCAGTCCCGGAAAAAGTCGCTCACCGACAACCCGAAGCCCCATTGGAAGTGGGACAAGAACATGACGTATTCGCCCGGATTGGGTGAGGGGGCCTATTCGGAGGAGGCAAGGCGAGCCGCAACGTCGACGGGGATGCGCCTGGTGCCGTAGAGCCAGTCCAGGTCGTCATCACAGACCCAGGACCCGGCCCACGCACCACGGTCCGCCGCTGCGGCGTCCTCCTCCATCTCCTGCTCAGCGACGATGAGCTCCTCTTCCGTCATCTGGTCTTCGCTGCCCTCGCTGGCGCTAGCGGCAGTGAGGGGCAGAGGCCTGGATTGGCAAGGACCCGTGGCGAGAGAGTTGCGTAGCGGTGGCTGCGATGCAGAAGTGTGAGGGAAAAGCGCGGCAGCGACGCTGCTATTTGGAGCATTGGCGGCGGCGCGGTCGCGAGGAAGACGAAAGAGAAGAGCAACAGGCAGAGGGGCGCGGAAGGAGAAAAATCCTAAGGGATGCGCCCCTCCGCTATTTAACCACTCCCTCAAGGGGTGAGTGGGATCGCATCCTGCGGATCGGCCACATGCAGTGGCCGTGTATCACCTGCCCGGACCAATCAGTGGGGAGCCACACGGAGGGCCACAGAGCGGAGATGATCCCATGACGTGACACTATGATGCGATAAACGAGGAGGCAGGCATGACGTGACCCGCGCACAGTGATAACTGACAATTACTGCAGCGGTTACTGTGCATGCCCTTAAAATAAGACAACATAATGATTACCCTTCACATGGGTTGGCGTACGAGAGAAGGAAACAAGACCCGGATGGAACTGTGGTAACCCGGCAAGTAAGTGAAAACTTGGAATGTGCGGAGGGAAAGTAAAACCAGGAGGTCCGAGTTAAAGTGGTAACCCGGCCGGCAAGTGAAAACTTGGAATATGCGAAGGGAACGTAAATCCATATAATCCGAGGTAAAGAGGTAACTCGGCAATAACGATCGGAGCATAGAATTGAACCTGATGTGGCCTTAGCGGCCAAGGCAGCTAAGACCGCACCAGCTTCGGGGACTAATGTTGGGGGGATACCCCCGGGTAGGGTCACGCCGTGGTATAAAAGCCGAGTTAGCCGAGGTTTGGCAAGGCCAAAGCTGATGCTGGCCGGGTCACCTAAAGGCAGGCCGAATCACGGGGTAACCCGGACCAGGGGGCGTTTGCCTGACTAAGTCTCAGCCGACTTAAGGAGTAAGTCAGAGGTGTTTGTTTTATTCTGTATGCAGGAACGGGTGTGGCCGGATCAGCTATAATCCGGGGTGACGTCTATCTTCTAAGAGAAGGAAGGAATCTCGCTGGTCAAAAGAAACCCCGGTACGCACTACCTGAGCAAAGCAAGCAAGGACAGGACCACCGGGGCATGGCCGACAAGGGTGACGACGCCCATGTCGGCTGACGCGGGCGCCGCAGAGGCTCACGTAGCCTCTGCATGTGTGACGCGGGGGAAAAGCACCGCGGTCGGCTTACTACTTTGGGGGGAAGCATATCCTTAGGAATATGCTTCCACGTATGCCCTAGGCAGAGACCGAGCTCCCTCTATAAAAGAGGGGCTAGGGTTTTAGTAGAAGGGGTTGGTTTTTCGGCTATTCCGTTTTGGCTAGGGTTTTAGGTGTGATCTGTGGGTGAGAGTAAGAGAGCTCCTTCTTCCTCCTCTCGCCAATACAGCTCTAGGAGCACTTATAATCTTGGTAACGGAGCTATACAAACAACTGTGTGGAGAATCACTTCACTATCCCTCCCTGGATTCCCCTAGCGTGTATTATTCCCCACCTTTAGCCTATCCATGGCATCTGCCGTGACACCACCACGACAAGGCCTGGCCGCGCGGCCAGGTGGTGTGGCCGGCCCCTGGCCCCTCTCCGTCTCGTATTCTGGCACTTGATCACTTCTAGGAAAATAGGCACTTTGGCTTTTGTCCCATCCAATTCCGAGAATATTCGTTTTCTGACTTTCCTGGAACCAAAAACAGCAGAAAACAGGCAGCTGGCACAGTGGCTCTTGTTAATAGGTTAGTCCAAGAAATCATATGAAAAGTACTCCAAAGTTGGAACAAAACACAAGAAAGTGCTTAAAACCAAGCATGGAACATCAAAAATTATAGATACATTTGCAATGTATCAACATCCCCAAGCTTAACTCCTGCTCGTCCTCGAGTAGGTAAGTGATAAAAAGAATAATTTTTGAGGTGACATGCACCATCAAAGACTTGATCAAAGAATTTGCAAAACATTCAAAGCTGGGATCATAGTACTTCAATCATAACATGAAAGACAAAGTTCTAGCAATAAGCAAAGAAACTATGATGCAACATGAAAAGGTACAAACAAAAGATTCATGAATAACATGCTTTGCAAGACGTTTGTTTGTTTCACATAAAGAAAACATGGCATAATAGTATTCAGCTTGTCCCTCAATAGAGTAGCAAATATAAAATCCATAGGAGACCTTCAAAGTTCATAAGAGTGACTAGATACAATAGTTTCAAACAAGCAATAACAAGTTATGCATCAATCAACTAGTCTTGGGACAATGCACATAGAACTAAGAATGGCCACTATGCTCTCAAAGTAGTGCATAAAGATAGAAGGTGGAGACTCAATATAATGGTGGAAGAAAGGCCTTTTGTAAAAGGAAGTAGGGATTCAAGTCTCATAAAGAGCTTCCAAAAATTATGGTACTTATAGTTTTCAGCTCTCATTGCCCCTATCATAAGCATCTTGAAGGTGATTAAGGTTAAAGTGACACAACTAAGAGGATATGCTTGACAAGTTATAAACCGAAATCTCATGCCCCTTACTTATGAAGACCGATCCTCATGTTACTCAACTTCAGTCACGAGTAAGCTCTTGTCATTGTAAGTATACGTGTATCATTAAGAACCGCCAACGGGGTACCCCTTGCACATGATATGGGAGCTTTCCCATAATCAAAATGACAAGGCAAGCAAACAATGAGCATCTCAGTGATCTTTTTATTTGCTATTTGCATAGGTTTTTTATTGAGGATGCTCCATAGAGAGCTCATTATGGTGATGCTGCAAGTTTCCACCATGATTAGGCATGGCTTAGGCTAGCGGCCTAGGCGTTTCTCTAACACACATACAAACTCCATGATCTTACAAGTTCCACTTTTATTTCACACCGCTGGGATCCATAAGCAAAAGAACATAATATCAACGGGGTACAAAGTACAAGTGTAATGTTGAAAGCGTTCCCCATGAAACATGGTTCTGCTAATTTCAACTTATAAAGCGCAAGCATATACGCAACAAAGAAGGACCCAATGGTTCAAGTTTATTAGAGGAAATAAAGTAAAGTGTGCCATCAAGTTCGTGAGAGCTTTAATCACTAGTTTTCTCATAACAAGTGAAAGGTAAACAAAAGCATGAATATACTTGGAATAGCATAAGCTAGTAGGTAGGTATGGTGGACTCTTTGGAAAACTTGGTTTAGGGAGTTGGATGCATGAGTGGAACTCATACTTGGTTGTGGAGGCTAGCAAAAGACTGGGAGCGACAAACTAAGAGAGCAATAATGGCCATAATCATACAGAGCAACAAAACATCATTGATCAAAGCATAAAGTGATACTACAAGTTGAAAACTAAAGGATCATAAAGGCTATGGTGACTTGAGATAGTCATAACATGGTGTGAGCATGTGCCAAGTCAACCCAAATAAAGCATCAAAGGAAAATACCACTATACTATGCTTTAATATGCTAAAACAACGCATGATTCATCCAAGGCACATTAAGCAATCTCAATTGTTTATAACAATTCAAGATACAACAAATAATACTAAGCATAAAGCCAAAAAAATATCAAGCATGGCATGACAAAGCATAGGCCATAGTCAAAAACGAGCTCTTTTTACCACATAAGCATGAACTTTCCTACTCTTTTCCACACCAAACCAAACTAATTGCAAACCAAAGTATGAAAGAGGGGGTCCAACCAACTTATTCAGAAAACTAAGCAAACCAAGCAAACTAAAAAACAAAATGAAAACGAAAAATAAGACACTCCAAGAAAAACACAACTGTGCATGAAACAAGAAAAATGAAGTGTTTGGAACAAACCTGAGATTTTTATTGATGAAGGAAGGGATGCCTTGGGCATCCCCAAGCTTTGACGCTTGTACTTCTTGGATATTTCTTGGGGTGACACGCGTGGCATCCCCAAGCTTGAGCTTTAGTCCATCCTTCATCTCATTGCTCATTCCTTCCATACACCTGAAAATTTTCCTTCATAGAAAACTTCACACAATCTCATTAGCAACATTAGTACACTTAAGATAAATAAGTCTTCAGGTTCAGTTCTAACACCAAATAAACTTCCATTAGAACACTAGATACTGTAGCACTTCCCTCAAAAAGCTCAATTCCTCAAAAAAAACTCAAGAAGGAACTAACAAGAAGCAAATGCAGAAAAATGGCAGAAATCTGTCAAAACAGACCAGCAGGTAAAGACGAATTTTTTCGAAGACCTTATGTTGCTCAAATCAAAAAGTGTTGAACTAAAGAAAGTTCTATAACAACCTGGGTCAGAAGCACTAAAAATTACAGCTCAATCCGACCTACATATCTCTCTCAGGAATCTTTACGGTGAAGCACAAAAATCTGTTTCGGGACAGCAACTTTCCCAGTCATTACTTCACTCTGATTAGAGGTTATTCTTGGCACAAAAAGCAAATAAAAAGGATAAGGAGAGGTTATTACAGAGGTAATAACTTCCAAGACTCAACTAAAACTCTTGGGTTATCTCCCAACAAGTACTTTTCTTTAACGCCTTTAAGTTAGGCATAAGAAGCAAAGAAAGAATCAAGTGTTCTCAAATGAAGAAGCATTAAGACCAAATTTTGTTTTCATAGGAGAAGCAAAAGAAATCTTTTCTATCTTTTTAGGGAAGTGTTCTATACCTTTCTTGAGTGGGAGTTGATATTTAATGGTGCCTTCTTTCATATCAATGATGGCACCAACAGTTCTAAGAAAAGGTCTTCCCAAAGTAATAGGACAAGAAGCATTGTATTCAACATCAAAAACATAGAAATCAACAGGGACATAGGAATCGTTAACAATAACAAGATCATCATTAAGACTCCCCATGAGTTTCTTTTTGGCATTAGCATCAAGTGGGACATTCAAATAACAATCTTCAAGAGGAGGCAAATCAAGCATATCATAAATCCTTCTTGGCATAATAGAAACACTACTATCAAGATCACATAAAGCTTTGAAATCATAGTCATTCACTTTCATATTAATGATGGGTTCCCAACCATCCTCTTGCTTTATAGGAATAGAAGCTTTATGTTTCATCTTTTCTTCCTTGATCTTTATGAGAGCATCAGTAATGTGTTTTGTAAAAGCCATGTTCATAGCACTAGCATTAGGACTTTTAGCAAGCTTTTGTAGGAACTTAATAACTTCAGAGATGTTGCAACCATTAGCATCAAGTATGCCATTCAGAATAATTAACCATCATATTGTCCAAAAGTTTTGTTGCAGCACCCAAAGTGATGGTCATAAATGTACCTCCAGCAGCTGAATCCAATAGGTTCCTTGAAGAATAGTTCAATCCTGCATAAAAAGTTTGGATGATCATCCAAGCAGTCAGTCCATGAGTGGGACAATTCTTTACCAAATATTTCATTCTTTCCCAAGCTTGAGCAACATGCTCATTATCAAGTTGTTTAAACTTCATTATTTCACTTATCATGGATATAATCTTAGCAGGAGGATAGTATTTTCCAATGAAAGCATCTTTGCACTTAGTCCAAGAATCAATACTATTCCTAGTTAAGGAATTCAACCATTCTTTAGCTTTTCCTCTCAAAGAGAAAGGAAACAATTTCAGCTTAATAATATCACCATCTATATCCCTATGCTTTTGCATCTCACAAAGTTCAACAAAGTTATTTAGATGGGAAGCAGCATCTTCATTACCAATACCAGAAAATTGTTCTCTCATAACAAGATTGAGTAAAGCAGGTTTTATCTCAAAGAAAGTATTTTCAGCCACAGGCGGAGCAATAGGTGTGCTCATAAAATCATTGTTGTTGGTGCTAGTGAAGTCACACAACTTAGTGTTTTCAAGAGTAGTCATTTTTTTGGTTTTCAAATAAGAAAGCAAACTTGTAAAACTAATTTTTTTGTGTTTTTGATAAAGAAACAAGCAAACAAAGCAAAAAGAAACTAAGCAAAACAAAAACAACAAAGTAAAGAGATTGGTTATGAGGGACTCCCCTTGTGAAGATATCCTTGACTCCCCAGCAACGGCGCCAGAAAAAGTCTTGATGCACTCGACGATCGACGTAGAGCTCGTTGGGAACCCCAAGAGGAAGGTATGATGAGCACAGCAGTAAGTTTTCCCTCAGTTTTGAAACCAAGGTTTAATCGAACCAGTAGGAGCAAGGAAACACCCCAAAGGTGTTACTAGCTGAGCTTTGGCAGGGCGCACTACCGGTGCTAGTAGCAACATGGAGACCTGAACACCACAACCACAGAACTTTGTCCCCAACTTGCGATGAGGTTGTCAATCTCACCGTGTTTTACGGAAAACAAAGGATTAAACGTATCGAATGGTAAGAAGTAAAAGTTTGCAGAAAGTAAACACAAAGAACAGTTTATAGATTGTATGTAAAGACAAAGGACCGAGATCCATAGTTCACTAGAGGTGGCTCTCCTTAGATAAATAACATGCTAGGTGAACAAATTACAGCGGGGCAATTGACAAACACCGAGAAAGCAATACATGCATATACTAATTATATTGACTGCTCTGAGACTTGATTGGGCATTACAACATAATACATAGACCACCATCCAACTGCATCTATGACTAATAATCCACCTTCAGGTTACCATCCGAACCCCCTCCAGTATTAAGTTGCAAGCAACAGATTATTGCTTTACGAACTGTGTGTAAAGTAAACAATACGATTATTCTATGAACAAAGGATTGTTGTTTTCTCCCTAGTAGCAACAGCACACTTAGAGATTTCTGTCACTTCCCCAGATTACCAGAGGCACGAACCCACTATCGAGCATAAATACTAACTCTTGGAGTTGCTAGCATCTAATTGGCCAAGATAGCTACTAACAAGGGAAAGCATGCAAGATCTCAAATAACAAAGACATGATAGAATCAATAATCAATCTAAAATAGCATCTCAATATCCATCGGATCCCCGCAAACACAACATGTATGAATTACAAATAGATGATCTTGGTCATGAACGGAGCTCACAAGGTCTAAACATGAAAGCACAAAGGAGGAGAAACCAGCCATCTAGCTACTACATGGATCCGTAGTCCAAGGATGAACTATTCACGCATCACACCAGAGGCTTGCATGAAGAAGGCCTCCAGGGTGAATTCCCCTCTCCGGCAGGGTGCCGGGAAGAGATTCAGATCCCTCCCGATTTAGGGATGGAGATGACGGCGGCTACAGACTCTTTCGTGGATTTTTTATCGGGTACCTAGGGTTTTTCGTCCCGAGGGAAATTTATAGGCGGAAGGAGAGGCCGAGGGGGTGCCAGGAGCCACCACACCACCCCTTGGCGTGGGCCAGGCCTAGCCGCATGGCCAGGTGGTGTGGCCGGCCCCTGGCCCCTCTCCGTCTCATATAATGGCACTTGATCACTTCCGGAAAAATAGGCACTTTGGCTTTTGTCTCGTCCAATTTCGAGAATATTCATTTTCTGACTTTCCTGGAACCAAAAATAGCAGAAAATAGGCAGCTAGCACTGTGGCTCTTGTTAATAGGTTAGTCCAAGAAATCATATGAAAAGTACTCCAAAGTTGGAACAAAACACAAGAAAGTGGATAAAACTAAGCATGGAACATCAAAAATTACAGATACATTTGCAATGTATCACGCGCCTGATTGGCTGGCTTGGAAAATACACGGCCACATTGTGTGGTTCCCATGAAGCATTGGGTCCCACTACACCTCCCAGGGGCACAGTTAAATAGGGGACAGGGGCGGCCCCTGGGGATTTCCCCCACTTCGCACGCGCCCCTGCCCACTACTTCCTTCTTCTCCACAGCAACGCCGCCGCCGCTGCTGCTGCTGCTTCTGCTTCATGTAGGGTCTCCACCACTGCGCTTTGTCGTTCCTCTTCATTCGTGTCGCTGCTCCCGTGCAAGCTCGCCGCTACAGTGCCTCGCCAATCCAGGTCCTTGCCTCCAATTGCAGATTGCTTCCACGAGGCTAGCTACTTGGAGATGACGGAGGAGGAAATCATCATCGGTGAGGAAGAGGAGGAGGAAGGTGAGGCGCACGACCGCGGTGGCTGGGCTGGTTCATGGGTCTGTCGAGATGATCTTAACTGGCTCTACCAGACCCGCCGCATCCCCGCATGCGTCACCTACCACCGGAGAGATTTCTCCCTCCCCAAATCTAGGCGAGTTCGTGGTATTCTTGTGCCACATTCAGCGTGTCTTTGTCCTCCCAGTGAGTGATTTCTTCCATGATTTCATCAATACCTACAAGCTTCAGCCGCACCATCTTCAAGCAAATCCCATTAACTCCCTCTCTTCCTTCGCTTCTAGCATAGAGGGATATCTCGGCCTCTAGCCCACTAAAGAACTTTGGATCAAGTTCTTTGGTCTTCGCAAAAATGTCACTCCTAACCCTCTTCTTTCCCCAGCCGACAAACTTTTGACCTAGTGCGGTGGAGCTTCTATCTCTCCCTGCAAGAATTCTGCCTTCCCCAGGGTTACCGACCTTGAATCCTGCAAGGGCTGTTCTCGAACCTTCTTTTATGCAAAGAACAACATGGACGAAGACCTGATCCAGCTGCTTCCCTTAAAGTTGGGTCCTCCGGATGCGACCTTGTGGGACCAGATCCCAGAGCGGGCAACCACCTTGGCGAATCAACTAGACATGCGGATCAAGGAGCTTGTCAAGCAGGGGCTGCACAATGAGGATGTTATGATCACCTTCGTTCGCAGCCGGATCTGCCCTCTCCAAAAGGGCTTGCACAAGCTTTGCCACTTGAGTGTTCCTCTTGACCCCAACCACACCTCCTCCTTCTAGCTTGAATACTCTAACATATTTCGCCGAGTCAAGGCTATCTTTAAGATAGAAAAGGAGTTCACTGAGGCGTGGACGTGGGGGCTTGAGCACTTCACCTAGGCTAACTTGCCTCCTCCGGTATGTTCCTCACCTGACCCTCTCTCCGAGTCTTGTGGTAAGTTAGACTGTATCCTTATTTGATCCTTTAGTATTTTTGCTCCCAGTTGTTTCTCTAGCAGACAATGCAAGATGGTAAGGAGCCATCCCTCAAATGGGCGGAGGATCGCTCAGACCCGGACGCAGTTGACCTGGACACAGAGATGTTCTTACCTACTCCGGATAGCTCCAAGCGAACCTCTGGTAAGGCCTCTTCTTTGAGGGATTGGCTAGATGATGACGACTCTGATGTTGAGATTATGGAGGTATTTGATCTGGTGCCCATCTCTTACGCGTTTCTGATTATCTCGGCTTCAGCTAACCCGGCTGGACAGGTCCACGAAGATCCTCCTCTTGCCATGGATGAGCCGGCTCCTGCCCCTTCCCAGAAACGCCTGGCGACCACGGCTGGCCTTCTGAGGCGCCTCCGCCCAAGAAGAGGCAGAAGAAATCCGGTGTTAAGGGTGCCAACAAGCCGGTTCCCAAGACCACTGTTCGGAGAGCGCCCAAGCCCCAGGAACCTCCAACCTTGGCTGAGTAGGTCTTTTTTCCTTCCCCATTCATTTTTGGGTCATGCTTCACTGTCTTTGCTACTTGCCTCTCTTTCTCATTTTAACTTGTTGTCAGTTGTCTGATTCGACAGCTCTCCAAGGGTGATCCCCCAGATTGGTCCCACCATCTCCTCTCCTATCCGTAGTGCTCAATCTCCCTCCCCCCCCCCCCCCCCCCCCCGCGACGACGATGTTCGCCCGCTGAGCCCTATCCAAGAGAGCTCAGCGGCCATGCCGGATCTGAGCCCTCCTTGTCATGAGGAGGGTAATGTTCGTGCGGGGGGTAGTGGGGCTGCCGAGGATACAGCTATGCTGGACCTCGCTAGTATTTTGACTCAGCCACAACCATCCGTTACACAGGTGATAGCTTCATCGACACCGCCGAAGACTCCTTCTTCATCAGTACCAACCTTGCCAGCAGCATCAGCACCAACTCCTGTACAAGTACCATCTCCAGCACCAGTACCAGTAGCAGCACCAGCACCAACACCGGCATCCTTGCTAGCACCAGCAGCAGCATCAACACCAGCGCCAGCACCAACCCTAGCACCAGCATCGGCCCCAGCACTAGCAGCAGCGCCCAAAAAGCCTAAGGCAGCTGCATCCGGATCAACTATGTCCATCAAGGCTATATTCCAGCCAGCTTCTTAGGCTCAATCCGGAGCAGCAACCTCGGCTCCTCTGCAGCGTCCAAAGTCTGCCAGCAAGTGCAAGAAGGTAGCCAAAATTGCCAAGGATCCAGCCTCTAAAGGCACCAATATTGAGTCTGGACAACGCATGCTCGCATCCATGACCAAGAAGTATGGCGCCGCCTTCGGGTCATCTATCGCCGGATCAGAGGGTAGCAAGCAACTGACTTTGCATACCAGCCCAGCTGCTACCCAGATCACGAGGTGAGAGGCCCACGCCAAGGGTCTGGTGACGAGCCAGGCACTCAGCAGGGAGAATTACAATCTGGCGATCATCAAATACGTGAATAATTGGAATGACCCGAGTTTATAAACCCCTAGGACGATCTCCCAAATAAATTTGGTCCGGTGGAGTTTAGTGCTCAGATGAATACTTCCACCAAGGCCATTTCCTTTGCTGGCCGGATGATGAAGGTAAACCATTTTCTATCATGCCTTTAATATGCGCAAACACTTAGTGATATACCCACTAGTCCCCAAGCCTCCCGGGGAGAAATTTATTACTCGGTGGGATGCTCTTAGAAAACTAGCGCGGGTCCTTAGTAACTTCAAATATCCACACACCTAGAGCCGGGTTAAGTTCCACTTGGCACGGATCTTATAGAATTCGAATATCCACACACCTAGAGCCGGGTTAAGTTCCACTTGGCCTGGATCTTGTAGACTTTGAATATCCACACCCTTAGAGTCGGGTTAAGTTCCACTTGGCCCGGATCTTGTAGACTTCGAATATCCACACACCTAGAGCTGAGTTAAGTTCCACTTGGCCTGGATCTTGTAGACTTCGAATATCCACACACCTAGAGCCAGGTTAAGTGCCACTTGGCCTGGATCTTATAGACTTTGAATATCCCTTCTTATTTCTGACCTAACATTTCCTTCTTTTTTAGATCACAACCAACTGTCGAGCAGCTGAGTTCCAGCGTCTACTGGACACATATAAGGACCTTCACTCCAAGCACATCAAACTCCTTGTTGGGCTGAAAAAGAAGTGTAAGTTATTTCTATTATGATCTTTCTGTCTTGCTTCTCTTTATTACTTGTAATCCGTATTAACTTGTCATTCAGATTATACAGCAGAGGTTGAGGCTGAGAACATCATCATGCGCAAGAATTTGGCCAAGGTCATAGGTAACTCGTCTTGGTCACTTAGCCTTTGATTACTTTTACTCTGACTCGACAAATATTTATACCTCGACTCTACCGGGTCAACCAACTATTGCAGTGACACTTCAAGATAGCGTGCCTATGCCTAACATGATCCTTCATTTTCTCGAACAAGCATGAAAGCATTAGGTTGAACTCAAAAAGAAAGATGATGAGATCGCCAACCTTTGCCTTAAGGACAATGAGATAACTCGGCTGAATGCCGAAATCCAGAGGCTCAAGGACCTCCACAAGGCGGAGCTGGACAAGGCTGACCAGGAGTTCCCCAAGGAGAAAGAGTGCTTAAAGACTCAACTTGAGAAGGACAATGATTTGCTGAAGGAAGCCGACATCAAACTTGAGTCGATGACTACCGAGTATGAGAAACTCAAGACAAGGACCGTTGATGGTCAAAAGGAGCTAACTCGGATCCTCAGCCACATTACTCATCAGTTTTATTCCTCCCTCCAACATTTGTTTCTCCGAGTCATGTGCCCATATTATTGATATTGTCCGTTTTGTTCACAGGCAAGTTCCCAGAGAGCGAACCTCTTGCTTTTGCCGCTGTCGCCAAGTTCCGCCTGCAGCGGGGTACCCCAGTTGGTCCAGCCTCCGTGACTATTCCTTATGACACGGAGGACATGCTGGTGAGCCTTGCTGCCCGCGTTGAAATCATGAAAAATTATGGCGTGGACATTATGGTAGCAGATGTCTGGATGTTCAACGCTCTCTAGCCCACTAATCCCACTCCCAAAGGCAGTACATCTTTCATATCAAAACTGATGGAGTGTGAGACCCAGCTGAACCTTTGGTGAGAATCTGCTGGACGCGCAAGGGTTGATATGGAGTTGAGCTTTGTTCTCTCATGGTACGAGACGCTGGACCTGAAGTTTCTTAACCGCATGCACACCAGATCAAAGTGGACCAATGATCCGGAGTGCATCGCTCAATGCAAGGCTTGTGCCTACGACCTCATCCAGTACACCTTCTACCATAACTAGAACGAGGGTCCGAGCTTCCTCGATGTTGTTGATGATGCTTATGTTTCGGATGGCGGAGATGAAGATTAAGAAGAAGAAGCCTCTGAGCTCGGCGAGGATACAGAAGATCCGGAGGATGGGGGTGCTAACCCAGAGGACGAGGCAGGGACCAGTGCTCCACTTGCAGACACCGAATTACCCCTCCTTCGGCTGATGATCTGGCTCCTGCTGCTACTCCATGAGCTAAAAAACACTTTGATATTCATCAGATCCCCGGTATGTCGGGTGCAAATGTATTATGCACAGTTTCTTGTGTTTTGCTACAATTGTTTGTGTTTTGCTACTAAGTACTTAATGTCGGATTAACTTGGGCGGAGTCCTTGAGTTTGATTTTCTTGTTCCTCCAATTTCATGATTCGGCTCGCGTCTACCTTGATTCGTTTTTCGACTTACGAGTCTGAGGTTCAAAAAATTGACTCAACAATACTTGAAACTTTGGGATTAGCTCAAAATAATTCAACACAACATAAATAAAGTAAATACAGGGTTAGTCCAAATAATAAATGTCGGCTCGATTACATTCCTTTCCTTAGTCGTTTTTCATGTGCCTTGTAATTCCAAACTTGTTTTCTTGCTTGCCATGAAGCCAATTCTTGTTGGACGGCAGCAAGTCGAAGAGTTGGGTTTTTGGTGCTTACACACTACTAATCCGGCTAAGGTGTAAGTAATTTAAGCTAGCCGACATATATAAAGTAAATACAGAAAATACAATTATTAAGGCAGTCCCCGAGTTTTTGCTAGGGATGCCGAAGTTTCATTGATATGCTCATTGCCAACATACATACCGACATATGAGTGACTCGAATACATACACCTCTTTGCTAGGTGTAAAATGGACGAAGTAGAGCTACATTCCACGGACACTTAGATTCCTCACCGGACCTGTCCGCCTTGTTCTTCTCCTATGGCAGTGCATCGATAAGATAGTAGGATTCATTGTGCAAAGCTTTGCTTATAGTGAAGGGTCCTTCCCATGGAGGGGATAACTTATGCATGCTAGTAGTGTGTTGCACCACCCGAAGTACAAGATCACCTTCCCAGAAGAGTCGGGGGTCTACTTTCGGGCTATGGTAGCATCGGAGATTTTGCTGATATATGGAAGATCTGGACAAGGCCAGTTCTCTCACTTCTTCTAGAAGATCAACATCATTTTGTCGGGCTTCTCGCACTTCAACTTCTGTGTATTGGGTGACCCTAGGAGAATCATGCTCTATGTTGGCTGGTAGTACAGCTTCTACGCCATATACCAGAAAGAATGGTGTATAGCCTGTTGATCGATTCAGAGTTGTTCTTAAACTCCACAGTACCGCTGGTAGTTCTTCTATCCAGCACCCCGTTGATCTTTATAGCGGCTCAATGAGTCGGGGCTTTATCCTGGACAAAACCAGTCTGTTGGATCTTTCCACTTGTCCGCTTGATGCGGGGTGGGATACTGAGGCGACATCTAGCTGGATCTTCTATTCTCGGCAGAACCTCGCAAGTGCTCCTTCAGCAAACTTCGTTCCATTATCAGTTATGATACTGTGGGGATAGCCATATCTCAAGATTATGGCTTTGAGGAATGTCACAGCTGTTGCCCCATGACATTTCCTGATTGGCTTTACCTCAATCCATTTGGTAAACTTGTCCACCATGACCAAGATATGAGTCATGTTTCCTTTCGCCGGCTTAAATGGGTCGACCATATCCAAACACCATACCGTAAATGGCCAAGTGATAGGTATAGTTTTCAGTTCCGACATTGGCATATGCGTCTTCGTGGCATACCTCTGACAGCCATTGAATTTTCTTACAAGATCCACTGCTTGCTCCAAGGCACTTGGCCAATAAAATCCATGTCGGAAAGCTTTTGCCACTAATGCTCTGGAAGATGCATGATGACCACATTCTCCTTGATGGATATCCCGGAGGATGTCAAGCGCTTCTTCCGAGTCTACGCATCGTTCCAAAACACTTGTGACACTCCTTTTGTATAGTTCGGTGTTGATAATGGTGTATGCTTTCGCTCTTCTCTGGATTTGCCTTGAATGTATCTCATCACTCGGCAAGGTTCCCTCTTTTAGGAAATCAAATATTGGCTTAGCCCATACAGGTATAGCTTGAATGGGGAAAATCTCTTCATCAATTTCCATTGCATCTACCGACATAACTCCAGTCAGATCAAGCTGAACAGTCCCTAGGTTCTGCAAAGAAGTCCCTGGGTATGCCAAAGTAGTCCCCGGGTTTGTTGAGGTGCTTCCCCAGTCTATATCCGTAAGGGTAGCTTCTAATCCGGAGAGAGCCGGGACATAGATTGATTCGGATTCTGGTGACGGTGTGATGGATGGTTTTCTCAAGTGCTCCAATGCAACATTTGGCGGGATTGGCTGCCGAGATGACCCCAGCTTAGATAATAGGTCGACTGCTTCATTTTTCAATCCGAGCTATGTGATGGAATTCACATCCTTCAAAGAACCCACTTATCTTTTGAACGTGGAATCTATAAAGAGCCATGTTTGCATCTAGAGCATCCCAATTGCTAGAAACTTGCTGCATGACCAAATCCGAATTTCCAAAACATTGTATCCGATGTAGCCCCACTTCCTTTGCTACCTTAAGTCCATGCATGAGCGCTTCATACTCAGCAACATTGTTTGATGCACTAAAATGGATTTGGAGGACATAATTCCACTGATCTTTCTTGGGCGAGGTAAGCACTACCCTGGCCCCCAGTCCTTCCTTTAGCTTGGATCCATCAAAGTGCATTCGCCAATAGTTTAAATCTAGCAAAGGTGGTTCGTACTGCATCTCAGCCCAATCCACGAAGAAATCTACTACTGCTTGAGACTTGATCGCATCTCTTCTATCAAATTGTGGTGCATATGGGGCTAACTCAATTGCCTATTTTGCAATTCGGCTGATGGCATCTTTGTTGCTCATAATCTCGGATATGTGCGCTTCACATATCACCTTGATGGGGTGTTCCTCAAAGTAATGCTTGAGTCTCTTTGCTACCATATACACATTGTATGCCATCTTCTTGTAGTGAGGCTAATTTTGTTTCAAAATCGATAACACCTCGCTCAGGTAATACACTGGCCTTTGCACCGACTTTCCTTCCTCATCATGTTCCACCACTATCACTGCACTTATGACGCGGTTGGTCACGGCTATATAGAGCAACATCGGCTCTTTAGATAGTGGGGAGGCTAAGATTGGTGCCGAAGACAACATCTTTTTTAACTCTCGGAACGAGCTATCAGCTTGCGGTGTCCATGTAAATTTGTCTGCCTTTTTCATTAACTAGTAGAGGGGAAATGCCTTCTATGCTAGCCGACTTACAAACCGACTTAAATGATGCAAGACAACCAGTAAACTTCTGCACATCATTACGACACTTTGGCAGTTCCATTCTTTCTATGGCTTAGATTTTTGTGGGGTTAGCTTTGATACCTCGGCTAGATACGAGAAAACCGAGTAACTTCCCAGTCGGCACACCAAAAGTACATTTCTTCGGGTTAAGCTTCATCCAAAACCGCCTTAGGTTCGTGAATGTCTGCCGGATATCATCAAGGAGCGTTTTGCTTTCCTTGGTTTTTATCACAACATCATCCACATAAACTTGCATATTTCGACCAATTTGGTCATGTAATCATATTTGCATGCATCGTTGGTACGTTGCTCCTGCATTATGTAACCCAAACGACATAGTGCGATAGCAATAAGCCCCATACTGGGTGATAAACGCAGTCTTTATTTGATCATCCGGGTTCAAAGGTCTCTCGTGGAAACTAGAATAAGCATCTATGAATGATAATAGTTCACACCCGACAATTGAGTCTATGACCTGGTCTATCCTTGGCAGTGGAAATGGATCTTTTGGACACGCCTTATTCAGATTCGTGTAATCGATACATATACGCAACACCATAGCCACATTCGGATCATCCTTCTTCTTCTCCACGAGCACCGGATTAGAGAGCCAATCCGGGTAAAGTACTTCCATGATAAACCCGGCTGCAAGTAACCGAGCTATCTCATCTCCAATGACCTTTCTCCTATCTTCGGTAAAGCAGCGGTGAGGTTGCTTCACCGGCCTAGCCCCAGGTCTTATATTCAAAGAGTGCTCGGCCAACTCCCTCAGCACACCTTGCAGATCCTGTGTGGACCATGCAAACATATCCCGATTCTCATGGAGGAAGTTGATGAGCTCGCTCTCCTATTTTTCTCCTAACCCGGGACCAATGGTCACGGTGCGCTCTGGGAACTGATCATCAATGGGCACCTTCTTTGTATCCTTTATCGCTTGAAACGACACACTCCCATATAGGTTGGTCAGAGCCGACATGTGTTGTTGCACGGACTGAGCCAATGCCGCCACCTCTTGAATTCTCCTTTTCTCTTGATCAATCACGAGTGACTCGGCCTGATTAGATCCGGCGAAAGCACACTCAATAGAACGCCTGAAGTCTCCGGCTACAGTAATCACCCCCCTTGGTCTGGGCAATTTCATCTTTACGTAACTGATGTGAGTGCATGCCATAAACTTGTTTAAAGCAGGCCTACCGAGTAACGCATGATATGCGCTTTCCAGATTCAGAACCTCCAACTCTAAGTTTTCAGTTCGTTAGTTGTCCCTTGTGCCGAATAACACGTCAACCCAGACCTTTCCAGTGGGCTCATAGGAGATACCCGACACGATGCCATGGAAAGTGGTCAGTGTTGCTTGAAGCATATTCTCCGATATTCCCAACTTGTGCATGGTATCTTTGTACATGATGTTAATGCTACTGCCATTGTCTATCAACACCTTGGAAAACCTCACATTGATATTCGGCCCAATGAATGTCGGATCCAACACCAGTGCATATGATCCAGGACTCGGCATGAGCCTTGGGTGATCCTTGATGCTCCAAGTGATTTCCTGATCTGACCAACGCATATACCTTGTCACAGCTGGCATTACCGCGTTTACCTCCATATGTCGACGCTGCAAGCTCTTTCTGTCAGTCTCCTCTATGGTGAACACACAGTAGCTTTGGTGATGCTCCCTGTACTCGTTCCGCCCTTCATTAACGTGATACCCTTGGTCTTGTTGTTGCTGGTTATTCACTTGATGCACTACATCCCTTCTTTCTTGATTTTCATACCTTGGTGGAGGTGGAGGCAACATCAGCTGCTGTCCATTCCCCCCAGTGAGCAGTTGTTGCCGAGGTGCTTCATTCCGAGGTGCTTCCTGCCGAGGTCCATCATCCCGAGGTGCATCGTGCCGAGGTGCCTGAGCATTCCCCGAGCTACTCTGCTCTAACTTTCTCATCCATTCACATTGCCGATTCATATGATTCGCCGGATTATTCGGACTTCGCGTATGGAACTTGCACGGCTGATCCAACACACTACAAGAAAAGTTTCCTTCCACAACCATTTGGCCCGACGGTCGTCGTAGAAGGCGTGTCTTCCGCAACGAAATTCTCGGCTCGGACGTGGCCAATGGTAAACTTTTTTCTGCTTTCATGACCCTCTACTATGACGGATCTGTTAAAAACATGGAGGAAGCTCGACCAGCCCCTGGTAGAAGCAAGATTTTCGTTTCCTCGCATGATGTTGACTCGCCAAAGTCTTTTGAGGCATGTGGGTCTCGGACATCAGTGTCTCTAGTGGATCATACTTTTCGGTCGCGCCTCCCTGATTTGAACTCGATAAGGTTGCTCGATGCGTCTACCGTTTAGTCAGGCTGCTAGGTCCCACATGTCAGCCTCTCATTAGAAGGATCGTGTGTATGATGGAATTTTTTCCTTCGCTCGCGCTACCCTGTTCCGAAGTTGATAGCACCGCTCGATGCATCTACCGTTTAATCAACCTCCTAGGACCCACATGTCATCCTCTCATTAGAAGAAACGTGTGTATAATGGAATTTCTTCCCTTGGCTATTGCCTCCCTAATTTCAACTCGATAACATTGCTCGATCTATCTGTCGTCTAGTCACGCTACTGGGTCCTCCATGTCAGCCCCACATTATAAGAATTGTGTGTATGATGGAGTTTTTTTCTTCGCTCGTGCTACCCTGTTCCAAACTTGATAGCGCTGCTCAATGCATCTACCATTTAATCAAACTCCTGGACCCCACATGCCATCCTCTCATTAAAAGAAACCTGCGTATGATAGAATTTTTTCCCTCAGTTGCGCCTCCGCGTTCCAAACTTGATAGCGTTGCTCGCTGCATCTACCGTTTAATCATGATGTAGGGACCCACATGTCATCCACTCATTAGAAGAAACGTGTGTATGATGGAATTTTTGCTCTCGGTCGCGCCTCTGTGTTTCAAACTTGATAGCGTTGCTCGATGCATCAGCCGTTTTTCTAGGCTACTGAGTCCCCCATGTGAGCCTCTCATTAGAAGAAACGTGTGCATGCTAGACTTTTTTCTCGCTCGCGCCTCCTTGTTTCAATCTTGGCAACGTCGCTCGATGTAGAACATGTATAAGGCCGTGCTACTGGGTCCCACATGTCGTTCTCTCTGTATATCAAACTTGTGTATGATGGACTTTTTTTGGCTGCGTCCGCTGTTTTGACCTTGGCAACATTGCTCGATGTGGAAGCCGTGTATGGTCTTGCTGCTGAGGCCCCCATATCAGCCTCTCTGGTATGTTCTGGCGGGTGGGTCGCTGATGCCAGCCACTCTATACAAGTATTTAACTTTTTTTCAAACCCGACCATTAAACTCGAGGGTTGCTACAGGCTGGTGGGTCCGTGATGTCAGCCTCTCTGTAATGCGATATTAAAAAGTAAACCCTTTCTCAAAAAAATTAAACCCAAGATATATATATAAATGTATACACAGGGGATTCGAACTAAAGACCTTCAAATCAAATCAAATAGACATAAACTAAGTGTTTTGCCACTATACCAAAGATACTAATAGAAATTGAATCATTAAACATGTATTAGTACTACAACTTATGTATCAGTCTTCTAAAAAATATTTTGTGTGTCCATGTTATCTCTCTTAAAATAAAAGACCAGTGCTACTGGAATTTATAAAAAGCCACATAATGGATTAGTTTCTTAAAAACATGGGTAGGCAAAGTTTTTTAGAGGTAGGGCAATGCCAACAAGGCCAAATTAAAAAAAAATTGGGCTAGGTCAATGGGCTCCTATCTCAAATCTGACAGGGTTGTGGCTCGCTAGATTCAAACACAGACCTCTTCGACGGAGGAAAAAAGCAATAATTCCTTTGACATATATTCATGTAAAAATATCTAATGAACACACACCACATGCGCCAAAACAGGGCTGGTATCCAATGACTTCACTTGGTGAAATCACGTTGTATATCTTTATGTTGGAAATATGCCCTAGAGACAAATAATTATAAGGATTATTATCATATTTCATAAAGTTTATGATTAAGTTTTATATCATGCTATAACTCTATTGAGAGGAAACATCAACACACGTGTGATATATAAACAACCAGGGGGTTCCCAGTGGTTTCCTGATGATCATCGGTCAACAAATGATCAAGGTTTCCTTATCATGTGGCATTTATTCCAGTTGGAAATGGAGTCAACTCATTCTGAGAATGAGATGATAAACCAATACCCAACCTAAACATCGTGACCTGATCATGTCACGGAGTTCAAGTTATGATGATTAGAATGGATCCTTGTAGACTATTCCTTAGACCGTGAGGCTAAATCAATCACTGTCTCCCGAGAGTGCTTAGATAGCATCAAGCATCACTTGGTAATACAGTGATTATAAAGGTGTGTTCAGGTACTCGGAGGAACCGTAGAGGCAATATATGTCAAGAGCGAGATTTGTCCGTCCGCGTGACGGAAAGATACTCGAGGGCCCACTCGAAGAAGTATATCCAATAGCTGCGCAGCGTGCAACTTGATCATAGGGATATCACTTTTTGAAACGAGTCAAGTAGCATTGTTCGATAACGAGATTGAACATGACATGGTGATGTCATTGATCAGATCTCGGGCAATGCAAGTATCGAGAGACAAAGGGAATGCACAGGGGTCACATGGCCATCCAGGTCCCTCTATCGATCATTGGTCTGGGAGTGTCCCGGCCATGTCTGGAGTGTTCCCGAACTATGGGGTATCACGCTTAAGGGCTTGATGATGCTTAGAGAGTGTTTATAGGATCGGTAGAATCACCGAAGAAGAGTAGAGAGAAAACCGGAAGGGTTTCGATAAGTCCGGAGGATGTCTGGAGTGGAGGTGGAAGGTGTCCCATAGCCATGGAGATTGAATAATATGTGAATGAATGTTAAATATTGATTTAATCATTTATTCATAATTATTTAATAAAGAGAAAATCAATTTAAAAGGTCAAAAGGCTTAATGGGCCAATTCTAGAGGGAGAAGGGCCCATGAGGGAAAGGCAAGAGGAGAGAAGGCGCAAGGGGGTGGCCGGCTGGGCAAAGCCCCCCGTGCGGGGCCCACTAGGGCCGGCCGGCGGCTGCCCCCCTCTCCCTCTCCTTTAGTCCCACCCAGGGACTATGAGGGAGGTAGTACCTCCCCTCCCCTATATATAGTAGGGGTATTTGGCTAGATAAATACACAAAATATTCAATAAAAGGTTTCCTCACTTTTGGGGAGACCTCCAATTGATATTCTCTCTCTCGTGACCGTGGTCCCAAGTTCGGACTACACGAACGAGAGACATCTTCACCGCGGAGTGCCATCGTGCTGCGAGATTCGGATCCAGGAGATCTACTTCCACAATTGTTGCTGGATCAGGGAAGCGGGAGTCATCGTCAGGCACCAGACGTGTGTAACTCCCTGCAAGGTGTCACACTTGAGGCACTCAAGTCGTTGGAGCCGTAGGAGCGCAAGGACTTCATCATGACCTTGAGGTCGGCTTTGGCTCGTCTACATCAACCACGCTCTCCTGAGCATTGACAACGCTTTTCGGTCTTCAAGGGTAAGTTCGCGAAAAGCCCCTCCCGTTACTGTATTACTAATAGATAGGTCCTGGCAACATCAGGGGTTCAGGGGCGTAGGGTAAAATATTATTGTTTTCGTACACGGAACCCCTATAGTGGTATCAGAGCTATATCTATGTGTACTAATGCTAGTACGGGTAGAACACACGAGATGTAGCGTGTGGGCGTTGATCTTTTAGTTGTTACCCTCCCACGTGTACTTGTGTATACCGCAGTAATGCTTGATGAAGCGGCCCCCAACCGACTTTACGCGTTCATTCGCGAGACTGGTCCATGCTTGAAATATGGTTTGTACCGTATAAAGTGGCTTTGGGGGGTGTCTGTCTCTCTCGCATTAGTTGGTATGCCATTTGCAACAGAGGGCCTCGAAAGGGGTATAGTATAGGCAACTACTTGATCAGTGTTATGCTGAAAGTTCATAGGTAAGAACGGTTCTTGTGCGAAAGCCCATTCAGCGACGTAAAACATGCAAAGATAAAGTAGATGCGTCTAACTTTGTTTTCCAGGGGGCGTTGCTTCGTGATATGGTTGTGGCAAAGGTAAAGTGATTACCTTGCGGTACGAAGTAGTAGTAGATAGTCACGGAGGTGACGGACTACCACGTCGGAAAGACACCGGTACCCTGTTGCCTACGGCGCCGGTACCCTGGCACCGGAATCCGGTGATGATGGATGGAGATCACGACGTGAAGGACCATATCACATCGCATTTACGTTCAATGTTATTGTCTGTATATCTTATTGTGTGCTATTATTAGATACTCGACGGTAGCCTAATAAGATGATCCCTATTTAAAAATTACCAATGATTGTGTTCCCCCTTACTGTGCACCACCAGGAAAGTTCTTCGGTATGAGGCAAGCGTGATGAGCGGGTGTCAGACATATCTACGTTCGCATATAGTGGGTATAAGCCATGTTGCACAGCGAATACACTAAGGTTGAGTTGGCGAGCCTAGCATGTAGCAGACATGGCCTCGGAACACGGATGGTCGAAATATTGAGCACAAGTTGCATGAATGATGTGACCGATGTTTAGCGTCCACCCTAGAACCCACATTGATGGCCGTGATGATCGGGGGAGATGTGGGGAAAAGGGGTCGTGTTATCACTAGAACCCTTCAAGGGATAGGTGTTTCTAAGTGGAGTTATTATTAACTCATTTAATTATAAACTTAGTCTAAATTCCTTTTTGCAATTATAAATGTAGAAAATGGTTCTCCCCGATGCTACCTTTCCCGTTGAAGATTGGTTGGTTAGGAGGAGAGAATCTTAGGTTAGACGGATCAAACTTCTCTATATGGGTTGCGCGTCTCCACGTTCTCCTTAGCGATAATAACGTGGTCGACTATATACTGAACGAGATGGATTTGGATTAGCCTAGTGACCTAGAGACCCAAGAGCAGCGGGAAGACCGCTATTACCATCATGAGATGGCCTCCTTCATTTCAGTTACAATATGTTTCGGAATGGTGGATGAGCTATGGCCTATCGTGGGTAATGTTGACCCTCGTACAGTAATGCTACAGCTTAGGACACATTTTGTGGAACAACCATGCATACGAGAGCATGTGCTGATGGGAGAATTCCTCTCCATTAAGATTGAGGAGAACTCATCACTTGACGACCACTTGGAGCACATGCATGATGCATACATGAGGCCTGCATACTTCCTGGATAGCTGGATGACGGGCTCTTTTGCAAATGGCGTTGTGATACAGTCGCTACCACCAAGCTACCGAGCACATGTCAGGATTTGCATTATGAGAGGCGACGCGAAAACACGGGATTTCCACGAGTTCATATCACATTTCAGAGATGTGATGGTTGAACCCATTGTCGCTGAGGTCATCGATGACAAAGGTATATATTTGATATAAAATTTTATAAATGTTATAATCTTGCAAACACATTTGCAATGTTAAGTATATTTGATACTTGTTCTATTTTACTGAAAACGGGTCCTTCTGCATAGAGGTGCTTGCTAGAGAGGAGGTGACGTTGCGTGTTGATGGCGAGCATGATGATGATGGCCAACGACACTCTCCCTCAACATTTATCACTTAGTTTATGTTTTAGGATGATTATTGTAATCAAAAGATTGTGAACTTCTTTAGTGTGTCTCACACTTTGTGAGACGGTTATTCGTATGAGCTTGTAACAAATAGCTGTTCCACTTTTATGAAAAAATTCTATTCGTGTTCATATCTTGTTCGATTATGTGTGAATTATCCTTGTTGATGAAACAAATTGATAATGCATGAACAATTCTAAAATATTGAAATGCCTTAAAAATACCCGACTTAATGATATGTTCATTAATGAATGAAACCATTGTTTAAATTCAAAGTTATGTTGATAATATGTGAAAGACACTTGTTTTCTTGTCACATATAAATCATGCCTAAGTTCGGCAAAATAACTTGAGCACTGTGTATTGCAAGAATACAGAGTGTTTGATGAATTGTTGAAAGTAAATACATATTCGATGCATTGTGTTTTGACAAAATGGTAATTATCATTATATGATTGTTTAAATGTGTAAATAAGTTTACCAAAGGAAACATGAGTATGAAACTATTTGATATGATCAAAGTTTTTCATCAATTAAGGGTATAAGATAAAAGAGAATCTAATTACTACGATTCGATCGATAGTAATGAAATTCGACTTTATAAGAATGGCATAAAAATAAATTGTGAAATGCAATGCGTTTTAAAGTTCAAAATACAAAGGATCACAATGTGACATTAGATATCAAAGTGGGTGAATAGATGGCGCCAAATAAATCGTTGTAGTATAGATGTAGAGACCATTAGCTAGAAATAGTTAGCACTCAATAGTGAACCATCTGGATTCGTGAGATCGGCTCCATATCAAGTATGGATCGTTGTAAAAGTTTTGGGGTTATTCGATATAACCAAAACAATAGCGAATAAGTCCTTGTAGCACGACAGCTGGTGATACGTCCATTTTGCGTCACTATTCTATATCATAATTTACTGTTATTCATTGATAAATTTCATATTAAGAGATGATACTTATGTTATTTCATCTATTTCTGAATGGTTGATGACTTTTGGAGGATGGACCGCTGAAGTCAGGATTCTGATGGAAAAGGCACCGTTTGGAGGCGAAATTCGCAAAGATCAGAAAATCTCGGAAAATATATGGAAAATCATATTTTTCTAGAAGACGAAGGATGCCAGAAGGGGGAGTGGAGATGAGCCACAGGGGTCCCACACCACCCCCTGGCGCGGGTCAGCCCTGGTCGCGCCACCAAGTGGTGTGGCCACCCTGGCCCACCTCTAGCTCTGCTCTTTGGTGTATATATTCCCCACGAAACCCTAAGGCTCGGGGACGACCATAGAAAGATTGCGTCGCCTCTACGAGGCAGAAAATTGCAGAGAGAGAAAGAGCTCTCCGGCAGGCAGGCAGAAATCTGGCAGGGAAATTCCTTCCCGGAGAGGGGAGATCGTCGCCATCAACACCACCATTAAGCTGGACTTCATCGGGATCATCATCATCATCTCCACCAGCACCATCATCACCACTTCATACCGTTGTAACAATTGGGTTGAATCTTGCATAGTTCTTAGGGAAAACCTTCTCGGTGTTGATTACTTGTTATAGTTGATGCTATTGAGTGGAACCATTGAATTATCGTTCATGTTCATATTGTTACTTATCATTATTCCATCTCTGATCTTGATCCATATGATGTCTTGTGAGTAGTTCGTTTAGCTTTGAGGACATGGGAGAAGTCATGTTGTTAGTAGTGGAATTGTGTTGAGAAAGATTCAACGGTTTGTTATTTAAGTTGTGGTGTTATTCTTCTAGTGTCATGTGAATGTTGACTACATGACACGTCACCTTTATGGGCCTAGGGGAATGCATTGTGTATTTTGCTACTAATCGTAGGGGTTGCCGGGGTGACAGAAACCTGAACCCTCGTTAGGAAATCTTTGCACAAGGGAGTGTAGGATATCCGAGTTTAAAACTGTGGTTAGGTTTTTATCTTAATTACTTTCTTGTACTTGCGGATGCTTGCAAGGGATATAATCACAAGTATGTATTAGTCCTAGGAAGGTCAGTACATTAGCACAGGTTCACCCACACAACACTTATCAAACTAAAGAAGATTAATCAACTATATGAAAGGAAAGCACTTGATGATATTCCCATGTGTCCTCGAGAATGTTTGGTCATCTTAAGTAATACAACCGGCTTGTGCTTTGCTAAAGAAAGGATTGGGCCACTTGCTGCATCTATTATTATTGTCTTTTATTTACTCGCACTTTATTTATCTACATTATCAAAAAACCCTAAAAATCTGTTTATTAAGTATTTACAGAGAATTCCTTCTCCAAGCCACTCGTCAACACCTTATGCTCCTCGTTGGGTTCTACACTCTTACTTATCGAAAATACTGCGATACACCCCCTATACTTGTGGGTCATCAAGACTATTTCCTGGCACCATTGCCAGGGAGTGAAGCGCTATTGAAGAGTGAAACTGGTAAAGGAAACTTCTACTGTGAGTATTGTTTACTTTTGTTAGTTACTTTATTTCAATATGGATAATTCACTTAGTTCCTTATTTCGCAATGCTACTACCACTGCTAAGGTAGTAGATGAACCACCACCTACTGAAAATGATACTTTTAAGATACCTACAAGAATTGTTGATCGTGTCATGAATAACTACTATTATGGAGATGGAACTGTCCATCCTGGTGATCATTTGCTCTTTATACACGAATTATGCGGGTTGTTCAAGTGTGCAGGTATTACAATAGATCAAGTCAAGAAGAAGTTATTCTCATTATCACTGAAAGGAAGAGCTGAGGAATGGTACAAACTGCTGAAGAATGGTCAAGCTGTTGAATGGGAGGAAGTAGTACCTCTCTTTTATTCAAAATTTTATCCTCCTAGTGAGATTCATAAAGATCGAAATCAAATATATGGCCTCGTGATGGAGAGAGTACAGCTCAAGCTTGGGGAAGATTGAAGTTACTAATGCTCAAATGTCCTATTCATGAGCTCCCCAACAATATTATTATCAATAAATTTTATGAAAGGCTTTCTCTTCATGATAAGGATCTATTGGATGATTCTTGTACTGGATCATTTACACGTATGGAATAAGAAGCTAAATGGGATCTTCTAGACCGTATTCAAGACAATGCTGAAGCTAAATATGTAGAAGATGGACACACTATCCTTTGTAAGGATACTTCTAATATTGTTTCACAAAGTAGTGTTATGAGAGCTAGTGTCCATGTGTTTTCTGTTAGAATAAGTGATCATTGCTACAATGGTTCATGTGATAGTTATATCGTTAAATTTATGCATGATACTGAAAGTTACTATGAGAGAGGGAAGATGGTTCTAATGCATCTCAATAATATTAAGTTTCCTCGCTTTATGCTGAAAGTCTTTATGTTGCACTTGTTTTGCCTTCCTATGCTAGTAGCCTCTAGTTTCAACAATTTATTTTCTTACAAAATTCCCTTGCATAGGAAGTGGGTTAGACTTAAACATGTATATATTTTCTTCTTGATGCTCTCTTTTACTTCAATTCATAATCTTATGTGAGCATCATTGAAATTATCATGCCCATCTCAACGGCTATAAAGAAAGTGCTTTTTGGGAGACAACCCAATATATTTTTGCTTTCAGTTTGTTTTTGTTTATTTGAGTCTTGGAAGTTATTGCTTCTGCAATAACCTCTCTTTATCTTTTTTTTTGGTTTTTGTGTTAATATCAACCTCTAATGAGAGAGAAGTAAGATTTGGGGAAGTTGCTGTCCCAAAACAGATTTTTGTGCTTCACTATAAAAAATCGTGAAAAATCCCAGAATGTCGTACTGATCTGTAATTTTTTGTGTACATGCCCTAGGTTATTATTTAACTTTCGTTAGTTTTGCAATTTTTGATTTAAGCAATAGAAGAGTTTCGAAAAAATTGATCTTTACCTGCTAGTCTGTTTTGACAGATTTTTGCTACTCTTGCATTTGCTTCTTATATAGATTTCCTTTTTGAATTCCTTTTTGGGCTTTCGGAAGGAGTTGCTACAGTAGCTTATGTTTTGATGGATTTCAGTTGAAATTGAACATAAAAGGTCTATTACCTCGCTTACACTAATGTTGCTAATAAGAATTGTGTGAAGTTTTGTGTGAAAGAAATTTCCAGGTTATAGGAGAAAATGGTGTTAAGATGGTGAATGGTTAAATGACTCAAACAATATGTGTATAAAGATGAAGACATTGATGCTATTCAAATGGTGACTCCGGAAGAATTTATTAAATGCCAAGTTCAGAGACCTGCAAAGTCCGTTTTCGAATAGGTAATAGTTCTGGTAAGGAAAGGTCCGCGGAAAATTTGTCAATTTATATTTTTGCAGTTTTTATCCAACAAAGAAAGCAATGAGTAGAAATAGGGACGGAAATGGATCCCAAGTGGCTCACACCACCCCGTGGTGTGGGCCCACCTGGTCGCGCCACCAGAGGTGTGCCACCCCGGAGCCCGTCTCCGACCCGTTTTCTCCCAGTACCTTCCTTTTGTTGTAAAAATTCGTAATATATAATCCTCGGATCCCCCGAGGTTCGTATATCGTGTTCTCGTCGTGTTTTCGTTTCAATCTGTTTCTTCCAGGAACTATTATGAAAGTTGAGAAGCACAATGGTCTCTGCTAATGATAAGGGCAAGGAGCCTGCGGAGGAGGATCTCCAAGACTCTGAGCAGGAGGAGGAGATCGAGAGTGAAGTTGAAGAGGAGGCAAAAGAATACCAGCATCCGCACACCAGCACCACCATTGTAAGCATTGGAGTGGTGGCAAATCCTGCCGGGTTCAAAAGGACTGCACGGATGTCCACTTAAGGGAAGGTTCCGCGTCATTGCTTGGCTTCATGGTCACCTCCTCCACGCACCAAGAATCCCTTCCATACCCTTATCCATGAGCAGCAATTCTAGAATAAGCCTAAGGAGAAACTACCCTCCAATTGGGATATGCCCCGTTCTAACCTTGAAGGAAAAGAAGACTTCAAGGAGGAAGAGTGGGGAAAGAATCGCAAGAGTTGGGATTCGTAGCCCGACATGATCATGAACTGCATTGAGCACAATTTGGAGTTGATTCGTACTCACACCTTCGAGACCGAGGACTTGAGGGAATTGATTGAAAAGCTCATCGAGAGAACACCACCACCGAAGGAGTAATTCGTCATCAGGTTTTGGCATCCCCTTGGTTTGTTCCAAGTTTGGGGGAGTGCCACGGTATCACATCACTATCTTTTATATTTTTTACCTTTTAAGTAGAGTCATATCATAAATAGAGAAGTTATCATCTAGGATGGTTTGTATTATGGAAGTATCCCCCATCTCGTTAGTTATCTATGTATCCCTTAGTGTGAGTTGATGTTATGGAATATTAATGAGAAGTTCTATCATTTACTTTCTGCATATCTTATTTTAGTCTACAATTTTCTATTATATGATTGATATTGTTGTTAGTATTGGTATCACTTTGGGATCATGAAGTAAATTTAGTTAGTTTTGCAAAACCTGGCTCGGTCCGTAGCAACACTATTATGAGAATTGAATGAAAAAGATAAAAATACTCATAAGAAATATAATTTCATCATCTTTCTTGATTGGCTCATAAACTTAGTATTCTCTAGTTAAGATCTTTTGTGTTTCCAAGGAAGATTGCATGTTTGTTTTTATCACTTGTATGTTTTTTTGTTTCCTTCAACTCTTATGCTTGCTACCCAGCCTTGCTATCCAAAAACCTGCACTGAGAGGGAATGCTTCTCGTGCATCCAATCCTTAAACCAAAACCTATGCCATTTGTGTCCACCATACCTACCTATTAGCACTATTGCTATTCCAAGTAAATTCATGTTTTTATCTACCTTCTGAATTAAACTTGTTATGTGAAAATTAGTGATTAAATCTCTCACGAACTTGAAGGCACACTTTACTTTCTTGCACTTAACAAACTTGAACCATTGTGCCCATCTATATTGCGTATATGCTTGCGCTTTGTAAGTTGTGAATTAGCAGAACCATGTTACCATGGGGAACACTTTCAACATTGCACTTTATTTAGTTGATATCATGTTATTTTGCTTATGGATCTCGGCGGTGTGAAACGAAAGGGGAGCTTGTAAGGCTCATGGAGTTCGTATATGTGTTAGAGAAACGCCTGGGCGGCTGGTCTAAGCTATGCCTAATCATGGTGGAAACCAGTAGCGTAACCATAGTGAGCAATCTATCAAGCAACCCTTATAAAAAAACCTATGCAAATAGGAAAGAAAAAAAGAGAAAGAAAAAAGGAAAAAAAAAGAGACCTATGCAAATAGGAAATAAAAGGATTGCTGAGATGCTCATTGTCTGCTTGCCTTGTCATTTTGATATGGGGAATCTTCCGTATCATCGGGCAAGGCGTACCCCGTTGGTGGTTCTCTATGATACACATGTACTTACAATGACAAGAACTTACCTGTGACTAAACTTGAGTAGCATGAGGAACAGTGCTCGTAAGTAAGGGGCATGAGATTTTCAGCTTATAACTTGTCAAGGATATCCTCATATTTGATCACTTTAACCTTAATAACCTAAAGATGCTTATGATACGGGCAATGAGATCTGAAAGCTAATAAGTACCATAATTTTTGGAAGCTCTTTATGAAACTTGAAATCCCTACTTCCCTCTGTGGAAGGGCCTCTCTTTTACTTTTAATTTGAGTCAGTAAACCTATTCCTTTCTATCTCAGCAAGTATTTTGAGTTTTTGTGTTTCATTCATTCATATGATGATTTATTCAATCATGTTTCTTATGTTCCTTGTTTTGCACACTGCTCCTATCTTAGTGAGTACCACTTTGAAAGCTATCATTGAAAACCCCATTATGTTTGAACTCCTGCAAATTGTTAACTATTCTTGGACCAAAAGCAAAGTTTGCCATTACCAATTATGATTTACTTGGTGTATCTTTATTGTGTTTTCCTTTACTTATTGCAAGTTAAGTTATATAATAGTGAGTTGTCTTCTATTATGAGTTATGTATTGATGAATGTGATGCTTCTTGTCCGTATTATTTTATCGACACTTCACTCCATAAACCTGAGGTCATGTTTATTGAGCTCAGTTTTCGCTTGGGGACAAGCGAAGTCTAAGCTTGGGGGAGTTGATACGTCCATTTTGCATCACTATTCTATATCATAATTTACTGTTATTCATTGTTATATTTCATATTAAGAGATGATACTTATGTTATTTCATCTATTTTTGCATGCTTGATGACTTTTGGAGGATGGACCGCTGAAGTCCGGATTCTGATGGAAAAGGCACCATTTGGAGGCGAAATTCATGAAGATCAGAAAATCCCGGAAAATATATGGAAAATCATATTTTTCCAGAAGACGAAGGATGCCAGAAGGGGGACTGGAGATGGGCCACAGGGGGGCCACACCACCCTCTGGCACGGGCCCGCCCTGGTCGCGCCACCAGGTGGTGTGGCCACCCTGGCCCACCTCTGGCTCTGCTCTTTGGCGTATACATTCCCCACGAAACCCTAAGGCTCGGGGACCAACCACAGAAAGATTATGCCGCCTCTGTAGGGTGGAAAACTGCAGAGAGAGAAAGAGCTCTCCGGCAGGCAGAAATCTGCCGGGGAAATTCCTTCCCAGAGAGGAGAGATCATCGACATCAACACCACCATCAAGCTAGACTTCATCGGGATCATCATCATCATCATCTCCACCATCACCATCATCACCACTTCATACTATTGTAACAATTGGGTTGAATCTTGCATAGTTCTTAGGGGAACCTTTCCCGGTGTTGATTACTTGTTGTAGTTGATGCTATTGAGTGGAACCATTGAATTATCGTTCATGTTCAGATTGTTACTTGTCATTATTCCATCTCTGATCTTGATCCATATGATGTCTCGTGAGTAGTTCGTCTAGTTCTTGAGGACATGGGAGAAGTCATGTTATTAGTAGTGGAATTGTGTTGAGAAAGATTCAATGGTTTGTTATTTAAGTTGTGGTGTTATTCTTCTAGTGGTGTAATGTGAACATCGACTACATGACACTTCACCTTTATGGGCCTAGGGGAATGCATTGTGTATTTGGCTACTAATCGTAGTGGTGTCATGTGAACGTCGACTACATCACACTTCACCTACAAGGGACGTCATGGTCTTAGAGTTTAAAGATGTGGTTAGGTCTCAACCTTAATTACTTTCTTGTACTTCCGGATGCTTGCAAGGGGTATAATCACAAGTATGTATTAGTCCTAGGAAGGTCAGTACATTAGCACATGTTCACCCACACAACACTAATCAAACTAAAGAAGATTAATCAACTATATGAAACGAAAGCACTTGACGATATTCCCATGTGTCCTCGAGAATGTTTGGTCATCTTAAGTAATACAACCGGCTTGTGCTTTGCTAAAGAAAGGATTGGGCCACTTGCTGCATCTATTATTATTGTCTTTTATTTACTTGCACTTTATTTATCTACATTATCAAAAAACCCTAAAAATCTGTTTGCTAAGTATTTACAGAGAATTCCTTCTCCAAGCCACCCGTCAACACCTTATGCTCCTCGTTGGGTTCTACACTCTTACTTATCGAAAATACTGCGATACACCCCTATACTTGCGGGTCATCAGCTGGCGCCACCATGACAGCTGGCGCGTCGTCTCCAGCCTGGTTCAGCGCTTTGGAGCGCTGGACTACGTCAGCGACAATGCTGGAAGCTTCGACAGGCGTCCTCCTCCGCGCAATGGCCTCCTCATCAAGCTTGGTGCGCACAAGATCTACGTCGGTGTGGACGAGTCCTGCGTTCACCCGTGGCACGTCGTTGAGGGAGGCGAACCACCTCTCAGCGCGGCTAGCAGCCCGCGTATCACTCGCCCCACAAGCTGCATTGAGGTCATGATGACCGCGCCAAACGCAGGAGCAAGCAAGGCCCGACGCCGGATCCGGAAGTCACGCCAAAGCAGGCAAGGTCTAGATTCCCTCCACTAGAGAGGCCAGAAAATGTACTGTAGCAAGAAATAGATAGCTTAGCGACATCAATAGCTCCAGTAGTAGATCCGGCTCAGGCGCAAGCTGAGTTAGAAGAAACTAGACAGAAAATGCTAGCTGGCGCAAAAAAATTAGCTGAGTTTCAGCAGTCACTGAACATCACTTTGAGGGAATATGCAAAAGCAAATCGTATAGATGGAGTAAAAATCTGAGGTAGAAACATGATTATGGAAATTGACAAGGAGTATGAGCCTAGGCCGGGTTACAGTTATTATAGTAACAGGAGGGCTGGAGAGATACAGTACCCCGACAAAGAACCTCAGGACAGCAAACGCAACTGCGTCCGAGTTAGAAGGAAACAGGAAAGAGTAAACCACTTGTTGAGGGTGACGTGCCAGCAAACTGAGGAAATGAACAAGGCAAACCCCGCACAGCCCGGAGCATCAAAATGTAGTTCATTCGGATAGAAATAACCCGGCAAAATCCACTGGAGCTGTATCTTCCCCAGGTCATGGCCCAAGGAGAGAAGAGGTGGTAACCTCAGGTAGAAAGGACAAACAGATGGTCCCCTCTGATCCGGCAAGAGCCGGAAAAGGAAAAGCAGTGCAAGTTGATGAAGATCGCCATAGTACCAGTCGAGGTGAAGCTGTCCGAGGTAACCGTGACCAAGGAAATGTCGGTCAAAGGAACGTTGCCAACGGCATTGCCGTACAATGTGATCCGGCAGGAGAAGGGAAAAATGCACCTCGGCAACACCAGCAACAATATGTACCTCAGCAGGAGAGAAGCGATGGCCAAGCGATGCAGTAGCAGTATGCTCGTCCAGATCAGGAGAGATACAATGATGGTTATTCAGCGATGGTCAATGATGGATACCCTAGACCAAAGCATCATGTGATTGGGTCAAGGCTGGGAAGCAGGAATTTACAGCAGGATGACGCGAGACTAAAGCTGGACCGGATTTATGGGTCGGAGATGATTGACGTGCAGGGCCCTCCAGGTCCGGCATGCTTTGGACCTTGGATTATGAGAGAATCACCAGTGCCAAACTTTCAGCTGGCCATAGGAACAAAGACTTACGATGGTAGCACCAAGCTAGAGGACTAGCTCATTGACTATGCAATAGTAGTTAAAATCGCGACAGGAAATTTGAGGTGGGCAGTGAGATATGTTCCCTAGATGTTGGAAGGACATACAAGAGTTTGGTTGAACAACTTGCCACCAGGGAGTGTAAACTATTGGCTAGATTTTGAGGAGCTATTCGTTAGCAATTTCTCAAGCACCTACAAGAGGCCCAACATTCCACAAACTTTGGCGCTATGCAGGCAAAGACCGAATGAGCATGACTGAGATTTTCTGACTCAGTGGTGCAACGTGTGCAACTCGTGTGAGGGAGTAATTGAATCACAAGCAATTGCGTGGTTTTCCCAAGGCTGCAAATATGGAAATATGTTGTGGCAAAGGTTGCAGCAAGATATGCCAACCACCTTGGCGGAGACGATCCGGAACACGGATTCATATGCTTTGGGAGATCCGACCCAACCCCAGATAATGTCAAGTGAGTCAAATGAGGAGTACTATAATAGCGATGGTTCCGGATCATCTAGGAGAAATGACTTCTGGGGTAAAAGAAGGGATGATTGTCCGGATTACAGGTACAGCTCGTAGTAGGTAGCGGCTGTAGACCGAGATCAGCCTAATGCCAGCGCTAGCCCGCGCCAGAAAACTAGAGGACAACATTGGCAGCAAAAGGGTGAAGGCAATAAGCCTTGGACTCTAGAACAAAAGAAACAATGGCAAGAAAGAAAGGATCACCCGAGGTACACATTCGAGTCTATGTTGGATCAACCTTGCAAATTCCATACGCCAAGTACAAATAGTCTAGTGAACCATAGAACAGGGTAGCTCGGGGAATGCTCAGGCACCTCAGAATGAAGCGCCTCGGCATCAATTGCTCACAAGGGGAATGGACAGTAACTAATGTTGCCACCACCTCCACCGAGGTATGAAAATCAAGAAAGGAGGGATGCGGTGCATCAGGTAAATAATCAGCAATAGAAAGACCAAGGTTACCATGGTAATGAAGGGAGAAACGAGTACAGGGAACATCACCAACGCTACTATGTGTTTACCACGGAAGAAACTGATAGAAAGAGTCTATAGCACCGGCATATGGAGGTGAATGCATCAATGCCTGTAGTGACGAGGTATATGCCTTGGTCGGATCATGAGATTATGTGGAATAACAAGGATCATCCCGACTCATGCCGAGTCCTGGATCGTATGCCCTAGTGCTGGATCCGACGTTCATTGGTCCAAATATCAACGTGAGGTTTTCCAAGGTACTGATAGACAATGGTAGCAGCATTAACATCATGTACAAGGATACCATGCATAATTTAGGGATCTCGGGGAACATGCTCCAAGCTACAAGAACCACTTTCCACGGAATTGTGCCAGGTATCTCCTGTGAGCCCATTGGTAAGGTCTGGGTTGATGTGTTGTTTGGCACAAGGGAAAACTGCCGAACTGAAAATTTGGAATCTGAAGTGGTGAATTTGTAAAGCACTTATCACGCATTACTCGGTAGACCCGCTCTAAGCAAGTTCATGGCAAGTACTCACATTAGTTACCTGAAAATGAAACTGCCCGGATGATACATTGCAAATGTATCTAAAAATTTTGATGTTCCATGCTTGGTTTTATCTACTTTCTTATGTTTTGTCCACACTTTGGAGTACTTTTCATATGATTTCTTGGACTAACCTATTAACAAGAGTCATAGTGCCAGCTGCATGTTTTCTGCTGTTTTTGGTTCCAGGAAAGTCAGAAAAAATGAATATTCTCAGAATTGGACGGGACAAAAGCCAAAGTCATTATTTTACCAAGGGACACCTGGAGCCAGAATACGAGACGGAGAGGGGCTGGGGCCCAGCACCTGGCCGTGCGGCTAGGCCTGGCCCGCGCTAGGGGGTGGTCTGGCTGCCCCAGGCACCCCCTCGGCCTCTCCTTCCTCCTATATATTGCCCCTGATGCGGAAACCCTAAGGACCCGATCAAAAATCCACGAAATATTCTGTAGCAGCCGTCATCTCCATCCCTAGATCGGGAGGGATCTGAAGCTCTTCCCGACACCCTGCCGGAGAGGGGAATTCACCCTGGAGGCCTTCTTCATCATCATGCAAGCCTCCGGTGTGATGCGTGAGTAGTTCATCTCTGGACTATGGGTCCATGTAGTAGCTAGATGGCTGGTTCTCCTCCTTTGTGCTTTCATGTTTAGATCTTGTGAGCTCCGTTCATGATCAAGATCATCTATTTGTAATTGTGTTTGCGGGGATCCGATGGATATTGAGATGCTATTTCAGATTGATTATTGATTCTATCATGTCTTTGTTATTTGTGATCTTGCATGCTTTCTGTTGTTAGTAGCTATCTTGGCCAAGTAGATGCTAGCAACTCCAAGAGTTATTATTTATGCTCAATAGTGGGTTCATGCCTCTGGTAATCTGGGGAAGTGACAGAAATCTCTAAGGTACTAGATGTGTTGTTGCTACTAGGGATAAAACAACAATCCTTTGTTCATAGAACAATCGTATTGTTTACTTTACACGCAATTCGTAATGCAATTATCTGTTGCTTGCAACTTAATACTGGAGGGGGTTCGGATGATAACCTGAAGGTGGATTATTAGTCATAGATGCAGTTGGATGGCGGTCTATGTATAATGTTGTAATGCCCAATCAAGTCTCAAAGGAGTCAAGATGATTAGTATATGCTTGTATGCTTTCTCGACGTTTGTCAATTGCCCCGCTGTAATTTGTTCACCCAGCATGTTATCTATCTTAAGGAGAGCCACCTCTAGTGAACTATGGACCCCGGTCCTTTCTTTTACAATCAATCTACAAACTGTTTACTGCTTTGTGTTTACTTTCTGCAAACTATTACTTCCTTCCATTCGATACGTTTAATCCTTTGTTTTCAGCAAAACCAGTGAGATTGACAACCTCATCACAAGTTGGGGACAGAGTTCTGTGGTTGTGTTGTGCAGGTCTCCACGTTGCTACTAGCACCGGTAGTGCGCCCTACCAAGGCTCAGCTAGCAACACCTTTGGGGTGTTTCCTTGCTCCTACTGGATTGATAACTTTGGTTTCGTACTGAGGAAAAACTTGCTGTTGTGCTCATCATACCATCCTCTTGGGGTTCCCCAACGAGCTCAATATATTTTGGGCCATCAAGCATATTTTCTGGCGCCGTTGCCGGGGAGTCAAGGACATCTTCACAAGGGGAGTCCCTCATAATCAATCTCTTTACTTTGTTATTTTTGTTTTGCTTAGTTTACTTTTGTTTTGTTTGCTTGTTTCTTTATCAAAAACACACAAAAATTAGTTTTACAAGTTTGCTTTCTTTATCAAAAACACAAAAAATGACTACTCTGGAAAATACTAAGTTGTGTGACTTCACTAGCACCAGCAACAATGATTTCATGAGCACACCTATTGCTCCACATGTTCCTGAAGCTACTTTCTTTGAGATTAAACCTTCTTTACTCAATCTTGTTATGAGAGAACAATTTTCAGGTATTGGTAATGAAGATGTTGCTGCCCATCTAAATAACTTTGTTGAACTTTGTGAGATGCAAAAGCATAAGGATATAGATGGAGATACCATTAAGCTTAAATTGTTTCCTTTCTCTTTGAGAGGAAAAGCTAAAGAGTGGTTGAATTCCTTAACTAGGAATAGTATTGATTCTTGGACTAAGTGCAAAGATGCTTTTATTGGAAAATACTATCCTCATGCTAAGATTATATCTATGAGAAGTGACATAATGAAGTTTAAACAATCTAATAATGAACATGTTGCTCAAGCTTGGGAAAGAATAAAATCTTTGGTAAAGAATTGTCCCACTCATGGACTGACTGCTTGGATGATCATCCAAACTTTTTATGCAGGATTGAACTACTCCTCAAGGAACCTATTAGATTCTGCTGCTGGAAGTACCTTTATGACCATTACTTTGGGTGCTACAACAATGCTTCTGGATAATATGATGGTTAACTACTCTGAATGGCATACTGAGAGAGCTCCACAAGGTAAGAAGGTAAATTCTGTTGAGGAAACCTCCTCCTTGAGTGATAATATTGATGTTATTATGTCTATGCTTATTAGTGGGAAAGCCCATATTGATCCAAATAATGTTCATTTAGCCTCTTTGGTTGCTCAAGAAGAGCAAGTTGATGTGAACTTTATAAGAAATAATAATTTTGGCAATAATGTTTATGGTAATAACAATTATAGGCCCTATCCTCCTAATAATACTTATGGTTATAATGGCAAACCTAGATTACCTAGTGAAGGAAGAATTCTAGAAGTTGAAAGAGCCACTAAAAACTTCATGCAAATGCAATATGAGAAACACAAGTTATTTACTAAAACTATGGAGGAACAATCTACCATTTTGAAGAACATTAGCCATCAACTTGAGAGTTTAAATAGGGAAATTCCTAGTTTACAATTGAAACTTTCTAATGCTGAAAGAAATATATCATCTTTGTCTAAAGAACAATCTTCTTTGATTAATAAAATGGCTGCTAAACCAGAAACTAATGAGAATCCCTTTGCAGCTACTAATGCCATACGAGTAAGAATTGATGAAAATGTTAGACTATTAGCTAAATTACATGCTAAGTGGGAAAGGGAAGATGAAATTGCTAGAAACATTAGTGTTTCTACTATCACTACCACTAGTGTTGAGGCTAGTAATAGCTCTACTACTTTAGATGATAAATTTGATTTTGATCTTGATGATTGCAATATCTCTAAAGTTATTAAGTTCCTACAAAACCTTGCTAAAAGTCCTAAAGCTAGTGCTATGAATATGGCCTTTACAAAACACATTACTGATGCTCTCATAAAGATTAAATAAGAAAAGATGAAACATAAAGCTTCTATTCCTATAAAACAAGAAGATGGTTGGGAACCCAGCATTAATATGAAAGTGAATGATTTTTATTTCAAAGCTTTATGTGATCTTGATAGTAGTGTTTCTATTATACCTAGAAGGATTTATGATATGCTTGATTTGCCTCCACTTGAAGATTGTTATTTAAATGTCCCACTTGATGATAATGCTAAAAAGAAACTCATGGGGAGTATTAATGCTGTTCTTATTATGGTTAACAATGCCTATGTCCCTGTTGATTTCTATGTTTTGGATGTTGAATGCAATGCTTCTTTTCCTATTACTTTGGGAAGACCTTTTCTTAGAACTGTTGGTGCCATTATTGATATGAAAGAAGGCACCATTAAATATCAACTCCCACTCAAGAAAGGTATAGAACACTTCCCTAAGAAGAGAGAGAATATTTCTTTTGCCTCTCCTATGAAAACAAAATTTGCTCTTAATGCTTCTTCATTTGAGAACACTTGATCCTTTTTTTTGCTTCTTATGCCTAACTTAAAGGCGTTAAAGAAAAGTACTTATTGGGAGATAACCCAAAAGTTTTAGATGAGTCTTGGAAGTTATTACTTCAGTAATAACCTCTCCTTATCCTTTTTATTTGATTTTTGTGCCAAGAGTAACCTCTAATGAGAGAGAAGTAATGATTGGGAAAGTTGCTGTCCTGAAACAGATTTCTGTGTTTCACCGTAAAAAATCGTGTAAAATCTCTGTACGTACTTTTGAGGTGTCAATTTTTGTGCTTCTGCCCCAGGTTGTTATATAACTTTCATTAGATCAACACTTTTTGATTTGAGCAACAGAAGGTCTTTGAAAAAATTCGTCTTTACCTGCTGGTCTGTTTTGACAAATTTCTGCCATTTTCTGCATTTGCTTCTTGTTGGTTCCTTTTTGAGCTCTTTTGGGGAATTGAGCTTTTTGAGGGAAGTGCTACAGTAGCTTGTGTTTTAATGGAAGTTTATTGGTGTTAGAACTAAACCTAAAGACCTATTATCTTGAGTGCATTAATGTTGCTAATAAAGATTGTGTGAAGTTTTGTATGAAGGAAAAGATTCAGGTGTATGAAAGGAATGAGTAACGAGATGAAGGATGGACTAAAGCTCAAGTTTGGGGATACCACGCGTGTCACCCCAAGAAATATCCAAGAAGTATAACCGTCAAAGCTTGGGGATGCCCAAGGCATCCCCTTTTTCATCAATAAAAATCCCGGGTTTCTTCCAAACGCTTCATTTTTATTGTTTTATGCATAGTTGTGTTGTTCTTGGAGCGTCTTCTTTTTTGTTTTCGTTTTGGTTTTTTGTTTGCTTGGTTTGCTTAGTTTGATGAATAAATTGGTTGGACCCCCTCTTTCATACATTGGTTTTCAAATAGTTTGGTTTGGTTTGGAAAAGAGTAGGAAAGTTCATACTTAAGTGGTAAAGAGAACTTGTTTTTGACTGTGGCCTATGCTTTGTCATGACATGCTTGATATTGGTTTGGCTTTATGCTTAGTATTCTTTGCTGTAGCATGACTTGTTATAAACAATTGAGATTTCTTAATCTGCCTTGGATGAATCATGCATTGTTTTAGCATATTAAAGCATAGTATTGTGGTATTCTCCTTTGATGCTTTATTTGGATTGACTTGGCACATGCTCACACCATGTTATGACTAACTCAAGTCACCATAGCCTTTAAGATCCTTTAGTTTTCAACTTTTAGTATCACTTTATGCTTTGATCAATTATGTTTTGTCGCTCTTTATGAGACTTGAATCCCTAATTACTTCTATGACGGCCCTTCTTCCACTTATATATTGAGTCTCCACCTTCTATCTTTATGCACCTACTTTGAGAGCATAGTGGCCATTCTTAGTTCTATGTGCATTGTCCCAAGACTTGTTGATTGATGCATACCTTGATATTGCTTATTTTAAACTATTTGTATCTAGTCACTCTTGTAAACTTTGAAGGTGTCCTATGCATTTATGTTTGCTACTCTATGAGGGACAAGCTAAATGCTACTATGCTATGTTTTCTTTATGTGAAACAAACAAACGTCTTGCAAAGCATTGGTATTCATGAATCTTTTGTTTATGCATTTTCATGTTGCATCATAGTTTCTTTGTCTTATTGCTAGAACTTTGTCTTTCATGTTATGATTGAAGTACTATGATCCCAGCTTTGAATGTTTTACAAAATACTTTGATCAAGTTTATTATTCTTTCTTTTTATCACTTACCTACTCGAGGACGAGCAGGAGTTAAGCTTGGGGATGTTGATACATTGCAAATGTATCTATATTTTCTATGTTCCATGCTTGGTTTTATCTACTTTATTATGTTTTGTCCACACTTTGGAGTACTTTTCATATGATTTCTTGGACTAACCTATTAACAAGAGCCATAGTGCCAGCTGCCTATTTTTTGCTGTTTTTGGTTCCAGGAAAGTTAGAAAATGAATATTCTCGGAATTGGATGGCACAAAAGCCAAAGTCAGTTTTTCACCAAGGGGGACACGGAGTCATAATACGAGACGGAGAGGGGCCAGGGGGCGGCCACACCACCTCGCTGCGCGGCCAGGCCTAGCCCGCGCCAGGGGGTGGTCTGGCCACCCCAGACACCCCCTCGGCCTCTCCTTCCGCCTATATATTGCCTCTGATACGGAAACCCTAAGGACCCGATCAAAAATCCATGAAAGAGTCTGTAGCCGCCGTCATCTCCATCCCTAGATCGGCAGGGATATGAAGCTCTTCCTGGCACCCTGCCAGTTAGGGGAATTCACCCTGGAGGCCTTCTTCATCATCATGCAAGCCTCCAGTGTGATGCGTGAGTAGTTCATCTCTGGACTACGGGTCCATGTAGTAGCTAGATGGCTGGTTCTCCTCCTTTTGCTTTCATGTTTAGATCTTGTGAGCTCCGTTCATGATCAAGATCATCTATTTGTAATTGTGTTTGCGGGGATCCGATGGATATTGAGATGCTATTTCAGATTGATTATTGATTCTATCATGTCTTTGTTATTTGTGATCTTGCATGTTTTCCGTTGTTAGTAGCTATCTTGGCTAAGTAGATGCTAGCAACTCCAAGAGTTAGTATTTATGCTCGATAGTGGGTTCATGCCTCTGGTAATCTAGGGAAGTGACAGAAATCTCTGAGGTGCTAGATGTGTTGTTGCTACTAGGGAGAAAACAATAATCCTTTGTTCATAGAACAATCGTATTATTTAATTTACACGCAATTCATAATGCAATTATCCGTTGTTCGCAACTTAATACTAGAGGGGGTTCGGATGATAACCTGAAGGTGGATTATTAGTCATAGATGCAGTTGGATGGCGGTCTATGTATAATGTTGTAATGCCCAATCAAGTCTCAAAGGAGTCAAGATGATTAGTATATGCTTGTATGCTTTCTCGATGTTTGTCAATTGCCCCGCTGTAATTTGTTCACCTAGCATGTTATCTATCTTAAGGAGAGCCACCTCTAGTGAACTATGGACCCTGGTCCTTTCTTTTACAATCAATCTACAAACTGTTTACTGCTTTGTGTTTACTTTCTGCAAACTATTACTTCCTTCCATTCGATACGTTTAATCCTTTGTTTTCAGCAAAACCGGTGAGATTGACAACCTCAAAGCAAGTTGGGAACAGAGTTCTATGGTTGTGTTGTGCAGGTCTCCACGTTGCTACTAGCACCAGTAGTGCGCCCTGCCAAGGCTCAGCTAGCAACACCTTTGGGGTGTTTCCTTGCTCCTACTGGATTGATAACCTTGGTTTCGTACTGAGGGAAAACTTGCTACTATGCTCATCATACCTTCCCCTTGGTGTTCCCCAACGAGCTCGATATATTTTGGGCCATCACCAGACCAAGGGGAGTGATTACCATATCAGGGGACTTTAGGCGTTCGATCGAGTGCACTTCCGTCGGATCTAACCTAGCCGAGTCTCTCGTGATAGCTCAAGAGAAAAGGAGAATTCAGGAGGTGGCGGCATTGGATCAGTCCATGCGGTAGCATATGCCGGCTCTGACCAACCCGCATGGAAGTGTGTCATTTCAAGTGACAAAGGATACTAAGAAAGTGCCAATCGATGACCAGTTACCAGAGCGCACCGTAACCATTGGTGTCGGGTTAAGCGACAAATAGGAAAGCGAGCTCGTCAACTTCCTCCGTGAGAATCGGAATATCTTTGCTTGGTCCATATAGGATCTACAGGGTGTGTAGAGGGAGTTGGTCGAGCACTCTTTAAATGTGAGACCCGGGGCTAAGCCAGTGAAGCAACCTCTCTACCACTTCGCCGAAGACAGGAGAAAAGTCATTGGGGATAAGATAGGTAGGCTCCTTGCAGCCGGATTTATCATGGAAATGCTTTACCCAGATTGGCTCTATAATCCGGTGCTCGTGGAAAAGAAAAAGGATGATCCGAACATGGTTGTGGTGTGGCATATGTGCATTGATTACACGAACCTGAACAAGGCGTGTCCAAAAGATCCATTCACACTGCCTAGGATAGACCAAGTCATAGACTCAACTGGCGGATGTGAATTGTTGTCATTCATAGATGCATATTCTGGTTTTCACCAAATACCTCTGAATCCGGATGATCAAATAAAGATTGCATTTATCACCCCTTATGGGGCTTATTGCTATCGCACAATGTCGTTTGGATAATGTAATGCGGGAGCAACATATCAGTGATGCATGCAAAAATGTCTACATGACCAAATAGGTCGAAATGTGCAAGTCTACGTGGATGATGTTGTGATAAAAACTAAGGAAAGCAATACTCTCCTTGCTGATATCCGGCAGACGTTCACGAACCTCAGACGGTTCCGGATGAAGCTTAACCCGAAAAAATGTACCTTTGGTGTGCCGGCTGGAAAATTACTCGGTTTTCTCATGTCCAGCCGAGGTATTGAAGCTAACCCGACAAAAATCCGGGCTATAGAGATAATGGAACTGCCAAAGTCCCTTAACGATCTACAGAAGTTCACTGGTTGCCTGGCATCGTTAAGCTCGTTTGTAAGTCGGCTGGGAGAAAAGGCATTACCCCTCTACCAGTTAATGAGAAAGGCAGACAAATTTATGTGGACACCGCAAGCGGATAGTGAGTTTTGGGAGTTAAAAAGATGTTGTCTTCTACACCAATATTAGTCGCCCCACTACCTAAAGAGCCAATCCTGCTCTGTATAGCCGCAACCAATCGAGTGTAAGTGCAGTGGTAGTGGTGGTTGATACATTGCAAATGTATCTATAATTTTTGATGTTCCATGCTTGGTTTTATCCACTTTCTTGTGTTTTGTTCCAACTTTGGAGTACTTTTCATATGATTTCTTGGACTAACCTATTAACAAGAGCCACAGTGCTAGCTGCCTGTTTTCTGCTGTTTTTGGTTCCAGGAAAGTCAGAAAATGAATATTCTCGGAATTGGAGGGGACAAAAGCCAAAGTGCCTATTTTTCCAGAAGTGATCAAGTGCCAGATTACGAGACGGAGAGGGGCCAGGGGCCGGCCACACCACCTGGCCGCGCGGCCAGGTCTGGCCTGCGCCAGGGGGTGGTGTGGTGGCTCTCGGCACCCCATCGGCCTCTCCTTCCGCCTATAAGTTGCCCTCGGGACAAAATCCCTAGGGACCCGATCAAAAATCCACGAAAGAGTCTGTAGCCGCCGTCATCTCCATCCCTAGATCAGGAGGGATCTGAAGCTCTTCCCGGCACCCTGCCGGAGAGGGGAATTCACCCTGGAGGCCTTCTTCATCACCATGCAAGCCTCTGGTGTGATGCGTGAGTAGTTCATCCTTGGACTACGGATCCATGTAGTAGCTAGTTGGATGGTGGTCTATGTATTATGTTGTAATGCCCAATCAAGTCTCAGAGGAGTCAAGATGATTAGTATATGCATGTATTGCTTTCTCGGTGTTTGTCAATTGCCCCGCTGTAATTTGTTCACCCAGCATGTTATCTATCTAAGGAGAGCCACCTCTAGTGAACTATGGATCCCGGTCCTTTGTCTTTACATACAATCTATAAAATGTTTCTGCTTTGTGTTTACTTTCTGCAAACTTTTACTTCTTTCCATTCGATACATTTAATCCTTTGTTTTCCGCAAAACACGGTGAGATTGATAACCTCATCGCAAGTTGGGGACAAAGTTATGTGGTTGTGTTGTGCAGGTCTCCACATTGCTACTAGCACCGGTAGTGCGCCCTGCCAAAGCTCAGCTAGTAACACCTTTGGGGTGTTTCCTTGCTCCTACTGGTTCGATTAAACCTTGGTTTCATAACTGAGAGAAAACTTACTGCTGTGCTCATCATACCTTCCTCTTGGGGTTCCCAACGAGCTCTACGTTGATCGTCGAGTGCATCAGTGGTACGTGAAGAGGAAGGAAAGTCGGTGCAAAGACCGGTATATTACTTGAGCGAGCTATTATCAGCCTCAAAACAGAATTACCCACACTACCAAAAGAGGGCATATGGTGTGTATATGGCAGCCAAGAAACTCAAACATTACTTTGAGGAACACCCCATCAAGGTGATATTTGAAGCACCATTATCAGAGATTATGAGCAACAAAGATGCTAGCGGCCGAATAGAAAAGTGGGCAATTGAGCTGGCCCCATATGCGCCGTAGTTCGATAGAAGAGATGTGATCAAATCACAAGTTGTGGCGGATTTCTTTGTGTATTGGGCCGAGATGCAGTATGAGCCACCTTTGCCGGACTCTAATTACTGGCGGATGCACTTTGATGGGTCAAAGCTGAAAGAAGGATTGGGCGCCGGGGTAGTGCTTACCTCACCCAAGAAAGATCAGTTAAAATATGTCCTCCAAATTCACTTCAGCGCGTCAAACAATGTGGCTGAGTATGAAGCACTTGTGCATGCGCTCAAGGTAGCAAAGGAAGTAGGCATACGTCGGATACAATGTTTTGGAGACTCGGATTTGGTGGTGTAGCAAGTATCTGGCAATTGGGATGCCCTGGATGCCAACATGTCCCTTTACAGATTCCATGTTCAAAAGATAAGTGGGTTCTCTAAGGGATGTGAATTCCATCACGTACCCCAGATTGAGAATGAGGCAGTCGACGTATTGTCCAAGTTGGGGTCATCCCGGCAACCAATCCCACCAAATGTTGATTTGGAGCACCTAAGAAAACCATCTATTACACCATCACCAGAATCTGAGTCAATCTATATCCTGGCCCTTTCCAGATCAGAAGCTACTCCTATGGAATTAGACTAAGGAAGCACCTCAGCAAACCCGGGGACTACTTCAGCAAACCCGGGGACTACCTCGCAGAACCCGGGGACTGTTCAGCCAAACCCAACAGGAGTTATGTTGGTGGATGCGATGGAAATTGATGAAGAACTTTTCCCTGTCCAACCTATCCCTACATGGGCCAAGCCAATATTTGATCTACTAAAATAAGGAACTTTGCCGGATGACGAGGTACTCTCGAGGAAAATCCAGAGAAGAGCAAAGGCATATACTATTATCAACGTCGAGCTATACAAAAGAAGTGTAACCATTGTGCTGCAGTGATGTGTAGACCCGAAAGAAGGGCTTGACATACTCCGAGATATTCATTAAGCAGAATGTGGTCATCATGCATCTTCGAGAGCATTAGTGGCAAAAGATTTCCGGCATGGATTTTATTGGCCAAATGCCCTAGAATAAGAAGAGGATATAGTGAGGAAATGCAATGGCTGTCAAAGATACGCCACAAAAACCCACATGCCAATGTCGGAACTCAAAACCATACCCATTGCCTGACCATTTGTTGTGTGGTGCCTAAACATGGTAGGACCATTTAAGCCGGCTAAGGGAGGTATGACCCATATCTTAGTTATGGTGGACAAGTTCACCAAATGGATTGAGGTAAATCCAATCAGGAAATGTGATGGGGCAACACCGGTAACGTTCCTCGAAGATATAATCTTGAGATACGGCTATCCCCATAGTATCAAAACTGATAATGGCACGAATTTTGCTGAAGGAGCATTTGTGAGGTTCTACCGTGAGAAGAACATCTGGCTAGACATTGCCTCGGTAGCCCACCCCGCATCGAATGGGCAAGTGGAAAGATCCAACGGACTAGTTTTGTCCGGGATAAAACCCCGGCTCATTGAGCCGCTGCAAAGATCAGCGGGGTGCTGGATTGAAGAACTACCAGCGGTACTGTGGAGTTTAAGAACAACTCTGAATCGATCAACAGGCTATATGCCATTCTCTTTGGTATATGGGGCAAAAGTTGTATTACCAGCCGACATAGAGCATGATTCACAAAGGGTCACTGATACGTCCAAAACGTATCTACTTTCCCGAACACTTTTGTTATTGTTTCTCCTCTAAACTTGTGTGATTTGGATGCAACTAATGCAGACTGACGTTGTTTTCAGTAGAATTGCCTTGGTGTCTACTTTTTGTGCAGAAAATCAACTATCAGGAAAAATCCTGGAAAATATGCCAAAAATCCTATTTCACCCGAAGACTCTAGGAGCCAGAATACGAGACGGAGAAGAGCTAGGGGGTGGCCACACCACCTGGTGGCGCGGGTCAGGCCAGGCCGTGCCAGGGGGTGGTGTGGGACCCCTAGGCACCCCCTCGGTCTCCCTCTTCGCCTATAAGAAGCCTTCTGATCTAAAAACTCCGCGGGGGTCGACATTTTTCTATAAGGAGTTCCGCTCCACCGCCACCACCAGATTCCACAAAACCGCACCAGAAACTCCATTCTGGCACCCTGCCGGGATGGGGATTTGGAGGAGATCATCACCATCATCATCACCATCGCTTCTCCATCGACCATCCATGTTTCCCCCATCTATGAGTGAGTAATCCCCCACTGTAGGCTATGGGGATGGTAGGGATTGTATGAGATCGTTCATGTAATGGCATCAGATTGTTAGGGCATGGTGCCTAGTATCTTCTATTAGTGCTTTATGACTTTGTTGCGACTTGTTGTGCTTAATGCTTGTCATTAGGGCCCGAGTGCCATGATTTCAGATCTGAACATGTTATTGATTCATTATGATAGTATTGTTTTTGGTCTTATCTACAAGTTGTATACACACGTTGTTGTCCGGAACCAATGGCCCCGAAGTGACAGAAATTGGGATAACCGGAGGGAATGGCTTTGATGTGAGGATCACATGTGTTCACGGAGTGTTAATGCTTTGCTCCGGTGCTCTATTAAAAGGAGCACCTTAATTGCCAGTAGTTCCCTTGAGGCCCCGCTGCAAACGGGCTAGCATGACAAAAGATGGTGTGCAAGTTCTCATTGCGAGCACGTATGACTATATATGGAACACATGCCTAGGATTATCTAGTACTTGGATGCTTTATCTTATTTATCTGCAATTTCCCTATGTTCTGATTGCTATGTGAATTGTTTTGTCCATGCAACGCCCGTCCATCCATCCCTATGTCTACCGCACTCGAATCCTACTGTTTACTGCTATTGTTACCGTTGTCTTTACTTTACCACTGCTGTTACTTTACTATTCCTACTACAAAACTGTTGCTACTGATAAACTGTTGTGAGCAAGATTGTTTCCAGGTGCAGCTGAATTGACAACTCAGTTGTTAAGGCTGATAAATATTCTTTGGCTCCCCTTGTGTCGAATCAATAAATTGGGTTTCACTTCCCTCGAAAATACTGTGATACACCCCCTATACTTGTGGGTCATCAAGACTATTTTCTGGCGCCATTGCCGGGGAGCATAGCTTTATTTATCAAGTTCACTTGGATTCTCTATTGTTCGCTGCTATCCATCCATCATGGCTAAGTCTCGTGATGGAAAGGTTCCTATTTTACCATCCACTACAAGAAGAGGTACGGTTCTGAACGACTCTATTGCTCTTTATTCACCATCTGTTATGAGTAAGGTCGTTACACCACCACATACATATGCTACACACACTGCTACTACTGCTGAATCTGAAACTTCTGATGCTTACGATGCTGCTTCTATTGTGCTTGATAAGAGTGGTTCATTAGGTCCTTTCCTAGATGCTACAATTGCTAGAACTACAGAAACTCCTAATGAAGACACTACCACACTTGTTAGTTCACCTGAGTCTAGTGAAAGTTATGATATTGAAGATGGTTATGTTGAGATGACCGATGAATTTATTAAAGAATGTAAAAACACCCATGATAGGAGCGCTGCTAAAAGTCTCCTTGAGAGGCGTACTATTAGACCCAAATTGTCTCCTATTGCTAAGTTTGCTGCTTCTCCCATAAACATTATAGATAAAGATTATGATTTCTCTCTCGATCTATCTTACATAGCTATTGTTGAGAAAGAAACTTTTTGTGGGACTAAGAATGAAAATGTGGTAGCACATATGACTGAACTTTCTACCATGAGTGGGTTGTTTTCTGATGATTAAGATGCGTACTTACTTTGTTGCTAAGATTTTCCCTTTTTCACTGAAAGGAGAAGCTAAAACTTGGTTTAGTAATTTACCTCCTGGATCTATTGATAGCCCTGAGTGCTTGATTAGTACTTTCCTGCAGAAATATTTTCCTCCTAGTGCTAGACATGCTATTTTGCAAGAACTTTTTGATTTTAAACAGGGAGAAAAAGAGGTATTGCCCGAATCTTGGGCAAGGTTTTATGCTTTGATTCATGCACATGATGGAAGTCCATTACCTAAGAATGAGCTTCTTGATATATTTTATAATGGACTAATCGAGGAATCTAGGACATACCTAGATAGTTGTGCTGATTGTGTTTTCAGAAATAGGACTCCTAAGGAAGCTGAGGAATTAATGGCTAAAATAAGCAAGAACTATGAAGATTGGACTCCTCCTAAACAAGCTATACCTGAAGTAATTGTACCTGAACCGTCTATTCCCGTGCCTATTCCAACATCAAAGAAGAGGGGAGTTATTAAATTAAATGATGAACTGATGAAGGAAGCTAAGAAATGTCTTAAGGAGAAGGGAATTAAAGCTGCAGATGTCAAGAATTTACCTCCTATAGAAGAATTATGTAAGCCTATTCCCTACTCATCCACTATTGAGGTACACTCTCTCCAACACTTTGATGAAGGTGATATCCCTTACTCTAAACCTCCTGATCAATGCTTAGAAGAATTTGATATCTTTATTATTAAGCAAGGTAACTTTAATAAAAGGGTGCAAAATCATCTAATGGAAAACACTGGAGCTATTGTTGAGTTGAAATATATTGTGGAAAGAACCTCTAATGAGGTTTAAATGATTGTTAAACACTTTCAAATGGCTCAAACTCAAATAGATCAACTCGTTAAAGTGCAAAACGACTTGCTAGTTAATGCTGCTAAAGAAAAACATGCTTATGAAATTAGAACTAGAAGTGGTGATGCTACCCAGGATCCTCTATATCCTGAGGGGCATCCCAAAAGAATTGAGCAAGATTCTCAACAAGCTGAAAATAGTGGTTCTACTCGTAAGAAAAGGAAAAAGAAACATAAAACTATTGTAGAACCCTCTGAACCTGCTATAGATCCTAATAGTATATCTATCTCTGATGCTGAAACTGAAAGTGGTAATGAAGAAGATGTTGTTTCTAATGAAGAAAAAGTTGAAGAAGAACCTGAAAACCACACTAAGAATACTAAATACACCAAAGAATATTTTATTGCTAAGAAACATGGTAGTGAAAGAGAACCTTGGGTCTAAAAACATATGCCTTTCCCTCATAAGAAACACAAGTCAAAGGAAGATGAACACTATAATAAGTTTTGTGAGTGGATGAAGCCTTTATTCTTGCAAATTCCTTTGACTGATGCTATTAAATTGCCTCCTTACTCAAGTATATGAAGGACATTGTCTGGAATAAAAGGAAGATCCCTAATGAAGAAATTTCTACTTTGCTTGCTAATTATTCCTTCAATGGTAAGGTTCCTAAGAAACTTGGAGACCCAGGGATTCCAACTATCCCTTGCTCTATTAAGAACAGTTATGTTAGAACTGCTTTGTGTGATTTGGGAGCTGGAGTTAGTGTTATGCCTTTCTCTCTCTATAAGAGGCTTCAGCTTGAAAAATTGATACCAACTGATATATCTTTGCAAATGGCTGATAAATCTACCACTATCCCTGTGGGTATATGTGAGGATGTACCTGTTCAGGTGGCTCACAATTGCTTGATATTAACTGATTTTGTTGTGCTTGAGATGCCTGAAGATGATAATATGTCTATTATTCTTGGGAGACCTTTTCTTAATACTGCAGGAGCTGTTATTAATTGTAATCAAGGAAAGGTGACCTTCAATGTTAATGACAAGGAACATACTGTCTATTTCCCCAAGAAGATTGAAAGGACTTATGGTTTGAATTCAATTGAACATGTTGAAGGCATTCAAGTTGGAGAAATATATTATCCCATACCAAGAGAAAAATTTGAAACTATTATGATTGGGACCATTGCTATCAAGGTTAAGGTAACATAATCATTAGTGGAGTACAAAGTTTTGTCTCATATGCAATTGTTTTGGTAGCAAGACTTGATCAACCTTGTTAACAAAAGGATTCCATTGAACAAAACAATGTTTTCATTATGATTATCTCCGTTTATTTCTATCCTTTGCATTTTAGTTTTTGCTTTCATTTAGTTTTCTTTTTGTTGTTAGTTGCTTGCATGCTAGACTTCTGTAGTTCTAGCCTTGTTTTGTCCTTGCATCATGTTTCCAAAATAAAAAAATCTGTCTGTCAGAAAAATCATTCTTCTATTTCTCAAAAATGCCTAAAAATAAAGTGTCTCGAAAAATTCCAGAAAATTCATATTAAATTTTTACGTGAAAAAAGGGGCAGAGGAGTACCTGGGAGGTACCAGGGGGGCCCACTAGGCAGGCACACCACATGGTGGCGCGGCCAGCCTTGGGTGGTGCCATGCCCTGGTGTGGGCCACCCCTGGCCCCCCACTAACTCTCTCACTTGCCACTTTATTCTCTCTCCCGAGTAAGCTCCAGTTCATTGCTCAAAATCGCGTTCTTGCTATGCTTTCTCTCGATTTTTTCGATCTCCTTGCTCAGCCCATCTTTCTTGCTGAAAATTGGAGCATTTGTTCCCTGGTATGTGACTCCTCCCCTTGTCCAAGTAGATTTGTGTTTAGTAGATTGTACATTGAGTATTTTGCTGCTGTAGGTGACAAGTTATGAGAGCTTGTAAGCTTGTTTGATGCTTAGAGATATAGTTTTGATGCATGTTTAGGCCTCTTACAAGTCCCTATGAGTAGAATCCTTGATTATATTCACTTTGCAATCACTTGTTTAATAGGTGTTTAAATTTCAGAATACCAAGCATGAACAACCATACTTTTGGAGAGATATTTGAGAGTGATGCACCTAGGAGGTCGAGGCCCTCAAGATCGGCCTCTTAGTTTAGGCCATCATACAACGAAGATCTCATTGCAACTCGTATTGGTAGTGAAAGGGATGATGGGGATGCTCACCCATCCTCTTTTCCTTGTTTTACTTTCTTACAAGATGCAGGTATTCTTGATGATTTCTTGCTACTGATTGAGAGGGTTGGTTTGACCTCATATATGCAAGATGAGAGTGAGCAATACGCTATGCTCACCAAAACTTTTGTTGAGAGCTTTACGTTTACTAACACATCCTATCAGTCGACTGTCTCTTTCAAAATTTATAATCTGCCCTTCACCATGCCTTTGGAGAGATTTTTGCAGTATTGTAGGTGTACGCATGACAGGGACTGTGAAGAAAATTCAAGGGCAACCCGCTGATTTGTTGGAGCTTTACCGAGGGGTAACCAATGATGATGACCGCGTGGCGCAGTGCGGAAAGATAAGAAATATCCAACTCCCTGCTCTTAGATACTTTGCATATTATCTTGCTACTATCGTACTTGGTAGGGAGAACACAAGTAATATCTCCAACTATCATTTAGCATTCCTTGCTGCTGCGCTTAACAATGATACTCGGTACAATCTTGGCTCGCTTATTGCTCGCCGCCTAGCTGCTAGGGGGACTATCTATGGGGGCATCATTGCCTCGCGTATAGTCAGTGCATTAAGTCTTTTAGTGGATCCCAATGATGCTATACTGGCACCACAGAGGCTTGACCTTGTTGCTATGAAAACTCATCACTCTATCACTGCTACTTCTGATTTGAACAGTCTAGTATATAGGATGCTTTTCACTGACGGGGATGAAAGGGAGATCCTTTTGCCACAGCCTTTTTTGTTTAGTGTTCACAGGAGACCGTGGTCGCGCTCCAAGGAGGAGGTGGACGAGCAGCTTCGCTTGCTGGGTTTCCACGAGCCGCACCAGGAGGATGTGCCCTCCTATGATTACTCCGCGCATTACGGAGGGACGTACTCGATCTTGCACCAGGACGAGGGGACCTCTTCGTCGTACCCGGTGACACTTCATCCTGGCCAGCTTGGGATTGATACCCACTTAGGCCAAAAGCCTAAGCTTGGGGGAGGTATGCAGGCATTGCACTCATCTCCATATCATGTTGCGTCGGTACTTTGTATATTCATGTTTCGTTCTCTTTTTAGCTTTCATTTTTCTTTGCTTTCGCTTTCTAAAAACACAAAAAGACCAAATATATTTCTGTTGTTTCTCTTTGGTTTGCTTCTTCTTTTTGCCTTGGTTTGTTTTTCCCTTTTGCTTTGTTTGAACTATTCGAAAAAACCCAAAAAGATTTTGCTTTGCTTGTTTTCCTCTTTGGTTCTTGTTTTAAAAAATCGAAAACACCAAAAATATGTGTCGTTCTTCTTTGGTTTTTGTAAGTTGGCTACAGGGTTCAGCAGTCCTTAGTGGATATTGGTTTCATATTATTATTCAAGCCACACAAGTGAAGAGCAATAATGAGGATCAATGACAACTTGAGGCGTGGTAAGAGGCTGGTAACAAACTCTATTCGTTTTTATTTTTGTACATATACTCATCATTGTGGGCTTGCTTAGCCTGTTCGTGTAGGGTGTATGTTATCTTTGGATGCTTAGTAGTTCTTGCTTTCTTTTGATTAGCTCCAGCTCGCTAATAGTTTGTAGCATGTCTTATGAATGTTTGCTTTCATTATTCTATTCATAACTTGGTATGACACCGTGGTATCCTCCTCTGAATGTTTCATTTGAATTGACTTGGCACATGCTCACGCATGCACATGACTGTAATAATCAGTTAAGCCTTGATGAATTATTTTGCCTTGAGGATCTTGAATCACTTTCATGCCATGATTAGTCCTGTTTTGTTGCAAGCATGATTATGACAGCGATCGCTCTCTCGTTTGTCGCTCCCTTACTATTGCTAGCCTTCACTTACACTGAGCATGTTTTTCTCAAGTTTCCAACTCCCTAAACCAAATATTTCCAAAGTGTCCACCATACCTACTGATACATTGGAAATGTATCTATAATTTTTGATGTTCCATGCTCGGTTTTATCTACTTTCTTATGTTTTGTCCACACTTTGGAGTACTTTTCATATGATTTCTTGGACTAACCTATTAACAAGAACCATAGTGTCAGCTTCCTGTTTTCTGCTGTTTTTTGGTTCCAGGAAAGTCAGAAAATGAATATTCTCGGAATTGGACGGGACAAAAGCTAAAGTGCCTATTTTTCCAGAAGACTCAAGGAGCCAGAATATGAGACGGAGGAGGGCCAGGGGCTGGCCACACCACCCCCAGGTGCGGGCTGGGCCTGGCCGCGCCAGGGCATGGTGTGGGCCCCCTTGGTCTCCCTCTTCGCCTATAAGAAGCCTTCTGACCTAAAAACCCCGGGGGGTTCGACGTTTTTCTAGAAGGAGTTCCGCTCCACCGCCACCACCAGATTCCACGAAACAGCACCAAAAACTTCGTTCTGGCACCCTGTCGGGACGGGGAATTGGAGGAGATCATCGCCACCATCATCACCATCGCTTCTCCATCGACCATCCATGTTTCCCCCATCTATGAGTGAGTAATCCCCCGCTGTAGGCTACGGGGATGGTAGGGATTGCATGAGATTGTTCATGTAATGGCATTAGATTGTTAGGGTATGGTGCCTAGTATCTTTTATTAGTGCTTTATGACTTTGTTGCGACTTGTTGTGCTTAATGCTTGTCACTAGGGCCTGAGTGCCATGATTTCAGATCTAAACATGTTATTGATTCATTATGATAGTATTGTTTTTGGTCTTATCTACAAGTTGTATACACATGTTGTTATCCGGAACCAATGGCCCCGAAGTGACAGAAATCAGGATAACCGGAGGGAATGGCTTTGATGTGAGGATCACATGTGTTCACGGAGTGTTAATGCTTTGCTCCGGTGCTCTATTAAAAGGAGCACCTTAATTGCCAGTAGTTCCCTTGAGGCCCCGCTGCAAATGGGCTGGCAGGACAAAAGATGGTGTGCAAGTTCTCATTGCGAGCACGTATGACTATATATGGAACACATGCCAAGGATTATCTAGTACTTGGATGCTTTATCTTATTTATCTGCAATTGCCCTATGTTCTGATTGCTATGTGAATTGTCTTGTCCATGCAACGCCCGTCCATCCATCCCTATGCCTACCGCACTCGACTCCCACTGTTTACTGCTATTGTTACTGCTGTCTTTGCTTTACTACTGTTGTTACTTTGCTATTCCTACTACAAAACTGTTGCTACTGATAAACTGCTGTGAGCAAGATTGTTTCCAGGTGCAGCTGAATTGACAACTCAGTTGTTAAGGCTTATAAATATTCTTTGGCTCCCCTTGTGTCGTATCAATAAATTGGGTTTCACTTCCCTCGAAAATACTGCGATACACCCCCTATACTTGTGGGTCATCAAGACTATTTTCTGGCGCCGTTGTCGGGGAGCATAGCTTTATTTATCAAGTCCACTTGGAATCACTATTGTTAAAGCTAAGTTTATTTTTGGCTTGTTTGCTTGTTTCTTTATCAAAAATACAAAAAAGGGTAGTTCGTACTCTAGTTGTTATCTTTGTTGGTCTGTTATTGTCTTGCCTTATCATGCTTGTTGTCAATGGTTGGTTTCTTTGAAACTGAATCTTATTGGCAAGGTGGGTTCACGAAAGATCAAAAATAATATTATAAGGAACACCGCTTGTCACCAAAAGGGAAACACTTATGGGAACAAATTGATAAATTGTATACCATTGCTAGAAGCGTGTGCTCTACTTATAATGTTACTTATTGCTTGGATAAATCTTGTTGCTGTAGAAGGTACAAACACCTCCCTTTTCAATGTGAGTATAATGAAAATGTTACCATGTCTTCTTATGTTAAAGGAAATTATGACTTTTATGATGTCGAACAAATTGAAGAATTTATTGCTTGGAAGGGTGATTTTGAACTTGCTAGTTTGCTTGAAAATATTGATGATTCACCTTACAAATATGAGGTTTATGGCATAGTTAAATTTTGCTTTGATAATTACAAGGATGAAAATGGCTATATTCTTGAATATATTAATAGATGCTTTCCACAAATGGAAGAGACTAATGCCTTGCAGGATCCTATGGAAGAAGAAATTGATGAACCTGAAACCTCATTAGATGAAAAAGAGGAGGAGAGTGATGAACAAAAGGAGGAAGAATGGATTAGCTACCCATGCCTACCTTCTAATGAGAGTAACTCTTTATCCCTTACATTATTTGATTGTCCCCCATGCTTACTAAAGGAGGATGAATGTTATGTTCCTGAGGATTCTTTTGAAAATGTTTATAATAAAGCTCTAGTGCTTGTAGATCATGAAAAGCATGCTTTATGTGATAGTTATATCATTGAGTTTATTCATGAGGCTACTGAGAATTATTATGAGAGAGGAAAATATGGTTGTAGAAGCCTTCATGGTATTGAAACACCTCTCTATGTGCTGAAAGTTTTGAAATCACTCTTGTTTTATCTTCCTATGCCTGTTACTTTGTTCCTTGCGAATTTATTTGCATACACGATTCCTATGCATAGGAAGTGGGTTAGACTTAAATGTGTTTTGAAATTGCTTCTTGATGCTCTCTTTTACTTCAACTCATATTTCTTATGTGAGCATCTTCTCAAACTATCATGCCTGAAGATGATAATATGTCCATTATTCTTGTGGACCTTTTCTTAATACTGCAGGAGCTATTATTCATTATAATCAAGGGAAGGTGACCTTCAATGTTAATGAAAAGGAACATATAGTCTATTTCCCTAAGAAGATTAAAAGGACTTATGGTTTGAATTCAATTGAACGTGTTGAGGGCATTCAAGTTGGAGAAATATATTGTCCCATACCAAGAGAAAATTTTGAAACTATTATGATTGGGACCATTGCTATCAAGGTTGAGGTAACATAATCATTAGTGGAATACAAAGTTTTGTATCATATGAAATTGTTTTGGTAACAAGACATGATCAACCTTGTTAACAAAAGGATTTCATTGAACAAAACAATGTTTTCACCATGATTATCTCTGCTTACTTCTATTCTATCCATTTTAGTTTTTGATTATGCCTAACTTAAAGGCATTAAAGAAAAGTACTTATTGGGAGATAACCCAAAAGTTTTAGTTGAGTCTTGGAAGTTATTACCTAAGTAATAACCGCTATTTATCCTTTTTATTTGCTTTTTGTGCCAAGAGTAACCTCTAATGAAAGAGAAGTAATGATTGGGAAAGTTGTTGTCCCGAAATAGATTTCTGTGCTTCACCGTAAATATTCGTGTAAAATCTCTGAACGTCTTTTTAAGGCATGAATTTTTGTGCTTCTTCCCCAGGTTGTTATCTAACTTTCGTTAGTTCAACACTTTTTGATTTGACAAATAGATGGTCTTCGAAAATTTTTGTCTTCACCTGCTGGTCTGTTTTGCAGATTTCTACCATTTTCTGCATTTGCTTCTTGTTGGTTCCTTTTTGAGTTTTTTTGGGGAATTGAGCTTTTGAAGGAAGTGCTACAGTAGCTAGTGTTCTAATGGAAGTTTATTTGGTGTTGGAACTGAACCTTAAGACTTATTTATCTTGAGTGCACTAATGTTGCTAATAAAGATTGTGTGAAGTTTTGTATGAAGGGAAATTTTCAGGTGTATGGAAGGAATGAGTAATGAGATGAAGGATGGACTAAAGCCCAACCTTGGGGATGCCACGCGTGTCACCCCAAGAAATCTCCAAGAAGTACAAGCGTCAAAGCTTGGGGATGCCCAAGGCATCCCCTTCTTTATTAATAAAAATCCCAGGTTTCTTCCAAACGCTTCATTTTTATTGTTTCATGCACGGTTGTGTTGTTCTTGGAGCGTCTTCTTTTTCGTTTTTGTTTGCTTTGTTTGATTAGTTTGCTGAATAAATTGGTTGGACCTCCTCTTTCATGCATTGGTTTTCAAATAGTTTGGTTTGGTTTGGAAAAGAGTAGGAAAGTTCATGCTTAAGTGGTAAAGAGAGCTTGTTTTTGACTGTGGCCTATGCTTTGTCATGCCATGCTTGATATTGTTCTGGCTTTATGCTTAGTACTCTTTGCTGTAATAAACAATTGAGATTGATTAATGTTCCTTGGATGAATCATGCGTTGTTTTAGCATATTAAAGCATAGTATAGTGGTATTCTCCTTTGATGCTTTATTTGGGTTGACTTGGCGCATGCTCACACCATGTTATGACTATCTCAAGTAACCATAGCCTTTATGATCCTTTAGTTTTAAACTTGTAGTATCACTTTATGCTTTGATCAATGATGTTTTGTCGCTCTTTAGATTATGGCCATTATTGCTCTCTTAGTTTGTCGCTCCCAGTATTTTGCTAGCCTCCACAACCAAGTATGAGTTCCACTCATGCATCCAACTCCCTAGACCAAGTTATTCCAAAAGAGTCCACCATACCTACCTACTAGCTTATGCTATTCCAAGTATATTCATGTTTTTTTACCTTCCAAATTAAACTTGTTATGAGAAAACTAGTGATTAAAGCTCTTACGAACTTGATGGCACACTTTACTTTTCTTGCCCTTAATAAACTTGAAGCATTGTGTCGTCTATGTTGTATATGCTTGCACTTATTTGTTGTGAATTAGCAGAACCATGCTATCACGGAGAACGATTTCAACATTGCACTTGGTACTTGTACCTAGTTGATATCATGCTCTTTTGTATATGGATGTCGTCGGTGTGAAATGAAAGGGGAGCTTGTAAGTCCATGGAGTTATGTATATGTGTTAGAGAAACGCCTGGGCCGCTGGTCTAATCCATGCTGACATGGTGGAAACCTGCAGCGTAACCATAATGAGTTGTCTATGAAGCATTCTTCTTATAAAAAAGAGTCCTATATTGAGAAAAAGAGAAGAAAAAAATAGATTATGAAAAGAGGAAAGAGAGAAAAAAGCACCATATTCCCATGATAAATAAGAAGATTGTTGAGATGCTTGTTGTCTGCTTGCCTCGTCATTTTGATATGGGGATTCTTCTGTATCATCAGGCAAGGGGTACCCCGTTGGCGGTTCTCTATGATACACATGTACTTACGATGACAAGAACTTACCGGTGACTAAACTTGAGTAGCATGAGGAGTGACCCTCGTATTCAAGGGACATGAGATTTCTGACTTATACTTCGTCAAGCATGTACACCATAGTTTGTTCACTTTAACCTTAATCACTTCAAGATGCTTATGATAGGGGCAATGAGAGCTGAAAGCCATAAGTACCATAATTTTTGGAAGCTCTTTATGAGACTTGAATCCCTACTTCCTTCTATGAAGGCCTTTCTTCCACCATTATATTGAGTCTCCACCTTCTACCTTTATGCACCTACTTAGAGAGCATAGTGGCCATTCTTAGTTCTATGTGCATTGTCCCAAGACTAGTTGATTGATGCATACCTTGATATTTCTTGTTTTAAACTATTTGTATCTAGTCACTCTTATGAACATTGAAGGTGTCCTATGCATTTATATTTGCTACTCTATGAGGGACAAGCTGAATACTACTATGCTATGTTTTCTTTATGTGAAACAAACAAACAAACATCTTGCAAAGCATTGCTATTCATGAATCTTTTGTTTGTGCCTTTTCATGTTGCATCATAGTTTCTTTGTCATATTGCTAGAACTTTGTCTTTCATGTTATGATTGAAGTACTATGATCCTAGCTTTGAATGTTTTACAAATACTTTGATCAAGTTTATGATGGTGCATGTCACCTCAAAACTTATTCTTTCTTTTCATCACTTACCTACTCGAGGACGAGCAGAAGTTAAGCTTGGGGATGTTGATACATTGAAAATGTAACTATAATTTTTGATGTTCCATGCTCGGTTTTATCTACTTTCTTATGTTTTGTCCACACTTTGTATTACTTTTCATATGATTTCTTGGACTAACCTATTAAAAAGAGCCACAGTGCCAGCTGCCTGTTTTCTACAGTTTTTGGTTCCAGGAAAGTCAGAAAATGAATATTCTCGGAATTGGACGGGACAAAAGCCAAAGTGCCTATTTTTCTGGAAGACTCATGGAGCCAGAATACGAGACGGAGGAGGGCCAGGGGCTGGCCACACCACCCCTAGGCGCGGGCTGGGCCTGGTCGTGCCAGGGCATGGTGTGGGCCCCCCAGGCACCCCCTCGGTCTCCCTCTTCGCCTATAAGAAGCCTTCTGACCTAAAAACTCTGGGGGGTTCGACGTTTTTCCAGAAGGAGTTCCGCTCCGCCGCCACCACCAGATTCCACGAAACAGCACCAGAAACTCTGTTCTGGCACCCTGTCGGGACGGGGAATTGGAGGAGATCATCGCCATCATCATCACCATCGCTTCTCCATCGACCATCCATGTTTCCCCCATCTATGAGTGAGTAATCCCCCGATGTAGGCTATGGGGATGGTAGGGATTGGATGAGATTGTTCATGTAATGGCATCAGATTGTTAGGGCATGGTGCCTAGTATCTTTTATTAGTGCTTTATGACTTTGTTGCGACTTGTTGTGCTTAATGCTTGTCACTAGGGCCCGAGTGCCATGATTTCAGATCTGAACATGTTATTGATTCATTATGATAGTATTGTTTTTGGTCTTATCTACAAGTTGTATACACACGTTGTTGTCCGGAACCGATGGCCCCGAAGTGATAGAAATCGGGATAACCGGAGGGAATGGCTTTGATGTGAGGATCACATGTGTTCATGGAGTGTTAATGCTTTGCTCCGGTGCTCTATTAAAAGGAGCACCTTAATTGCCAGTAGTTCCCTTGAGGCCCCTCTGCAAACGGGCTGGCAGGACAAAATATGTTGTGCAAGTTCTCATTGCGAGCACGTATGACTATATATGGAACACATGCCTAGGATTATCTAGTACTTGGATACTTTATCTTATTTATCTGCAATTGCCCTATGTTCTGATTGCTATGTGAATTGTCTTGTCCATGCAACACCCATCCATCCATCCCTATGCCTACCGCACTCGAATCCCACTATTTACTGCTATTGTTACTATTGTCTTTGCTTTACTACTGTTGTTACTTTGCTATTCCTACTACAAAAATGTTGCTACTGATAAATTGTTGTGAGCAAGATTGTTTCCAGGTGCAGCTGAATTGACAACTCAGTTGTTAAGGCTTATAAATATTCTTTGGCTCCCCTTGTGTCGAATCAATAAATTGGGTTTCACTTCCCTCAAAAATACTGCGATAAACCCCCTTTGTGGGTCATCACCTACCTATTAGCATCATTTGCTACTTCCGCGCATATTCATTATGCTTTTGTTTACCTTCCAAATTAAACTTGTTATTAGAAAACTAGTGATTAAAGCTCTCACGAACTTGATGGCACACTTTACTTTTCTTGCCCTTAATAAACTTGAACCGTTGTGTCGTCTATGTTGTATATGCTTGCACTTATTTGTTGGGAATTAGCAGAACCATGCTTTCATGGGGAACGCTTTGAACATTGCACTTGGTACTTGTACCTAGTTGATATCATGCTCTTTTATATATGGATGTCATCGGTGTGAAATGAAAGGGGAGCTTGTAAGTCCATGGAGTTATGTATATGTGTTAGAGAAACGCCTGGGCCGCTAGACTAAGCCATGCCTAATCATGGTGGAAACTTGCAGCATAACCATAATGAGCATTCTATGAAGCATCCTCAATAAAAATCTATGCACATAGTAAATAAAAAGATCGCTGAGATGCTCATTGTCTGCTTGCCTTGTCATTTTGATTATGGGATAGCTCATGTGTCATGTGCAAGGGGTACCCCGTTGGCGGTTCTCTATGATACGTATATACTTACAATGACAAGAGCTTACTTGTGACTGAAGTTGAGTAGCATGAGGATCGGTCTTCGTAAGTAAGGGACATGAGGCTTCGATTTATAACTTGTCAAGCATATCCTCTTAGTTGTGTCACTTTAACCTTAACCATTTAAAGATGCTTATGATAGGGGCAATGAGAGCTCAAAGCTAACAAGTACCATACTTTCAGCATTTGGAAGCCTTTCAAATTATTCAAAACCTTTTCTTTTACTTGTTGAGTCTCCACACATTCTCTGAGCACCTTCTTGAGAGCATAGTTGTCATTCTTTGTGCTTGTCTCATTACTTGATTATTTGTGTTATGACTTTGATGCTTGTATCTTTGATATCTTTACTTCTAGTCATCACTTGAACTTCAGAGGTGCCTTGGCATTCATAATCAAAGGCAAGCGAGATACCACTCTATCATACCTTATTATGAGCATTGTAATGTTGCTTATGTTTATGCTTCATGCTACTTATTATTTTTGAGTTGGAATCTATTCATAGCTTGCATTGACTATTAAGTAGACTCAGTAGCATACCCTTTATTATGAATTGCCTAAGTAGTTGGTCACATGCTGAGAATATATGCATCATATGAAGCAAATGAGTTCGTGAAAGTTCTTTTATCGCACTCAGTTTCCAACTAAATTGCTTGAGGACAAGCAATAAGCTAAGCTTGGGGGAGTTGATACGTCCAAAACGTATCTACTTTCCCGAACACTTTTGCTATTGTTTCTCCTCTTAACTTGTGTGATTTGGATGCAACTAATGCGGACTGACGCTGTTTTCAGCAGAATTGCCTTGGTGTCTACTTTTTGTGCAGAAAATCAACTATCAGGAAAAATCCAGGAAAATATGCCAAAAAATCCTATTTCACCCGAAGACTCCAGGAGCCAGAATACGAGACAGAGAAGAGCCAGGGGTGGCCACACCACCTGGTGGCGCGGGCCAGGCCAGGCCGCGCCAGGGGGTGGTGTGGGCCCCCTAGGCACCCCCCCTCGGTCTCCCTCTTCGCCTATAAGAAGCCTTCTGATCTAAAAACTCCGGGGGGGTCGATGTTTTTCCAGAAGGAGTTCCGCTCCGCCGCCACCACCAGATTCCACGAAACCGCACCAGAAACTCTATTCTGGCACCCTGCCGGGAGGGGGAATTGGAGGAGATCATCGCCATCATCATCACCATCACTTCTCCATCGACCATCCATGTTTCCCCCATCTGTGAGTGAGTAATCCCCTGATGTAGGCTACGGGGATGGTAGGGATTGGATGAGATTGTTCATGTAATGGCATTAGATTGTTAGGGTATGGTGCCTAGTATCTTTTATTAGTGCTTTATGACTTTGTTGCGACTTGTTGTGCTTAATGCTTGTCACTAGGGCCTGAGTGCCATGATTTCAGATATGAACATGTTATTGATTCATTATGATAGTATTGTTTTTGGTCTTATCTACAAGTTGTATACACATGTTGTTATCCGGAACCAATGGCCCCGAAGTGACAGAAATCGGGATAACCGGATGGAATGGCTTTGATGTGAGGATCACATGTGTTCATGGAGTGTTAATGCTTTGCTCCGGTGCTCTATTGAAAGGAGCACCTTAATTGCCAGTAGTTCCCTTGAGCCCCCGCTGCAAACGGGCTGGCAGGACAAAAGATGTTGTGCAAGTTCTCATTGCGAGCACGTATGACTATATATGGAACACATGCCTAGGATTATCTAGTACTTGGATGCTTTATATTATTTATCTGCAATTGCCCTATGTTCTAATTGCTATGTGAATTGTTTTGTCCATGCAATGCCCGTCCATCCATCCCTATGCCTACCGCACTCGAATCCTACTGTTTACTGCTATTGTTACTTTTGTCTTTACTTTACTACTGTTGTTACTTTACTATTCCTACTACAAAACTATTGCTACTGATAAACTGCTGTGAGCAAGATTGTTTCCAGGTGTAGCTGAATTGACAACTCAGTTGTTAAGGCTGATAAATATTATTTGGCTCCCCTTGTGTCGAATCAATAAATTGGGTTTCACTTCCCTCGAAAATACTGCGATACACCCCCTATACTTCTGGGTCATCAGTGACCCAATACACCGAAGCCGAAGTGCGTGGGGCCTGGCAAAATGATGTTGATCTGCTAGGAGAAGCGAGAGAACTGGCCTTGTCCAGATCCGCCATATAGCAGCAAAATCTCCGATGCTACCATAGCCGGAAAGTAAACCCCCGTGTCTTCTAGGAAGGTGATCTCGTACTTCGGCTGGTGCAGCGCACTGCTGGCATGCATAAGTTATCCCCTCCATGGGAAGGACCTTTCATTGTCAGCTAGGCTTTGCACAATGATTCATATTATCTTATCGATGCATAGCCACAGGAAAAGAACAAGGCGGACAGGTCCGACGAGGAAACTAAGCGTCCATGGAATGTAGCACTACTTCGTCCATTTTACACCTGAGAAAGAGGTGAATGTATCTGAGTTACTCATATGTCGGTATGTATGTCGGCAATGAGCACATCAATTAAACCTCGACACCCCGGGTGAAACTGGGGCACTGCCTTAATAATTGTCTTTTCCGCATTTACCTTTGATATGTCGGTTGGCTTAAATTACTTGGACTTTAGCGGGATTAGTAATGTGTGAGCACCAAAAACCCAACTCTTTGACTTTGCTGCTGCCCAACAAGAATTGGCTTCATGGCAAGCAAGAGAACAAGTTTGGAATTGCAAAGCACATGAAAAACGACTAAGGAAAAGAATGTAATCGAGCCTACATTTGTTATTTGGACTAACACTCTATTTACTTTATCCATCCTGCATTAGGTTATTTTGAGCTAATCTCAGAGTTTCAAGTACTGTTGCGTTAATTTTTTGAACCTCGGACTCGTATAAAAACCGAATCAAGGTAGACGCTAGCTGACTCATAAAATTGGAGGAACAAGAAAAGGAAACCTAGGGACTTCGCCCAAGTTAATCTGGCATTTAAAACTTAGTAGCAAAATATAACAAATTGTAGCAGAACAAACCATTGTGCATAGATACAATTCCACCTAGCATACCGGGGATCTCACGAATATTGTTCTAGTGTTTAAATAACTCAAGGAGCAGCAACAGGAGCCAAATCATCGGTCGAGGGAGGAGGTACTTTGGCATCAGTAGGCGAGGCCATAGTCCCGGCCTTATCTTCCAGATTAGACTCCTCATCCTCTGGGTCTTCAGCGTCTTTGCTAAGCTCGGAGGCTTCCTCCTCATCCTCTTCACCCTCAGCACCCTCAGAAAGATAAGCATCATCAACTGCGTCAAGGTAGCTCGGACCCTCATTCCAGCTATGGCAGAAGGCATATTGGATAAGCTTGTTGGCATAGGCTTTGCCTTGAGCGATGCACTCCGGTTCATTGGACCATTCTGATCTGATGCGTAGACGCTCAAGAAAATTCAGATCCAGCTCTTCATACCAAGAGAGAACGAAGTTCATCGCAGTATCAGCTCCGGCTCATGCAGCGGATTCCCGCCACAAGTTCAGCTGAGTTTCGCACTCCATCAGTTTTGCTATAAAAGCAGCGCTTCCTTTGGTAGTAGGCTCAGTGGACCAGAGAGCATTGAACATACGAATTGTGCCGGCATGATGTCCGCACCATAGTTCTTCACCAATTCCATGTGGGTAGCAAGGCTTACCAACAAGTCCTTCGTGTCATAAGGAATGAACTTGGCAGTAGGGTCGGCTGGGTTACCTCGCTGCGCGCGGGACTTTGCTACAACGATAGAAGCAAGGGGATCACTTTCTGGGAACTTGCCTGTAAGCAAAACGAAAGATGTCAGTGAGCAAGGACACTTGATCTGGAGAGACAAGAACCGGAAAGAGGAAGAGAACTCACGTGAAATCTAGAAAAGGATCCGAGTTAGCTCATTATACACATTTGCATTTCTAGCCTGGATCTTCTCGTACTCGGAGGTCACCGACTTAAGCTTTATGCCGGTTTCCTGCAACAAGTCCTTATCCTTGGAGATCTGGGTCTCCAGCCGCTCTTTATCCTCAGAGAACTCCTGGTCAGCCTTGTCCAGCTCGGATCTGTGTAGATCCATGAGCTTCTGGATTTCGGTGTTTGGCTGAGTAATCTCCGTGTCCTTGAGATGTAGTTAAGCAATATCATCGTCCTTTTCTTCATCTTGGTCTGGTGCTTCCCTGTTTGCTCGAGAAAATGTGTCATCATATCAGGGATGGGCACGCTATCTTGAAGTGTAACTGCAATAGTGGGTTGACCCGGCAGAGCCGAGGTATAAATATCCGCCAAGACAGGGAATGAGCATATAGTGGCTAAGGGAACAAGCTAAGTTACCTTGGATCTCAGCCAAGTTTTTGCGCATGATGACATTTTTAGCCTTAGTCTCGGCTATGTAATTCGAACAGTAGGTTAATATGGATAGCAAACGACTAGAGGGAGCGAAAATGCAAAGGTATTAAGCAAAGAAATTTACCCTTCTTATGGTGATCAACCAACAATTTGCCGTATCTGGCGCGAAGATCTTTGTATAAGTCCAGCAGGCGCTAGAACTCAGCAGTTCAGCAGTTGGTGGTGATCTAAAACAAGTCGAGGTTAGTTCACAGACAGAAAGAAAGTTATTCGAAGTCTACAAGATCTAGGCCAAGTGGAACTTAACCCGGCTCTAGGTGTGTGGATATTTGAAGTCTACAAGATCCGGGCCAAGTGGAACTTAACCCGACTCCAGGTGTGTGGATATTTGAAGTCTACAAGATCCGGGCCAAGTGGAACTTAACCCGGCTCTAGGTGTGTGGATATTCGAAGTCTACAAGATCCGGGCCAAGTGGAACTTAACCCGGCTCTAGGTGTGTGGATATTCAAAGTCTACAAGATCCGAGCCAAGTGGAACTTAAACCTGGCTCTAGGTGTGTGGATATTCGAAGTCTGCAAGATCCAGGCCAAGTGGAACCTAACCCGGCTCTAGGTGTGTGGATATTCGAAGCCTATAAGATCCGGGCCAAGTGGAACTTAACCTGGCTCTGGTGTCTAGATATTCGAAGTCTACAAGATCTAGGCCAAGTGGAACTTAACCCCGCTATAGGTGTGTGGATATTCGAAGATGCTAAGGACTTACGCTAGTTCTCTAGGAGCATCCAACTAAGTAATAAATTACTCCTTCGGAGGCTCACGGACTAGTGGATATATCTATAAGTGTTTGTGTACATAAAAGGCATAACAGAAAAGGGATTACCTCCATCATCCGGCCGGCAAGGGAGATGGCCTTGGTAGTGGAGTTCATCTGAGCGCTAAACTCTATCGGACCAAACTTCTCTAGGAGATCATTTTGCGGGTTCATAAATTCGACGTCATTCCAATTATGGACATACTCTATGAGCGTCGGACTATAGCTCTCCCCGCTAAGTGAATGGCTTGTCACCAAGCCCTTGACATGGGCATCGCGCCTCGCGGGCTGAGTAGCAGCCGGACTAGTATGCAAGGTCAGTTGCTTGCTTCTTTCAGATTCGGCGGCAGAAGGGCCGGAGGTTGAATCCTTGGCTGGCTCGGTGGATTTCTGGCTTTTGCCAGCGAACTTCGGCCGCTGTAGAAGAGCCGAGGCTGCTGCTCCGGATTGGGCTTGAGAGTCCAGCGGAAATATGTCTTTGATAGACATGGTTGATCCAGAGGCAGCATCTGGAGACTTCTTGGAAGTTGGCTTGGCCGTGGCTATTGCTATTGTTGTTGTTGATGCTGATGCTGGTGCTACTGGTGCTGGTGATGATGTTGGTGCTACTGGTACTGGTGCTGCTAGTGCTACTGGTGCTGTTGGTGCTGGTACTGCTGGTGTTGCTAGTGCTGATACTGCTGATACAGGAGAAACGGGAGCAGAAGAAGATGTTGTCTAGGGCGGTGCCGATGAAGATGGCACCTCAGAGGTTGACGGTGGTGGCGGAGTAGAAAAACTAGGGAGATCTGGCATCACTGTATCCTTGGCAGCTCCACTACCCCCCGCATCGACGTTGTCCCCCTCATGGTGACGTGGGCTCTGATCCGGTGCTGTCACGGAATCCTCTTGGATAGGACTCAGCAGACAAACGTCATCATCGCGGGGGGGGGGAGAAGGGCTGCTCCAGATTGGAGAGGAAATGTTGGGGCCACTCTAGGGAATAACCCTAGGAGCGCTGCAAAAACGGAAAACGACAAATCAAAGGGAGAAATAAAGGAAAGTAAAAGAAGAAAGCAAAAGGAGAAAGACCGAGAGATGAACAAGGAAAGAAAAGCGACTTACTCATCTGAGATTGGGGCTCCCGAGGCTTGGGCATCCTCTGGACGGTGCTCTTGGAAGCAGGCTTGGCCGGAGCCTTGACCCCGGACTTCTTCTGCCTCTTCTTGGGCGGGGGCGCCTCAGAAGCTACGACCGAGGTAGAAGGATGCTTCTAGGAGGGGGCAGGAGCCAGATCATCCATGGCAAGGGGAGGAACCTCGTGGACCTGACCAACCGTGTTAGCTGAAGATTCGGAGGTAACCGGAAACACGTAAGAGATGGGCACCAGATCAAGTACCTCCATAACCTCAACATCGGAGTCATTGTCATCTGGCCAATCCCTTAGAGAAGAGGCCTTACCAGAGGTCCGCTTGGTGCTGTCTAGAGTAGGCAAGAACCTCTCCGAGTCAGGCTCCTCCGTGTTAGGTTCTGCGCGGTCCTCCATCCATTTGAGAGTCGGCTCCTTGCCGTCCTCAATCATTTGCTCGAGAAACAACTGAGAGCAAAAGTACTAAATGGTTAAGTTAGGATGCTATCCAACATATCGCAAGACTCAGAAAAGTACCAGGAGAAGGACGTACCTTGGGCTGCAACTTAGCCCGAGTGAAGGGCGCCATGCCCCACTTCCAAGCCTCGGTGAACTCCTTCTCTATCTTGAAGATGGCCTTAACCCGGTGGAACACCTCAGAGTTTTTAAGCTCGAAGGAGGAGGTCTAGTGGGGGTCAAGGGGGCCGCTCAAATGGTAGATCTTATGGGAGTGTTTCTGCAGGGGGGAGACCCGGCTGCGGACGAAAGTGATCATGACATCCTCGCCCCGCAGCCCCATCTTGACCAGCTCCTTGATTCGCTTATCGACCTGATTCGCCAAGGAAGTAGGCCGCTTCGGGATTTTCTCCCATAGAGAGGTGTCCGGGACACCCATCTAGGGAGCAGCCAGATTAGGTCTTCGTCCGAGCTATTCCTCGCATAGAAGAAGGCCCGGACCCAACCTTTGCAAGTTTCGATGCCGGTAACCCGGGGAAAGGCGGAGTTTTTGCGAGGAGAAATGGAGGCTCCAGCGCACTGGGTAAGATGTTTGTCGACAGGCAAGAGATGAGGATCCAGGATAACGTTCTTGTGGAGGCCAAAGAACTTGATCCATAGTTCCTTGGCAGGCCAGAAGCCAACAAATCTGATACGTTGGTAACGTATCTATAATTTTTGATGTTCCATACTTGGTTTTATCTACTTTCTTATGTTTTTTCCACACTTTGGTATACTTTTTATACACTTTCTTGGACTAACCTATTAAAAAGATGCCACAGTGCCAGCTGCCTATTTTCTACTGTTTTTGGTTCCAGAAAAGTCAGAAAATGAATATTCTCGGAATTGGACGGGACAAAAGCCAAAGTCAGCTTTTCACCAAGGGGGACACAGAGTCAGAATACGAGATGGAGAGGGTCCAGGGGGCGGCCACACCACCTGGCCGTGTGGCCTGGCCTGGCCCGTGCCAGGGGGTGGTGCGGCCACCCAGGGCACCCCCTCAGCCTCCCCTTTCGCCTATAAGATGCCTCCGATACAGAAAGCCTAAGTATCCAATCAAAATTCCATGAAAGAGTCTGTAGCCGCCGTCATCTCCATCCCTAGATCGGGAGGGATCTGAAGCTCTTCCCGGCACCCTGTCGGAGGGGAGAATTCACCCTAGAGGCCTTCTTCATCATCATGCAAGCCTCCGGTGTGATGCGTGAGTAGTTCATCCTTGGACTACGGGTCCATGTAGTAGCTAGATGGCTGGTTATTCTCCTTTGTGCTATCATGTTTAGCTCTTGTGAGCTCCGTTCATGATCAATATCATCTATTTGAAATCCTACATGTTGTGTTTGCGGGGATCCGATGGATATTGAGTTGCTATTTAAGATTGATTATTGATTCTATCATGTCTTTGTTATTTGTGATCTTGCATTATTTCCTTTGTTAGTAGCTATCTTGGACAAGTAGATGCTAGCAACTCCAAGAGTTAGTATTTATGCTCGATAGTGGGTTCATGCCTCTAGTAATCTAGGGAAGTGACAGAAATCTCTAAGGTACTAGATGTGTTGTTGCTACTAGGGAGAAAACAACAATCCTTTGTTCGTATAATAATCGTATTGTTTACTTTACACGCAATGCGTAATGCAATTATCTGTTGCTTGCAACTTAATACTGGAGGGGATTCGGATGATAACCTAAAGGTGGATTATTAGTCATAGATGCAGTTGGATTACGGTCTATGTATAATGTTGTAATGCCCAATCAAATCTCAAAGGAGTCAAGATGTTTAGTATATGCATGATTGCTTTCTCGATGTTTGTCAATTGCCCCACTTTAATTTGTTCACCCAACATGTTATCTATCTTAAGGAGAGCCACCACTAGTGAACTATGTACCCCGGTCCTTTCTTTTACCATCAATCTACAACTGTTTACTGCTTTCTGTTTACTTTCTGCAAACTATTACTTTCTTCCACACAATACGTTTAATCCTTTGTTTTCAGCAAAACCGGTGAGATTGATAACCTCACTATAAGTTGGGGCAAAGTTCTGCGGTTGTGTTGTGCAGGTTTCCACGTTGTTGCTGGCGCCAGTAGTGTGCCCTGCCAAAGTCCAGCTAGCAACACCTTGGAGGTGTTACCTTGCTCCTACTGGTTCGATAACCTTGGTTTCATAACTGAGGGAAACTTACTGCTGTGCTCATCATACCTTCCTCTTGGGGTTCCCCAACGAGCTCATTAATACATGAGTCAGCAAGTACTTTTTCTGGCGCCATTGCCGGGGAGTCAAGGACATCTTCACAACGGGAGTCTCTCATAACCAATCTCTTTACTTTGTTATTTTTGATTTGCTTAGTTTATTTCTGCTTTGTTTGCTTGTTTCTTTATCAAAAACACACAAAAATTAGTTTCACTAGTTTGCTTTCTTCATTAAAAACACAAAAAATGACTACTCTTGAAAACACTAAGTTGTGTGACTTCACTAGCACCAGCAACAATGATTTCATGTGCACACCTATTGCTCCACCTTTTCCTGAAGCTACTTTCTTTGAAATTAAAACTGCTTTACCCAATCTTGTTATGAGAGAACAATTTTCTGGTATTGGTAATGAAGATGCTACTGCTCATCTAAATAACTTTGTTGAACTTTGTGAGATGCAAAAGCATAGGGATATAGATGGAGATATTATTAAGCTTAAATTGTTTCCTTTCACCTTGAGAGGAAAAGCTAAAGAATGGTTGCAATCCCTAACTAGGAATAGTATTGATTCTTGGACTAAATACAAAGATGCTTTCATTGGAAAATACTATCCTCCTGCTAAGATTATATCTATGAGAAGTGAAATAATGATGTTTAAACAATCTGGTAATGAACATGTTTCTCAAGCTTGGGAAAGAATGAAATCTTTGGTAAAGAATTGTCCCACTCTTGGACTGACTGCTTGGATGATTATCCAAGCCTTTTATGCAGGATTAAACTATTCTTCAAGAAATTTATTGGATTATGCTGCTGGAGGTACCTTTATGACCATTACTTTGGGTGCTGCAACAAAGCTTCTGGATAATATGATGGTTAACTATTCTAAATGGCACACTAAAAGAGCTCCACAAGGTAAGAAGGTAAATTCTGTTGAAGAAACCTCCTCCTTGAGTGATAAAATTGATGTTATTATGTCTATGCTTGTTAATGGGAAGGCTCATATTGATCCAAATCATGTTCCCTTAGCCTCTTTGGTTGCTCAAGAAGAGCAAGTTGATGTGAACTTTATAAGAAATAACAATTTTAGCAACAATACCTACATGAATAATTTTGGTAATAATAACTATATGCTTATGGAAATTCCTACAACTATAACAGGAGTGCTCCCTCTGAACTGGAAGTTATGCTTAAAGATTTTATTAGTAAACAAATTGCTTTTAATAAAACTATTGAGGAAAACTCTCTAATGCTGAAAATATAGCATCATTGGCTGAAGCTCAATCTTCTTTGAATAAAATGGCTGCTAAACCTGAAACTATTGATAATCCCTTTACTGCTACTAATGCCATACAAGTTAGAATTGATGAAAATGTTAGACTATTAGCTGAATTGCATGCTAAGTGGGAAACAGAAGATGAAATTTCTAGAAACATTAGTGTTTCTACTATCACTACCACTAGTGTTGAAGCTAGTAATAGACTAATAGCTATACTACTTTAGATGATAATTATGATTTTGATCTTGATGGTTGCAATATCTCTAAAGAAATTAAGTTCCTACAAAAGGTTGCTAAAAGTCCTAATGCTAGTGCTATGAATATGGCCTTTACAAAACACATTACTGATGCTCTCATAAAAATTAAAGAAGAAAAGATGAAACATAAAGCTTCTATTTCTATGAAACAAGAAGATGGTTGGGAACCCATCATTAATATGAAAGTAAATGATTTTGATTTCAAAGCTTTATGTGATCTTGATAGTAGTGTTTCTATTATGCCTAGAAGGATTTATGATATGCTTGATTTGCCACCATTGAAAGATTGTTATTTGAATATCCCACTTGATGATAATGCTAAAAAGAAACTCATGGGGAGTATTAATGATGTTCTTATTATGGTTAACAATGCCTATGTCCCCGTTGATATTTATGTTTTGGATGTTGAATGCAATGCTTCTTGTCCTATTACTTTGGGAAGACCTTTTCTTAGAACTGTTGGTGCCATTATTGATATGAAAGAAGGCACCATTAAATATCAACTCCCACTCAAGAAAGGTATAGAACACTTCCCTAAGAAAAGAGAGAAGATCACTTTTGCCTCTCCTATGAAAACAAAATTTCCTTTTAATGCTTCTTCATTTGAGAACACTTGATTCTTTTTCTTGCTTCTTATGCCTAACTTAAAGGCGTTAAAGAAAAGTACTTATTTGGAGATAACCCAAAAGTTTTAGATGAGTTTTGGAAGTTATTACCTGTGTAATAACCGCTCCTTATCCTTTTTATTTTTTTTTTGTGCCAAGAGTAACCTCTAATGAGAGAGAAGTAATGATTGGGAAAGTTACTGTCCTGAAACAGAATTGTGTGCTTCACCGTAAAAATTTCTGTAAAATCTCTATACATCGTTTTGAGGTGTGAATTTTTGTGCTTCTGCCCCAAGTTGTTATCTAACTTTCGTTAGTTCAACACTTTTTGATTTGAGCAACATAAGGTCTTTGAAAAAATTGTTTTTTACCTGTTGGTCTATTTTGATAGATTTCTGCCATTATTTGCATTTGCTTCTTGTTGGTTCCTTTTTTAGATCTTTTGGGGAATTGAGCTTTTTGAGGGAAGTGCTACAGTAGCTTGTGTTTTAATGGAAGTTTTTATTGGTGTTGAAACTGAACCTAAAGACCTATTATCTTGAGTGCACTAATGTTGCTAATTAAGATTGTGTGAAGTTTTCTATGAAGGAAAAAATTTCAGGTGTATGGAGAGAATGATGTAATGAGATGAAGAATGGACTAAAGATCAAGCTTGGGGATTCCACCCCATGTCACCCCAGGAAATATTCAAGAGGTACAAGCGTCAAAGCTTGGGGATGCCCAAGGCATCCCCTTCTTCATCAATAAAAATCCCAGGTTTCTTCCAAACACTTCATTTTTATTGTTTCATGCACAGTTGTGTTGTTCTTGGAGCATCTTCTTTTTCGTTTTTGTTTTGGTTTTCGTTTGCTTGGTTTTCTTAGTTTTCTGAATAAATTGGTTGGACCCCCTCTTTCATACATTGGTTTTCAAATAGTTTGGTTTGGACTGGAAAAGAGTCAGAAAGTTCATGCTTAAGTGGTAAAGAGAGCTTGTTTTTGACTGTGGCCTATTCTTTGTCATGCCATGCTTGATATTGTTTTGGCTTTAGGCTTAGTGATCTTTGTTGTAGCATGACATGTTATAAACAATTGAGATTGCTTAATGTGCCTTTTAAAGAATCATGAGTGGTTTTAGCATATTAAAGCTTAGTATTGTGGTATTCTCCTTCGATGCTTTATTTGGGTTGACTTGGCCAAGCTCAAACCATGTTGTGACTATCCCAAGTCACCATAGCCTTTATGATCCTTTAGTTTTCGACTTGTAATATCACTTTATGCTTTGATTAATGATGTTTTGTCGCTCTGCATGGTTGTGGCCATTATTGCTCTCTTAGTCGGTCGCTCCCAGTCTTTTGCTAGCCTCCATAACCAAGTATGAGTTCCACTCATGCATCCAACTCCTAAAACCAAGTTATTCCAAAGAGTTCACCATACCTACCTATTAGCATTTGCTATTCCAAGTATATTCATGTTTTTATCTACCTTCCGAATTAAACTTGTTATGTGAAAATTAGTGATTAAAGCTCTCACGAACTTGATGGCACACTTTACTTTCTTGCATTTAATAAACCTGAACCATTGTGTCCATCTTTGTTGCGTATATGCTTGCTCTTTATAAGTTGAAGTTAGCAGAACCATGTATCATGGGGAACGCTTTCAACATTGCACTTGTACATTGTACCTAGTTGATATCATGTTCTTTTGCTTATGGATCCCGGCGGTGTGAAATAAAAGGGGAACTTGTAAGATCATGGAGTTTGTATTTGTGTTAGAGAAACGCCTGGGCCGCTAGCCTAAGCCATGCCTAATCAGGGTGGAAACTTGCAGCATAACCATAATGAGCACTCTATGAAGCATCCTCAATAAAAACCTATGCAAATAGAAAATAAAAAGATCGCTGAGATGCTCATTGTGTGCTTGCCTTGTCATTTTGATTATGGGATAACTCATGTATCATGTGCAAGGGGTACCCCGTTGGCAGTTCTCTATGATACATATGTACTTACAATGACAAGAGCTTACTTGTGACTAAAGTTGAGTAGCATGAGGTTCGGTCTTCGTAAGTAAGGGGCATGAGATTTCAGCTTATAACTTGTCAAGCATATCCTCTTAGTTATGTCACTTTAACCTTAATCACCTAAAGATGCTTATGATAGGGGAAATGAGAGCTGAAAGCTAATAAGTACCATAATTTTTGGAAGCTCTTTATGAAACTTGAATCCATACTTCCTTCTATGAAGGCCTTTCTTTTACTTTTATGTTGAGTCTCCACATTCTATATTCATGCACCGACTTTGAGAGCATAGTGGCCATTCTTAGTTCTATGTGCATTGTCCCAAGACTTGTTCATTGATGCATAACTTTGATATTGCTTGTTCTTAAACTATTTGTATCTAATCACTCTTATGAACTTTGAACGTGTCCTATGCATTTATATTTGCTACTCTATGAGGGAAAAGTTGAATGCCACTATGCTATGTTTTCTTTATGTGAAACAAACAAATGTCTTGCAAAGCATTGTTATTCATGAAACTTTTGTTTGTGCCTTTTCATGTTACAACATAGTTGCTATGTCTTATTGTTAGAACATTATCTTTTATGCTATGTTGAAGTACTATGATCCCAACTATCAATATTTTACAAATACTTTGATCACGTTTATGATGGTGCATGTCACCTCAAAAATTATTCTTTCTTTTTATCACTTACCTACTCAAGGACGAGCAGGAGTTAATCTTGGGGATGTTGATACGTTGCTAACGTATCTATAATTTTTGATGTTCCATGCTTGGTGATACATTGCAAATGTATCTATAATTTTTGATGTTCCATGCTTGGTTTTATCCACTTTATTGTGTTTTGTTCCAACTTTGGAGTAATTTTCATATGATTTCTTGGAGTAACCTATTAACAAGAGCCACAGTGCCAGCTGCCTGTTTTCTGCTGTTTTTGGTTCCAGGGAAGTCAGAAAATGAATATTCTCGGAATTGGACGGGACAAAAGCCAAAGTGCCTATTTTTCCGGAAGGGATCAAGTGCCAGAATACGAGACGGAGAGGGGCAAGGGGCCGGCCACACCACCTGGCCGTGCGGCCAGGCCTGGCCCGCGCCAGGGGGTGGTGCGGTGGCTCCCGGCACCCCCTCGGCCTCTCCTTCCGCCTATAAGTTGCCCTCGGGACGAAAACCCTAGGTACCCGATCAAAAATCCACGAAAGAGTCTGTAGCCGCTGTCATCTCCATCCCTAGATCGGGAGGGATCTGAAGCTCTTCCCGGCACCCTGCCGGAGAGGGGAATTCACCCTGGAGGCCTTCTTCATCACCATGCAAGCCTCCGGTGTGATGCGTGAGTAGTTCATCCTTGGCCTACGGATCCATGTAGTAGCTAGATGGCTAGTTTCTCCTCCTTTGTGCTTTCATGTTTAGATCTTGTGAGCTCCGTTCATGATCAAGATCATCTATTTGTAATTCATACATGGTGTGTTTGCGGGGATCCGATGGATATTAAGGTGCTATTTCAGATTGATTATTGATTCTATCATGTCTTTGTTATTTGAGATCTTGCATGCTTTCCGTTGTTAGTAGCTATCTTGGCCAAGTAGATGCTAGCAACTCCAAGAGTTAGTATTTATGCTCGATAGTGGGTTCATGCCTCTGGTAATCTGGGGAAGTGACAGAAATCTCTAAGGTACTATATGTGATGTTGCTACTAGGGAGAAAACAACAATCCTTTGTTCATAGAACAATCGTATTGTTTACCTTACATGCAGTTCGTAAAGCAATAATCTGTTGCTTGCAACTTAATATAGAGGGGGTTCGGATGATAACCTGAAGGTGGATTATTAGTCATAGATGCAGTTGGATGACGGTCTATGCATTATGTTGTAATGCCCAATCAAGTCTCAGAGGAGTCAAGACGATTAGTATATGCATGTATTGCTTTCTCGATGTTTGTCAATTGCCCCGCTGTAATTTGTTCACCCAGCATGTTATTTATCTAAGGAGAGCCACCTCTAGTGAACTATGGATCCCTGTCCTTTGTCTTTACATACAATCTATAAACTGTTTCTGCTTTGTGTTTACTTTCTGCAAACTTTTACTTCTTTCCATTCGATACGTTTAATCCTTTGTTTTCCGCAAAACACGATGAGATTGACAACCTCATCGCAAGTTGGGGACAAAGTTCTGTGGTTGTGTTGTGCAGGTCTCCACGTTGCTACTAGCACCGGTAGTGCGCCCTGCCAAAGCTCAGCTAGTAACACCTTTGGGGTGTTTCCTTGCTCCTACTAGTTCGATTAAACCTTGGTTTCATAACTGAGGGAAAACTTACTGCTGTGCTCATCATACCTTCCTCTTGGGGTTCCCAACGAGCTCTACGTCGATCATCGAGTGCATCACTTGATTTTATCTACTTTCTTATGTTTTGTCCACACTTTGGAGTACTTTTTATACACTTTATTGGACTAACCTATTAACAAGAGCCATAGTGCCAGCTGCCTGTTTTCTGTTGTTTTTGGTTCCAGGAAAGTCAGAAAATGAATATTCTCGTAATTGGACGGGACAAAAGCCAAAGTCAGTTTTTCACCGAGGGGGACACGGAGTCAAAATACGAGACCGAGAGGGGCCAGGGGCGGCCACACCACCTGGCCGCACGGCCAGGCCTGGCCCGTGCCAGGGGGTGGTGCGGCCAGACAGGGCACCCCCTCGGCCTCCCCGTTCGCCTATAAGATGCCTCTGATACAGAAGCCCTAAGTACCCGATCAAAATTCCACGAAAGAGTCTGTAGCCGCCGTCATCTCCATCCCTAGATCGGGAGGGATCTGAAGCTCTTCCCGGCACCCTGTCGGAGGGGAGAATTCACCCTGGAGGCCTTCTTCATCATCATGCAAGCGTCTGGTGTGATGCGTGAGTAGTTCATCCTTGGACTACGGGTCCATGTAGTAGCTAGATGGCTGGTTCTTCTCCTTTGTGCTATCATGTTTAGATCTTGTGAGCTCCGTTCATGCTCAAGATCATCTATTTGTAATTTTACATGTTGTGTTTGCGGGGATCCGATGGATATTGAGATGCTATTTCAGATTGATTATTGATTCTATCATGTCTTTGTTATTTGTGATCTTGCATGCTTTCCGTTGTTAGTAGCTATCTTGGCCAAGTAGATGCTACCAACTCCAAGAGTTAGTTTTTATGCTCGATAGTGGGTTCATGCCTCTAGTAATCTGGGGAAGTCACATAAATCTCTAAGGTACTAGATGTGCTGTTGCTACTAGGGAGAAAACAACAATCCTTTGTTCATAGAACAATTGTATTGTTTACTTTACACGCAATGCATAATGCAATTATCTGTTGCTTGCAACTTAATAGTGGAGGAGTTTCGGATGATAACCTGAAGGTGGATTATTAGTCATAGATGCAGTTGGATTACGGTCTATGTATAATGTTGTAATGCCCAATCAAATCTCAAAGGAGTCAAGATGTTTAGTATATGCATGATTGCTTTCTCGATGTTTGTCAATTTCCCCGCTGTAATTTGTTCACCCAACATGTTATCTATCTTAAGGAGAGCCACCACTAGTGAACTATGGACCCCGGTCCTTTCTTTTACCATCAATCTACAACTGTTTACTGCTTTTTGTTTAGTTTCTGCAAACTATTACTTTCTTCCACACAATACATTTAATCCTTTGTTTTCAGCAAAACCGGTGAGATTGACAACCTCACTATAAGTTGGGGCAAAGTTCTATGGTTGTGTTGTGCAGGTTTCCACGTTGTTGCTAGCTCCGGTAGTGCGCCCTGCCAAAGTCCAGCTAGCAACACCTTGGAGGTGTTTCCTTGCTTGTCAACACCCAGATTTTTAATCCCAGATGCTTGTTATGCCATTCATCGCAATCCCAGGATTACCATTTTTGCGAGACATAACAGATTGGATATCAAATGACATCATTCATTACAAACCATAATAAGGTCTTACACAAATAAGGATCTCATGATTCAGTCTTAGTACAATAAAGCTGCGGAATAAATAGCGTAGTGGTGGGGTCCATCTTCAGAGTCACAGGCAATGTTGACGATGGGAGATAGTCCTAGTTATCATAGCCGTCCTGTTGTCCTTCATATTGGTAATCTCCTTCATAGTCTGGCCATAGGAATAGCCAGGAACAAAAGCCATGAGTACTCTTTAAGTACTCGCAAACTATCACTAACAAGTATGGTAGTTCTAGTAGGAATGCTAACTCTAAGTTTATTTGTAAAGTTAAGTTTGAAACCTAAGCTGAGTTCAGAAGCAAAGAAAGATAAAAGAAGTTTGAAAACACCTAAGTGGGAACTTAGTTATCATAGTCACAACTCTGTTGTGGTTAAGTCATGTCACAATTCATTTTATAAGTTGTTTTGAAAACATCTGACAACGGAATAGTATGGCCACTCCAACTGTCCATAACCGCGGACGGGGCTATTCGAATAGTTTGACACTCTGCAGAGGTGGTACACTTTCACCACAAGATTCAGTACATCTATCAGGGATAACCCTGAATCATCATACTTAGTATGCAGATAATCAAACATAACCTTTCCTTTACACACCCTAGTATAAGCACCTCTCCCATGAGCATGCCTTTACACACAAGATTCGAATAGTTTGACACTCTGTAGTAAAGGACTTGGTAAAATAAAGAAAAGTAAAGCTTGTAAATGAAACTTAGAATAGGTATAAGTCAACAATAGTATAACCAAAGCATGCCTAATGCCTTGGGCTTAGGTTATCGAGCTTGCAAGGGTTAGCTTGCATTGTTAATGATGTCTTGCTATTATAATACTTGCAAGTGTTACCTTGCCTTGGGTAGTGCAGTGTTTGAAGTTTTCTTCCTCCTCCTCTTGGTAGAACTCCTCCTCCTCGAAAGCGTGGTCGGTACTATCATCTATAAATACATACGAGATACACAATCACCAAACCATACTTAACTAGTCTACTTAGCATACTAAGGCACACAATTGGATGATCTAATATCATCACAAGCATCACAAGGTTTAATGAACTAGCTTCATTCTTTTTATTTGAGAAAAGTAATTTCTACTCATTGCAATTAACTAAGATTTAATATTCTCCAATTAAAATATGGGATCACGTGGACACATGTCATCACCACATATTCTAACATATGGGAATATGATTTTAAGGTTGGATCCCATTTTAATAAGTTCAAGTTTAATAATTAATGATTTAAAGTGACTAGAAATGCCTATATAGCATTATTTTGGTACTAGTCCAATGTCACTACATGCAAACCTTAATATTATTACATATTCAGATAGGTATGGTTAAATGTCATTTTTGAGAGTTGGAATCAACTCAAAAGCTCTTATGGTTGATTTTATAAAAATGTTTGAATGTGAAAATGCTTCTGTCTTGTTATTTTTACTAGGAGAGATCTCTAACTCTAAATGATTTAAATCCAACGGGCTTGGATAGAGATTTTCAGTAGCTTTCCAACAAAATTGGAATCACTCAATTTGGTTCAGTAAATCTTCCTGAATTGATTTTTAAACTAATGGACATAATTGATTCTAAGTCTAAATAGAAAAACTTATATTTGAATTACTGGGTCTGCGCGGAAAACTAAATGGGTCGGCCCAGTGGCGCTCAGCGGCGCAGAGGGAAACTGACAGGAAGGTCCCGCATGTCGACCCGAAACGGTATGGGGCGATCTAGGCCACACGATTAGAACGCAGATTGACGGCTCACGGTCGTCGTCGACGACGAACTCGTCGCCGGCGAGACTGAACCCTAAATAGCCGGTGGGGGTCTACTGGGGACATACCAGGGCTCCAGCTAGTGCGGCAAGGCAGCTAAACGAACTGGTGGATGACGGTGCACTCAGGCGAGGTCGCGGCAGGGGCTGAGGTGGACGAAATCGACGGGAGCTTCTCCTCCTCTGCAGCGGCTTCCTCTGGTGCAATTCTGGCGAACGGCGGCTCGAGCGGCTCCGGCGAGAGAGGGGAAACGGTCAGTGGATAGAGGGGAGTGGAATGGTGTGGCGATTGAGGCTGGGGGTGGCCTCCTTATATAGGCTCGACAAGGGGACCGACGGGTGTGGGCAGGCGTCTCCAGCGAGGGCGGTACAGAGGGCTACCGGCGTGGGCGAGGTAGGCGGACGGTGGGCAGTCTGCTGGTGGTCAGCTACGGCACAATGGCACGGCTAGGGGCGGTGGCATATGGTCGGGAGCTTCACACACTCTGGGAGACAGAGGCGATGCTCACGCGGCTTCCGGCAACTATGAGTCGCGCGACGGTGCACGGGCGTGTTTGGCGAGGTGCTGGGTTAATGGCGGAGCAGCGTGCGCGATTTGGTGTCGGGGCGCGGTCTACTGCGTGCTGGCGGCGATCGCACTCTGGCACGCTCTGGCTATGCACAGAGAGAAAAGGGTGGCGCTGCTCTGGGGTGGTCCAGGGGCTGGCAGCGATCGAGGGGTGGACAGGGAGGTGTGGTAGGGTTGGGCTGAGCTAGAGGGCATGCTAGAATGGCGCGGCTTGGTCTCTAGCGTGTTGCCCGCTTCTGGCCGGCGATGACCATATGGTGGCGGCACGCCACTGCTACTCCGGGCTTAGGGGTAGGCCGGTGAGAGTTTGGTTAGAGCTGGGAGGGACAGGGGAACCAAATGAAGGTTAAAAAGTCGACAAAGCTTTGATCACAAAACAGTATAAGTTAGGCAGAAAAATCTTGCCTACCACCTGTTCGATCAAATGGCCGCATGAAGAAAATATTTGAATTTTTGGGAGATTTTTGGTGGAGTGGTTCATCTCATGCTTAAGCATCTAGGTTTGCTTGGGAATTTGAAATGGAGTTCATTTGTGTGGTTTTTGAGAAAGTGTGATCTATACATATGAACTACAATCAATTTTCAATTGTCATTTAAATTTAGTGCTTGAAAGTTTTTGGGATAAAACAAAGTGGGCCTTGGCACATCACTACTTGTACTAGCAAGGGGTGCAAAGATCCACAATTGTTTCTGTTTGAATTTGAGTGCTAGGAATAGCCAAAGTGGGCTAAGTGATTAAAATGGCAAAAGTGACCATTTGCTTATTTAATTCTTTTTTGATTTATTTTTCTTTGGGATTTGCTTGGGGATGATCTAGATGATGTGTAATTCACCTTAGAATCATTTTACAATCAATAGATCATTCAATCATGGCAATTCAAAACAACTCCTATTTCACACGTATGAATTCTTAAAGATTTTTAAATAGAAAAAGGTTTTGTTAACCCTAAATTGGGTAGATTTGATCTTGATCACTTGGATTAAAGTTTTGGGATGTTACAAACCTTCCCCCCTTAAACAAAATCTCGTCTCGAGATTTAAGAAAGAAAACTAGGAACTAAAGAGATCTGGGAACTCAGTCCTAATGTAATCCTCTCGCTCCCAAGTGGCTTCCTCTTCGGTATGGTTGCTCCATTGTATCTTGAGAAACTTGATACTCCTGGTCCTGGTGGTTCTGTAGGCTTCCTCCAAGATATGGATGGGCACTTCACGATATGTCAGGTCCTTGTTGATATCAACAGCTCGGTGATCGATGTTCTTGAAAATTTCGGTCTTCTCCGGCATTTCTAGGCATTTGCGAAGTAACGAGATATGGAACACATTATGGATGGGCGGACATCTCTTTTGGCAGTTCCATTTGATACAATACTTCTCCTGGACAGTTCAGAATCTTGAAAGGTCCGATATATCTAGGGGCTAACTTTCCTTTCAGGCTAAAACATTGGGTTCCCTTCAATGGTGAAACCTTGAGATATACAAAATCTCCAACATTGAAAGTCAGGTCTCTCCTTCTCTTGTCAGCATAACTCTTTTGTCTAGATTGGGCGGTCTTGAGGTGCTCACGGACTTTGTGAACCTTCTCTTTGGCTTCTCGGAGAATGTCGGGTCCAAAAATTTGACTCTCTCCTACTTGCGACCAATTCAAAGGGGTGCGACACTTTCTTCCGTATAGGAACTCAAATGGTGCCATTTGGAAACTAGCTCGATAACTGTTGTTGTATGAGAATTCTGCGAAAGGCAGACAGTCTTCCCATTTTGATCCATATTCTAACACACAAGCTCTCAACATATCTTCTAAGATTTGGTTGACTCTTTCAGTCTGTCCATCAGTTTGCGGGTGATAAGTTGTGCTGAAATTCAACTTGGTTCCTAATCCTTCTTGAACTTTCTGCCAAAATCTCGAGGTAAATTGGGTTCCTCGATCTGACACTATGGTCTTGGTGGTTCCATGCAGACTAACAATTCTAGCAATATACAACTCTGCTAGCTTTGAACTCTGTTATGTTGTCTTGACAGGTATGAAGTGAGCTACTTTGGACAGTCTATCAACGATGACCCAGATTGAGTCATTTCCCCTACTAGAAGTAGGTAAACCGGTGATAAAGTCCATTCCGACGGAATCCCATTTCCATTCCGAAATCTGTAAGGGTTGCAACAGTCATGCGGGCCTCTGATGTTCCGCTTTGACTCTTTGACAGATATCACACTTGGCGATGTAGCTTCCGATTTCTCTCTTCATCTTGTGCCACCAAAATTGCTCTTTCAAATCCTGATACATCTTTGTTCCTCCAGGGTAGATAGAATAAAGAGTATCATGAGCTTCTTGCATGATAACTTGCTTCAGCTCCGAATCTGCTGGCACACAGATCCGGCCTTTGTACCACAAAACTCCTTCTTCGTCTTCAGTGAATCTAGGTACCTTCCCTGTACCAATACGACATTTGATTCTGTCGATACTTTCAGTTCCCTTCTAGGCTTCCTTGATTTAACTAATCAACGTGGGTTGAAGTTCAATGCTAGCTAAGAATCCTTTGCTAACTAGCTCAGTCCTGAACTGCTCCAACTCCTCATACAAACTTGGTTGCTTCTCCTTGATCATGGTGTTTAGCCTACACGGCAATCTGCTAAGAGCATCCGCTACCACATTGGCTTTGCTGGGGTGATAGTGAATGTCAAGGTCATAATCCTTGATTAACTCTATCCATCTTCTTTGCCTCATATTCAGCTCCTTCTGAGTGAAAATATACTTCAAGCTTTTGTGATCTGAGTAAATCTCACAGCGATTACCCATAAGATAATGACGCCATGTCTTCAATGCCAAAACTACGGCTGCTAACTCAAGATCATGGGTAGGGTAGTTCTGCTCATGCTTCTTCAGTTGTCGAGACAAATAAGCGATGACTTTGCCTTCTTGCATCAATACACATCCGAGACCAATCTTGGATGCCTCACAGTACACATCAAACGGCTTCTTGATATCTGGCATGATCAATATTGGGGCTGAAATCAATCTCTTCTTTAGCTCTTGGAAACTGGCTTCACATTTGTCTGTCCAATCAAACTTCTTGTCCTTCTTCAAAAATTGGGTCATGGGTCTGGCGATGCTCGAGAATCCCTCTACGAACTTGCGGTAATATCCCGCTAATCCGAGAAATGCACGGACTTGGGTTTGAGTTGTTGGGGCTTCCCATGCTTCGACATCTCTGATCTTGGTGGGATCAACAGCTATTCCTCCGACAGACACAATATGTCCTAGGAATCCTACTTCTTTTAGCCAAAACTCACATTTGCTGAACTTGGCATACAACCGATGCTCTCTAAGGGTTTCAAGGATGATTCTCAGATGTTGCTCATGTTCTTCTTCTGACTTGGAGTAGATAAGGATATCGTGGATAAACACAACGACAAACTTATCCAGAAAATTCATAAAGACCTTATTCATGAGATTCATGAAATAAGCAGGGGCATTGGTTAATCCAAAAGACATAACCGTATACTCGTATAAACCATAGAGAGTAGTAAAGGCGGTCTTTGGAATATCCGTTACACGAATCTTAAGTTGGTGATAACCAGTCCTAAGATCGATCTTAGAGAACACATTTGCTCTAGTCAACTGATCAAATAGATCCTCTATCTTTGGTAATGGGTACATGTTCTTGATAGTGACGTCATTCAGCTTCCTGTAATCTGTGCACAAACGGTTGCCTCCATCCTTCTTGTCGATGAATAACACTGACGATCTCCATGGTGATGCGCTTGGTTGAATCAAGCCTGTTGCTAACATGGCATCCAACTACTTCTTCAATTCCACTAACTCTGAGGGGTTCATGCTATAGGGTCTCTGGGCTATGGGTCCGGTTCCGGGGATTAGTTCAATAATGAACTCAATATCCCTATCCAGGGGCATACCGGGCAATTCATCTGGGAATACGTCGGGGTATTCACAAACTACTCTGACTTGGTCAATGGTGGGTAGGGATAGACTCTTGTTACACTTGAATTGACGGGGCAAGGTTTCCGATACATGCTCTACTGAGACTCCGGAGCTACTGGTCATGGTGATGGCTTTCTTGGCACAGTCAATCAATCCTTTATGCTTTGACATCTAATCCATTCCTAGTACTACTTCCAAACCTTTGGTTCCAAGTACTATTAGATTAGCATAAAAATATATCCCATGTATTCTGATAGGCACAGCTTTGCAAATTTTTCTAGCTTCTATAGTTGAACCAGGGATTTGAACTATCATGACATGCTTCAAGTTGGTTGGGTGAATCTTACTAGTGCATGCAAATTCTTCGGTGAGGAATGAGTGCGATGCTCCAGAATCAAACAACACTCTTGCTAAAACTGAGTTGACAGAAAACATACCCAGCACTACATCTGGCGCTTCTTGGGCTTCTTCGGTGTTCATGTGGAAGAGACACCATTGCGGTTGTGAGGGTTCCCTGGGGCGAATCTTCTTCCTAGTTGAACACGGAGCTGTTGTTGAGCTAGGGCATTCACATTTGCAGTGGCGGCAATCTTCTTGGGGCACTCATTGGAATAGTGACCCTTCACGCCACACTCGAAACAGGTGATCCGAGACTTGTCCTTCGCTGCCACGGGCACAACATTGCTTCCAGTTCTGGGTGCAGTGTTGTTGTTGTTGTTGTTGTTGTTGTTGTCGTTGTTGTTGTTGTTGTTGTTGTTGCTCTTGGGAGGTGCACGGTTGAAATTGCTGGTGTTGCCGGGGTGATTGTTGATTCCTCTGGACTTCACATTTCCTCCACTACGGTTGGGGTAGCTTGGGCGAGACATTGGGGGTTGGTTGTTCATTGGTGCATATCCCACTAAAGGGTTGGGACGGTACTTCTGGTGACTATTGGATCCAGCTTGGTGCATCATACGACATTTGCAGTTGTCGTTTGCATGGTTAATCTTCCCTTCCATCTGAATGGCAGAGTCGACTAGCTCTTTGTGATCCTAGAAACGGATGTTGACGAGGACAGTCTGCATCTCATCATGCAGTCCGTTCAAGAATCTCTCCTTCTTCTTGGCCTCCGTGTTGATCTCATCAGGTGCATACCTTGCAAGGGACAGAAACCGGTCACGATACTCCACTACAGTCATTCTGCCTTGCTTCAACTCTCGAAATTCATCCCTCATTCGGGTGACTAGACCCTGCGGCACGTGGGTGCGACTGAACTTGATTTTGAAGGCTTCCCAGGTCATCACTTGACCATGGTTCATTGTGCGGATGCTGTTCCACCATGCTCTTGCATCTCCTGCCAGATAGTGGGTGGTAAAAAGAACCTTCTCATTGGCATCCACTCCTGCTACTTCTAGATTGTTCTCCATTGTCTGCAACCAGTCATCAACATCCAGTGGGTTCTCTGAAGTTCTAAAGATTGGGGGATTTGTATTCTGGAAGTTTTTGAGTTTGGATCCATGATGATCCTGATTTCCATGGTTCTGGTTGTTGTGAGCCATCTGGGCAATCTGCTGCAGTGTTGCTAGATTAGCTTGGCGGTCTTCCCTTCTTGCTTCCCGATCTGCGATGAGAGTCTGCAGAATCTGTAGCATTGGGTCTTGCGATGAGCTGCTCCCTCCTTGGTTTCCACGAGTCATCTAAAGATTGAGGTAGATAAAGGGGTAAGAGGGAAAGTTCTAAGGTTCATGGTTTTGATTTCAAAGCTAAAACTTTGAGTTTGACTCAGGTTTTTGCAACTAACTTCTTTTCATTCATTCAAGCAAAGCACACGATACAAACACACACACACACCACAACATCAAAGGAAAACAGATGGTTTTAAGAACCATTCTGTAGGCTACGATACAATGGGACCGATACATCTCATGCTACGACAGTGCTCTAGTGCATCTACTCATCATCGATGAAGGCGGAGTCGTCATCGTCGGTGTAGAAGTCCACGGCATCTTCCTCCAGAAAGTAATCATCATTGCTGAGGTAGGAGTCAATATCCCCTTGGATATCTTCACCTTCCTCTTCTTCTTCATTTACAGCAAGCTGAGCTTCTTGCTCCTTGATGGTCTTCTCGAGGTTGGCCACCTTCTTGCGAAGACGGTCGATGGTGCGATCCTTCTTGGCGCGTTGACGGCGCAGAGACTGACGGTCCTGGACGAGCAGTGAGAAAGTCTGGGCCTACTGGGCTGCAATGGAAGGTTGTGGTTGGCGATCTCTCTTGCATTGTCCAAATCCTTCTGTCTATCGTACAGTAGGAAGTCGAGGTTCTCCACTTGGCGCTTCAGTATTGGGTGACTTGGCATCTCGAGCGGCATTCCCATGGAATCACGCCTTGCATAGTGAACAAAGCGAGTTCCTTGGATGAGGTTGACACTGAGGGCACACAGACGTGCGAGAGCTTCATGCATTGCTCTGGCTAATCCATCTAGCCAGTTGTTCTCTCTCACAGAGAACTGAATCCTCCCAGATACTAGTGCTTCTATCTTGCCTCGAAGATCAGTAGTCACTAGCCATTGTAAATCCCCTCCTGGTGGACCTGGGAGTTGAGCTCCAAGGAATTCTGGATGAGGACGCTCCAACAACCCAGATAGTGCATATAAATCCCTCTCGAAGATCAGTTGGCCTCCGTTGCCCAACTGGTAGAACTTGCTGTATTGAGCTTCCATCTATAAGAATTTAGGATGAGAAAGTTAGTGAAGTGATCAAGTGTATCAAAGTTTTATGTAGTAGTGTAAGAATTTGGAGGAACATTAATTTTTTTGAAAGAAAGAATTCCCAAGGGTAAGAGAGGAAATAGTTTTCATAAGTACTCACTTTGGTTTTGGAAACTAAGTTTTTGTTCAGACGTCCATTCTAACTAGTGTCTCCTCTGGTCATGATGGCTCTGATACCAACTTGTCAACACCTAGATTTTTAATCCCAGATGCCTGTTATGCCATACATCGCAATCCCAGGATTAACATTTTTGCGAGACATAACAGATTGGATATCATAGTACATCATCCATTACAAACCAAAATAAGGTCTTACACAAATAAGGATCTCATGATCCAGTCTTAGTACAATCAAGCAGCGGAATAAATAGCATAGCGGTGGGGTCCATCTTCAGAGTCACATGCAATGCTGACGATGGGAGATAGTCCTAGTTATCATAGCCGTCCTGCTGTCCTTCATCTTGGTAATCTCCTTCATAGTCTGGCCATAGGAATAGCCAGGGACAAAATCCATGAGTACTCTTTAAGTACTCGCAAACTATCACTAACAAGTATGGTAGTTCTAGTAGGAATGCTAACTCTAAGTTTATTTGTAAAGTTAAGTTTGAAACCTAAGCTGAGTTCAGAAGCAAAGAAAGATAAAAGAAGTTTGAAAACACCTAAGTGGGAACTTAGTTATCATAGTCACAACTCTGTTGTGGTCAAGTCATGTCACAATTCATTTCATAAGTTGTTTTGAAAACATCTGACAACGGAACAATATGGCCACTTCAATTGTCCATAACCGCGGATACGGCTATTCAAATAGTTTGACACTCTGTAGAGGTGGTACACTTTCACCACAAGATTCGATACATCTGTTAGGGATAACCCTGAATCATCATACTTAGTATGCAGACAATCAAACATAACCTTTCCTTTACACACCCTAGTATAAGCACCTCTCCCATGAGCATGGCCTCCCAACCATGACCATCTGTCATCTTGGGCACTGCATAGGTGGACAACATTGAGAGGTAGCCTCAGCTCAAACCTCTCCCGCGAGGGAACTAATACCAATGCATATAAACTTCCGGCTAAGCCTTACCCAATTCAGGTATTGTGGTTGTATGGTAAAATTGGAATGGTATCGCATCCGAACCCAACCATCAGTTTTGTAAAAGGACTAAGGCTCATGCCTCAACATTTTCATCATCATAAACCATTTGTGTTTCTCAACACATGTCAAAACATCTCAATAGATGACTCATCATTCCAAGGTTTTCACAAGTCATTTTCACCAAGTATTCCCATCTAAAGTGAATCAAGTTTTGGTTTTTGTTCCAACTACTAAGTTCAGAGTGTTCACTAAGATGGGATGCTAATCTCAATCTCATGCCATAAAATGACATCTAAGTTTAACTAGATAGGTCAAGTTTTATACTCTTTATGCTACCTTCAAACAAGTAAATGACTTGGTAAAATAAAGAAAAGTAAAGCTTGTAAATGAAACTTAGAATAGGTATAAGTCAACAATAGTATAACCAAAGCATGCCTAATGCCCTGGGCTTAGGTTATCTAGCTTGCAAGGGTTAGCTTGCATTGTTAATGATGGCTTGCTAGTATAATACTTGCAAGTGTTAGCTTGCCTTGGGTAGTGCAGTGGTTGAAGTTTTCTTCCTCCTCCTCTTGGTAGAACTCCTCCTCCTCGAAAGCGTGGTCGGTACTATCGTCTATAAATTCATACAGGATACACAATCACCAAAAAATACTTAACTAGTATACTTAGCACACTAAGGCACACAATTGGATGACCTAATATCATCACAAGCATCACAAGGTTTAATGAACTAGCTTCATTCTTTTTATTTGAGAAAAGTAATTTCTACTCATTGAAATTAACAAAGATTTAACATTCTCCAATTAAAATATGGGATCATGTGGACACATGTCATCACCACATATTCTAACATATGGGAATATGATTTAAGGGTTGGATCACATTTTAATAAGTTCAAGTTTAATAATTAATGATTTAAAGTGACTAGAAATGCCTATATAGCATTATTTTGGTACTAGTCCAAAGTCACTGCATGCAAACCTTAATATTATTACATATTCAGATAGGTATGGTTAAATGTGATTTTTGAGAGTTGGAATCAACTCAAAAGCTCTTATGGTTGATTTTATAAAAATGTTTGAATGTGAAAATGCTTCTGTCTTGTTATTTTTACTATGAGAGATATCTAACTCTAAATGATTTAAATCCAACGGGCTTGGATAGATATTTTCAGTAGCTTTCCAACAAAATTGGAATCACTCAATTTGGTTCAGCAGATCTTCCTGAATTGATTTTTAAACTAAGGGACATAATTGATTCTAAGTCTAAATAGAAAAACTTATATTTGAATTACTGGGTTAGCACGGGAAAGTAAATGGGCCGGCCCAGTGGCGCTCAGCGGCGCAGAGGGCGACTAATAGGGGGTCCCGCATGTCAGCGACACTTAAAATCCGAAATGGTATGGGACGATCTGGGCCACACGATTAGAACACAGATCGACGGCTCACGGTCGTCGTCGACGACGAACTCTTCGCTGGCGAGACTGAACCCTAAACGGCCGGTGGGGGTCTACTGGGGACGTACCAGGGCTCCAGCTAGTGCGGCGAGGCAGGCAAACGAACTAGTGGATGACGGCGGACTCAGGCGAGGTCGCGGTAGGGGCTGAGGTGGATGAAATCGACGGGAGCTTCTCCTCCTCTATAGCGGCTTCCTCCGGTGCAATTCCGGCGAACGGCGGCTCGAGCGGCTCCGGCGAGAGAGGGGAAACGGTCAGTGGAGAGAGGGGAGTGGAAAGGTGTGGCGATTGAGGCTGGGGATGGCCTCCTTATATAGGCTCGACGAGGGGACCAACGGGTGTGGGCAGGCGTCTCCGACGAGGACGGTACAGAGGGCTACCGGCGTGGGCGAGGTAGGCGGACGGTGGGCGGTCAGCTATGGTGCAATGGCGCGGCTAGGGGCGGTGGCATATGGTCGGGAGCTTCACGCGTTCTAGGAGACAGAGGCGGTGCTCGACGCGGTTTCCGGCGACTGTGGGTCGTGCGGTGGTGCACGGCCGTGTCTGGCGGGGTGCTGGGTTGATGGCGGAGCGGCGTGCGTGATTTGGTTCAGGGCACGGTCTGCTGCGTGCTGGCGGTGATCATGCTCTAGCGCGCTTTGGCTGCGCGTAGAGAGAAAAGGGTGACGCTGCTCTGGGGTGGTCCAGGGGCTAGCAACGATCGAGGGGTGGACAGGGAGGTGCGGTAGGGTTGGGCGGAGCTAGAGGGCACGCTAGAATGACGCAACTTGGTCTCTAGCGCGTTGCCCGCTTCTAGCCGGCGACGATCATATGGCGGCAGCACGCCACTGCTGCTCCAGGCTTAGGGGTAGGCCGGTGAGAGTTTGGTTAGAGATGGGAGGGACAGGGGAACCAAATGAAGGTTAAAAACTCGATAAAGCTTTGATCACAAAACAGTATAAGTTAGGCAGAAAAATCTTGCCTACCACCTGTTCGATCAAATGGCCGCATGAAGAAAATATTTGAATTTTTGGGAGATTTTTGGTGGAGTGGTTCATCTCATGCTTAAGCATCTAGGTTTGCTTGGGATTTTGAAACGGAGTTCATTCGTGTGGTTTTTGAGAAAGTGTGATCTATACATATGAACTACATTCAATTTTCAATTGTCATTTAAATTTAGTGCTTGAAAGTTTTTGGGATGAAACAAAGTAGGCCTTGGCACATCACTACTTGTACTAGCGAGGGGTGCAAAGATCCACAATTGTTTCTGTTTGAATTTGAGTGCTAGGAATAGCCAAAGTGGGCTAAGTGATTAAAATGGCAAAAGTGACCATTTGCTTATTTAATTCTTTATTTATTTATTTATTTATTTTTCTTTGGGATTTGCTTGGGGATGATCTGGATGATGTGTAATTCACCTTAGAATCATTTTACAATCAATAGATCACTCAATCATGGCAATTCAAAACAACTCCTATTTAAATGCACACACATATGAATGCTTAAAGATTTTTAAATAGAAAAAGGTTTTGTTAACCCTAAATTGGGTAGATTTGATCTTGATCACTTGGATTAAAGTTTTGGAATGTTACATTTCTCCTATTGGTTCGATAACCTTGGTTTCATAACTGAGGGGAACTTATTGTTGTGCTCATCATACCTTCCTCTTGGGGTTCCCCAACGAGCTCGTTAATACACGAGTCAGCAATATCCCTCTATGTCGGAGGCAAAAGAGGAAAGAGATGTGATTGCGTTCGCAGAAAGGTGGTGAGGCTGAAGCTGATAGGTGGAGATGAAATAATGGAAGAAATTGGAGCAGGCAAGCTGAAGCCGCGCTGAAAATGGGAGAGAAAGACGACGAACTCGCCTGGGTTTGGAGAAGGGGAGATTTCCTCCGCAGCGAGGCGCCAGGCGACGCCCGCAGGGATGCGGCGGGTCGCATAGAGCCAGTCCAGATCGTCCTGGCAGATAAACGCACCGCCTAGGCGCCGCGCTCATGAGCCTCGTCTTCCTCCTCCTCAGCAACAATGGCAGCATCCTCCTCTGTCATGGCAAAATCAAGATCAAAGGAAATAATCACAGAAAGAATAGCCGGCCGTAGGAAACTTGGAGGTGCAGGGCCCCATGACAGAAAGCTCGAGAAGACACGGTGGCGTGGTCGCGAGTAGCAGCAAGGCATGGCAGCAGCGGCGCAGTGCTAAGGCAGAGGCAGCGGCGGCGGTGGCGTCGTTGTGGAGAAGAAGAGGGCAAAGGGGCAAGAGCGCGTGCGAACTGGGGGAACTTCCCCAAGGGTCGCCCTGCCCCCTATTTAACCACGCCTCAGGGGTGCATAGTGGGATCGAACGCTGTGGCACAACCGCACGGTGTGGCCGTGTATTTTCCAAGTGCACCAATCAGCATCGCGCCACAACAAGGGCCACAAGGAGCAGAGGATCCCATGACGCGACGTTGTGATACAGTTAACGAGGGGCTACCGCGACGTGACGCACGTAGCAGTTATTCCTAACAATGAATACAGTAACCAGCGCAGTAAACTAGCGCAGCCCTTAAGATGAGGCAAAGAGATGATTACCCTCCACGTAGGACATGGGGAAGCATATGAGAGACGGAAAAATAACCCGGACACATGGACAATGACCCAACCAACGAGGAGTAACTCGGATTGAGCCAAGGGAATGTCAAGCCAAAGAGACCGGGTTACGGAATAACTCAGCAAAGAAAGTGTGGACCTTGATGATTGGAACCTACTATGGCCTTAACAGCTGAAGTTGCCAAGACCGCACCAGCTTTAGAGACTAATGTTGGGGGGATACCCCGGGTAGGCTCACGCCGAGGTATAAAGGCTGAGTTAGCCGAGGTACGACATGGTCAAAGCAAGTGCAGGCCAGGCCACCTCAAGGCAGGCCGACTTATGGAGTAACCCGGCCCGGTGGGCGTTTTCCTAACATTGACCCGGCCGGCATAAAATATATGTTGGCTATGTAAATCTACCTTGTGTGTTGGTATCCTCGTAGCCGGGCTAACTACATGCTAGCCGGGTTACCACTTGGCTTCCAAGAGAAGGAAGGAATCTCCCGCTGGTCAAAAGGTGGCCTCTGTCCACTGTGGCGTGAGCAAAGCGAGCAGAGGGAAGGACCAGCAGGGCGTGGTCGACAAAGATGACACAGGCTATGTCGGATGACGTAGTCTGTTTCTGGTAACGCCAAAAGACAAGAAGCTCACAGAGGGTTACGTTCATAGTTCGGACTAGCCATTTAAAGTGAATAAAGAGGCATCTAGCTTTAACCAAAGAGCATATTCGGGGAATATGCTTCCACGTATGCCCTAACTTTGTAACCTGGGCTCCCCTATATAAGAAGCACCAGGGCCTCCATAGGGGAGGAGGGATCATTTTTCTCTATCTAAGGTAGAACTCTAGAGCACTGTACCGGAGAGTAAGAAACTTATTCTCCTTCTTACCAACAGCTCAAGGAGCCCTTGTAATCCACCATTGATAGAGTAACAATACAACCCTTATGCGTGGAATCACCACGCTATCCCTCCCCGGATTCCTCTAGCGTACTTTGGCCCCATCTTTAGCCTATACATGGCATCTACCGTGCCACCACCACAACAAGTATTCATTGGAAACTTTGAATACGAAATCCATAGCTGAAGCCAAAAAAGAAGCAAAACTTGTATTGCTTGGATTTTGGTGCATTCTCGAGAAAGTTCACATTCAATGATATTTCTCGATTATGAAGCTTTTGGAAGATAGTGTGAAACACCATGAGGATTCAAAACCCTGCATCAGAGTGTTGAGAAGCGCAACAGAAAGTGTTCCTGAACGATTCTCTTCACGAAGGAAAGAATCAATGATAATGATCATTGTGTTTTCCCCACTAGTGTTTTCACTACATGAAGTAGGATTTCAAATGTATCCCATATCTTGCATGGAGAAATTTGTGAATCATTTGTCATGATTGCTAAAATATGATATACCTACGAACTACTAAGGAAATAATGGTAATCTAATGATATGAGAAATCCCAAAGAAAAATTTCCTTGAGATTAGAAAGCAATTCGTTGCTAAATCTTACAAGTAAAGGGGTTATTTGAATTTTCCCAAATGACTGCGAAGCCATAGTGGAAAAGGGGGTGAATGACAAAAGCACAATTTGTCAAGTATTGGACAAATTCAATTGAATTTGATTCAAGTGTGCTGAAAGTCTAGTGGATTTAAAACTAGTAAAAGTACTAGTATCTCACAGTAAATCTCCAAGTTTGATATTTGATCAGAGGATTTTGAAATCGTTCAAAATAGTGAGTGAATATGCAATTTGCATGAAATTGAGTGGGAGCTATAAAAGTTTTCCTAAAACAATATGTGAATGACATATTTTTGAGTGTGAGCAATATAAGTCTCAAATTCAAATATGTAGGAACATAGTTTGAGTAAGAGTAGTGACTCATACACAAATATGCTAGGAACATATTTTGAGTGGGAGCTTAAAGGAGTGATTTTTAAGTGTGATGACACATTAAGAATAAAAGTGCAAGTACCAATAAATAATGATTTATAGGGAGTAGAAGTTAATAATAAGTATATTATGATATTATGTAGTATTCCTTAAGAGATTATGAAAAGAGTTTCAGAGTAGAAGTTAGTTAAGGAATTGGTCCTTAATAACTCAAGTTATGAATAGTATTAAGTTTAACATCAATGGTTGAAAGAAAGAAAAGGATGACCATCATCCACTATGTTGAGACATAGGTTCTATCTTAGAAAACCATGATAGTAACTTAACATAATATATGATTCAAGAAGAAACGTTTGAAAAGTGATTAAGTTCGAATCACGGAACATTGAGCTAATTTTGTCTGCAGTGTCTAATAAAGAACTGTAGGCATGTTTTCCAAATCCATAAAGAATGGCATATCTTAAAGCATAAAGGGTTATGTTATAAAAGAATATGTTGGAAACTCCTGTAATACTGACTAAAGTCAAGTAGGAAACACGGTGAACAAAATATCGAAAGTTGCACAGGGTGCACTCGTGTTTCGATGATTACATTTATCTATTTACTATTTATCTATACTATTACTATTATTTACACTCGCTTCTTTCGTCAACCAGTCAATTTTTCTGTCTGCCGCTAAATGACGGTTTTGCCCCTAGCTTTTCGGTATAATTACCCACGTTGCCACCGCAAAGTAAACCGAGGCATCCCACACGCCGCCCGCTCACTCCCATCGATCCCCATCGTTCCCGACTCCAGTGCCATCGCCGCCTCTCCCCTCTAGACCTCCTCCCCGCCGCCCTCCCCTCCAGACCTCCTCCCCGCCGACGGAGCTTCTCCTCCCCTCCGCTCCTCCCGCCCCCCTAAAAAATCAATCTCCGCCTCCCGAGCCATCCGCCTCCCTCACGATCCCCAATGGCGGCGCCCTTGTCCGTGGCCTCGGCGTGGCTTCCATGACGAGGTCGCCGAAGGTGCTTCCCGCGTCGAGGAGCATGCCCGCTGCAGTGACCTCTAGGAACGGTTCTACTCCATGCGGCGACCCACGTCCATGGCCTCCAGGCGCGACGCTTCCTGCTTCCCGCAGCACGACTGCGTCGCACGGCTCGTGTCCTTGGGATGTGAAGACACCCGCGTCCATGGACTCCAGGCATGCTGCTGCTCCATGCGGCGACCCCACCGGAGGATGGCTGGCCGGCCCCCCATGCCCCCGCGGCGGCGCCAGCAAGAGCATCCCGGTGCGGCTCACCATGATGTCTGCGTGGAGCACGCGGCCTCGGCGTGATTGGTCTTCAAGACCGGCAGCGTGCGATGCGGTGTGCTTGTTCTTCCCGACCGGTGGCGCGCGATGAGGCTTCTCCGGAGGGTGGACAACAACGTCTTTTAGTACGCCCCTTGCATCCTTGGTCTTGATCTCCATGGTCGTCCATGCCCAGGCCCTGACCACGACTCAGCAGGCCTGAAGGTAGACTAGATTTGTCTGGTCTATTCATGTTTCGGTTGGTTTTGGGTCTATTTGATGCTAAGATTTCATGAGTGCATTTCTTGCAGTTGGAGAATTCACACGGGAAGTTAATTGTCAAATATGACTGAGTCTGACGATGTCCTGTGTTTCACTCACCTAATCGGCAGCCTCATCTTAACATGATTTCTTTGTACTTCCCAATTCCCATCAAGTGATTGTCCGTATGTTCAAATAATTTTGGACTTCTGAATGGAGCATGTAATTGTTTTCTTAGGAGAGACATAATATGCGCATACTTCTGTGTAGTTTCAGAATTCACATATATCATGATCTTTGTTTCAGTTCACAAGTTCAGAGATCTGCATATGAGGAATTTCAGTTTGGGAGGTCTGAAATGCATAGCGTAGCCTCAATGTACTTCACAATATTTGTCGCAAACCCTACAGGGCATTCGGATTGAACTGGTAGGAAAGATAGAAAAGTTTGTTTGGTAGTCAAATAGATATGATCAAATGGGCATTTGTCTGAAATCTTTCCATGTACACCCTCTGTCATCGGTTCGGATGCGTCATGGCCGGCCAAATCACCCTCCGGAGAAAGTTTTCTAACATTGTTCTTGTCCCAAAGATAAAGAAATATCTCTGTCCTCTTCCAGAATCTGAATCAACACTGTGTGGATTCTTGTGCTGGTGGTCTGGTGTGATTGGGAGTTCCAGTGAGCTATTCTTTGCTCTCCGAGGAGGTTAGAGCAGAATATAATATCTGTTGTTTACAAGATTTATTAGTAGGCAAGATTTATTAGTAGGTAGTACTTCCTTTTGATATTTAACCTTGTATAAATTAACGTCAGGAGCTTGAGAAAATAAAGATTAGTAGGCAGTAGAGCACACTAATGACCAAGGAGTCTTGTGCCGGTGGTCTGGCATGATTGGGAGTTTCAGTGAGCTATTCTTTGCTCTCCGAGGAGGTTAGAGCAAAATATAATCTTTGTTGTTTACAAGATTTATTAGTAGGCAGTACTTCCTTTTGATATTTAACCTTGTATTCATTGAATTGTATAAATTAACGTCAGGAGCTTGAAAAAATGAAGATTAGTAGGCAGTAGAGGACACTAACGACCAAGAAGAAAATATGTGCGTTTAGACGGGAGGAGCTGTGGGAATTTCTGAAGAAGGATGACACCTACTCTACGTTTGTAAACTGAATGGCATGGAGACGGGTACCAATGACAATATACTATGTTTCTTTGACTACAAACGGTAGTATATATGTTTCTGAATCTTTGGTTGTGTGCATGGATCGTTCAATAATATGAGAAGTTGTTTGCAATGGTACATGGCGCTGACTTTTATATGTTTAGTAGTGCTAATAATTACTGGTTGAGTTACAGAAACAGTTGGAGAACGTTGAGCAATGGAAATGTCAAGATCTACTAAATCCTCATTGTTTTCAAGTATATTTCATATGTACATGACATGGACAAGGCGTATCTTCTCTGTATTGTAATATTGATCTATTTCAAGTTTCCTACAGCCCAATTTTCTTTCGCTTAAGTGGTAGAACTGAATATTGCGAGAACTCTTGGCTGAAAGGCGTATTTAGTCTCGCCGCATGACGTGATGGAGGCATGCAGCTGACGGGCGGCGAGACAACGGCAGTTCCGGTGACTCACATGAGATAAATCTCCCCATGTGTTCACTTGGGTGTGTTTGATTCTAGATAGCTTTTGTGCTAAATTATACCCTACTTGGATTGCAAGCACTAATTCATCTACGTGTGCTAAAGAACGGTACAAATGGAATCAGATAACCAAGCGATGGATAAACGAAAGCAAATATTTATGCCGCCGCAGAAAGCTGCACAATATGAATCTTTATATTTCGAACTATGTAACTAGAAATTCCACACTATCATAGTTATGTCCGATTGCAATGTACAACTACAAGTGTGTTCTCCAAGTGCTTGAGTCTTTGGTGCTTGAGTCTTTGTGCATGTTTCAGTAAATGATTGATCTTAAATATTAATTCAATAGTATTGGCTGAAACTACATAAGTTACTCAGTGTTGAGAGATAGTTGTTTCTAGGGGTGTTGCGGTGGAACAAGTGGACTAATACTGCACTGAGATCCTACATATTTATAATTGTCTATGGCTAAAAAAATACGAAAACTAACATGTTTGTATGGTAAATCGAATCTTTTTTCAAAACCGTGCGCACATATCAACTTTCTTTCCCGTTGCAACGCACGGGCATTCAGCTAGTAATAATAGATAAGAGTACCATCTAAAGTGTTGTATAGTGTTATGACGGGGCTAGTTCGCTTTTAACGTAGAATGATGTGTCCCAGGGCACAGTGCCCATGAGAAATCCCTCGTGGTTGATCTAAAGTCACTATAGGCTCCTGGAATCCGGCCTCGTTCTGCTGCCATAGCGACGATGCATACACAAAGATGTTATCATGTGATGATAAAGTATTAATATCAATCAAGGTGACATTAATAAGTTGCAAATGATTTGGGACACCAAAGTACATGCCCAAGACTCAACCTCTTCCATGAGCAAGAATGTTCAGGGTACCAGGATATATGGTGCCAATGATTAAGAAAAAATGCAGCTAGTTTATTTGTACTATAGTGCAAGTGGGAGACTGTTGGAAATATGCCCCAGAGACAAATAATAATAAGGATTATTATCATATTTCATAAAGTTTATGATTAAGTTTTATACCATGCTATAACTGTATTGAGAGGAAATATCAATACACGTGTGATATATAAACAACCAGGGGTTCCCAGTGAAACTCTAGTCACTAGTTCATTGGTCAACAGATGATCAAGGTTTCCTGATCATGTGGCATTTATGCCAATTGGAAATGGAGTCAACTCATTCTGAGAATGAGATGATGAACCAATACCCAGCCTAAACATCGTGACCCGATCATGTCACGAAGTTCAAGTTACGATGATTAGAATGGGTCCTCGTAGACTATTCCTTAGATCGTGAGGCTATATCAATCACTGTCTCTCGAGAGTGCTTAGATAGCATCAAGCATCACTTGGTGATACAGTGATTATAAAGGTGTGTTCAGGTACTCGGAGGAACCGTAGAGGCAATATATATCAAGAGCGGGATTTGTCCATCCGCGTGATGGAAAGATACTCGAGGGCCCACTTGGAGAAGTTATATCCAATAGTTGTGTAGCGTGTGATTTGATCACAGGGATATCACTTGTCGAAACGAGTCAAGTAGCATTGTTCGGTAGCGAGATTGAACACGACATGGTAATGTCATTGATCAGATCTTGGGTAATGCAAGTATCGAGAGACAAAGTGAATAAGACACCACAGTCCCGGTTCAAACAACGAAAGATCTTCGTGGAATACACAGGGGTCACATGGCCATCCGGGTCCCTCTGTCGATCATTGGTCCGGGAGTGTCCCGACCATGTCTGGAGTGTTCCCGAACCGTGGGGTATCATGCTTAAGGGATTGATTATGCTTAGAGAGTGTTTATAGGATCAGTAGAATCACCGAAGAAGAGTAGAGAGAAAACCGGAAGGGTTTCGGTAAGTCTGGAGGATGTCCAGAGTGGAGGTGGAAGGTGTCCCATAGCCACGGAGATTGAATAATATGTGAAAGAATGTTAAATATTGTTTTAATCATTTATTCATAATTATTTAATAAAGAGAAAATCAATTTAAAAGGTCAAAAGGCTTAATGGGCCAATTCCGGAGGGAGAAGGGCCCATGAGGGAAAGGCAAGAGGAGAGAAGGGGCAAGGGGGTGGCCGGCTGGGCCAAGCCCCCCGCGCAGGGCCCACTAGGGCCGGCCGGCGGCTTCCCCCCTCTCCCTCTCCTTTAGTCCCACTCCGGGACTTTGAGGGAGGTAATACCTCCCCTCCCCCTATATATAGTGGGGGTATTTGGCCAGATAAATACACACAATATTCAATAAAAGGTTTCCTCACTTTTGGGGAGACCTCCAATTGATACTCTCTCTCTCTCTCTTTCTCTCTCTCTCTCTCTCGTGACCATGGTCCCAAGTTCGGACTGCGCGAACAAGAGACATCTTCACCGCGGAGCGCCGTCGTGCTACGGGATTCGGATTCAGGAGCTCTACTTCTGCAACTACTGATGGATCAGGGAAGCGGGAGTCATCATCAGGCATCGAACGTGTGTAACTCTCCACGAGGTGTCACACTTGAGGCACTCAAGTCGTTGGAGCCATAGGAGCGCAAGGACTTCATCACGACCTTGAGGTTGGCTTCAGCTCGTCTACATCAACCACGCTCTCCTGAGCGTTGACAACGTTTTTCAGTCTTCAAGGGTAAGTTCGCGAAAATACCCTCCCGTTACTGTGGCAACATCAGGGGTTCAGGGGCGTAGGGTAAATTTTTATTGTTTTCATACGCGGAACCCCTACACTTTACCCTCTCATCTCTGTCCAAAATGCATCCAATGGTTCCGATGACACAAATGCAAAAGCTCTAGAGCAAGCAGCCAGCAGCAATGACAGAACTTTTGACAAATTCAATACCATTTGAAATATTAAGGAGTACAGAATAAAAAGACATAAAAAATCGACAGATTCCTAGTTCATATTCAGCAGCACTTGACCAATTCAGAAGCATTTCAAAGTGACTGGTTCATCAATACAAACACTGAAATTCAATATCACTATAGAGAGAAACAGTTCTTGTTTCAGCTCTAAAAACCATGCCACGCGATCAGTTTGCCCTTTTCTCCAAACACACTCGATCACTGGAACACAATCATTGTCATAATATTTCGTCATATAGGAAACTGTCATATAGATACAAATATACCATACAAGTACGTACTAGTCATAGCTTCAATCCAGCAAAAGGTTATCACGGTTTTACAACCCATATATGATCAGTGAAGATAAGACAACCACATAATTAATTACAATAGCATGCGGCCAAAGAGCTAGACAGCTAGGAAGTTCATGAACAACATGCGGCATTCAGGATAGCCAGATACATCGACCTTGATTGTTCTTTCAATAGTAAGTTTGGCTGCTTTCCGGAACTTGATCCACCTAGAAGTAGTTGCCAAGCACCCATCAGTCGAGTTAATGGCGTAGTGTCCCTCGATTCGCAATCCTTCACTCTACATCATGAAGACTATTGTGCCCTTTCGTCTGGCCTGGAGTTGCTTTGTGGCACTCTTTGGCAATTTTTGAGTCAAAGCAAGAGATAGACGCATAATTACTAAGAGCAATGCACTGAATCATGTGAAACTTGAGCAGACATTCAGAGCAGTTTATCTACTGCCATATACTCACAAACATAATCCGGTGCGACCTTGTGATGATACATGTGTAGGATATGGTCTGACAAGGTGCTGCCCGGGGTGATGAAGGAGCTTGTGCCGGTGCCTGTGCTGGGGCTGATGCTAGTGCAGGAGATGGTGCCACTAATTGTAGAGGGGCTGGTGCAGGAGCCAGAAGGCCCAGAACCGGTGCCAGCGCCAGCAGCTTGATTCCTCTTGAGGGGTAGCTAAGCTGACTGCATGGATGGTAGAGGCAGATGAGAAGTGTACAAGCAAAATAGTCTCTTATACAACAATTACTCACAAGACAGTGATCAGAGGATATGATGAGTATACAAGCAAATTAAGTTACTACCTCCATTCTTTCTCCTTAGGTCAACATGTGCCGGAGTAGGAACTAGGGCCAGTGCCGTTGGGGGTGCCAGCAACTTGGTGTTGGTTACCTTCTGAGGGGTAGGTAAGAGGACTGCAGGAGTGGTCAGAGAGGCATATGAGATGTGGACAAGAAAAATTGTTTCTTATACAATAGTAACTCCTAGACAGAGATGAGCGTATACAAGCGAATTAAGTTACTCCCTCTATTATTTCTCCTACTGAGGTTAATAGGTGCCATTACAGGAACTGGGGCCGGTGCTGGTGCTGGTGCTGGTGCCGGTGCCAGCAGCTTGATGCTAGCACCCTTCTGGGTGGTACATAAGGGGAAGCGGACTGCAGAAGTGGTCAGGGTCATATGATGAGTAAAGACAATGGTGCAAAATAGATAGTCGCAAGAAAATCATTAGAGGTTGTGATGAGTACAAAATCAAATTAATTAGTACTACCACTGTTCTTGGTCCTTTGGTTAACATGTGTACGATGGCATGCAAGTATCTGCCCATGCTTGCTAAAATTGAATGATACCTCGTCCCCCCGCTTCAGACCATTCTCACGGACATACTTGAACCAACCTCGGCCACCTAAATAGGTGGTGACCATCGTCTGGGAGACATCCGCATCATATATTTGCCGCATGCCTTTAGGACCCTCGCTATACAGAGTTAGAAACTTCTCGATTCCGAACATCTTGTTTATAATGGGACGAGCGACACAAGGGACAGCCTTCATGAGAAAATTGATAGAGAAGTAAGGCGACACCAACAAAAGTGAGATACAAGATCTTACATCAAGTCGGTCTAAACCACTTGGAATCCATACCTGATACCATGGGTACCCTTTGCGAAGGGTGGCCATGCACCATTTTTCATCCCTCTGCCTTTGGAATGGCATACATGGGGCCCCTTTCAATCCACAAGCTTGACAAGAGGAGGGTAGCAGAAAGGGCTGAACAGCTGGTGCGTGGTACTGATTGAAATTAAGTGGAAAGGTTAAATTGTGTAAAGAGCAAGTAAATCTAATAATATAAGACAAAATCATTTCTTGTAAAGCAAACATATTTTATTTTTGTGAACTTCTAATAAGCGTAAACATATAATACTAATAACATGGAAAATCATAACATGTGAAATTGTGGATTTCCAAATTATACCCATTTCTTAGAGAGGTCACTGCCCACCTGGGTACTGTGTTGGTGCTTCCTCGTCGTATAGAGGATGACCTCTTTTGGTGCGGGCATCAGAAATCTACTAGCCTCTACAGCAGCCTCAGCCTCCGCAGTAGCACCTTCAATCTGCATAAATAGCAACAGAGCTCAACAATTCAATACTATGTAAAGTTTGACCATGTTTTCAGGAAAAAAATTATAATATGAATTATATATCCTTGGATACATTATGAAACATATATTCACATCGTATGTATATAATATCATAGTTCTTGATAGTTTTTGACTTTTTTCAAAAGTTTGGTCAAACTTTCCGTCGCTTGACTTTTCAAAAAATATAGTATATTCCTAAGCCTTGGGACGGAGGGAGTACAGTACATAGTAGTCATATACTGACTGTATGAGACAGTCTGACAGATCCATATCTGGATTCACATAAACACAGTGCTAGAATTAATAAAATCACACATATGTTTCTGAACATCTGATAAGCATGTATGACACCAACCGGGTAATACTTAAATCTGACTGCACCATGGTAATAAGGGTATTAAGAACAAATACCTTTCTCTTTAAGCTGGGCCCTCCCAGCTAGTCGGTGGCTTGCGCTTGTTTGGTGAATAGTGGTACTGGCCGGATCCTGCGGCATGTGGGGGCATCATCCTGTCTGCCGCACCTGGAGCACCGCACGTTCACAGATATGTACCACCGTGCTACAGTAAATGAAGAAGATATGGTGTCACAGAGGCTTTCACAAAGACAGGATGCAGACAAATACAACTTTTAGCATAGGGATACATCCAGGTTGCAGCCAACCACTTTCAGCATTGGAAAGAATGGAAGAACGCAACGAATATACTACTACATTACCCTTTTTAGGCAACTTTTAAGGGAACTGACGGGACCATCCATGTCCATAGTGGTCGTGCGTGCCACTAACCCATAGTTCTCCATATAGAATCCGACACCAAATACATTGCACATTACGAGTAGTAACTAAAGGTTACAGAAGTGAAGAACACCGAAATCTAACCCGACCAAATGCCCCAATCAGAACAGTGGTGACCATGCCCTGATCTGGAATCCATACGAAATCAGTACCACCTCCCCCACCCCACCCCACCCCCAACCCACCCCCACCCCCATCCCCACCACCGCCCCACCCCACCCAAATGACGCAATCGATTAGAGAAGAGGAAAAATATATTGATTAGGTGATTCCGAGGTAAGCAATAAGCAAGAACTCCACAATCAAAGCATACCGAATACTACTACTCCTAGTACTAATAATACCCTCAATGGCCCAATCGGAAGCAAATTAAGCAAAGCCGGATTTCGAGGTGAGCAAATACACCCACCTATTTCAACAAGAACTCCCTAATCGGAGGTTGCATTAGTTCCAACAGTTGCTTGCTGGATGGGAGCTAGCTAGTGATGGTTTCTTGTCTTGTCATAAATAGAAAGGCATGGGCAGGGGAGTAGTAGTACTAGTAGTAGTAGGGATGGGCAGTACACTTTTTTCTACAGTAAGTATTTTTAAGTGGCAGTGGCGGGAACATTTTGCCAGGAGAGAATCTCGGATTTTTGATCCCAGCTATCACGTGGTGGCCTACAACTGTTTCAAGCGGGACCCACGTTAGGGGTGAGTTAAAGCAGGTCCCACATCAAGTGGGTGGGATAATTGACCGAGCCAACCTTCTCCTTCCCTTGGTACCAGTACTAGTTCTCCCAGGTTCCTCTCCAAGGACCGAGAAAATCGCCCCTCTTTGAATCAAATTGATCCCAGCTTATTATCCTTTTGCTGATTGGTCTCACGGAGCAGTGGACAAGACAGCGGTAGTTGCAGCATAGGGCACCAGCGTTGGGGCCTCAAAAAGAGTTTAGGAACCGATAAAATGATAAGCTCCGATTTCAGACTAGAAACACACACAAACACACATATACTCCGTATATACTAACATACGGAATAGTTTCCAATTACAGTTCTGCTAACAAAGGCCTAGAAATTATAATAAGGTAGCTCCATGTTACAGAACTACGACAGTAGCGAACCAATCATGGGATAGCTCTACACCCCAAGAGTTTTGCAACTGGGCTAGTGGTCATGAGACTACCCAAACGACACCAAAAGTACACCCCTGATGATCAGCGGCCCTGCATCAAATCCATCCAGAAGCAGTGTACCCGATCCACAGCCTTAGGTACAGGCTCATCAATGAACATGTCATCGTCATTACCATCAAAGTCCTCTTTAGTCGTATGCTTCTGCGATTAGTAGATTAACAGATACGTTTATAGAGAAACATCAAAGACACACAACCTAAACATTTTTCGTTCTATAGATATACCTTGTCATCTGGCATAGCGATAGTACTAGAAATGAAACATGTTTCATGCGGCCTGCACTTTTTCTCTCCTCCCCCTTCTCCAAGTTGACTAGATGCTCATGAGCTGCCTCTGTCAGTTGATCTAGTTGATCAACATCTGCTTCCCCTACTTGATCTTGATGATAAAGATGTGCTTCACCGGTTCATATGGTCACCACGAAATAACCATCTAACATATGTGCTTAGCATCCCAAATGTAAAAATATGGTCTTCCACTATACTTTGAGGCAGCACCCTATGATTCGCACACAACCGGCAGGGGCAATGTACTTTTGAGTTGTCACACTGAGCTCTAACAAATCCCATAAATCGTAGAACATCAAGGATACGTTTAGCGTTGCCTAATGGAGCAATCTCTATCCAAAATCTGCCCATCTGTTTAATTATGACATACAAGGTTGGTTATTATTAAAAGAAAAACAGGAAACATATAGATGTAGTACAAAAACCATATATGCCTATGCATTCAGCAAACATATTGACGGAAAAAATCGCCGAAGGTATTTAGGAACACAGATCCAACACAGAATATACTATGACCATGCAAATTGAGGACAAATTAAACTACATATTTGAAAGGGCAATAAAATGCCAACCAGACCGAGCTAGAGATAGAAGGACTACTCTAGGATCGACGTGCCCACCGGTGCGTCTCAAGAAGACTGACGGGTAGGGAAAGCTTATTCGCGCACGTTGGTGATGAGGAGAGTCCGTAAGCGTATCTGTTTTGTGGGAAAGGGGGTGAGGGCCTAGGTGACGGAGAGTGGAAGTTAATACACAGCGCAAAGGGGTGCGGAGGGATAACTTTGGAAATTCTGACCTACCCTGCTTTGGGCACCACCATATACGTGGCCCACCTTCCAGTCATCATAGATCAAAATTGATCCAAAACTTGTCAAAATACAAGTTTATGTTTTACCATGGAAACTAATGCACATAGCATTGCACTTTGCAAACAAATTGCTTTATGTCAAAAAGTTATTTTATTTCAGCATCTTCAGCTTGGAAACTCATGAAAGTAGGGCATTATCCATCAAATATGGAATCTTCTTTGTAAAAAATTGCTTGAAATGGATATGGCAAATCGTTGGGCTGATGGAGAAGATGCGCTACACAATAAGCGAGCTCATTCACCCAAAGAATACATGGACAAGCGCAATAATAACAGAAGACAACGAAGCAATAATGGATATAGTGGACCAAGCTATGTTGCAGTTGGTTTCTTAGGAGGGGACAACCGAAGAAACGACGATCACAATAGTGGGTACCGCAGCAACATAGACGACGTTGGAGGAAGCCAACCAACACAGTGATACTAGCCAAGAGCTTGGGAGCCACCAATGTCCCCAATGCAAATGTTGGAGGGACCTTGCAATATGCACTTATACGTGATTCAACAGGCAAAAGGTGATCCAACCATCTCATGAAGGATTGCTGAACATTTTTAAAGATGCAGGAGGTATGCAACGCAAATGGAACTGAAGCAGCAAACCGAGGATACACCACTGCACCTGGCACTTTAGCCATTGGCGCACCACCACCGCCGCCAGTACATCCGCCAGCAGGGCAACCGCAAAACAAAAAAAATCAAGAAAATGAATACCCCAGGTCTAAGGGTGCCCATCCAATAGGATCCAGAAACTGATTACACAACAAGTTAACATGGCAGAAATGGCGCCACCAGCCACACCCGAATATCCCATTGGCCAGAACAGGAAATCACATTCAACAGAGCTGATCATCCACATCGAGTCCCACGACCGGGCCACTCGGCCCTAATAGTAGAAGCGTAAGTGGGTGGATTTGATATGAGTAAAGTTTTCATGGATGCGGGGAGCAACATCAACCTAATTTATGCAAAGACACTCAAGGCAGTGAATTGCTCCTTAGCAAATTTAGCACCAACAGAAACATCCTTCCACGACATAGTCCCAGGTAAAGCTGAAATTCCTTTAGGTAAAAGATATCTTGACTTTGTTTTTGGATCCAAAGATAATTTCAGGCATGAAAATCTCGAGTTCGAAGTCATGGACTGGCCGTCATAGTATCATGCGATCCTAGGTCGCCCATCTTTCGTACGATTCATGGCAGTACCACATTATGTGTACCTGGTCATGAAAATGCCAGCACCCAAAAGGGGTCATAATAGTGAAGGGCAGTTTTACACATTCCGACAGTTGTGATCGAGAATTCAACAAAATCTCCGAATCCTTCAGGATGGCAATTGAGTTTGACCAACTAAAAATGTTAGCGAATGCAGAACCTCTGGCAATAGCACGTGTCAATACCGATCAGGCTTTTGATACCGCTAAAGATACAATGGAAGTCCAGATACACCCCACCGACCCAAAGAAGACGACCTTTGTGGCTTTCAATCTTGGCCCGCATAGGAAAGCGCGCTCATCGAGTTCCTCCGTGAGCATTGGGAGATTTTTGCATGGTTACCAGCCGACATGCCAGGAATCCTCAAGAAAGTCGCTGAGCATGCACTAAACCTAGATCCGAAGGCAAAACCAGTAAAACAGACGCTTCGCCACTTCATAGAACCAAAACGAAAGACCATTGGAAAGGAGCTCCATTGCCTAACCAAGGCCAAATTTATCAAGGAATTGAAGAAAGCATAGTGGGTCACAAACCTAGTATGTGTCCCAAAGAAAAATACAAAAGAACTACGTATGTGCATTGACTTCTTTGCGTTGAACAAACACTGTCCAAATGATCACTTCTCACTACCACGATCGATCAAATAATCGATGCAACTACGGGGTGCGAACGTCTTTCCTTCTTAAACGCATATTCATGATACCATCAAATTCGGATGAAGGAGGAAGACCAGGATAAAACAACATTTATTACGCTCTATGGTGTATTCTGCTACACACCAATACCCTTTGGACTAAAAAATACGGGTGCAACATATCAACGGGTGATGCAAAACTGCTTAGGAAGTCAAATTGGAACAAACGTACAAGTTTACATCGATGATGTCATAGTTAGAATAAACACAAGGGTCAACCCTTATCAATGACCTCCGAGAAATATTCAAGAACCTCGACAAGTACTGCATCAAGCTCAACGCGATAAAGTGTTCCTTTGGAGTCCCTACAGGGCAACTTCTCGGATACCTTGTATCATCAAGGGGAATAGAAGCCAATCCCAAAAAAATATAGGCAATCCTCACAATGAAAATCCAACAAATATTCGGAGCATACAACAACTAGCTGGGCGAGTCGTAGCACTCAGTCGTTTTATCGCCCATCTAGGATAAAAAGCACTACCATTCTATGCCCTTACGAGGAATTCAGATAAATTCGAATGAACGGACGAGGCTCAACGTGCTTTTGAAGACCTCAAGAAAACACTTTCGATATCTCCCATCGTCGTGTCTCCACGAGAAAAAGAACCCTTACTTCTCTACATTGCCGCTACTAATCAGGTGGTCAACACAGTTTGGTCATAGAACGACCCGAAGAAGGGAAAAACCCATGGTGTTCAGAGACCAATCTATTTTCTAAGTGAGGTCCTCTCTCCATCCAAGCAAAGATATCTGCACTATCAAAAACTAGTGTATGGAGTATTCATGATAGCACGGAAGTTGTGCCATTATTTTTTGGGACACCCCATCATAGTGGTCAATGAAGCGCCTCTTTCTAATATTATCAACAATCCAGGAGCTACCGGACGCGTCTCTCTATGGGGCATTGAGCTATTCTCTCAGGTTTTGCCTGACTTTATTATTGAATGGACAAAACTACAGCGCGTGAGCCCACCGAACCTCTCTAGTGCATGGACAATGTATTTCGATGGATCAAAAAGAACGGAAGGAGAAGGAGCATCAGTCATATTAGTGTCACCTCAAGGCGATAAAGTGCGGTACGTACTTCGGATGAGTTTTGCAAATGCTTCCAATAACGAAGATGAGTACGAGGCCCTGTTGCATGGTATGCGTATGGCTAAAGCTTGCGGTATAACTCGTCTAAAAAACTTTGGTGATTGCAACCTTGTGGCACAACAAGCAATGAACACGTGCGATGCTATCAGCGACAACATGATCACCGATCTGTATAGCATCATGGGAAGCTCAATTGGACAGATGCGAAGTTTAACACATAGGAAGAGCAAGCAACGAAGAGGCCGACAATTTGGCAAACATCGGATCCTTATGCCTGCTAGTACCACCCGGAGTTTCCTGGGAGGAAATAACGGAACGTTCCATCAAAGCCAAGAGGGTATTTGAAATTATAGTACCCAAGGCACGGAAAAAGATCAAGCCACAACAAGACTCGGGGGCTATGCCACCACATGAAAACATAGAAGTCCTTGAGGAAGAGCCAGAAGTCGATGAAGTCATGATATTGGAGCCTACATGGATGCAACCATCCATAGCATACATGCTAAGGGGAGAACTCCCCGAGGACATGATAGAAGCTCGACGAATCATCCAACGATCAAAAGCCTACAGGATCATTAAGGAAGAATTGTATAAAAGAAGTATTTCAGGTGTATTACATTGGTGTGTTACACCCGGTGAAGGAAAGATTATACTCAAGGACATACATGAAGGAGTATGTGGTCATCACGCCAGCAGTTGAGCAATTGCTGCCAAAGCATTCAGGGCATGATTCTACTTGCCAACAATAGTATAAGATGCAAAAGATATCGTAAGAACATGTGAAGCATGTCAGTGATTCGCAACAAAACCCGGTGCACCTGCCGCCGAATTAAACCCCGTACTCCTCGCTTGTCCTTTCACTCAATGGGGACTTGATATGGTGGGTGAACTTCACAAGTCATCACCAGGAGGACACGTCTTTCTGCTAGTAGCAGTCGGCAAATTCACCAAATGGATTGAAGCAATGCCTATTACCAGCCAGGATGGAACTTCAACTGTGAATTGCATCAAATGAACAGTGTTGCGATTTGGCGTACCAAACAACATCATTACCGACAATGAAACTAACTTCACCTCCAATGAATTCAAGTAGTACTACAAGGAGATATGTATAAAAGTAAGCTATGCATTAGTTGCTCACCCACACACCAATGGGCAAGTGGAAAAGGCCAATGGCTTCGTAACTGCTGGTCTTAAGAAAATATTGCTTGCACCACTCGATAGAGAAAAAAGAGCATGGGTTGATGAGTTACCGTCTATTTTTTGGAACCTTCGTACCACTCCAAATAATTCGATGCAAGAAACACCAGGGATTACTTCTAGTCCATGGCGCCTAAGCTGTTCTTCCAGTTGAAGTAACTCACAACTCCCCACGGGTTGCTGAATATGATGAGGAAGCATCCAGAGAAGCCCTCGAAGATGACATTGACGCACTTGATGAAGCTCGTGATGTTGCCTTACAAAGGGCCACCATATATCAGCAGAACTTACGCAACTACCACATCGGATGATTGCGTCCTAGGTCCTTCGTCGTAGGAGACCTAGTCCTTCGCCTCAAGTAAGATGGTCACCGTAAACTGGAGTCACCTTGGGAAGGTCCTTACATTGTCACAGAAGTAATCCCAGGTGGAGCATACCGACTTCAAGATAAGAAGACAGGAGTTAAATACTCCAATCCATGAAACATTGCACAACTACGACGTTTTTACGCTTAAAACTTACTTTCCTTGCAATGTACATTAAAATACGGCCTACGCCCCGGCTTCTTAGCCACAAAATTATTCAATAAGGCCAACGACCAAGCGAGTACGCCAAAACATGTATCTTCGTCTTCAGGCTTTAAATAAAAGATAAGATCCCCAAACTCATATTTCTTTTTTCTACATTATTTCTTTACCCACAGTTAGGGTTTTTATTGTTTATTATCACAAGAAAAATATTCTGAAAATTTTGCGAACATTGTTCTGGTTAAACTAACAAAAAATTACGAACCTATGTCTCGATGCACGCATCCGAACATAGCCTCGGGGGCTACTCCCATCAGGAGCACTATCGCGCACCCGATAGAAAATTATGTTATGCATATAAGGTCAAAAATATGACCCGAAGAAACACTATCCTCGTCTATGAGTATTACATCAGTGTATCCTTAAAAGGTTACTCTCATCGGGAGTGTCTACAAAACATCATCTGAGAAAATAAAAGCCTAATAAACTTCAGCAATTCCAGCAGCCAAACAAGACAGTCGATAAAATCACACAAGAATGCGCTCTGCTAATAAATTATCCGTATCAACGATACAAATGAAAAATCCCGACGGACGCGTTGGGTACCCGATATAATAGAACTGGAATCCAGTGTTCGATAAGACCTCAATGGCTCGAACTGGATTACGCCAACAAAATTCTAAGTTCGAGCCTAGGGACTTGAATTTGATGTAGGTCTACAATGTTTCTTCCCAGGAGCAATTAACCGATTCCCGATCCGTCGGTTGCATCAGGCCTGTTATACCAAATCTATACAGGTTTAAAAATAAAACAAAGATAAAATGTCTCGTAAAACTTCGATGATAAATGCTGAAAATATGTTTGAGACTCAACCCAAATCTATAATTCAGATGGATTCTTAGGGGCTACTGCCATGGGTATGATTACTCGAGTGCTTATGTTTGGTTACCCTAGCTACATGAAAGCTCACAACCCATGAAGACCAAAGAAGAAGGCCCAGGAAGCATCCGACGGAAGTCATAGTTTTGCTATATAAGGAAATAGAAACCGACATTGTATGAGTGTTGTAATCATAGATATGTAACCTATCCCTATACAACTTTGGACCCAGCCTATTATATATAGGCTGGAAGGAGCCAGCAGAGAGGTAACAAAAAACACCCAAGCAATCTGTAACAGCATTTTCTATTGATAATCAGACGCCTTCAGCTCCCTTGTTTGTCTAGCATCCGACAAAATCCCTAGCATTCTCTTTTCCTCGAAACCCTAAGTCCATAACCATGGGCACTACCGATGTCACCCCTCGTCAGGTAGAATCGCACAAAGGACCCTTTGACAAAATTTGTGCCATTATCGGTGATGATGCTGTGGGGGTTAGCCATATCATGTGATGATGTCCTTGAAAAAATTGATGACTGTGGGGCCATCAATTTCTTTATGGGATTTGCCTCGATCCAGTTGGTGAACTTGTCCACCACCACCAGGAGATGTGTCATGCTGGATCGCACAGTCTTGAAGGGGCTGACCATGTCAAGCCCCCAGATAGAAAATAGCCAGGTGATGGGAATTGTTTTGAGAGCTGCCAGCGTGTGCTTCTATTGGCTGAAGCACTGGCAACCATTGTATGCTCGGACCATTTGCTTGGCGTCCTCTAGTGTAGACGGACATAAAAAGGCGTGGCGAAATGCCTTGACAACTATGGCTCTTGATGAAGCATGATGGCCACACCTTCCTTGGTGGATGTCCATGAGGAACCGAATGCCCTCTTCTTGGTCTATGCAGAGTTGGTATGTGCCGCCCAGGCTGCACTTGTATGGTTCGTTGTTGATGATAATGTATGCACGCGCTCGATGCACAATTTGCCTTGTTGCAACTTCTTCGTCTGGGAGCTCGCCTCTGGCGAGAAAGTTGATGAAGGGTTGTGCCCATGATGGTACCTCCCGGATGGCGAACACAACATGGATGACCGGCTGCACTGCTTCTTGTTCAGCTGGCTGGGGCTCGTCGGGCGGTCGACCGGGTGGAAGGGATGATCCGGAAGCCCCCGAGCAACTAGAGCAGACATGGGGAGGTGGGTCCTTCGATCCGACAGCCCCCAGGATTCTTAGCTTGGCTGCTTACGGGTCCTTGGAACCGGCAGCCCCTAGGTTCTCCGCCAGAATGATCGACTCAGGTTCTAGAGATGGCTGGTGGGAGGGCTTATGCAAGTGCTCTAGGGATACCCAAGGTGGGATCGCTTGTCTTGTGGAGCCGACTCGTCATCTTCATTGTTGGCGCGAGGGACATGGTGGAATTCACACCCCTCGAAGAAACCACACATCTATTGTACAAAGAACCGGTACATGGCATGTTCGCGTCCTTAGCATCCCAATCTCCCAAAACTTCCTGCACCGCAAGGGCCGAGTCCCTGAAGCAGAGGATATGGCGGATGCCAATCTTTTTCGCCAGATGGAGGCCATGAATGAGTGCTTCGTATTTGGCGACATTATTGGATGTAGTGAAGTGGATCTGCAACACGTACTCCAGCCGACCTCCCTTGGGAGAGGTGATGACGGTGCCGGCTCCAAAGTCCCCGCGCATCTTTAAGTCATCGAAGTGTTACTTCTAATGCGATGAGTCAGGAATCGGTGACAGGTACTGGATTTCTACCAAATTCGGGTCTAGGACTTGATGGCAGTTCTTGGCTCGTACCGGATGTAGTGGGCAGCTAACTCGATGGCCCATTTCACCACCCGGCCTGTAGCATCCTCACCGTCGTCCTCGAGCACATCGAGGGCGGCAACCTCACGCGCCTCTAGTACTCGACGGCAAGGTCGCTGCCACCCCTCTCCCGTCGCCATGGCAGCTCATGGCTGCCGAGGAGGATGGCGGGGCCCTCGTCTTCTTCATCAGCATCGACATCGTGCTCCTCCGGCTCAGTGACGACCTCCACCCCGCCGCGCTTCACCCTACTAAGCTGCAGCACGCCGTCAGCACTCACAACCACCTCTGCATGGTCCGGTCGAAGAAGGAGCCCACGCCAGAGTGGTCGCCACCACACGACTACATTGAGATGACCCTCAAGCTGTAGTCCCGGACGACCCCGACGGATACTAGTACCTCAAGATGGTGCTTGCGGCGTCGCTTGACGACCTGCCGCCTATGTCCCTCCCCGACGCGTTCCCCTGGTCGCGGGCGAAGTTCTAGCGGGAGGAGGCCGATCGCCAGCGCCGTCTTCTAGAGCGAGCCGCTCGCCGATGCCGTGCACGTAGCATCGTCATCCTCGATAACACCGACGAGGATGAGGCCGGACCGAGCTAGTCGTGTCCGCTGCTCCGCGACGACGCCGGGTAGGGAAGCAACAACCGCGACTCGAAGAATGAGCCACCGAGTGACTACGCCAACGACGACGACTAACAAGAGGAGTTCTACCGCCACCTAGGGATGATCTAGGCGGGTTCTACTGTTTTATATGGTGTTTTAGTAAATATCACGAACTTACCCATGTATGCTGAATTCCCCCTAGTATATGTAAATTAGTTTTCGACTGAATTTCATCAATTTGCGCGATATTTGAAGTTTTCAAATTAGTTCTCCGCTGATGGAATCGCGACTCGGACTCACCCGACGAAAATTTACCCCAACCGATGCTAAAATGGAATACGGGTGTTGCAGGGAGACCTTGATTGGACACATGTGTGGACTAAACACTTGAACATCAAAGGGCTGTTTGGTTGTTCCCGACCACACTTTACCAGCCATAAAGCCACAAAAAGTGTGGCTAAGAATTTTGAAGCCAAACTTTGGCAAATGTTGGCAAAAAGGTTGACACTATGACAAATGGATCCTATGAACAATAAAATATAGCAAACCATGGCAATAAACCAAACACATGCCAACTAAAGTATGTTTGGCAAACTTTGGCTTAGACAAAATGTGGCTAAGAACCAAACACCCCAAATACAGCAGTTTTTGGCCTGGCCACGTTTATGGCGGTTCAATTTTTGGGCAAAGTGCGGGCGGTTGAATCGTTCGCCAATATTTTGTACAGGGCGGGCCGGGGCGTAAACCAAACGCACGGTGAATCTCCGACCGTGTCCATCACGAGTCCCACTCCCATCCCCTCCCTAGCACAAAACCCCGCCCCACCCCTCCACCCAACTCTAACCGAGACCTCGACCTTATTGCCCCCATCCGCTAGACGCCGCCACCGGGAGAACCACTTCAAAGCCTAAAAAAAGAGTCTTTCCCTACACGGGCTGCGGCCGAACAACCCTACCCACCTCCAGACGTCGACGTGCCTGCATCCAGCGGCCGGCAAGGTGCCCGGCGAGGCGCCTGGATCTTGGCCATGCCCGGCCGCCGAGGCGCCTGGATCTTGTCCATGCCCGGCCGCCGAGGCGCTCGGATCCAGGCCATGCGCGGCCGCCGATGCTCTCGGATCCAGGCCATGCGCGGCCGGCGAGGCGGTTGGATCCAGGCCATGCGCGGCCGGGGAGGCGTCCCCGGTGAGGTCCATGATCCAGGCTGGTGGCCCGGCGAGGTGGCTGCCTCCTGCATCCCTGCTGGCGTGGAGGTGGCGGCAACACTCCCTGAGCCCTGGTGCCGATCCTGGAAGGGCTGCCGGGGCTGATTCAGCGATTCCTCGCAACCACATCGCAGGCGGCGACGGTCTTTCGTCAGGTGAGTTTGCCAATCCCAACCCTTGGGCTCGTTCTTCACTTTCGCCATTTGCTGCACATTAAGCCCACGAGCCCATGTTATTTGCTTGTTTGGAAAATTTGAGTGGTATTCTTCACACATAGGCCCATTTCTTGTTACTTCACAATCAAAGGCCCACATACCCTCTTTTGAACATCCTTACGGCTACCCCGCATGCTTTCGAGTGAAATTCTTCTTCTGCTGCTCATCATCTCCTCTCCTACTGCGAGAATGATGAATGTAATTCGTAGCCCCCAAGTAAACGCCCCAACCTGTCCATATAAGCAGAAAAACACCCGTCAGTTTTGTTCTTAGTCATTCTGTTTTCCTTCTAACCCCCCACCCCACCCCACCCACACCGGCGAGCATCACCATGGTATGAGGTTTCCGCTCTATTTTCTCGTTTGCTTTTCCTCCCCATTCCCCTCTCTGTTCCCCGATTGCTGTAGTTTTTGCATGATCCATGAAGTTTTACAAGCCCTATCACCATGATTTTGTAGTGGGCAGTGTTCGAAATAACCTGACGAAGCAGTCTCCCCGTTTAATTCGTGCGGTATTTAAACAGTATTCTCTCGATTTAATTCGTGGGTGTTCAAGCAGTATGTATGCGAAGTTTGTTGGCTAGATTCGGCATAGCACCCAATTAGACTTACCACCTGTACGAGTTTCCCCCCCATTTTTGCCGTTTATGTTCCTTTCCTATCCCGTCTCCCTTCCTATGTCTATGTTTTGCTTGATCAATGAGGTATTGCAAACCAGTATGACGAAGTATTCTCGGTTGTTGAATTCGTGGGGTGTTTAACTAGTGGGCATGTCCCCGTTCCTGGTTTGCTACTATTTGCTTTGCTAATGAAATATTTGCAAACCCAATAAACATGATTTCGCAGTGCCTGTTTCCTAATAACCAGATGAATTAGTAAGTAGTGGGTATGCAAATTTGGTTGCCGGATTGACCATATAAACACACTAACCTTGCCTAGTTGTTGATTTCTTAGTTGACGTTGCTGTATTTACCACAGAATCCAAAACATACAATGTGTATCTTGCTTATGTATACAGTATTGGAAATACGATTTTATGCATCCCCCACTTTGCCTTTTCACAGGACAAGGTCTCGGATACTCCAGATAATCCCAACACAGTGGTGAGTTGCATGAAGATTTGTGGAATATTTGTTACTATTTGTTTGTTCCATGAAGATTTTTCCAACACGATCACCATGATTTCAGTCTTCCTAACTACTGTTGAATGAATTCACGGGTGTACAAGTAGTTTGTATGCGAATTTTGGTTACTGGATTCGTCTGTCCATTGAACTTGACTACTTGTTGAATATAAGTGTTAACTGTTTCTGTATTTGCCACGGAATCCCAAAACCTTGTTGCCCTATGGCCTTTTGCAATTATTCACCATTTCATGCCTTCTCGCTGGACAATGGCTCGGGGAATACCGATTGTGCTGACAACCCTGTTAACCTCACCACGGCGAGTTGCACTCTATCTGTTACTTTTCAGATACTTGTTCATACTAAACAAATTAAAAAATGAGATCATACAAATAATCATACCTATATCCTTTGTAAGGAAAAAAAAGATATGTTATAACCTTCAACAACTGAGGCTTCATGATTAAATTTATTTATTATATTATGCTGAATATAGCATTTCACACTCAATAAAGCGTGAGTTAATCTGAGTGTCCATAGGTTACATTTTATATTCGTATATGAGTAATCATTTGTATTCGTATATGAGTAATCATTTTTCAGGTAGCTAATGTTGAATGCTAAGTGAACCTACTCCTGATGTATTTGTTGAGAATTGTGCTCTACTGTTGCTCTAGGCAGTGCTGCTCATGCTTAATACTTGATGAACTATTGTATCGATACTTGCGTATTTAGACAGAACTGCGACACTTGTTTTTGAAATCACTGAACACGCTGTTCACATTTTGCCTTCCGTAAGTGGATTTCCGGTGCTTGTCTAATTTGGTAGCACGATAAGTGTATCGTTGACCTTTTTCTGATTGTAGTCCTTTTAGTTTCTGATTGTATCGTTGAGATTTTGGTTGTCCTTTTAGTTTCAGTTTATCAATAATATTCCCTCTGTCCGGAATTAACTGGCTCACATTTTCTCCAGGTTTTGTTTCTGTTCCTCTCCAATCCCGTCTGTGTTCCTAGATTGCTAGATTTTGCCAACACAATTACCACAATTTTGCAGTCTTCCTAAAAACAAGACGAAGTAGTCTCTCTACTTTAAATTCGTGGGTGTATAGGTAGTTTTTCTAGATTTGTCACATAAACCCCATTACTACTTGTGGAATATTCATGAGTGTATAGGTGGTTTTTCCTCGATTCGCCACATAACCCCCTTACTACTTATGGAATTCGTATTTACTGTTTCTGTATTTGCCCTGGAATCCCAAACATTGTGGCCCTATGATTTCGTGGAATTATCCACCAGTTCCAATGCTAAGAGTCCCAATCCACAGCCGTACATTGTTAATATTGTTTATTGTTAATGTTGTTTATTTATACAGTATAAGTACTGCAGAAATGATTTTATGCTTGATATATTCTCCAACTTTTGCCTTTTCATAGGACAACTGCTCGCAGATTGAATATTCTGCTCCTGACAACACCGAAAACCCCACTAAGGTGAGTTGTTCTGTTGGCATGTTCATTTTGAAACCAATGGTTCATTATTAGTTCAATACCCAGTGTTCTGTTTGATGCTTAGCTCCGAGTTATCATAGGTCTCCTTGTGCACCAGTCTAGCAGCATTTATTTATTTATTGGCTAATGAAGAATGCTAATTAGAACCTAGTCCTGATACGTTTGTGGAGAAATTGCCGTACAATGTTAATGCTGCTTATTTATACAGTATAAGTACTATATTCTCTAACTTTTGCCTTTTCATAGGACAACTGCTCGGAGATTGAAGATACTTTTCCTGACAGCAAGGAAAATCCCAGTAAGGTGAGTTGTTCTGTTGGCATGTTTATTTTGAAACCAAGGGTTCATTATAAGTTCAATACCTAGTGTTCTATTTGATGCTTAGCTCCGAGTTATCATAGGTCTCCCTGTGCACCAGTCTAGCAGCATTTATTTATTTATTGGCTAATGAAGAATGCTAATTAGAGCCTAGTCCTGATATGTTTGCGGAGAAATTCTGCTTAGGCAGTTGTGATCCATGATTTTTGACTCAGCTAGCTCTCATCAGCCTCTTGGCCTGTGTCGAACATATTTAGCTTTCGTGTTGCATTATTCTGTTTAAGTATGAGATTTCGGTTATCCTGCTAGTTTCAAGTCGTCCAGCTAGTTTCAATTTATTGATATGCTTGCGCTTGATTTTTGTGGAATTCTTCACAGAGGCCCATTTCTTTCCAACCTCACTATCCAAAGCCCCCCATATCCCTCTTTTGAACGATCTGAACCGCTACCCCGCATTATTGATATGCTTGCAGCATCTATCATCTATTATCTGTCTTTATGCATTGGATTTTGAAATCTAGGCTTAATTATTATATGTTCAATACCTGGTGTTTTGTTTTATGTTTAGCTCTGAGTTATCATAGGTATCCCGCTCTCACTGTGCGCTATTCTTATAATAGACGTTGGCTAACAAATTGAGAATCCCATACCTACAAATTATCATGCCTGTTATTAAGCCTAGTTCTTGATTTCGTAGTTGACATTGCTGTATTTAACACAGAATCCCAAACCTCTTAGCCCTAATATATTGACTTTGTGGAATTATCCACCAATTCATAAATTGAATTCGTGGGTGTATAATTAGTTGGTATGCATTATTTGCTTGCTGGATTCACTACAGAACCCCAAGAAACTCACCACAGAAATCTAGACCTCATTATATGTTCAATACCTGGTCTTTTGTTTAGCTATATGTGCGATTTTCTGTATTTATGATTTTTGATTATTCTGCTTAAGTCTGGGACTTCCTTTATATTGCCACTCCCTGTTCAGTGATGTACTTATGCTGATTAACTAGGTGCTGCTGCGAGTTGCGGTTGCCGATAGAAGCATCTGTTTACGAAAAGACCAATGCTAGCTCTTTGCTTGTTTAAGTTCTTGGATACCTGTTGATGCATGGTTTAGTGACATTTATTCATGTTTAGTGAATACTTGATTTTCTAGCTTGTAGTTTTTCTTCTCATAAGCATCGTAATAAGAGCTGTTACTGCAAGACAGTGTATATTTTTTTTGTGCTGAAAACATGTTTTTACTTGTTTTATTCCGCAGGGCTTGGACACACAGCATGCGGTTCTAGAAGCTACCGTGCAAGGAGAAATGACTTTGCATAGGTGAGTTACTTATTTTACGCAAGCAATATTTTTTTTGACTTTTTTGTTGTTGTTTTCTAGTTTAATTGTCTATCCATAAGATCAATTAGCTTGTTAGGGACCAATGAGATTTTACTTTACATCTTGGCAGTAGCTATTTGAAAACATACACATGAAACTATCTAATGTTTGTTTGTGAATTATAGCTCTTCTGCCATTGTTTTATATACTCCCTCCGTCCCGAAAAGGATGTCACAAATTTGTTCAAATTTAGATGTATCTATACACAAAACAGTGACTTCATACATCCAAATTTAGACAGATTTGCGACATCCTTTTTGGGACGGAGGGAGTACTATTATTGTTTCGTGTCAACGCCTCACCGGCTTGTGTTTGGTTACCCACCTAGATAGACCTATCCATGTCTTGCTGAATTAGTGTACCTGCCTAGTTTGTTCTGCAGTCCATCTCATTTTCTTGGTGGCAAAATACTTCAGTATTACTTTCTGATTTCTACTACTTTCATTTGTACAGCATTGAATCTAAGATTCAGACACTTCTTGAAGTTGGTTCTGGACAGTGGGATAGGGACAGAGTCTCTACCGTGCGTTGGCTGCAACTAACCAGATCCTTGAACATGCTGTTGAAATTCTGTCTTTGGTAAGTGGATTGCCATCTTAGTGATTGCTTGTATAATTTGCTAGCACGAAGTATAGAGTTGACCTTGTCTAATAGGACAGTCTGTTAGGGCGCTTCTTTGTCTGTAACAAATATGTGTGTTTTTGCGGGTAAATATAGGTGTCCTTTTCTACTGTTCTCATTTTAAAGCTTTGAAATTGGTTGTGGAAGATGGGATAGGGACATTCTTGTCGCTTCAAATGAAATCACTGAACAAGCTGTTCACATTTTGCCTTCCGTAAGTGGATTTCCGGTGCTTGTCTAATTTGGTAGCACGATAAGTGTATCGTTGACCTTTTTCTGATTGTAGTCCTTTTAGTTTCTGATTGTATCGTTGAGATTTTGGTTGTCCTTTTAGTTTCAGTTTATCAATAATATTCCCTCTGTCCGGAATTAACTGGCTCACATTTTCTCCAGGTTTTGTTTCTGTTCCTCCCCAATCCTGTCTGTGTTCCTAGATTGCTAGATTTTGCCAACACAATTACCACAATTTTGCAGTCTTCCTAAAAACAAGACGAAGTAGTCTCTCTACTTTAAATTCGTGGGTGTATAGGTAGTTTTTCTAGATTTGTCACATAACCCCATTACTACTTGTGGAATATTCATGAGTGTATAGGTGGTTTTTCCTCGATTCGCCACATAACCCCCTTACTACTTATGGAATTCGTATTTACTGTTTCTGTATTTGCCCTGGAATCCCAAACATTGTGGCCTATGATTTCGTGGAATTATCCACCAGTTCCAATGCTAAGAGTCCCAATCCACAGCCGTACATTGTTAATATTGTTTATTGTCAATGTTGTTTATTTATACAGTATAAGTACTGCAGAAATGATTTTATGCTTGATATATTCTCCAACTTTTGCCTTTTCATAGGACAACTGCTCGCAGATTGAATATTCTGCTCCTGACAACACCGAAAACCCCACTAAGGTGAGTTGTTCTGTTGGCATGTTTATTTTGAAACCAATGGTTCATTATTAGTTCAATACCTAGTGTTCTGTTTGATGCTTAGCTCCGAGTTATCATAGGTCTCCTTGTGCACCAGTCTAGAAGCATTTATTTATTTATTGGCTAATGAAGAATGCTAATTAGAACCGAGTCCTGATACGTTTGTGGAGAAATTGCCGTACAATGTTAATGCTGCTTATTTATACAGTATAAGTACTATATTCTCTAACTTTTGCCTTTTCATAGGACAACTGCTCGGAGATTGAAGATACTTTTCCTGACAGCAAGGAAAATCCCAGTAAGGTGAGTTTTTCTGTTGGCATGTTTATTTTGAAACCAAGGGTTCATTATAAGTTCAATACCTAGTGTTCTATTTGATGCTTAGCTCCGAGTTATCATAGGTCTCCCTGTGCACCAGTCTAGCAGCATTTATTTATTTATTGGCTAATGAAGAATGCTAATTAGAACCTAGTCCTGATATGTTTGCGGAGAAATTGTGCTTAGGCAGTTGTGATCCATGATTTTTGACTCTGCTAGCTCTCATCAGCCTCTTGGCCTGTGTCGAACATATTTAGCTTTCGTGTTGCATTATTCTGTTTAAGTATGAGATTTCGGTCATCCTGCTAGTTTCAAGTGGTCCAGCTAGTTTCAATTTATTGATATGCTTGCGCTTGATTTTTGTGGAATTCTTCAGAGGCCCATTTCTTTCCAACCTCACTATCCAAAGCCCCCCATACCCTCTTTTGAACGATCTGAACCGCTACCCCGCATTATTGATATGCTTGCAGCATCTATCATCTATTATCTGTCTTTATGCATTGGATTTTGAAATCTAGGCTTAATTATTATATGTTCAATACCTGGTGTTTTGTTTTATGTCTGGTAAAATGCCTGTTAACACATTTGTTATGTGTGATTTGAAGTAACTTATCTCGCTTGTATTCATTTAGTTTAGAAACACAGTGAAATGTTTTATCTTTATAAAATAAGTCAAACGTAGACTGCTTAGTATAGCATTTCAGTCCAATAAAGTTAATCAGAGTGTGTCCATAGGTTACATTCAGCCTGCTAGGATTTGGTGAGCTTATTATTTCCAATATTGCATTATTTTGATTAAGTTTAAAATTTCAGTTGTCCTTCTAGTTTGTGTCATATCTTTTGGCCTTGTTTAAATATTAGATTGTTCCTCAATTTACGTAATACCTGTGTTTACTGTATATCTGATAATTCCACAAAGTTTTTATGGGTATATGGGTATTTATTAACTAGCTGTAACGTCTATTAAGACGATTATATGTAATTGAATTTATTTGACTCTTGTTGTTTCTCTAAACCTGTTGCATTTGGAACTTGGCAGCGTAGAGAGCGGCGTCTTGTACTAAGCAATTCCCTTCCTGTGGTTCCGCAACATCATCGTCACATTGTGCCGGTATGTTTCAAGTATCCTTCCAAACACCTCATTAGTGCTTTTGCTTGATTTGCAACATACTTAGTTTATTGTACTGTTGTAGGATAACGTCTCGTTCAAAGACAATAGAAAGAAACTGGAAGGGCCTAGCAGCCCATTTCCTATGATTGATATTTCTTTACCTCAACCTGCAACTGAGGTTTGTCTTCCTTTCCCTTAAAAAAGAAAAAAAAACTGAGGCTTGTCTTTCCAGTCTTATAATTGATATCTGTCTTGGGAATATTGTAGTACATGTTAACCACACCTGCTTTCATTTAGGTTCCTGAGGCCTCCAGCTCACTGGCTGGCGAGATTATCTCTGGCAAGATGAAGCTAGAAGCTGCATCTCCTGAGCGTTCACGAGCGAAGCTTAAGAAGCTTGCAAGGTCACATGTTTTCGTTGTCCATTTGGAGACAAGCCGTCGTTTCTTTGAGCAGGAGGAAGAGGAGGAAGAGCTGGAGGATCAAGAGGAGGAAGATAACTGAGCCCGCACTCAGATACAGAATACGATCAGAGAGGAAGAGCTTGAGGATCAAGAGTTATGATCTTTGGAACGTATTTTACTTGCTTTTGTTGTATAGAATTCGAATTGATGTAAGGGATGATATAAATGTACGATCAGACGAGGTAGATAACTGAGATGCACTGATATAGGAGTTACGATCTTTGGAACATATTTTTTCTAGCTTTTGTTGTATAGAATTCGAATTGTTGCAAGCCCCTCTAGAGCACAGGACCTATGAACTTTGAAACATTTTTTTCTTGCTTTTGTTGTAGAGAATTCGAATCGATGAAGGGATGATATAAATGTACGATCAGCAAACAGTGTGATTTTGTTTCTTTTGAACCCTTTTGGTGACATGGTTGTAGTTGATGTAGCAAGTCTTTTTGTTCTAGCTTGTTAATGTAGCTGATTAGCGTGTTCTTTCTTTTTTCTTTTGAGCTCTTTTTGGTGACATGGTTGTAGTTAATATAGCAATTGTTGTTAATGTTCTCTTCATTACTGATTTCTCTTGTCTAGATGACACTCCATTCTTGTTTATGTCGGTATCTTACAATGACATTTGGTGTATCCTTTTACTTTCTGACAAACATTTCTAGAATATTTGCCATGTCAAGAATATTTGACTTGTCATCGGACATGCCCTTCTCTTGCTCATAGTGGTAGTATGTTGTCTCGCAGAATACTATTTCTCTTCGAGTAATTTTAAATGTTTTTAAGCTGAACTGTACTAAGGGCGACTTCTTTTGGGCTGACCCTGAGCTTGGAGGCGCGGTTGCTTTTCTTTTTCTTTATTTTGAGGAGAGGTGTCCGTTTTAGCAAAGTCAGGCCCTGACTTCTCTTCTTAAGGTTAGAGGAGCCGGCTCCCGTGTTGTTATGCATACTTGTTTGATAATCCATAGCTATGCACTATTTATTTCTCTGAATTTCCCTTTGCTTAGTTTTCGCTCCGTTACGCGCGTGGCACTCCTTGCTTGCGGAGCGAGGCACCATTACAGAATTGGGCAATTTTCTAATCAGGAGTGTTGTCTGACAGGACAGACCAGCGAGAATCTATCTAGTACAACAATAAAGTTAAAATGCCATCTTGAGACGACAATAGTGTTAGCGAGCTGATCTGGTTCAGTACCACATCCGCACCTGTAACCTCCTCTCCTAGTCTTCAGGTTTAGCTCACGCACTCCTTCTAGGCCTCACGATCTCTTTACAATGAGCAATGGAATGGAAGCACTCACGGAGTGCATCTCAACCTCTCTCTCGTTCCAGTTCTCTACATGGTATCAGACGCTCTCCAGATCCTCCAGTAAGCCCAGTCTTCTGCAGCCTCCTGTCGCCATGACCAACCACCACCACTTCGTCGGCGTCCTCTTCTCCAACGCCGCTCCCTCCTCCTCTGCTCAATCTCTCTCTTCTGCACCTCCGCCTGGCCCCGGGACCGTTGCTGCTGGACTTACTGCCGCCGCTCGCCCGGCTCCAGTCCGCGCCGCGCCGTGCCAGAACCTCCGTCGCGTCATCATCAAGCAACAGGTTCACGGAACACTTGACTTGTGGCGGCCCTCGTTCACCATGTGGCGTCGTCTCTTCAACGTCACCCTCGGGCAGTTCGGTGTGCTCGACCACATAGACGACGACACCGACGCGCACCACGACGACCCCGAATGGGTCCAAGATGACTACACCATTGTCTCCTGGCTCTGCTCCACCGTGTCGGAGGAGGTCCTCTCTCTCAACATCACCCTCGACGACATGGCGTTCGTAGTCTGGTGCCGCATCGAGAACCTCTTCCTCGACAACACTGTCACACGCGTCGTGTACCTCAACGACGAGTTCCACGGTCAGAATCAGTTCACCATGACCGTCTCGGCGTACTGCGCGCCTCAAGTCCCTCGCGGATCGTCTTTCGCGACCTCGGCCGCAACGTCAGGCACTTGGTCCACCGCGTCCTTGCCAGCCTCCACTCCGACTTTAGGCACGCCATCACCACCCTCTCCCACGAGGTGCCTCTCTCGTCCTTCCAGGATGTCCGCTCCTTCCTGGTGCTCTAGGAGTCCAGGAACACCGCCGCTGCGCCCACTGGCACGGCACTGCACGCCACGGCCAGGGTGCTCCCCGCCCACCTGCTCCATTAGCGGCGCCGCCACCGCCTCCTTCGCCCGCGCCCACGCTAGCCCCACCACCACCAAGCAAACCCAAGACCGGCGGCGGCTGGCATAGGATCGGCGACGGCAAGGCCAAGACCGTTACCGCGGCACCGGCCCCCGCAAACCAGCCGCCATGGACGGCCATGGTGCATGCCTGACCCTACCAGTGGCGCCCCCACTACCCTGGCGCTGGTGTCCTTGGGCCCTGCCCCAACTATGCGCCAATCCCGTCTGCACCGTTCGCCGGTTCTGCACTTCAGATGCCGCCCTGCGTTCCCGTCAACCAAGCTCCACCGGCCCCGGGATGGGACCAGGCCGCCCTCATCCACGCGCTCCAACAGCTGTCCAGCAGCACCACCCTGTGGGCGGCGAATGGATCATGGATACCGGGGTGACCTCCCACATGACGACAAACTCCGGTAACCTCTCTGCCTTGCATCCCTATTCAACTCCCTTTCGCATTGTTGTTGGCCATGGGCAACGTTTGCCGATCACACACACATTCCACGGTTCTTTACTCTGACCCAATGTTGGCTGTTCTTTACTCCCTTTCGCAACTACGTGTTGTCGTCGTCCGGCCTGTTGTTAAGTAGACGTCTCATTTGACCCAATACTGGCTTTTCTTAAGACAACATCGGATCTACTCCAGCTTAGCGTGCGCCTCACAACCGATAAGCACGCATTACCCCAAAAATAAATAGGATTGTTCCATCTCCCATATCTATTTCCTCTAGTGGATCAGCCGACTTAAAGCCTTGCCCTAACTTATCCATGTCGTCTAGCTCCTCTATGGATTCATACATATCGTGCCTATTGGCTCGATACTCCACCAACCTATTCTAGCGCCACTGTCATTGTGATTCATCTTATGGACATCTTCGCTAGCTGATCTAGATTAATTGGCCCTAGTGAAACCGACACGAAACCTTTCCTGGTAGTACTCATGAAGTCATACTCGGAAAAGTCCCATCCTGATAGACAGACGACATCAGGATCCTACCAATCTATGAGAACATCGGCCATATCAATACATACTGACTCATCAGCGTGGACCACCTCCACCCATCGTCCACCCACGACACCAAAGACTGATGTAAGGTAGATGACACACATTGATTAGCGTGCAACCAGTCAATGCCAAGTAATATGTTGAAGTGGCCCTACACTTCCACTACGAAGAGAGCTGTGGCCAAAGTCATGCTTCTGATGGTTAGATCTAAACTGATCATCGCTCTGGCCTAAAGTCCATCTCCTCCTTCAAATCCACTCAGCACCATGTTGGTCGTCATCAGCCTGCTATCTTCTAGACCTAGTTTCTTAAAAACCGACTACGACATCAAGTTGACTATAGCACCACTGTTAACCAACATCCGGTTAACCGGCTTTCCATCTATATGCCCCTTTAGGAAAAGAGGTTTGAGATGCTTGAACGATCCCTCCGGCTTCTCGAACACTGCATTCTTTGGTCCGAGATCTAGCTGAGCTATTTCTGCTTCACCATCGTTAGCAGCTCTGAACTCATCCAGCAGGCAGTAAACCATGTTAATGTCCGCACTTCTGACAGGAGATAGGCCATAGTCGATCAATTGTTCATCATCCTCGTCAACTACCATGTCTACCTGTTTGGTTTCCTGCTCCTGTAATTCGGCTGCCTCCATTTCATTGGCCTACGTAGTGTATAGAGTATCCGATGTCGGTACAACAGGATTGGATTCACTAATACTCTCTCCGTTTCAAAATATAAGACGTTTTAGCTTTGTAAATGAAATGTATCTGGACCACTTTTAGTGTCTAGGTTCATCTAGGTTTGGAGTGAACCTAGACACTAAAAAGGTCTAGATACACTTCTTTCACAAAATTAAAACATCTTATATTTTGAAACGGAGGGAGTAGGAGCGAGGGCAGTAGGTGTAGGGTATCCACATCCTCAATCGGCGACACCATGCTTACAGGCGCTACCAGTTCAGTTGATTTTGGTACCCATACTTGAGACTTAATCCTGGGGCAGAGTTCCTCAAAGCAATAGTCACTTGCCTGCTCCATTTCCCTTTCGCTCCTCTCTATTCTAAAGCCGCTGTAACTTCCTCTTCTCAGTTTTAGTCAATCCTAGTGGACACCACTTAGGCTGGGTATATCTAGGATCCACTGGCTTCTTAGCTGGCTTCAGCTTTGGATCATCCGGCGTATCTGGCTCGTTGTCACTGGTTCCGGCTTCACAATCACTTGCAACTCTCGACCAGAATGTCAAGATTGGGTTACAAGCATTCCTTTATTGCTAAAAAGGGAAGATCCTCGTGTATTGACCATCTGTTTGCCGTTTACTAGTGAACCGACACTGATATTCATTCCTAAATTATTCACGCTGAGTGACACGTTGCTTAGTGCATGCCAGTTAGGTGCGTCAAATCTAGGATGTCGTGTCGATGGTCTGTATGGTTCACTCCTTGCAGAACTTCCCGATGATCCTCCTATAGGTCTCCTAGATGTCATTCTTCTAGAATTCTCCCTGGAAGAACTATCGGTTGAATCACTAGCTAAACTCCGGCTTCGGCTCACTCCTGCCGAATTCTGACTTTGGCTTGGTCCACCAACTGAGTCTAGTTTTGGGTGTGTGGTGGATCTTCTCCTGGTGGAACCGAAACTTGAGCCAGTGCGACACCGGGTGATGGATCCCTGACCACACCGAAGCCAAGCCTTCTATGTGGTGGATGCTCATTGAGATATCCACTGCCGAATGACCTGATTCTGGTGCTACTTCTTGTCCGCCTTGACCAAAGTTTGCGCTGTCGGTAGCTGTCCTTGCGCCCATATTTGTCCAACGTCTGTGCATATCAAAACTCGTCTTGAAACCCTTCTGCTCGCGTCTAATGCTATTATGCTTCCATTTGCCGACTTCTGGTCCCCGGGATTTAAAACCTAGACGAAGACTCCAACTGTTCGTCCTATCCCCTGAGTACACGGTTGTTGATAGTGAACTTTAGTGTTTCCTTGCCATCAGGTTGCCAACCCAGCTTGACTTCTCTCACCTGCGCTCTTTCCCAATTCTCATTTTCCCTGTACTCATTGACGAGGGGTAACCTCAGCAATGTCTGTTGCTATGGACTTGGGTTTCAGGGAAAAAGGGGTGTGCTGGTGATTTCGTCGGTTTATCAGACAAACAAGGGAGACGAGATTTACCCAGATTCAGGCCCCTCATAGAGGAAACCCTACTTCCTGCTTGTCTGATCTTTTATTAATGGAGAGTACAAAGTCACCAGGTTGCTGTATGCGACCTAGCTTACAACAAGTTGATATGAGTAGATTCAGGTGGCCTTCCCATCGGCTCCTCCCAGTCTTTATATGAGATGATGGGTCTTAGAGTCTAATCTGGGTCGGTTACAAAATAAAAGGTAACCTTATGACTATGTCAGCTACATCTTGGGCTTTGCCTTGATTGTTACGTCTGGTTCCTAGGCTTCAGGGGCTTCTAGAACCTTTGGCTTCTTATGGACCTTATGGGCCTTGTCCTAGATTCGTATCAGGTATATCAATAACGGATACCTGATAGGTCACACCCATGTCAGTAGCCCCCAAGGCTCCACTCGAGTTGTAGACTCGAGTTGAGTCTCCAAATCCGTTTATTTCATATGCCCATATGGTGAAATCAAAGATTTCTTCAGATGTGTGTACTATAAGTTCAATAAACATTTTTTCATGGGGATATTGATACATCGAGCCTGGTGCATTTGATGGATCAGGAACCAGTTAATTGCTCTTGGGAAAAAAACACTGTGAACCTTCTCAGGCTCAAGTCCCCATACTCAAATTTGGTATATGATGGCGTAATTCAGCTTAGGCCTCAAGAGTCTTATTGAATCTGAATTCCAGTTTTATGTTTGGGTACCCAACGCGTTTGTCGGGAATTTTCATCGTATCATAGATAAGGAAAATTTCTAGTAGAGCACAACATGTATAATTACCAGGACCATAGGATGGATCCTTGGGTCTTATCTTCATGTCGTAAACACGACATCCAGACATGTCATTGTGGTGGACATGGTCTGAGAACTCGAAGATTTTCTTGACTGTCTTGTTTAGCATTTTCATCGGGTGCGCGACCATCTCTCCCTATGGGAGTATCCCTCGAGGCTATGTTCGGGTGCTTGCATCCGAGCATAGGCTCGTAGTTATTTTTCTCAAGTATAGATATTTTTCTATCAACTATGTTGGAGGACTTGTTGTTTCTATCGGGTGCGCGACCAGCGCTCCCGATAGGAGTAGCCCCTGATGCTTTGCTTAACTACTTGTACCCGAGCATATGCTCAAAGATCATCTTCATCCGAGGAGGTTCTTGACTCGAGTCTTGTTTTTAGCAGTGTAAATTGTTTTAGTCAACTTCGTTGGAGGATATTTTTTATCAGGTGCTTGTAGCCGAGCATAGGCTCAAAATGATATCTTCATCCAAGGAGGTACCCCACTTGAGTCTTCCCTTTTAATGGCTCCATCGAATCTTGTTGATCAGACGTGGTGAAGTTTTCTCTTCAAATGACATTAGGGATGACGATGACGGCGTGCTTGACTGCTGCTGGAAAGGACTTGATGCGACGCGATGATACTGGGCCCATGATGCAGGCTGACCAGCGCGTGGACGGCGCGCGATTAGTTGATTTGACCGCACAACCCCACATTATGCATAAATCGAGGCGCCACACCGTTAAACTCCTTGATTTCCGTAGTGGTGGAGTTAATGGGAGGATGGATCATCCTTTCTCCCTCCAGGTGGCAGCACAAATGTTCTTCATATAAGAGGGAACCAGCATCCAACAATCCTCCTCATCTGCTGCTATCTTTGTAATCGACGGGATTTTTTTACTATGCTCACTTCCCCCACCATCGCTCGTGCTCATCTTCTTCTTCGCGATCCTTCTCCATTGCTTCGAGAGCTTGCGATCCACTTTCACCGCGGATAATCTGAGGGAAAACTCCCTCCTCGTCATGTGGAAGACCAAGACGAGCAGCTCTGTCGTTGATGCCACGACGAAGTAGACGAAGTTCGGAGGATGGAGCAGATCCAAATGCCCTGACTAGGACCTCCGAAAAGCTCACAAGGTCGGCCTTTTATCACCGGAGAAGAAGGTAAAAACCCTTAGCGACGAGGCAATGCCGGAACCCAATGAAGGCTAGAGATTAATGTTCCTTTCCTTCATTCTACATGTTCTCTCTCTTCTTGCCCACGAGTTCCTTCGTGGGCTCCTCTTTGTCTACAACATGCAACTACACCAGCTCATGTCAAATTCAATTATCCATATCAATTGCTTTATCACACTATGCGAGTGCTTCCTTGGCATCCATCCACATTGGGGCCTGTGGAAGTGCTTGTATTTTGTGCGGAGGAACACGATGAAGGACGTTATCTACTACGTCTGTGGTGCCATCATATCCATCCGAGGAGATATTGACTACTTTGACTTCAAGATTGTCGACTCCGTCTAAGATTGGAGAAGGAAATGGTTCTATGTCAAGGACAAGAAGCTCGAGTCACATCAATACAGACTTGCTCCCTTTGACCCGACGAAGGGCGTGGTGAAGGCCAAGTCTTGGGGTCACCCTTTGTCCAAAGTTGAGATTGAAGAGACAGACCCGCTGATGACGCAGATCCACGAGCCAAAGTATGAGAAGGGCAAGGAGGTCTCAGGCCTTCAGATAATGTCTCTCTTTCTCTACTGTTGGATCCAACCTCTCTAGGCCAGAATTTCGTCCATGTGGACATATGCCGGGAAGAAGTACCCGATGAGGATTTCCTAGGAGAACCTCTCCACCGCCGAACTTGAAAAGAAGGTCAGGTCCTTCACCATGCTCACTCAGGATAATGAGATCCCCTCATCTTGTCGAGTTGATCCCTTTAGTCAGAAGAATCTACCACCAGCGGTACGTTTATGTTTTCTGCTTCCCTTTTGTCTTGTTTTCCTGTTGTTCCTTCTCCTTTCAACCATGGTATTATTGACAGTAGGATCACATGGTTCTATACTCCCTTCCTCCTCTACCTGAGGGAGGAAAAATACCCGAGGCCTCCATGGATCCTGAAGAAGACACGGAACCCGGGGTTGTCAAAGAAAATATGAATGAAGAGGATTCTTCCACCGAATCTTCCTGAACCCTGATGATGTTCCCTTCCGCGAATTATCAAGATTGTGCTGCTGATGCCGCGAAGAAAAGAGGAATGATCCAACAAAGACATTGAGGCCATTGAAGACTCCGAACACTCATGTTCTTCCAAGCCACTGATGATCTTGTCGATAAGGTTAGCTCCTCCCGCCAAGAAGTTGTATGAACAAGGGATTATTCGTATGGTGATGAAAATTAGCTTGTAAGTTTTGACTTACCAGTTCTCTTTCTTAAACTGATGATTTTTCTTGAAACAAATGTTGCAATTTTTATTGTAGGGACGAGGAAGAAGAAACTTCTCCCAAGTTGCCTATTGCTGCGGGAACCAAGCTGACAGAGGCAACTACCAAAGCACCGATGAAGCTGGTGGACCCGCAAGAATAAACTGCAGATTCGTTGGCACCTAAGGCTCCAGCAGATCCTGCCAAGGCTCCGCCCAAGAAGAAGAGGAAAGATGCAGAAAATGGCATAATTCTGTCTGAAAACCCCTCCGCCCCCCTATGCATGACATAAGTTCCACCTTTATTACTTTGTTGGGTGACCAATACCTTGACAACCCCTAAGCCATTGTTGATTTCCTTTTTCCCTTTGCAGCCGATAATGCGCGAGACAGTAGACATGGTCACTCACTTTTTCAAGATTTGGGATGAACCTATCATTGTCTGTGCTACTTATCTTTAACCTTTCCTTTTTAATGCTCATAGAACACTTTGTTTTACTCGAGAACTTGTTTATTACTATAGCTACTATCTAAGAATTTGAGGTCATCTGAGAGGCCGCCCTAAAGCATGCTGATGCGCTAGAGAAAAGTTAAAGGCCACCAAAACTACACTCGAAGAGGGCCGGACTACGGCCAAATCCAAGGATGGACAACGTGGAGAAGAAGCCATAACTACACTCGAAGCCACAAGAAGGATCTATGCAAAAGGCTAAACTCCTTGAGCACCTCCTTGACAAGTAAGATTTCTTGACTTCTGACTCCTTTATCTTCCGAACTCACTATTTTCTTGTCTTCTAAACTCAATATTTTTCTTTGTATAGACATTACTAGCCACTCCTTGGAGTTGGAAGAGGGTCATCGATCCTATCCATTGCTGGAGGACATGTCTGTCTTGGAGGGGAACAATATTCTAGAGAGGAACTTGATGACCTGGTCCCGTCGAGCCTTCAAACGCCTCCATGGAGATCTCTTCCCAAAGAAGGAGGTACCCACAGACTTCAACGACCTCATCATTGTTTTCAATGCTGAACCGAACTCGCTGGTGGACTATAGCCGTGTCCAGACTAAGAGCAGCTCAAAGATCTTGATGGCACTAGCGATGGACCATGGTGCCAAAGTCGACTAGGAGAAGGTCAGCTCTTCCCATCCAGTAGATGAAACAAGCGAAGATGTGCCACTCAAGCCCTTATTTAACAAGGCAAAGACATTCTATAAGTTAATCATTGCCATGGAGGAGGCGCCAGAAACCTAAGTCACGAAAGCTTTGGGTTATACGCCTTCAACAATTGTGACTCCCACTACAAGCACCCTATAGCTGAACTTTACTCTTCTCTTTTGTGGATGTAATGAACCCGCCATATGTATGGCTGATGGTTGTGAAATAGCCATCTTTCTCCGCATTTAAACTTCATTTTTAGTCAAACATTTGACCACAAATCTCTCTAGCCTTGCTACTAATGACTAATTATTGCAAAGATGTGCAGTTCATTATTTTGAATTGTGTTGTGCAGGAAATCATGCTTTTAAGGCGAAATCAGGAGCCAATAACGAAGATTTTGAGGAAGTACACACGACCAAGCAATCTTGGAGCAAAAAGCAGTCAACGGAGGCCTTAACGACCACTAGTAAATACAAGGTCCGCCTGTACGACCCACCCATACCATGTGGCATTGGCTTCGTCTCGTCAAACCCTACGACTTCCGTGAAGGCGCCTATATACTTTGAGGTCCCAGCCACCGTGCAGAGGGCCGCCATTCTGAGATTGCATCACAACAACACCGAAGGATATCCACCACCATAGTTCATCCTCTCCACCCTCCACCCTCCATCCTCTCCATATCCATCTCCATTAGCTTATACTTGAGATATCCTTGTGATTCGGCGACCATTGTAAGAATATTTGATTTCAATCTAAGTATTTTGCACAATGTTTTATACCCTTGATCTTATTGTTATGAGTGAGTAGTGATTATGTGCATCTAATCCATGGGAGTATTGTATATTGATTGAATAGAGATTTGTACCTTTGTTTCTTTGTCTCTTGTCTCGATCTATGGACTTGTAGGTACCCAAGATCCTAGAGATTGATAAAGGCTTGAGGTGAGATACTTGGTGAGCAACAATCTCGTAGGAAACCCAGTGAAAGAAAGGGGAGTATGGTATTCGTTTAGCGATCCATTTGGGAACAACATCAACATCACTTCTTAAGGCTTTTATCTGTGTTTTCACTTAATAATTGTTGTAGCCCGGTATTTCATGGTGCAATGGTTGGATCAAAAGACTATTGCAATTCCCGTGACTCGTAGGGGATCTAGTATATCAGGATGTGATGCCCACAAATTTTAAATCATTACACATGAATATGTGTATTACTATATTTATCCCATATGATGTGCAGCTGCAGGTGAATCTTCAATCCTGGCCTATCTCAATCCATTGAAACAACCCACGTTCTAAAATAAACTAGAAAGGTACGGTAAACGAAAGTAAACAAGTCTTGTATACGTGCCTTATTTAATTTTCTTTTAGCATTGTTTCCCAAGGTTCGATTAAACCTAGGCATACTAGGGAAAAAGCTACTATACTACATTCGTAAATCTGGATTGAAGGGATTAACCCTTTTTCTGGCGCTGTTGCCGGTGAAGCAATTCGCTATCCTGGTGAGGTCACTAGAGACCTTGTTTTTAGTTTTATTTAGTTTGTAGTTTATTTCTTGTTATTAGTTTACTTTTTGTTATCTATTGAAAACCTCAAAAAATTAGTTACTTTATTACTTGTTTCTCTTATTCAAGAACACCAAAAAGAAAAGAGCCATGGCTCAAAAGAAACTTGGGGAGTATGCTATTCCCAATGATGATTTTATTCCTGCACCTATTACTCAGCCCGCTATTGATGCGGAAAAATATGAAATTAAGCCTAGCCTTTTGAGTTTGGTTCAGCAGAACCAAATTTAGAGGCTCATCCGCTGAGGACTTAGGGTTGCACCTAAATACTTTTATTGAGATTTGCGACATCATGAACATTATTTTTTTGACCCCTATGCGGTTAAAGTACGTTTATTTCCTTTCTCTATAAGAGGAAAGGCTAAGTACTGGTTGTTTTGCCTAAAGGCACTATTACATCTTGGGAGGAATGCACTAATCTTTTTATGAATAAATATTTCCCTCCAGCTATAAGACTATGCAGCTAAGGTCCAACATTACAAGCTTTAGACAAGAAGACCGCGAGCCACTAGCGCTTTCTTGGGAAAGGATGAAAGAAGCCGTAATGAAATGTCCTAGTCATGAGATGGAAAAATGGCTTATATTGCATTTATTTTATAATGGTCTTAACCCAGTATCTAAGTCTATGCTAGATACCACAATAGGAGGAAGCATCATGGGAAAGCAAGTGAGTGTTGTAAAGAAATTGCTTGATGATATGCAAAACAACCATGCCCAATGACATGTAGAAAGATCCTCAAAAAGGGTGCATTCAATCACCGAGGAACACAATGAAGAGCTTACTGCAAAAGTAGACGAGTTACTTAATATTGTGAAGGGTAAGGAAGATACCCAAATTAATGCTATCATTACCAATGCTAATAAAGTTAATTTTATAGCTCGTAATCCCTAGAATCCTGCTGGGAAGAGTCAACACTTTGGCTCAAATTTTCAAAAGCAATATTCTAATCTTGCATGTGCTCCACATAATGACAATTATGATAACCATAGTGGAGAAAATCATGGCAATCTCTCTTTTGAAAATACTATTAGAAATTTCATGCAAGGTCAAACCGAGAAAAATAATATGCTTATTAAAATCACGAAGAACCATGAGAATAGTATTGGAAAATTATCTAACCAGGCCGTTGCAATCAGAAATGATGTGCAGGCTCTATAGGAAAGAACCAAGACAGTGGAGGCACAACTGGGCAAAGTAGATGAGAGCCAAGCTATCATACTAGCAAAATTCACTAGAAAGCCCGAGCCAAACTCGGTGGAAGACCTCAAGATGATGAGGGCAGAAAATGAATATGAGAAGCTTGAAGATCTAGACTATAGCAATGCACCATCACCGGATTATACCATGGAAGATCTATGTCTTGTCACAGTTTTCTACACCGGGGGTATGAGCGCCCCTTTGTTGTTCGGCCAGGGGCGCAACGTCCGATAAGCTCTATCGACAAGCTAGACGGACACAATCACATAGAGAGATGTGGTTTTTTACCCAGGTTCAGGTCCGCTGTGAGAGGATCCCTACGTCCTGCAATATCTACTATCTGATTGTCACTAGACCACAACTCGTTACTTTTTGGGGAAGGAACCTTCCTCTAAGCCAACTATACCTCACCCTCTACTCGACCTGGGCCTCCTTTTATATCATAAGGGGTCACCACAGGGGTAGAAATACATGTAGCGGTGCGAGCCTTGCCATGCGGCTGGCCGAGGCATGAAACATGGCTGCGAGGTCCTGCCCTAGCATTGCATGCTGCCTGGCTCCTGTAGATCGATGCGGAGGCTACTCACGTCACTCTGATTCTTGTCTCCCATGCCTCATTCGTGAGGGGCACATGGTCTGGACCTCCGCCGGGCTCATGGGCGTTCTGGCAGGATTCCCCGCACGGGCTTTGACATGGGTATACCCTATAGGTACTCGAGCTTGGTATATATGGTCTGAATACGTACAGGCCCACGGTGTTGCCAAGGCCCAAATGAAGGATTCGAGTAACCTACGGACTCTCGATTGCTTGAAAAACAAGAAGAAGTTAAAGATAGAAAGTTTGAAAGGGAAAACCCTAACTTGTAACCGACTCGACCTGCTACCTAAGATCTAGCCTATCTATATAAGGGCTAGGAGGGGGCGGTGAGGAGGACACACGCAACCCTAGTTTCCACAACCCTCGCCAGATTGCATCTGCGCACCATTGTAACCTTCGGTTCCTTCGATAATTCCACGAGCAGACAAGCAGGAGTAGGGACCTCTACGAGGCCTGAACCTGGGTAAATCGTTGTCCCCTGTGTGCTTGTCTATTAGCCGATAGATGTCTCCAGCGCTCCCTCCTTCTCCAAACCCAAGTCCATAACAATGGGCATTGATGAGTTAAACCCTCGTCAATTGGCGTCGACCGTGGGGATTGGGAGTGCTGATGTTGTGGCTTCTTCGGCCCAATCAACTACGATCTACAACTCCGCAACAGCGGAGATTCGCCAGCTCTTCGGCACGTTCGACTTCACCGTCCACACGCCGGTCACTCGCCCGGCCTTCGAGTCCGTGGGCGATGGAATCAGCATGGCGATCGGGAGCTTCCGCTTCCAAGTTGGTCAGATGGGCACGCTTCGCATGCCTGATCAGCCGACAGCACCGGCGATTGCCCCAACATCGTGGTTCCCTCCATCGATCGGCACCCTCAGCGAGCTCAACGCCCCGACAGCAGTCGAGAACACGGTCATCGACAACAGTCGTGACTCCGATCTGAGCGATCTGGCCACTGAAGATGGAACCTATGGTTCCGGATCTGGGAGTTGTGGAAGCAACAACTTCCCCAATCACTTCATGTGCGCCGTCATCAACGCATGCGATACCTCTGTCAATCGCGGTAACGGTGGCAATCCCGGTAACGGCACCGACCCGCCCAACACAGGCAATGGTGGGAATGGCGGTAACGACGGTAACGGTGGCAATCGCGCCCCCGTCAACAATGGAGGAGCAATCGAACCTCCGAGCATACTCAATGAGCAAACCGGCGAACGCGTCGTGATCAAGCTCAACGAGCAAGAATGGATCGCTACTGCGAGGCCCTATGAGGCGCTCCTCTACCCTTCGGATCCCCGCAAGAACTACGGATGGGCTATCACTGGATCCTGAAGGAAGAATTCAAGCGCCAACTGCAAACAATCGCGCAACTCGAAGTGCGTAAAAAGGCAGCGGACGAATCGAGCCTTCGTCACGCTGGGCTCCCCTCCTACGGAGGATCCTCCTCAAGGGGCAACGAGTACCTCGCCAAGAAGAGGCAATCGCGGATGGCCCATCTCACCGAGCAAGAACACATAGAAGCCGCAAAGGTCCTCGACTTCGGCTCTATGACAGTCGACACGCGAGGCAATATGGTCCCCAGGACGCCGTAGGCTGCGGTGACAGCGGCCACCATGTACCTCCTCAACAACCAACCGCCAACTGGAGATCCCCGAACCGCCATGCACCGATCTACGATCGCGGGCTTGAGATTAATCGAGGCCGCCCTCGACAAGGAGCCAACGCCAGACCCAAAGAAGGGCAAAGCGCCACTCCTCGCCCTCATCCAGCGATGACAGTCACGACCTGTCTCGACGCCGCCGCTCACGGCGACACGACCATGACTATGATGCGCGCAACGACCTTACACAGCGCAAGATCGACAAATCAAGGGCACGACATGCTCGGTCGACTGACACGGAAGAAGAAGATGGGGAGCTCTGCGACACCAGATGCTTTAGCAGATCCATTAGGCAGAAGCGAATGCCTAAAGGGTTTAAACTCCCGTCGGAGAACCCGAAGTTTGACGGCCTACAGGAGCCCAAGATCTGGCTAGAGGACCACATCTCCTCCGTCAGACTCCACGGAGGTAGTCGAAGCACTGGCATGCAATGCTTGCAGCTATAGCTGCAGGGCGCCGCCCGAGCATGGCTCAACAACCTCCCACGCGGATCCATTCGCAGTTGGGATGAGCTGGTTTACAGCTTCGTACGCAACTTTAAGGGCACATACAAGCGGCCCGCATCAATCGAAGAACTGAGATGCTGCTAGCAAAGATCTGGCGAATCGTTGCGCTCCTACATCCAAAGGTGGTCCATCATCAAGAACTCCGCAGAGAACATCTCGGAAGATCGCGCGATTGATGCATTCAACGGTGGTGTCCGCCGCCTAGAACTCAGGGAGGAGCTGGGCCACTCAAAGCCCCATACCATCGACCACCCGATGGAGATCGCGAATCGGTGGGCCAATGGAGAAGATTCGGTGAAGAATCGCGCTCACTCCGACGAGGAGGCGGAACTCGAACGCAGACGTGACTGCCGAGGCAAGCGCCGCATGCGCATCAACGATGACCGCGACGACGTCAACATGGTCGCGGCTGGCTACGCCTACAGACGCGACGATAACCGCAATAGTGGATACCGTAGCGGCGGATACCGCGACTCCGGGAAAACCACGCAAGTATGGCAATGCCGCACTCGTGATGAGGCACCTGCAAACTCCATCGAGGACAAACTGTCCGGGCCATGCACGGTACACTTCTACATTGACAAGCATGACAGCAAGAGAAAGTCCAGCCACCTCCTCAAGGACTGGCGCAAGTTCCTCAAGCTACACGAGGGATTGGTTCGGATGAACCGCAATGCAGTCGAAAGAGGCTACGAAGCCGCTCTAGGCGCCGTGGCACATGGCGCACCGCCACCGCCACTGGACCACCCCCGAACGCAGCTGCACCAGACCAGCACCACGGAGGCGAACCGTACCCATGGGCCATGGGCACCATGATGATCCAAAAGGGACGCCCCTCCAATAGGGTGCAGAAGGCCATCACTCGCCAAGCAACTTGGCCACGCACTCGCCACCCTCCACCACTGAGTACCTCAGTGGAAGCGAGTCATGCATCACCTTCGACAAGCGCGACCATCCGCCTCAGATACCCCGTCCAAGTCATTGCCCCCTCGTACTCGAGGTGCAAATTGGAGGCTTCGACATGAGCCGCGTCTTCATGGATGGCAGAAGCGGCATCAACCTCATATTTGCGAGTACCTTGCGAGAAATGAGAATCCATCTAACCTGCTTGGAGGCATCGGACACAATGTTCCACGGCATCATCCCAGGGAAAGGCGTATACCCCCTGGGCAAAATCAACCTCGACGTCATCTTCAGCAAGCCGAAGAACTTCTGGCGTGAGCGCATCGACTTTGAGGTCGTCGACTGGCCCTCACAGTACCACTGCATCCTCGGGCACGTCACGTTCGCTAGATTCATGGCAGTGCCCCACTACGCCTACCTGCAGATGAAAATGCCAGGTCCCAATGGCGTCATCACGATCAACGAGAGCTCGAGCGATCTGACGGTTGCGACAGGGAATTCAACAGAATCTCCCAGTCCTTCGGCATGCAAGAAGAACTCGCGAGATTGAAGGAGACGACATACAACAGTCTGCCTCCCCTGAGCAGGCCATGCTCACTTGATCTATCCTTCGACTCATCTGTGCACACAAAGAAAGTGCAGGTCCACCCATCGGATCCCGCCAAGACGGCCCTCATCGCCAACAACTTGAGTCCCGAATAGGAACTCGCGCTCGTCGAATTCCTCCGTGAGCACTGGGAAATTTTTGCCGAGTGTCCTGTGGACATGCCAGGAGTTCCCAGGGAATTCGCCGAGCACGCACTCAACGTCAACCCCGACGCAAGGCCAGTCAAGCAAACAATTCGGCGATTGTATGATCCACGGGCGCATGCAGTTGGAATGGAGATCAACAGACTCCTCGAGGCCAAGTTCATACGTGAGATCAAGGAAAGCACTTGGCTCGCCAACACAGTGCTGGTACCGAAAAAGGACACGGATATCCTGCGGATGTGCATGGACTTCACCTCTCTGAACAAGCACTGCCCAAAGGATCACTTCCCGTTGCCACGAATCGACCAGATCATCGACTCCACCGCGGGATGCGAGTGCCTCTGCTTCCTCGACGCCTACTCAGGCTATAATCAAATTCGAATGAAGGAGGAAGATCAAGAGAAAACAACGTTTACGACGCCCTTTGGTGTGTTCTGCTACAACACAATGCCCTTCGGGCTAAAGAACGCAGGAGCCACCTACTAGCAGTGCATGCATGCTTGCCTCAAGGAACAACTGGGTCGCAACATCCAAGTCTATGTCGACGACATAGTAATCAAGACCAAGGAGGAAGCCTCTCTAATCGACGATTTGCGCGAAACCTTCGCCAACCTTGACCGCTACCGGATCAAGCTCAATCCGGACAAATGCGCCTTCGGCGTACCATCTGGGCAGCTACTCGGGTATCTCATCTCCGCGAGGGGAATCGAGGCGAACCCGAAGAATATAAAAGCCATATTGGCCATGGAGAAGCCGAAAAACATAAGGAGCGTCTAGCAGCTGGCTGAACGAATTGCGGCCCTCAGTCGATTCATCAGTCGAATGGGCAAAAAGGCGCTGCCCTTCTACCAGCTCCTCCGCAAAACTAAAAAATTCGAGTGGACCACTGAAGCGCAAGAAGCATTCGAAGACCTCAAGCGCCTGCTATCCACTTCGCCAGTGCTGGTGACCCCGCAAGAAAGGGAACCACTGTTGCTGTACATCTCCGCCACCAACCAGGTGGTCAGCATAGTGCTCGTCATCGAGCGAGATGAGGAAAACAAAGTCAATGGCGTACAACGCCTAGTATACTACCTCAACGAGGTCCTCATGCCAACAAAACAGCGGTACCCACACTACCAGAAGCTGGCGTACGTCATCTTCATGACCGCCCGACAACTGCGCCATTACTTTCAGGAACACCCAATCGTGGTGGTCAACAACGCCCCGTTGGGGCATATCCTCAATAACCCCGACGCCATGGGGCGAGTCGCGCTTTGGGGAATAGAATTGTCTCCACGAGACATCACATACGAAAAGCGCGACGCAATCAAGTCGCAAGTTCTCCCTGACTTCCTCGTGTACTAGATGGAGAACCAGCTCCCGGACAAGCCAGATATGTCCTACCTTTGGACAATGCACTTCGATGGGTCCAAGCGGAAAGACGGAGCAGGCGCAGGTGTCATACTGACATCACCTCAAGGGGACAAACTGAAGTATATCCTGTGAATGCAGTTCACATCCTCAAACAACGAGGCTAAATACGAGGCCCTGTTGCACGGAACGAGGATGGCAAAAGCCTGTGGCGCCAAGAGGCTCATCATATACGGTGACTCCAAGTTGGTCGTCAACCAAACAATGCATGAGTGCGACGCACTGAACGACAACATGATCGCGTACCGCGATCTCTACGACACACTCGAAGGAGACTTCGACGGTTGCGAGCTGCGACACGTAGGTCACGAAAGCAATGAGGAGGCGGACGCACTCGCCAACATAGGCTCTACCTGCGCCCCCATACCACCTGGGGTATTTCTCGAGTGCATCTGCGAACGCTCCATCAAGCCAAAGGCCGCAAAGAAGAAAACAAGCGCAACAACGGACTCGGGGGCTACTCCACCAAATGAGAAAATGGCACTCGATGACTTGGAGCTAGACACAGGACTCGAGGGACCAATGAGCGTCATGATGATCGAGCAATCCTGGACGCAGCCGTACATTACGTACCTCCTCAGCAAGAGGTTACCGAATGATCCGACAGATGCACGACACATCGTGCGGCGATCCAAGGCATTCGCTGTTATCAACGGCGAACTGTATAAACGCAGCATCACAGGAGTACTCCAACGATGCGTCTCCATGGCCGATGGAAGAGCAGTTCTCCTCGACATCCATGAAGGGACCTGCGGGCACCACGCCGGCAGTCGCGCCCTCGTAGCTAAAGCTCTACGAGCTGGATTTTACTGGCACGGCCATTCGCGATGCCAAGGACATAGTCCAAAAATGCAATGCTTGCCAGAGATTCGCGGACAAGGCACACGCACCAGGCGCCGAGCTACGGCCAATCCCATTGTCCTGGTCCTTCGCACAATGGGGGCTCGACATGGTCGGCAAACTTCCAAGGTCGTTGCGAGGAGGCTACGTCTACCTCTTGGTCGCAGTAGACAAATTCACCAAGTGGATCGAGGCCATGCCAGTGACCAACCAATTAGGGCACATCGTAGTCAAGTTCTTCGAGTCCATTGTCTACTGCTTCGGAGTGCCGCACAACATCATCACCGACAACGGGACAAACTTCACATCCAAGGAGTTCCAAGAATTCTGCGAGAACCTGGGGATCAACATCAGCTATGCCTTAGTAGAGCATCCACAGACCAACGGTCAGGTGGAAAAAGCAAACGGGCTCGTCTGCAGCGACATCAAGAAGCAACTCCTCCGACCACTCAAACAAGCCACGGGTTGCTGGCCGGATGAACTGCAATCCATACTCTGGAGCCTACGTACAACTCCAAACAGCACCACGGGCTACACGCCATTCTTTATGGTGCACGGAGCAGAGGCAGTGCTACCTGCCGAAGTACGATACAAGGCGCCGTGCGTGGTCGCTTACAGCGAACAAGAGTCATCCCTTGCACTCGAAGACTTCGTCGACCTCCTTGACGAAGCAAGGGAAATCGCCGCGGAAAGATCCACGATCTACCAGCAGAACCTGCGCAAGTACCATAGTAGGAGGCTTCGCCCCAGATCCTTCGTCGAAGGTGACCTGGTCCTGCGACTGAAGCAGCAGGGGCATCTCAAGCTTGAGTCCCCCTGGGAAGGACCGTACGTGATTACAGAAGTAATCCTAGGTGGCGCCTATTGCCTTCAATATTTATAGACAGGAGTCGCATACTCCAGCCTCTGGAACGTCGCACAACTGCGACGCTTCTACCCCTAGTCGTTTTACTTTTACATTGCAAATAAGGCTACTCAGTCAAGGCTACTTAGCCACACATTGTACCTCGCACTATTCTTCGAATAAATAAAAGCTAAGTGCCCCAAAACTCTGTGTTCTCCTTTACTTTTTCAATTTATCCACTCGGGGGCTATGCCACCCTATACACATCTGTTCTTTGAACCAAAACGCGATATCCTGAGTAGCTGGTACACCAATCGAAACCCTTAAACACAACATCAATCCAGCTGCAACGCACCTGACAGGTTGACAAGGGACTGAGATAAAACATGGCCAGGCTAACGAAAAGGACTCGCATAGTGCAACGCACTTCATGCTAACAAAGCTCTTTATGCACATTCAACAATAAATTATTTACAAGACCTATAAGAATTTTACAACACAAGTACACTTATGTGCAGGACACAAACTAGGCTACTACTGCAGCAGGAGAACGTTGGTTTGTTCCTCAAAGAAGTCGATGATCTCTTCTGCTGGGCGATCCACCGCCTTGTAGTGCGGCACCATATTCCAAGTAGAACCTGCTGGTGGGGCAGGCGGCCCAGACGCAACCGCTGCAACATCTACGTCAGGCCTGTGCAGTTGCACCATGGACAGGGCAGCCTTGGCACCAGCCACCAACTGTTGCCTCACGCATTCGCGAACCGTGGACAAATCTTGAAACTTGGCAAGGAGGGCTATCAAGCTTGATGGAGTATCATCCAGCGAGAACATCGCCCGATAAATGTTCTTCAAGCATGACTGCGACTTCTTCAGAAAAAGCAGCACTCGCGACGCGCGATCCTGTAGGGTTGCTAGCGCAGTCGCACGATCATGATCTACCCAGAAGTATCCACTCTCTTGAAGTTGCTCCTGGGTAAGATCATGCAGGCGAATGGAAATTCTATCCTTCTCCTCCCGCGGACAATGCGCGCTGACAACTACACGAAGCAGCAACAACATCATGAGTACAACGTACCACTCCGAGTAACTACAAGGAAATGATGAGAACAAGAAAACTAACACTTGAATTGGTCGCCTAGCTGTGTCACCTCGCCAAGTAGATATTGCTCTCGGGCGGCGCCTTTTTCTGCCTTCGACTTCCATACATCCGCATTACCACGGAGCATGTGCAACTCACGCTCCAGCTGCTTCACGCGGTCACGCAGTCGCGAAAGCAAGGACAACTCATCTACCCTGGAGCGCGGCGGCGCCACGGTATCATCAAGGGTCCGCGAGTCCTGAGTTTCCCTCAAAGGATCACTCGATGTACCCTACCACAAGTCAAGATATAAGCAAATAAGACGACCAAATCAACACAAAGAAAAATGGATCAGATGCATTCAAGACTAGCAAAAGTATCAGTAGATACACTCGCTAGCAGGCATGTTCTTAAACAAAAGGACACAATCTAATTAACTATTACAAAGTTAGCTAAGGAGCAGCTGGCTTCTTCGACGGCTTCGGGGGCTTCATCAAGTCCGTGGCAATGTCAGACGCCACTGACTTTCCGCCGGCCCCTGACGCCGAAGCTTTCGCCGCCTTTTTGGCATGTTGGAGCTCCTCAGAATACTTCGCAATAGTGTTTATCAAATGATGCCCATATTTGCCACAGGCAGTCGCGGAAGGAGCAAAGACTACCTGCTGACCGTCCGTGCCAACAGGCATCGCCTTCGACACCGCGGCAGGATCCATCTCGACTCCGTGGGCCTGCACCATGGCAAGCGACATGGACGCGCTAGCCGCGCGGAGTGAGTTCTTGTAGCTGGAGGGCACACCCTCGGCGAGTGACTCCACCAACTCGTCTATATTATCCACCAGCTCCGCCTTGGGCATCAACTCCTCACGGAGACGACTGAGGGAGCCCTTGGCCTTGGAAAGTGTATCCTAGACGGTGGCGCTACGGTCCTCGACTACCGACAACGCCAAATCGCCAGCATCTGTACATAAACCCACACATGGACAAAAACATCAACGCCACCAGCAAAAACATTAGAAGCAGAGAAGGATAACAATATCCACAAGCAAAAGTACCTGAGAGAGCCTTGGCAATTGAGAACAGTTGTTCTTCGAACAACTTTTCCCTGGCCGCGAAGGAGGCACACAGATCCTCTTCACGTTTCCGCGTCTCGTCACGCGCTGCAATTGCCTCGTCGTGACCCTTCACAGCCGCGACAAGTGTCTTCTCCAAGGTGGCGGCGTTACGCAATAAGGCATTATGTTCAGCTACACGACAAACAAAAGTTGATTATCAGTCGACTATATCAAAAGGAGAAGACGAATAAGAATAAGTGTAGAACACTCACTTTCAACGACGCGGTGACGCGTCTCCAGCATTGCATGCTGGCAGCCCATTGCCATCACTTGTTCTGCCAAGTGCGCGGCTTCCTTCACAAGGAGCTATCGCACAACAAAGAATCATCAGAAGCAATAGATAACATCGACTGCAACACTACAAAGGAGAAAAGCTACACTTACATGGTCCTCCAGTGACTCCAAAGATGTCTGCTGTACCGTCATCCGGGCAACCATTCGATGCTCCCCTGCATGAGGAGAACTGGAAGAGTTGTGCCCGGAGTGGGCCGCCACTGGAGGGGAAGGAGCGCGCTCGACCTCTTCCTTGGCCTTCGAGGTCGTGACTCCTGATTCCTTCAAAAAATGGACGTCGCCAGAAGATGACGACACCTCTTGACTGCAAGATGAAAACCATATCAACGAATGGCAAACATAGAGACAAGACAACAAGGGAAAAACAAAAAAGGACAAGTAAGCTAGAAATCTTACCAGTCAAACTTGTCAAAATCAAATGTGGCCTCCTTTGACTCCGACGAAGACTCCTTGGGCAATCGCATCTTCTTGCGAGAAGATGGTGCCACAATGCTCACGGGAACAACATGAATTGGCGACTCTGCACCAACGCCCATACCTTCTGGAGTCGAAGGAGATGATGCGTCGGAATCCTCGCTACGTGAACGCTTGTGAGTATCCGGACTATCGGACTTGGGGGCTTCCTCCTCCACATCAGAAGGGACGGTCGACTCCGACTCATCCTCCTCCAAAGCTTCGCGAGGAATAATCCCCTCAGGAAGAGGGGGCATACAAGGCGACACCGCCCAATCCTGCATACAGACAACGAAATTCAGCAAAAAGCAAGTAAGCAATAGAAAAGCAATCGAAAAATTCAGCTACTGCGTAGCACAACCATACCTCAGGAGGAGGGTTCCCAGCATCAAATGGAGGAACAACTGGCTCACTGGGAAGCAAATCCTTGACGGTGTACCTGGTGACCAGTCGAACCCTCTTGTCGACCTCACTCGCGAACATGCCATCGGCAGACACGCGAGTGGCATCATCAGCGCGAGCCCACTGGAACATGGGATGGACTCTGGCTTGCAGGCAGCCAAGTGCGAATGAGGGCGCAACCTCCCTCCTCTTTGCCTATGCGACTCTCGAGGTCGTAGACGCGCTGATACAGCACGTCTGTCTCCGCGGACTCGCCAGGCATGACTACGTTCTTCCAGGAGCGCATCCTCCTGCACGGCGTCACGGGATCGAAGGGCGCGAGTCCAAAGTGCTCACCATTGGCTTTCTGATCGCGGATGTAGAACCATTTGTCCCTCCACACTTGGACGGACGCCGTGAGCTTGATGTCGAAGTAGGTGGCGGATGGGTCGACGTGGATTCCGCAACCACCTACATCGTAAACTAAAGAGCCAGACGCAGACTGGCGCTTCAATTTGAAGATGCGCTTGAAAAGGCCGAAGTGTGGCTCGATTCCGAGCCAGCACTCGCAGAGTGTGATGAAGCAAGAGATATGGAGGATCGAATTTGGGACAGCTGATGGAGCTGGAGCCCGTAGAAACAAAGAAGACCCCTAAAAAAGTGGTGAAGAGGCAAGGAGAGACCGCGAATGATGAATGCTAGAAACATCACTTGAAAACCAGCGAGAGGAGCAGGAATGGTCTCACCACTGGGGACGCACGCGTCGGCGACTGCGGCAGACACTACTCCGTCTTGGCGAAGAATACGGAGATCGGACGCCTTGATGATGGAGGGGCGCCATACACCATTCATGACGCGGGTGCCCGCGACTTTCTTCTTCCTGCCGGCGGCGGTGCTGGTGCCCGCAGCGGCGGAGCCGCCCTTCTTCTTCGCCGCGGCAACAGTGGCCACGGAATCAGCAGCAGCGCCTCCCTTCTTCTTTCCCATTGCACGACAGCGACGCGAGCGAAGAAAGTAGCTCGGAAAAGAGCGGAGCTGGTTCAGTGTCGTGGAGGAAACGGGCGCAGAGAAAAGCAGAGGAGCAGCAACAATGGCGATGGCAGCAAGGATGAATGAGAACAGATGGGAAAATTACCGTCGCATCGCCGCTACTTAACCCCTGGAAGATGCAATCCAACGGCTTAGAAAAACCCTACTGAACGCATGGCACACATCGTGTTGGACACGTGGAGAAGGGGAAGTGCGAACCATCCCTCCACTACTCCCATTACGTACGGAAATCAAGGAGACGTGGTTAAAATAAAGATTACGCATGCCCAGTCAAATCAAAGTCAGAAAGTGGGACCCACTGCTCGTCACGTCCCGTCAAACTCGCTCACACGGGAAACTGAGGTCATACAAGCGTCAGCACTGACATCATCAAAGCTACGCAGCAGAAAACTTCGACTACTTTAGTCCTTGCTGGAGTCTTCGACTCCACCAAGTACTCGGGGGCTACTCCCATAGGGAGCGCTGGCCGCGCACCCTACGATTTTTCTTTTCTTTTTGCAGGAACATGGACAATCAGAAGCAAACCCAAACCGCTCGAAATACGATTCGACTATGGACATGGGTTACTCCCATAGGGAGCGCTGGAAAAAATTGGACTGAAACAAGCAAGCAAAAGACGACAGCAGTCGCAAAAGTTCTTTAGTCCCTGCCTGAGTCTTCGACTCAACTAGGCACTCGGGGGCTACTCCCATAGGGAGCGCTGGTCGCGCACCCTATGATTATTTATACAGAAAACTGTGTGTTGATAACATCCACACTCGAAGCTCATGGCGACACCGCCTCATAATTTTTCCCTACAAAGAGACTGTGTCTCCTGGGTCACCCGAATCGTCTCCGCGATGATAAAATTCGGATGCCACGCTTACAACGTGAAAGTAAGACCTGAATGAGGCCTGGCAACGCATTTAGCTACGTACTACCAGAAATGTATCCGTGCCTACAGGTACGATGAACATGCCTTGACGGACGCGTCGAGTGCTCACACCCATATAACTGGAATTCGACTCCTGTAAGACCTCCGCGGTCTGAGTCGAATTACGCCAGCACTTTTCCGGATTCGAGTTCGGGGACTCGAGTTCGAGTAGATTGCGTTGTTTCACCCTAAGGTGGTTAACTTATGCCGATACTTCGGTTATATCAGGCACGTATATCAACAATCCCTATGACACAAATAAAGCAGTCGAAATACATGTTCAGGCACTCGAAAGACTTCATAAAGTCCCTAGTCGAATCTACGATTCCATTGGACACTCGGGGGCTACTGACATGGGTATACCCTATAGGTACTCGAGCTTGGTATATACGGTCTGAATACGTACAGGCCCACGGTGTTGCCAAGGCCCAAATGAAGGATTCGAGTAACCTACGGACTCTCGATTGCTTGAAGAACAAGAAGAAGTTAAAGATAGAAAGTTTGAAAGGGAAAACCCTAACTTGTAACCGACTCGACCTGCTACCTGAGACCTAGCCTATCTATATAAGGGCTAGGAGGGGGCGGTGAGGATGACACACGCAACCCTAGTTTCCACAACCCTCACCAGATTGCATCTGCGCACCATTATAACCTTCGGTTCCTTCGATAATTCCACGAGCAGACAAGCAGGAGTAGGGACCTCTACAAGGCCTGAACCTGGGTAAATCTTTGTCCCCTGTGTGCTTGTCTGTTAGCCGATAGATGTCTCCAGCGCTCCCTCCTTCTCCAAAACCCAAGTCCGTAACAATGGGCATTGATGAGTTAAACCCTCGTCAGGCTTCTTCCTGGGCTGCGGCTCGCCCGATATGGGACTAAGGGATGTCTAGGCTTGTCTTTCACGCGGTCTTCTCCCAGGGCCTCGGCCGGATCATCTCATCTTGAGTACCTTGGTTCCTGTGTATGCGATAGTAGCTCCCAGACACGCCCTAGCCAAGTTGCGTTTGGCTGGGGCCGCGTCCTTATCTCGACTGGGGCCACGATCGCCATCGTAGCTTTATCATGTGAGTCTCTACTTAGGTGCCTGCAAGGTGCCGCGTCGGTCCTGAGATGCATAATCAGGGCCATCCGTCATTCGATGGCTGACCTTGATAGTAATTGTGGGCAGAGGGGTGGGTGGATGGGTTTCATAGGCCTGATCCTATAAAGAAACAGAATCCGCCGCTCCCCCACTCAGCGCACCCTCCACACATACTTCTTCTTCCCCTTCAACCTTGGTCATATCTTGTCGCCATGGCATCGATGTTGAGCCAAGGATTCGGGGGATCTTCGACTAGGACCCGATCTAGAACCCACGAACACCTCATTCCCTAGAGGGCTCGCCTTCCTTCCACTATAGATCGACACAAACTCGAGGGCCTGAAGTTGCTAGTGGCCGACAAGCGTCATGAGAATGGAGCCACCGTGCTCTACTGCCCTGGTGGAGGTGTCAGTGAAGGGTAAATGCCTATTTATTGATACTTTATCAAGATAGGCTGGGTTCCCCCTTTTTTCGACTTCTTCCTAGAGGTTATGTATTCATACGGTCTTCATCTGGTTCAGATTCATCACAACGCCCTGCTAGCGTTGTCTGCCTTCGCCCATTTGTGCGAAGGGTTTGTTGGGGTGATGCTTCCTGTCATTACTTTCCCCCTCGGGTTGACATCAAACCGAGGATAGCGGGGGATGTCATGTTCCACCTTCAGAACAACCTCTCCAAGAAGTACCTCCTAGGGAAGTTCAAATCCAAGTGGAAAGACTAGTGCGGAGAACACTGTGTGGTGCACGTCGAACGCCAGCTCCCATGGATGTATGATCCTCGAGATGCGGTGCAACCTCTACCAAGGTGGGGGAGGTTAAGCGCACAATACGCGGACCTTAAGCCTATGACTGATAGGATCCAGGTTCTGGCCTGCAAGGACCTGACCGTGCATGCCGTTATTTCTGATTATCTTCGATGTCGTCTGGCTCAATTGCAGAGGAGGCCTCGTCCGGCTTGGGCCTATCGAGGCCCTGCGGATCCAACCCGGCTTCGCCAAGGGAAGGATCACAGTCTGTCACGGGAAGCATACGCCATCGTAATGAAGGAGATTCTCCTCCCTCTCTTCTTTGATATATGCCGAGATGAAATAGTCAGGAGCCTTCCTCCCTTCTCCGCTAGGGGTTTGGTGGGGGCCAAAGAGTCCTCCTCTGACGCCAGGGAAGGTGCATATGTTGAGGAGGCACTCTCTGATGCCAGCGCTGGCTCGTCACTTATGACTGACTCGTCCATGGGAGGCACTTTTCGTGGGGAGTCACCTCCACGAGCCGATAGTAGGTCCGTGGAAAACGCCACCCTCGTCCACCTCTTTGTTGCCATGACCCAACCGCGACTTCCGTAGGTGGATGCGCCTACCCCGAGAGTGGTACTGGTGCCCCAGACGTCGCGCATGGATCTCAAATCCCCGCCAGAGGAGCAACACGATGACCTATAGGTGATTCCTGGTCCTAAGGCTCCCGCTGGGCTGGCAGGTGAGGTTCCCTTTGTTTCTTGTTGCTTGGGCGATGTCTTGGTATCCTTCGCTTGACGGTTAATCCTTTCTTTCAGGGTATATAGCTTTGCCCGAGGTCCTCTAGGGGTGGGTCGACAAGCCCCCGACACCCCCGGAAAAATCTTTTCCTGGATCCCTCCCCCGGTGGGAGATGGGGAGGTGCCCATGATACGTTGCTAACGTATCCACACGATGACCTGTAGGTGATTCCTGGTCCTAAGGCTCCTGCTGGGCTGGCAGGTGAGGTTCCCTTTGTTTCTTGTTGCTTGGGCGATGTCTTGGTATCCTTCGCTTGACGGTTAATCCTTTCTTTCAGGGTATATAGCTTTGCCCGAGGTCCTCTAGGGGTGGGTCGACAAGCCCCCGACACCCCCGGAAAAACCTTTTCCTGGATCCCTCCCCCGGTGGGAGATGGGGAGGGGCCCATGATACGTTGCTAACGTATCCATAATTTTTGATGTTCCATGCTTGGTTTTTTCTACTTTCTTATGTTTTGTTCCAACTTTGGAGTACTTTTTATACACTTTCTTGGACTAACCTATTAACAAGATGCCACAGTGCCAGTTGCCTGTTTTCTGCTGTTTTTGGTTCCAGAAAAGTCAGAAAATGAATATTTTTGGAATTGAACCGGACAAAAGCCAAAGTAGATATGTTATCAGAAGACTCACGGAGCCAGAAGACGATACAGAGAGGGGCCACAGGGTGGCCACACCATATGGTGGCGCGGGCTAGCCCTGGCCGCGCCACCAGGTGGTGTGGGTCTCCTGGCCGCCCACCAACCTTGCCTCTTCGCCTATAAGATGCCTCCCGATGCGAAAACCATAAATCGTCAAGCCTCCAGCCATGAAAAGTTCCACAGCGCCACCGTCACCGAAGGGGAGATTCAGGGGACAGAAAGTCCCTGTTCCGGCACCCTGCCAGGATGGGGAAGTGCCCCCGGAGCCATCTCCATCGATCTCCACCACCATCTCCATCGCCATTGCTGATTCCCATGATGAGGAGGGAGTAGTTCTTCCTCGAGGCTAAGGGTTCTACCGGTAGCTATGTGTTCATCTCTCTCTCTATGCATGATCTTATTGAGATCATGAGTTTGTAATCAAGTAGATCTACCTTGCTACTCAAGTGCTTTAATAGATCTCTACTCTCCCCATGTGTGTGAAAGTGATAGCGTGCACACCATGGTGGCACTTAGGCTAGAGATTTCAAATACTTGTTATGATTTATATTTGGAGTTGGACGTCTCTATGAAATTGTGGTGTTTGTTGGAACCATCTAGTACTCAAGGTGATAGTGTGGGGTTATCTAGATGAGGAAAGCAAACTTTGAGGTGTGCTGTTATAACCCTACCATGGATTAGAGTGTCCAACCGGAGAGTAGTTCAGAGTAGTATCATAAATAGATGATATTTATATGAGAGTGTTCACTAGTGAAAGTATGATCCCTAGGCCTTGTTTCTAAGCATTGAAACACCGTTTGCAATTAGATCTGTTACATGTTTGCTAGCTTCCATCTTTATTTCAGTTTGCCTTTAGTCTCTTCCACGCCATCAAGCTATTTTCTAGCACCGTTGTATTATATCCGTACCACTTGTATTTTACCATCTCTTCGCCGAACTAGTGCACCTATACACCTGACAAGTGTATTGGGTGTGTTGGGGACACAAGAGACTTCTTGTATCTTGATTGCAGGGTTGCTTGAGAGGGGATACCTTTGACCACTTCCTCCCTGAGTTCGATAAACCTTAGGTAATCCACTTAAGGGAAACTTGCTGCTGTTCTACAAACCTCTGCACTTGGAGGCCCAACAACTGTCTACAAGAACAGAAGTGCGTAGACATCAAGCTATTTTCTGGCGCCGTTGCTGGGGACTTAAGAAGAAGAAGCTCCCACGTCAACCACGCTCCAGCAAACTATTTTCTGGCACCGTTGCCAGGGAGGTAAGGTAAAAGGTACTCATATCCTCCGGTGTGAGTGCTCGAAGTTATTTCCTTTAGATTATGTATTTTTTCTTTTTATTTCTTGTTTTTATTTTCACTAGTTAGGCTTAATGGAAAACAACAACAAAATTAGAGAGCTTTATAGTATTTATCTTGAGTTAGGACATGAAGTATTTGAAGAGAAAATTTAAAATCCTATGGAACTTTATTTGCATGCTAATAGCAATGTTGTTAGTATGAATTCTTTGGACACCATTATTGCTAATGCTATGGAAAAGTCTAATCTTGGGGAAGCTAGTTTTTATGAAAATGATCTTTTTAGTTCTCCAACTTTGGAAGATAGCTATTCTGTTGCTTATGATGATACTATACCTCCAATATATGATGATTGCAATGATGAATGTGATATTTTCAGTCCACCTATTATTGAGGAGGAAATTAATTATGACTACAATATGCCTCCTATATTTGATGATTATGGTGATGAGAATAATAATGATAGCTATTTTGTTGAATTTGCTCCCACTACAATTAATAAGAATGACTATGCTTATGTGGAGAGTAATAATTATTATATGCATGTGTCTCATGATAAGAATGTTTTATGTGATAGCTATATTGTTAAATTTATTCATGATGCTACTGAAAGTTACTATGAGAGAGGGAAACATGGTTTTATGCATCTCAATAATATTAAGTTTCCCTTCTTTATGTTGAAAGTCTTGAAGTTACACTTGTTTTGCTTTTCTATGCTTGCTGCTTTATGCTTTCATGACTTGTTTCTTTACAAGATTCCTATGCATATGAAGTGAGTTAGACTTAAATATGTTTTGAATTTGCTTCTTGACACTCTCTTTTACTTCAATTCATATTTCTTATGTGAGCATCTTCTCAAACTATCATGCCTAACTTAAAGGCGTTAAAGAAAAGTACTTGTTGGGAGATAACCCAAAAGTTTTAGATGAGTCTTGGAACCGCTCCTTATCCTTTTTATTTGCTTTTTGTGCCAAGAGTAACCTCTAATGAGAGAGAAGTAATGATTGGAAAAGCTGCTGTCCCGAAACATATTTCTGTGCACCGTAAAAATTAGTGTAAAATATCTGTACATCCTTTTGAGGCATGAATGTTTGTGCTTCTGCCTCCAGGTTGTTATCTAACTTTTGTTAGTTCAACACTTTTCGATTTGAGCAACAGAAGGTCTTCGAAAAAATTCGTCTTTACCTGCTGGTCTGTTTTGACAGATTTCTGCCATTTTCTGCATTTGCTTCTTGTTGGTTCCTTTTTGAGTTCTTTTGGGGAATTGAGATTTTTGAGGGAAGTGCTACAGTAGCTTGTGTTTTAATGGAAGTTTTATTGGTGTTGGAACTGAACCGAAAGACTTATTATCTTGAGTGCACTAATGTTGCTAATAAAGATTGTGTGAAGTTTTGTATCAAAGAAAAATTTCAGGTGTATAGAGAGAATGATGTAATGAGATGAAGAATGGACTAAAGCTCAAGCTTGGGGATTCCATCACGTGTCACCCAAAGAATTATCCAAGAACTACAAGCATCAAAGCTTGCGGATGCCCAAGACATCCCCTTCTTCATCAATAAAAATCCTAGGTTTCTTCCAAACACTTCATTTTTATTGTTTCATGCACATCTGTGTTGTTCTTGGAGCGTCTTTGTTTTTTGTTTTTGGTTTTTGTTTGCTTGGTTTTCTTAGTTTGCTTGAATACATTGGTTGGACCCCCTCTTTCATGCATTGGTTTTCAAATAGTTTGGTTTGGATTGGAAACGAGTAGGAAAGTTCATGCTTAAGTGGTAAAGAGAGCTTGTTTTTGACTGTGGCCTATGCTTTGTCATGCCATGCTTGATATTGTTTTGGATTTAGGCTTAGTATTCTTTGCTGTAGCATGACATGTTATAAACAATTGAGATTTCTTAATGTGCCCTTGAAGAATCATGCGTTGTTTTAGCATATTAAAGCATAATATTGTGGTTTTCTCCTTTGATGCTTTATTTGGGTTGACTTGCCGCATGCTCACACCATGTTATGACTATCCCAAGTCACCATAAGCCTTGATGATCCTTTAGTTTTCAACTTGTAGTATCACTTTATGCTTTGATTAATGATGTTTTGTCGCTCTGCATGATTATGGCCATTATTGCTCTCTTAGTTTGTCGCTCCCAGTCTTTTGCTAGCCTCCACAACCAAGTATGAGTTCCACTCATGCATCCAACTCCCTAAACCAAGTTATTCCAAAGATTCCACCATACCTACCTACTAGCTTAAGCTATTCCAAGTATATTCATGTTTTTGTTTACCTTCCAAATTAAACTTGTTATGAGAAAACTAGTGATTAAAGCTCTCACGAACTTGATGGCACACTTTACTTTTCCTGCCCTTAATAAACTTGAACCATTGTGTCGTCTATGTTGTATATGCTTGCACTTATTTGTTGGGGATTAGCAGAACCATGCTGTCATGGGGAACTCTTTCAACATTGCACTGGTACTTTGTACCTAGTTGATATCATGCTCTTTTGTCTATGGATGTCGTCAGTGTGAAATGAAAGGGGATCTTGTAAGTCCATGGAGTTATGTATATGTGTTAGAGAAACGCCTGGGCCGCCTGTCTAATCCATGCTGACATGGTGGAAACCTGCAGCGTAACCATAATGAGCTGTCTATAAAGCATTCTTCTTATAAAAAAAGAGTCCGATATTGAGAAAAAAAGAGAAAAAAAAAAGAGATTATGAAAAGAGGAAAGAGAGAAAAAAGCACCATATTACCATGGTAAATAACAAGATTGCTGAGATGCTTGTTGTCTGCTTGCCTCGTCATTTTGATATGGGGATTCTTCCGGATCATCGGGCAAGGGGTACCCTGTTGGCGGTTCTCTATGATACACATGTACTTACTATGACAAGAACTTACCGGTGACTAAACTTGAGTAGCATGAGGAGCGGCCCTCGTATTCAAGGGACATGAGATTTCCAACTTATACTTTGTCAAGCATATACACCATAGTTTGTTCACTTTAACCTTAATCACTTCAAGATGCTTATAATAGGGGCAATGAGAGCTGAAAGCTAATAAGTACCATAATTTTTGGAAGCTCTTTATGATACTTGAATCCCTACTTGTTTCTATGAAGGCCTTTCTTTTACTTTTATGTTGAGTCTCGACCTTCTACGTTTATGCACCTACTTTGAGAGCATAGTGGCCATTCTTAGTTCTATGTGCATTGTCCCAAGACTTGTTGATTGATGCATAGCTTTGATATTGCTTGTTTTAAACTATTTGTATCTAGTCACTCTTATGAACTTTGAAGGTGTCCTATGCATTTATGTTTGCTACTCTATGAGGGACAAGCTGAATGCCACTATACTATGTTTTCTTTATGTGAAACAAACAAATGTCTTGCAAAGGATTGTTATTCATGAATCTTTTGTTTGTGCCTTTTCATGTTGCAACATAGTTGCTTTGCCTTATTGCTAGAACTTTGTCTTTCATGTTATGATTTAAGTACTATGATCCCAGCTATCATTGTTTTACAAATACTTTGATCAAGTTTATGATGGTGTATGTCACCTCAAAAATCATTCTTTCTTTTTATCACTTACCTACTCGAGGACGAGCAGGAGTTAAGCTTGGGGATGTTGATACGTTGCTAACGTGTCCATAATTTTTGATGTTCCATGCTTGGTTTTTATCTACTTTCTTATGTTTTGTTCCAACTTTGGAGTAATTTTTATACACTTTCTTGGACTAACCTATTAACAAGATGCCACATTGCTAGTTGCCTATTTTCTGCTGTTATTGGTTCCACGAAAGTCAGATAATGAATATTCTTGGAATTGGACTGGACAAAAGCCAAAGTCGATATTTTACCGAAAGACTCACGGAGCCAGAAGACGAGACGGAGAGGGGCCACTGGGTGGCCACACCATATGGTGGCGCGGGCTAGCCCTGGCCATGCCACCAGGTGGTGTGGGCCCCCTGGCCGCCCACCGACCTTGCCTCTTCGCCTATAAGATGCCTCCCGATGCGAAAACCCTAAATCGTCAAGCCTCCAGCCACGAAAAGTTCCACAGCACCACCGCCACCGAAGGGGAGATTTGGGGGACAGAAAGTCTCTGTTCCGGCACCCTGCTGGGACGGGGAAGTGCCCCCGAAGCCATCTCCATCGATCTCCACCACCATCTCCATCGCCATTGCTGATTCCCATGATGAGGAGGGAGTAGTTCTTCCTTGAGGCTAAGGGTTCTACCGGTAGCTATGTGTTCATCTCTCTCGCTATGCATGATCTTATTGAGATCATGAGTTTGTAATCAAGTAGATCTACTGTGCTACTCAAGTGCTTCAATAGATCTTTGCTCTCCCCATGTGTGTGGAAGTGATAGCGTGCACACCATGGTGGCACTTAGGCTAGAGATTTCAAATACTTGTTATGAGTTATATTTGGAGTTGGATGTCTCTATGAAATTGTGGTGTTTGTTGGAACCATCTAGTACTCAAGGTGACAGTGTGGGGTTATCTAGATGCAGAAAGCGAACTTTGAGGTGTGCTATTATAACCCTACCATGGATTAGAGTGTCCAACTAGAGAGTAGTTCAGAGTAGTATCATAAATAGATGATATTTATATGAGAGTGTTCACTAGTGAAAGTATGATCCCTAGGCCTTGTTTCTAAGCATTGAAACACCGTTTGCAATTAGATCTGTTACATGTTTGCTTGCTTCCATCTTTATTTTAGTTTGCCTTTAGTCTCTTCCACGCCATCAAGCTATTTTCTAGCACTATTGTCTTATATCCGTACCACTTGTATTTTACTATCTCTTTGCTGAACTAGTGCACCTATACACCTGACAAGTGTATTGGGTGTGTTGGGGACACAAGAGACTTCTTGTATCTTGATTGCAGGGTTGCTTGAGAGGGGATACCTTTGACCACTTCCTCCCTGAGTTCGATAAACCTTGGGTAATCCACTTAAGGGAAACTTGATGCTGTTCTACAAACCTCTGCACTTGGAGGCCCAACAACTGTCTACAAGAATAGAAGTGCATAGATATCAGCCCATGCGGGCCCCCAGGTGGGAGTGTGCGTGTTCGGGTCCTCTACTACCGAAAATAGTCTTGCCCCTGTGCGCCTGTACCCTCAAGAGGGTTCGGAGGGCGCGGGTGACCGGGGGTTCCGGTCGCCAGGGTCTCAAGGGCCTAGGGAAAGCTGTGCCCCAGCCAGTCGACATGGCGTATCGTCCGAAACGGCTCCTGAGTGACGCGGGATCCTCCAGGCAGTCCAGCCTAGACGTCCCGCGCCCCCCATGAAGAGAACTTTCACGCCGGGGGGTCTCTTCCCGGCTTGCATACAAAGGGTTCAGCGCCTGAAGGCCCGACTGGATGGGGTCCCGGAGGAGGCTGAGGAAATGATGCATGCCCTTCGTGAGGAGCAAAGAGCTTGCGATGAAGACTCAACCTCCTTCCTCCGGGTGGCTTCCAGGATAAATGACCTCCTGGAGTCCCTTCATTTGTTGCCGGTTGAGCCCCCAAGCCAGGGGCTAGTGCCGGCTTGACTCTTCTGTCTTCTTTGCTATCCCGGCTCGAGATTCTGCGTGCATCTGTACACTTGGTGATGTTGGAGGAAGGCAAGGATGTGGCGAGCGGCGTAGCCCAAGAATTGTTGTCTTGGGTTCACCACCACACCACTGGCTTTGATGTTGAAGTGATCTTCCGCCCCCTGCCTGGGGAAAAGATTACATGCGTCCTAGAAGGTCGTGGAGGCCACAGTGTCCAAGGTGGTCGCGTGCCTTCATCACCACCCGACTGCTTGAAATCGTCTACTTCTTTCCTTTTCTGTTTAGGAATAAAAGTGGCGAAGCATTGAGCTTGGAAATCCTGTATTCTTTTGACATACGATTTTTTTGTTCTTTTTTATTAAACTGTTCCAGAGTGTTCTCACATTCGGTGCCGAGCCTTAACAGTGTACTCACTACCCCACGTCTCTCTGGGGGACAGTTTAGTGTGACTACACCAGCCGTAGGACTAGGAACCAGGCTCCCTAGTACCATATACGGTGTGCAGCCCCACCTCACGATCTCTTCACCTTTCGGTTGAAAAACGCCCCAGCACTAAGGACCCCGAGACGGACCCGGGCGACTCCCAAGGGGATGTTTCCTTCCTAGGGATCCATTCGTACGGTTAGGCGTACACTGGTAACGGTGCAACAGCTTAGATGGAGCATCCTCAAGACACGGTTGTGCCTTTTTATTCAGAAGTAAGCTTACTGGTATTTCACAACTGAGAGACACTTATCTTTTGGTAAAATCGAAGGACGTGCATGGTGCGTGATCGATACTGACTCGACCTGATAGTGAATTTGCTCGATATTGACTTTGGGACCTAGGGTGTGGCCCCAGGAAATCTTCGAAGGGGTGCCATTCCTGGAATGGCGTTTGGTCCCATGGACGCTCATTTGACCTAACAACTTGGGTAATCCGACCCCTCAACATCATGCGGAGGCCAACACGAGGCCACTCTGATGGTGAGGCGCTAAGCCGGCATTCCTCTTATGTTTCCACAAATGGTGAACCCTTGCGCATACCAAAGCCATGCACCAGGCATGGTGTTCCCTATGAGAAAATATGGCCGGGGCCTGCGCCCCTATATTTCGACTTGTATCCCTAGAGGGGTATCCCGGGGGTCCCCTCGATCCGCCTCTAATCTCTCTGGGCTTCCTTCCTAGGGAGACCTCTTAGCAAAGCCTTTGGTCATGAACCCCACTGTCCTCCCCTCCTTGCGAAGGATAACTCATCTTATTCAATCCCGGCACAGAGGTCCGCCATGCTGAACAACCCGGACACCATGCTCATGCCCCGGACTCAAATTTCCCTCCGGAGGAGTGCATAGCACGCTCCCCTCTAGAGGGCCTAGATTACAAGTACGGGGGACGCATCGTGCACGGTGTCGAGGATGATCCAGAATCGATGCAGGTAGTCCTGGAGGCGCTCTCCTGGCCATTGATGGAGATCGTTGAGGTCGCTGATGCGTCCTAGCCAGCGCCACCATCTTGGTAGCATACCCCATTTTGGGGACGTAGGGTTGCCTAGGAGATGGGCCGTCCTGGTAGCACGTCGGTCGTAGGGTGGAGTAGAAGGGTTGAAACCGCCGATGAGGGTGATGGAACTCTGCCTCCGCTGATTTCTCCGAGTGTCTCTAGGGAAATCTAGGCCCCCAAGCCTTCCTCTGAGCCCCCGAGCAAGTCTCCCTTTCACCAGGAGCTTACCAGGGCACTAGTCATGGCTCTTGCTTGATCTTGCTCGTGGGTTGATGGATTCGGCCGACGAAAGTCACCAGGGTTGCGCCCCTTACCTAGCGCGCTAGATGTCATGTCGTGGTTTTCGACAACGGGGGTATGAGTCCCCCTTTGTTGTTTGGATAGGGGCACAACATCCGACGAGATTGATCGGCGAGCTAGACGAACACAATCACATAGAGAGACACACTTTTTTTTACCTAGGTTCAGGTCCACCGTGAGCGGAGCCTTACGTCTTGCAAGGTCTACTATCTGATTGTCACTCAACTACAACTTGTTCCTTCTCCTGGTAAGGAACCTTACTCTAATCCAATTGTCCCCCACCCTCTACTCGACCTGGGCCTACTTTTATATCATAAGGGGTCACCATAGGGGTCGAAATACACGTGGTGGTGCGAGCCTTGCCAAGTGACTGGCCGAGGCATGCAATGTGGCTGCATGGTCCTGCCCTGGCATTACGTGCCACTTGGCTCCCGCAGACCAAAGCAGAGGCTAGTCACGTCACTCTGATTCTTGTCTCCAACGCCTAATTCGTGAGGGGCACACGGGCGGACCTCTACCGGGTTCATGGGCGTTTTGGCGGGATTCCCCGCACGGGATTCTTCCTGGGTTGTGGCTCACCTCGTCTGGGACTGAGGGATGTCTAGGCTCGTCTCCCGCATGGTCTTCTCCCTAGGCCATGGCCAACTCGTTTCATCTTGAGTACCCCAGTTCCTGTGTATGCGACAATCTACTAAAGATGATCACCATGAAGAATCCCGGTATAGAACAAGGTAACGATTGTACATACCAACAATTTATAAAACAAGTAGCATCTAAAGTTCATGAACTAGAAATGGAGTATAAGATACTAGCTGATAAGCTTCTAGCTAAGCTAGACGAATTTTTTGAGCCCACTATTAAAATTAAAATTGGGATAAATGAGATAGCTGCCTGATACCTTTGATTCGAATTACGGATGTAGTATAGCTTCTTTTTCCCTAGTAGACCTAGGTTATCGAATCCTCGGGAAGCGAATGCGTAGTGAAGTTACTTTAACGGACCTTCGGGAGTTTTAGAATTCCTTTTGTGTTTTTACCGGACCAATAGCTTGCGTATTTTTGTTGTTGTCGATGATAGAGAGAGAGGGCCTAGGGCGTTCGATTTCACCTGTAGCTGTGCAAAACATCTGGTGGGAATAAAAGATAGAAATAAAGTATGCATGTACTTGTTAGAGCAAGATAAATTATATGTGGGCAGTGCATCCATAATTTCTATTGGATCCGCAACCACTTATAGCAATAACCTACTAGTCTCATCCATAGAAGAAAGAGAATTAATGACATGCATAGTGATGTCACCGAACCCCAAGCAAATCCCTCACATACAGCCATACTACCCCTTTTGTCACCGGGGTTCCCAACCTGCAGATCAGTCATTACTCATACTCCCTATACCTGGCTCAACCCTCAGGGTCTTGGGTACCTGACAAGTCCTTGGATTGAGGCAAGAGAGGATACAATAATCATCATGTCATACAAACTAATACACGATCCAATCTATGATAAATAACATGCATAATTGGTACATGGCTAGGCCGAAGCCCTTAGCCCAAGGAGAATTACTCACACATAGAGATGAGATCAACAATCACAAAAATTGTAATGAAAATCATAAGATTGATAGTAATAGTCTTACAATGTCGCCAATCAGAGAAGAGATCTATTATTACCAGTGGTGGAATATGGCTATGGAGATGGAGAAGGATTTTGAGATATGGAGGTGGCTGGTGATCTGTGGTGGAGACTTCCTAGCGAGGTCTGGCTTGTTTTCTCGTTGCCTGAGGCTTCTTTATATAGGGGTCCCTTCAGGAAAGTTGTTCTGTTTGACCTAACGGTGGCGACGCCAACTATACGATCGGAGCTATACGACCGAAATTTTGCTCCGGTCGTATAGTTGGTCATTAAAGCGTCTGCCTCCGCTTTACGGCTCCTGGTTTCTTCTAGTTGTTGGAAATATTGTATCTTTGACTTTAATGTAGTGATTCCCTCCTTTAAACGATATTATCTACGTAGGAAAAATATAAAAGAAAGGATTGCATACCCCTCTGAATATTAGGCATTAGTGGCTCGGTTTAGAGAGATATTTCATCAAAAGTATGAGTAATATCCAGTTTAAATGTGGACATAGATGGCTATATTTCAGAGCCATCACTGCCCTTTGTGATCTTGGTGCAAGCGTCTCAACAGTTTCCAAGAGTCTATTTCATAAGTTAAACTTAGGTCCATTTACAACTACTAAAATGAGACTCCATATTGCTGATTCAACCTATAAATAAGCTGTTGGGATAAAGGAAAATATAGTTGTTAAAACTAAAGGATGTGGACATGCCGGAAGATCACATGGCACCTATAATTATAGGTAGGGCATTCCTAAGAACCATTAAATCTTTGATTAATCTACATTAAAGGAATGTGAGAATATGACTACCATCTAAAGATTTATGGTCCACTTCCCTAGGAAGAAGAAGGCTAATCCTAATGATGATGATGGTGTAATCACTTTGAAAGATAATTACTTTGGAGTGAGTGTCCCACTTGTGAAGCTTAAATAATCACCATCTTGGTCAAGCTAATTAACCTTAACTAGAAATGCTTCATGGGATGCAACCCATGTGAAATAAAGATTTTAATCTTGTTTTGTTTTTGTTTTTGTTTTTGTAATGTTTTTAATAAAGAGTGTTCATGAAGGTACTTTGAAGAGAGGAGAAGAAATCAAGGTAATCCCCGATCTATTCTATTAGCTAACACATGACCATATGATACTACTGTTTTTATGAAGTTTATTTGATGTCATTCTTTTGTTTGCTTAGATGTGCAAAGGTGTTTGAAGATACTAACTTAATTTCTTAAAATTTTGAAGCTTACAGTGATCTTAATGAACACAGGTATGACCGGGGGTAATAGTACCATGCGCCCATACCACATCACAACACAAGAAAATGCAACCTTCGATATTTGCTGATGGACACAGTGTGTTTAACAACCACTGGTACGACCAGATGGGATCATACCATCCTCCCGTACCATACCTCGAAGCAAAACATCAAGTTTGACGTAAATGACCCGAGGAGATAACGATCAGTAGTACGGGCACTGACGACCGTACCACGCTCCCGTATCGAGTGCACCACCGGAGGGATCCGTCGACCCCAAGGTAAGGCACTTGGTACAGGCGGGCTCCAGCCGTACTGCCCACCTATACTGCCTGCCCGTACCGCGTACTTGGCAACTATAGGAACCCAGGGAAAGGTAATCCTAAAATCCCTAAATCCCTAAATCACAAATTCCTCTTTATTCTTCCTCCAAACTCCAAACCACCTCCATTGGATCTTCAATTATGCTCGTTCTTTCTTCGATTCCTTGCACCCAATCGATCTAAGGTATGTTTCTTCTCCGATCCCCAACTTATTTGCATCAAAACTTTGTTCAATCTTTCACCATTGTCAATCTAGACTTGTCTTTTTCTTGAGCTAATCTTGATTATGAGCATGATTAGTTTTATTTTGGGGATTTCTATTTTCATGCCCTTGGTTTGTTAGTTGTACTCACTTTCCCCAGCCACTTAACTTTTCCTCACTTTTGCCCAACCTCTTGTCTGAAACTCTCACAAGGTCTGAAACTCGTTGTCTGTTAGCCTTGCTCTTACGTGCTGACAGGTGGGGCCGCGTTTGGTCGGGTCTCGTGGTGGACACCACTCTCCAGTTTTCCAGATCATCCTGAGACCCACAACTTATCCACATGAGCGCCAGACCCACAATTTACCTAGGTCAGTGTTGCAAGATTGGAGCCCGTGCCCGTGCCCGTGTTGTTGCCTCCCCTTTCTTCTACTTCTCTAGTGACAGCAACCCTTCTCCAGCCGGTGAGTTATGTCCAGCTTCACTTTGGCCTCCTGTTCATCTTGGCCGCAGTATGGTTCCATGCAGCTGACCTGTATGAAGGATGATAATGGCAACCATGCACATGGAAGGTTAGATATCGCACCAAATTGTTCTGATTAGTGGGGGTCGCTTGCTGTGGAGAATCGCTTGGCGCAACTCGGGATCTCAATTGGGGTGCGCCTACTGTAGAGAATGCATCTGACAGAGGATCCGTTCTGATGATTAAATTTGTTTATCGAGTTAGTGCCTCGGTTGGAATCAAGTGAATCTATGAGGTGAAAGTCAAACTTTAAAATTTAATGGAGATGGAAGTATAAGAAATAATAAAATGACACAACTATTGAACACTTTCAATAAAAATATACAACTATTTATGTAAAGGAGAGTAGAGGGTGAAAAGTAATGAATTAACTAAAATCTTTATTTCTCATGCATATAAAAAAATTATACACCTTTGAACACTTCCAGATCACACTTAGGACATGATAATGTTGTGCTAGTAAAATCTCGGGAGTTTATCATTTTCATAGAGTGAAATGTAATGCATAAACATACATATATGAAGATTATACACCTTTGAACACTTTAACTTTGAAAAATTACACTTAGGACATGATAATGTTGTGCTAAGAAAATCTCGAGAGTTTATCATTTTCATATAGTGAAATGTAATGAATAAACATGCGTATACCAAAATTATACACCTTTCAACACTTTCCCTTCAAATCACACTTAAGACATGATAATGTTGTGCTAAGAAAATGTTGAGAGGTTCATTTTCATAGAGTGAAATGTAATGCATAAACCTGCAAATGTGAAAATTATACACCTTTGAACAATTTCCCTTAAAAAATTCACACTTGGGACATGATAATATTGTGCTAAGAAAATGTTGAGAGTTTATCATTTTCATGGAGTGATGTAATGCATAAACATGCAAAATACAAAGATTATACACCTTTGAACACTTTCCCTTCAAAAAATCACACTCAGGACATGATAATGTTGTGCTAAGAAAATCTTGAGAGTTTATTATTTTCATGGAGTGAAATGTAATGCATAAACATGCATTTACAAAGACTATACACATTTGAACACTTTCCCTTCAAAAAATCACACTTAGGACATGATAATGTTGTGATAAGAAATTGTTGAGAGTTTATCATTTTCATGGAGTGAAATGTAATGCATAAACATGCAAATACGAAGATTATACACCTTTGAACACTTTCCCTTAAAAATCACACATAGGACTTGATAATGTTGTGCTAACAAAATGTTGAGAGATTATCATTTTCATGGATTGAAATGTAATGCATAAACATGCAAATACGAAGATTATACACCTTTGAACAATTTCCCTTCAAAAAAATCACACCTAGGAAATGATAATGTTGTGCTAAGAAAATGTTGAGAGTTTATCATTTTCATAGAGTGAAATGTAATGCCTAAACATGCAAATACGAAGATTATACACCTTTGAACACTTTCCCTTCAAAAAATCACACTTAGGACATGATAATGTTGTGCTAAGAAAATGTTGAGAGTTTATCATTTTCATGGAGTGAAATCTAATGATTAAACATGCATATACGAAGATTATACACCTTTGAACACTTTCCCTTCAAATTACATTCAAATTCATTTGTTGATGGAGCTAATAAAGTATTAGTGACAAACTCGTTATTTCGCATAGATAGAGGGGTGGCCACCGACAGAGAGAGGGGTTATCCTGCCCGCTAGATCAAAGAGGATAAATGGTTGGTGGCATGATCCGCGTGGCAACTATCTCGACCAATCATAGCATTTGTGACTACGAGAGGGGGGGGGGGGGGGCAAACTGAGTACTATTAAAACACCAAGGGCAAAACATACCAAGGGATTCAAATAGAAAATAGAAATAGATTTAAAAAATGGAAAATACATGTTTTATACAATTAAATGCATCTTGGCATACATCAAATTATTTGCAATTCAAATATACACGAGTGTGCCAATTATGGCCTCATTCAGACAAACTGTGTTTTGGGGAAGGATGTTTTGGGAAGGGGTTTGAGTCGAAAGCCATGAATCTTCATAGATAGTAGGTTATTTGAGAAGAGGTGACTTATGATAAAACTTGATTTCTCTATGTTTCTTATGGTTTCCTAGGAGGTAGGTCACATAAGAAGACTCCATGAGTAGATGCCACTATGTTTTAATGTTTTTTTGAAGTTGGTGTGCATAAAATGACTCAATTAGCGAGCTAAACCCCATTCATTGACTCTCTGTTGACCAGCCACCGGAGGGAAAAACTGACTATATTGCACGCGGCAGTGTTAGTACACGAGGGTAAAACTGAGTACAGCTAGATTGCCAGTGTTACTCTCGAGGGTATAACTAAGTACACCTAACTCGCCAGGGTTAGACACGAGGGAAAAATGTGACGTATGGAATGCGTGTCGCGGTGCACGGTTTAGTAGAGGACGTGTGTCGCGGTGTATAGTGTAGTAGCGTACATGGTTACGTGGTGCACGGTGGTGCAACGAAATGTCCCTTCCCTTCACCTTTATAGACGCCCTCTCCTTCTCACTTTATGCCTCCCCACTCTCACTCACTCACTTACTTACTCGTTCACTCACGAGACCGTATCCACTGTCCCATCACCTTCTACAAACCCCTAGGAAAACTCCAGCCGCGCTAGCGATGGAGAAGAAGGGTGCGGTGTCCATCGTCGTCTCCAAGGCCACCAACAAGGAGACCCTCATCCTCATCTAGGCCCCCGTCGAGGAATCGAAGGCATCCGCCATCCCATCTAGCCCCCCCGTCCCCGCTTCCTCCGTAGCCGCCGGCAAGGAGGCCCCCGCTTACCGCGGGCAAATCTCGCTCGGATGGGATCCCTATGAGAAGGAGGAGTACTTCGGGACCGAGAACCCCTACGACACCAGCATCGTTGACCCATGGTCAGAAGTAACTAGAGATTTCTCCCTTTCCGTTGTTCTTCCCCCATTCCCATCGTGGGATGCTAGATCATGTGTTATTAGGGTTCATCTATTCGCATATTCAATCATTGGACGCTAGATCTTTTTACAGCAGCTAATCCTCTTGTGTTAGATCTTGTGATTCGATGAATCCTCTTGTTTGCATTTCGATATTTTACTTGTGCTCTGAGTTGTAGTTAAGGGATTCCCTAGTTAGTACTAACACTGATCTATAGTTGGGATAAGTATATGATTTTGTTTGAGATTTGAGGATTCGGGAATTGAACCCACTCGGTTAGTTTATACAAATAATCATGGGATCTCAATTGGTTAATTTATGCAAATAATCAATCCCAATAATCAAGGGATCTCAATCATACCCTTATTGCACGCTACTATTTTTTTCCAACAAGTGGATATCAGTAATAGGCTACAACGACAACGAGTCCAGGCACACCAAGGCTCGCCAGATGCTGAGGAAGATGAAGTCCGGCCAGTACGACATCTACTTCGCTAGAAATGTCTATAGGTGCCCCTTCTGCAGAAGGATACTCGACGCCACCGACTTCAGCTGCCTCATGTCGCATGTCGAGGACGTCATCTCCTGCAACCCCAACGTTGGATCTACCGTGAATGTCAACGCCTTCTATGCTAAGTGCAAGGCGGTCGGCATTCACCTCCGGAACCTCCAGAAGGTGGCCATCAAAGATGGTCTCATCCCCCAATCAAGCCCAAGGTCAAGGGACAAGGCAACACGAAGTGGAGGAAGCGCTAGAGGGAGGAGGCAGAGGCGGAGGCCAGGAGGTGTTGAACTTGTGTGCTGCTGCTGTAAAGCAGCTTATTTTGGTTGTGTTGAACTTGTGCGCTGCTATTGCTACTGAGCGGTGAATGTGTTGAACCGCGTTAAGTACCGTACTATCTGTCGCTAATACTCCCTCCGTTCAGAGATATAAGATGTTTTAGCTTTGTGAATCGAATGTATCTAGACCACTTTTAGTGTATAGGTTCATCGAGGTTTGCAGTGAACCTATACACTAAAAAGCGTCTAGATACATTCATTTCACACAGCAAAAATGTCTTATATTTCTGAACGGAGGGAGTATATCCTATATTAGCTACAAGCAGCTTATCAACATTTATTTTGTTTTCTGAATGGATTTATGCTGCTGGTGTGATTTGCTACCAGATTGGGCAAAAACGAGGGTTAAAAGGAACAATGAAAGAAGACAGAAGCTGCTGTAGATTTGCTACCCATTTGGGTAAAAACATAACCCACTAGATAGATAGATAGATAGATAGATAGATAGAGAGAGAGAGAGTAAAAAAGAGCTCTTAAAGGTGCCAACTAATAATAATAAAAAAGAAAAGAAATATGCCAATTTAGGCAAGAAGTGCACACATAACTACCCAACGCGGCCCCACACGATGCGACCCCACACGTCACCGTAGCGCGGTCCCGACCAACCGACCCCACACGTCCCCACATGGCGCGGCCCCACGTCAGCATAATGTGTTCCTGACCAACCGGCCCCGCATGGCACAGCCCCACACGTCAGCTAACGGTCAACCTGACAACAGCTGCCGTTCGAGCTCTTTAGATAGTTTCAGACAAGAGGTTGGGAAAAAGTGAGGAAAAGTTAAGTGGCTCGGGAAAAGTGAGTACAACTAAGGAACCGAGCATGAAAATAGAAATCCCTTTGTTTTTAGAGGAGATTCTTTCGTAGGAAGTGTAGAGGATCACTTTTCTATGTTTCTATTGGAGCAGATTTTTAGTTAGCTTTAATTTTGTTTTAGATAAATACGAGGAGCCATACACGTGTAGTGGCTGCGGAACAAGCCGCACCACCCGTTGATACACTAACCCTCGAGTCATTTGGCATCAAGTTCACCGAGGAGTTTCAGATCACTCGTTTCAACTGTCTCAAGCACCGATAAATCAAGTTCACCGAGTGGGCGTGTCTTTATATCCTCAACCAACTAAGCATTCGTCATGATTTTGATTTACTTCGCAACAATGTTGGTTTGTATCACTTTGTTTTTCAGGACGCCTCTACATATCTTCGCTTGACACTTGAGTTCCTTAGTACCTTGACGCATACGGTGGGTTCGCACTACTGCTCCAAGGTGTATATCCCGGGAGTTGACCGCATCAATTTATGCCTTATGAATTATGAGTATACCTTGACACTCGACCAATGGGCTCATTATTTTGGGGTTGCCAAGAACACCACCGACATATGCTCCATGACCTTTGTTCGTGATCCCTCACCCTTGGAGTACTTTAATAGGATGAGAATCCATGGAAACATTCCCAAGGTTAATCAAAGTGATCACCTTGATGTTCGTTATTTGTTCTATGTTGTTGCTAACACTTTGTAGGCACGTGGTGACTTTACTAGAGTCAATGAGGAGGATATGACAATCCTTGCTAGAGCTGCTATTCCAAACTGTAACTTGACGCCAAATTTGGGCACCCTTCTGTTGTTTTATCTTAATCATCAGGCTCTTCAATCTCGTGGTACCATATGTGGAGGAGGAGCCATCACCGTTCTTGCACGTGTGCTTCACGTCAGCCTAGGTAATATCCAACCGTTGGCAGGTGACTGTCGTCTCGGTTTCGCTACTCTCAGAGCTTGTGGTATGATTTCCAAATCCAATGGTAGATACTTTCTTGATATACTTGGAGCGTATCACTTGATCCCAGCTTCTTTTCCTAATGGTTTGTTCTCTATCAAGAATGGATGTTTGCATTTTGACACGCAGGTTGAAGCAAGTCTACCCCAACAAGAAGAACCCATGGATGAAGAAGGAGAAGATGAAGAAGTAGAACAAGAAGGACCCGAATAAGATGTGAAGACACCAAACTACTACACCACCTATGATGATATCTACTCTCTCGAAGGAAAGATTCAAAACATGAGCAATCTCTCCATCAACCTTCGAGATGCAACCGCAAACCTCTCAACCCAGTTCACTAGTAGGAGAAGCCAATGGAACTTGGGGGATTATCCACCACCACCACAATGAGCAACAAAAGGGCTTGCAAAAGCCCGAGCTAGGGGATGTGTCCCCCGGTATTTATATTTGTGTAATGATGAGGTTGTACTCTAGCTCAATGAGAGCTTTGAAACACTCGTGTTGGTTTGTTCCGACACTTCACTTTTTCTTCCGTTTTCGTTTGTTTTTCATTTGTTTGTTTTTATTTTCTTAGTTACTTGTTTGGTCGCAAGATTTTTATATTCTTTAATCCACATCCTCAAAAATACAAACATATTTTTCCTTTTATCCTTTTTCGTGAAAGTGGATTTGCCTATTTCTTCTTTGCTTCAATATTATTATGAGAGTGATTTTAACTTGAGTTTTTAAGGAACACATCCCCATAAGGAATAGAACTACGGAGTCACTCATGAGAGGTTTGTCCTATGTCTCCCACTTTAGAAGTTTGAATTGTTTATCTTAGTTAGTTGATTTTCTAATATGCTATGCTAGTGGGAATAATTCAAAATAGTTAGGGTAAAGCTTTTGGGATTTCTATTTTCATGCCCCTGGTTCATTAGTTGTACTTAGTTTTCCCTAGCCGCTTAGCTTTTCTTCACTTTTCCCCTCCCTCCATTCTAAAACCCTCACATGTGCTCGGATGGGTGGATGCCATCAGGTCAAAGGCTTGACCGTTACATGCTGATAGGTGGGACCGTGTTGGGCGGGTCCTGCATTGAGTGTTACGTTATGTCGCCTGGACCGTTACATGCTGACAAGTGGGGCCGTGTTGGGATGGGTCCTGCGTATGTGGTGAAGGGTGGGGCCGCGTTGGGATGGGTCTTGCATACGTGGTGAAGGGTGGGGCCGCATGGAGACACGTCGGACCGACCATTCTTGCTCTGAGCCTGGAACAGCTCCCACACCACCCCTCCGTTCCGCTCCCCCGCCGTCGTGCCCTCCTACCTGAGAGCCCCTCCTACCTTATGTCATCCTCGGCCCCCTAGCCGCCCCTCCCCCTAGCCATGGAGCCCACTCCGGCTCCGCCTCCTCCCCCGCTAGATCTACCCATTTCGCAGAACAGTATGCGACGTCAGCGGGTGTACTGGTCCTCCCCATCGAGCACAGAGAAGATTGGGTGGAATCGGAGGGATCTAACGCATGGATTCCATCTAGGTAAGTATTATTTCCCTTTGTGGATTGATTATAGGCAGTAATTGAGTGCGAATCGCTGGTGCTCAGCTAACTGCCTTGCTTTTCGAATAGGATTGATCCAGCACTGGCATTTCGGCTGGTGGTTAAACTGGATACTAGCGTAATTCGTGGTTGTGAACGGTATCTCTCTAGATTTTACTTCCCAACGGTGGTTGCAACCTCCATAACTCTCAGAGATTTGAAAGATAAAATATATTCTAAATTCCCCTGGAGTAATGGCGATTCAGTTGATTTGCAATATTTCAACATTAGCGAGCAAAGATTGCTCCCACTAACTAACAAAGCTGATCTGGTAATGCTTTTCTCTTTGATTGCTGCTGAACGTTTTGGTCGAATTCGTGTTCATGTGCAACCTAAAGTTGAACACACGGGAAAGAGGGCTAAAGCATTATCTGCTGGTCAGGCATCATCAGGTGGTCAGGCATCATGTGTCTCTGCTGTATCTGCTAATAGTGTGCGCCCCCGCGCTCCTTGTAGGTCCATAGTAGTACCATCTGTTCGCACTGCGAGTGTAAGCCAAATCACTCGTACGACCGATGTGGAGGACGAAGCAGAGCTTGCCGAGGGAGCGCCTCCACTAGATGATGAGATGAGTTGATGTTTCCTGAATTGGTAGATAGATTCAGTAAATAGGCACTAGAGGATCCATACATGGAGTAATTGGCCCACGGTGCCAGATTTGATGACACTGATGAAGAAGAGAACGAGGAGAACAATGACAGTCTCGTTTTAGCCGAGTATGATGGTGAGGACTTGCCAATAATTGAGTGGGACAGGAACGATCCTAAGATTTCAGAAGGCACCATATTTGAAACAATGCGAGACTGTCGTAATGCCCTTACTACATATTGCATCTACACCAATAATGATTATGTTGTTATTAAGAGTGAGCCAACAAGGTTCACAATGAAGTGCCCATACAAGAGGTGTAGGTGGAGGATGCACGCATCCACTATGCTCATGAGCAGTTTGGTTTAGGTATTACAGCCAGTTGTGTATTTTAGATCATTGTGTAGAATTTGTTAACTATACTTGACATTTTCATTATGTTTTAGATAAAAGGTAACCAGTTTGAACATTCTTTTCCACCTCAAGGCGGACAACCAAAGGACAAAACAAAACTAGCAAAGACTAGGTGGTTGGCAGATGCAATCATGGATTGGATGAGAGCGAACCCATCACTAGGTGCAACATCGCTCATAAAAAAAGTTTTTGAAAAGTTTAATATTACAGTACCTTACATGAGGATGTTCTATGTAAAGGAAATGGCTCTTGATAGGATCAACGGTTCATGGAATGAAAGTTTTTAGTTGCTTTACAACTTCAAAGCTGAAGTGGAGATGGCTAGTTCAGGTAGTGGTGTACAGATAGCCATGCATATAGTTCAGTACAAAATAAGAGGGAAGACAGTGGAGAAGGAGTTCTTTATAAGGGATTTTGTTTGTTTCAAAGCTTGCTGGCAAGGGTTTCTGGATGGTTGCAGGCCTTATTTGGCCGTGAAGGAAATATGCCCTGAGAGGCAATAATAAAGTTGTTATTATATATTCCTTATACATGATAGATGTTTATTTTACATGCTAGAATTGTATTGATTCGTAAACATCAATACATGTGTGTTTAATAAACAAAAAGGGTTCCTAGTCATGCCTCTCTTATAGACTAGCTTGTTGATTAACAAGATGATCAAGGTTTCCTGATCATGGACATTGGATGTTGTTAATAACAAGGTCACACCATTTGTGGAATGATGTGATGAACATCCATCCGAAGTATAGCATTACGATCAAGTCATTATGTTTATATTGCTATAACATCATACGAAGTAATCTTTATCCTTAGACCATGAGATCATGTTAATTGCTGACACCGGAAGAGTATCTTGATAACATCAAACGTCACACCGTAACAGGGTGACTATAAAGATGGGTTCAGTACTACGAAGGTGTTATGTTGAGGCTCATGGATCAAGAGTGGAATTTGTCAATCTAGATGACGGATAGATATACTCTGGGCCCTCTCGGTGATATCACATCAGGATAGCTTACAAGCAAGTGATGTGATCACTAGAATGTTATATCACGGGAACGAGAAAAGAGTGCATGTTGGTAACGAGATCAAACTAGGTATGGAGATACCGATGATCGAATCCCGGACATGTAATATATCGAGAGACAAAGGGATTTAGTTACAAGCGTTAAAGGTTCTCACGATCACAGAAGTCATCGTTGAATGTGTAGGAGTCAGAACGGATCTCCAGGTCCCGCTGCTGATTATTGATCGGAGAAGGGTCTCGATCATGTCTGCATTATCCGCGAACCATAGGGTGGCACACTTAAGAGTTACCGGACACCATTTTGGAGCACATATGTTTCAGACGAAAGAATTGCAAAGCGCAGGAATTGTTTCAATAGAAACCGGAAATTGTTTCGGGTGAAATTGCAGAAGGTGGTTCTGCATGTGATATTGAAATATTGCAAGGGGATATATGTGAATGTTTTTTAATTAAAGTAATTAACAAAATTCTGAATAAATTTAATAAAAAGAGTTTTATTAAATGAGAGAGCATTAAATTTGGAGACTTTAAAAGGGAATGTGAAGAGGCATTTTAATGTGGAGGGGTTACCACCACATGAATGGGGGAGGTGAGGGGTCACCCCCATGCGCCGGCCATGGAGAGAGGGGGCACCCCCTCCTCCTATAAAAGTCCACCCATTCCCTCCTTTATCCTCACACCTCCTTGTGAAGGATCTATCTCCCCCTCTAGAATTATTCCCCCATGGTCTCAGATTAGCGAGATACATGTTCCCGGTGGCATTTTCGTCTGGAAGGAGTTGCTGCTTCCGCTGGATCGCTGGAGCGAGGAGGTGGAGGTTGTCCGGTGGCTTGAACGTGGGTGCGAGTGTGGATGCGCTGCTGAGTTGCGGCGCTCGGACTTCCTCACGATCTTGAGATCGGCAAGTGTACGACTACATCAACCATGAGTTACTACTCGTTAACAAAGCTCGTTGTCTACGAGGGTAAGTTCTCGTTGGATATATGTCCACCCGTTGCTTTGTACCTAGTAGATAGATCTTGGCGTGTAGTTCACACCGTAGGAATTTTTTTGTTTTCTATGCTGCGGACCCAACAGGCCGTGGATGCAGCAACTCTTCATGGCAGATTTAAAGGACAGCTAGTAGCTGCTAGTGCAGTTGATGGCCACAATTGGATGTTCCCTATTGCTTTGGGAGTTTTGGAGATTGAGTGAGAGGAAAGTTGGACTTGGTTTCTGGAGAATTTGCGCGACCTTATAGGTCATGCACCAGGACTTACCATCCACACAAATGCTTGCAAAGGTTTGGAGAAAGCTGTAGAAGCAGTATTCTTCGGAGTGGAGCATAGGGAATGTATGCGACACTTAGTGCAGAATTTTACAAAGAAATTCAAGGGTAAAGTTTATACTGACAACCTATGGCCAGCTTTATACACATGCAGTTTGAGGAAGCATCTTAATCATTTGGAAGTGTTGTATAAACAAAAACCTACGGTGAATGAGTACTTGGATGCACATCATGGAATGGTGTGGTCAAGAAGCCAATTCAATGAAATTTGCAAGGTAGACTATGTGACAAGTAACCTTGCACAGAGTTTCAATGCAAAGGTCAAGTCACTGAAAGGGCTTATGCTGTGGAAAATATTTGATAAGATTAGGCAGAGATCATGATAAAGATCGATTTGCATCAAAGAATTGCACCAACAGTATATGCTGGCCATCTCATCCTCCCATCTTTGATTAAGGCATTGCATGCCAGGGCAAAACAATTGAATATGACATGCATTAGAAAAGGAATGGAGGCTGAGTTAATGTACACTGACAGTAAAGATAGGCAATGGAGGTATGCAGTGAGTTTGGCTGACAGGACATGCCATTGAAAGCAATGGAAGCTCTATGGGAAACCCTGCATACATGCATTGTTTTTCATGGGTGTTCTAGGAGTTTAAGAGGGTTAAGTTGATCAGTACGTGTCGGGGTATTTCTCCATTGCCAAATTTAGGGCAGCATATGCTCAGAATTTTCCAGCCTTGCTGGGAAAAGACCAATGGATGGAAGTGAATCCAGGCTTCAAGCTATACCCTCTAGTTTTTACTAGACCAGCAGGTAGGCCAAGGAAGAATAGGATGAGAGCTAGTGCAGAGGGTGGTGCACCACCTCGACGATGTAAGTGCAAACGTTATGGGATCCTAGGGCACATTGCTAGGCTTCATAAAAATGCAGTGGACCTAGCTTATGGAATGGATGATTAGGTGGGAGCAGCAAATGCAGATGAGAATGAAGTATCTGAATGAGAGGAGAATGAAGCAACGGATACATTGCAGATTGAACCAACAGATTGAGAGGAGATTGAACCAAATGCAGGGGAGATTGAACCAAATGCAGGGGAGATTGAACCAAATGCATCGGAGATTAAAGCAATTTATTCATTGGAAGCAGAGTTCAAACGTAAAGGAATTACGCAAGAAGATATTGAAGAAATGATGCCAATGCATTTTGAACCGTATGAACCAATGAATCAAAACGTGGTTGAACCAATTGTATGATAGATTGAAGCACTTAATTCATTTGATGCAGAGAAAAAGAACAAAGGGAACAAACGGAAGAAGCTGATGGTGGACTCCGAGAATATTCCAGCTAGGATCACCCGGAGCAAGGTGGTGAATTCCGAGAATATTCCAGCGAAAAACACTAGGAGCAAGAAAAAAATGAATTTGAATTATTAATTTGAACTACTATCAGTGTTTGTATTGAATTTGAACTACTGTCAATGTTTGTGACGCTTCCAAGTTTGTATGTTGGATAACCCCATAACGTATGTGTTATTGCAAGTTTCTATTGTCATGCACCTAGTTGCTTAGCACTGCTCAGTTTTGCCCTCGACATGTGGTCAACACATGGGGTTTAGCTAGTTCATGGCTTAAACCATAGAAACGTTGACCAATGGATCCAAAATTTGGCACACTTGTGTATCCTGGATTGATTTACCATATGAAATTGGAAATTTTGGATTTACTTGTAATCAGCCACATATTTCTTTTTCTAAGTGATTAAATTCAAATAAATGGTTTTAGGGTTAGTTTAATTCAAAAAAGAAGTCAAAACATAGTGCAACCTTCACATGGAGTCTTGTTATGTTAACTAAAACCTAGCATGAATAATAAAAGAAAAGGAAACAAAGAGAAATGGACTTCTCCCCTAAACCACTTCTTGGAATGAGCTACTAGCTATGAAGATGCATGGTGTTCTACTCAGTCAGCCTCCAAGATAACCCATCCCAAAACATACTTTGTCTAAATGAGGCCAAATTTGTCACACTTGTGTATCTTTGAGTTGCAAACAATATAATGTCGGCCAAGATGGATTATTTTGTTCAAATAACACATTTTCCATTTGTTATGCCAAAAGCTTGAATTTCCCTTAGTCATTTTTTTATCTGAGCGCCCTTGTTTTCCTTAGCTCTACTCAGTTTTCCCCTCCCGCTAAAGTTTTCTTCACTTTTCCCCTCCCGCTAAAGTTTTCCTCACTTTCCCCTCTCTCATGTCTCACCCTTGCTAGCGCTCTGATTGGTCAAGATGTATGTCACACGGATCATGGCCAACCACCGTTGGATACATCATGATCCGACGAGCTGGAGGTCTCTCTCCCGATGGGCGCACCTAACCTTGTACGACGAGGAGAGCCTGATAGGCTAGATGTCTCTCCCTCCATTTCCCCGTCGCACGTATACCAACCGCATCAAGTAGAGCTCAGTTTGGCTGCGCTCTGATTGGTCGAGATGTATGTCACACGGATCTTGGACAACCACCATTGGATACATCATGATTCGATGGGCTGGAGGTCTCTCCCTCCCTTTCCCTGTCTCACGTATACCAGCCACATCTTCCTTCCCTCCTATCGACCTATGGCTTGCGGCGACGCAGATCTAAGCGTGTGTGTGTGTGTGGGGGGGGGGGGGGGTCAGAATGGCTTGCGGTGGCACGGATCTAAGCGCGGCCGCTAGACCGGCATGCGGCAGTGAGGATCTAACCGTCTGAAAGACACCTATGGAAGCCATCATCCGCAACATCTGTGCGATGGTGGTGGTGCCGACAGTGGCCATCGATGAAAGACACCGAGGGAAGCCATCATCCGTTCACATCTACGACCGTGGTGCCGATAGTGGTCATCGATGCAACGACCGATGGAAGCCATCATCCTTTCACATCTACGGATGTGGTGCCGACAGTGGTCATCGATGCGAAGATGATTGAAGCCATCATCTGCAACATCACTGCAACGGCACAGATCAAGCCCTCCTGAACCAAAGATATGGGAGGCAGGCCGTGGCCACGGCTGGCTGATGGCCCAAAATATATCGAGCTCGTTGGGGAATCTCAAGAGGAAGGTATGATGAGCATAGCAGCAAGTTTTCCCTTAGTTATGAAACCAAGGTTATCGAACCAGTAGGATCAAGGAAACACCTCCAAGGTGTTGTTTCCAACTAGGAATCCTGCACAACACAACCACAGAACTTTGCCCCCAACTTATAGTGAGGTTGTCAATCTCACCAGTTTTGCTGAAAACAAAGGATTAAACGTATTGTGTGGAAGATAGTAATAGCTTGCAGAAAGTAAATAGAAAACAGTAAATAGTTGTAGGTTGATGGTAAAAGAAAGGACCGGGGTCCATAGTTCACTAGTGGTGATTCTCCTTAAGATAGATGACATGTTGGGTGAACAAATTACAGCAGGGCAATTGAAAAACACCGAAAAAGCATACATGCATATACTAATCATCTTGACTCCTATGAGATTTGATTGGGCATTACAACATTATACATAGACCGTAATCCAACTGCATCTATGACTAATAATCCACCTTCAGGTTATCATCCGAACCCCCTCCAGTATTAAGTTGCAAGCAAGAGATAATTGCATTAAGCATTGCGTGTAAAGTAAACAACACGATTGTTCTATGAACAAAGGATGGCTGTTTTCTCCCTAATAGCAACATCACATCTAGTACCTTAGAGATTTCTGTCACTTCCCCAGATTACTAGGGGCATGAACCCACTATCGAGCATAAATACTCCCTCTTGGAGTTGTTAGCATCTACTCGGCCAAGATAGCTACTAACAATAGAGAGCATGCAAGATCACAAATAACAAAGACATGATAGGATCAATAATCAATCTGAAATAGCATCTCAATATCCATCGGATCCCCGCAAACACAACATGTATGATTACAAATAGATGATCTTGATCATGAACGGATCTCACAAGATCTAAACATGGTAGCATAGAGGATAAGAACCAACCATCTAGCTACTACATGGACCCGTAGTCTAGGGATGAACTACTCATGCATCTCACCGGAGGCAGTCATGGTGATGAAGACGGCCTCCAAGGTGAATTCTCCCCCCGATAGGGTGCCGGGAAGAGCTTCAGATCCCTACCGATCTAGGGATGAAGATGACGGCGGCTACAGACTCTTTCGTGGAATTTTGATCGGGTACTCAGGGTTTCTGTATCGGAGGCGATATATAGGCGAAAGGGGACGCCGAGGGGGTGCCCTAGGTGGCCACACCACCCCCTGGCGTGGGCCAGGCCTGGCTGCGCGGCCAGGTGGTGTGGCCGGCCTCTGGCCCCACTCCGTCTCATCTTCTGGCTTCGTGTCCCCCTCGGTGAAATATTGACTTTGGCTTTTGTCCCGTCCAATTCCGAGAATATTCATTTTCTGACTTTCCTGGAACCAAAAATAGCAGAAAATAGGCAGCTGGCACTGTGGCATCTTGTTAATAGGTTAGTCTAAGAAAGTGTATAAAAATACTCCAAAGTGTGGACAAAACATAAGAAAGTAGATATAAAACAAGCATGTAACATCAAAAATTATAGATACGTTTGCAACGTATCAACATCCCCAAGCTTAACTCCTGCTCATCCTCGAGTAGGTAAGTGATAAAAAGAAAGAATAATTTTTGAGGTGACATGCACCATCACAAACTTGAACAAAGTATTTGTAAAACATATATAGCTAGGATCATAGTACTTTAACATAGCATGAAAGATACAGTTCTAACAATAATACATAGCAACTATGTTGTAGCATGAAAAGGCACAAACAAAAGATTCATGAATAACAATGCTTTGCAAGACGTTTGTTTGTTTCACATAAAGAAATCATAATAATAATGGTATTCAGCTTGTCCCTCATAGAGTAGCAAAACGTAAACGCATATGACACCTTCAAAGTTCATAAGGGTGACTAGATACAAATAGTTTAAGAACAAGCAATATCAACATTATGAATCAATCAACAAGTCTTGGGACAATGCACATTAAACTAAGAATGGCCACTATGCTCTCTTAATATGTGCATAAAGATAGAAGATGGGGACTCAACATAAAAGTAAAAGAAAGGCCTTCATAGAAGGAAGTAGGGATTCAAGTCTCATAAAGAGCTTCCAAAAATTATGGTACTTAGTAGCTTTCAGCTCTCATTGCCCCTATCAAAAGCATATTTAGGTGATTAAGGTTAAAGTGACACAACTAAGAAGATATGCTTGACAAGTTATAAGTTGAAATCTCATGCCCCTTACTTACGAGTACCAAACCTCATGCTACTCAACTTCAGTCACAAGTAAGCTCTTGTCATTGTAAGTACATATGTATCATAGAGAATCGCCAACGGGGTACCCCTTGCCCCATGACACAGGAGCTATCCCATATCAAAATGACAATGCAAGCAGACAATGAGCATCTCAGCGATCTTTTTATTTGCTATTTGCATAGATTTTTATTGAGGATGCTTCATAGAGTGCTCATTATGGTTATGCTGCAAGTTTCCACCATGATTAGGCATGGCTTAGGCTAGCGGCCCAAGCGTTTCTCTAACACACGTACAAACTCCATGATCTTACAAGTTCCCCTTTTATTTCACAACGTCGAGATCCATAAGCAAAAGAATCATGATATCAACAGAATATAAGTGCAATGTTGAAAGTGTTCCCCATGATACATGGTTCTGCTAACTTCAACTTATAAAGCATAAGCATATACACAACAAACATGGACACAATGGTTCAAGATTATTAAGTGCAAGAAAGTAAAGTGTGCCATCAAGTTCGTGAGAGCTTTAATCACTAATTTTCACATACCAAGTTTAATTCGGAAGGTAGATAAAAACATGAATATACTTGGAATAGCAAATGCTAATAGGTAGGTATGGTGGAATCTTTGGAATAACTTGGTTTTATTTGGAGTTGGATGCATGAGTGGAACTCATACTTGGTTATGGAGGCTAGCAAAATACTGGGAGCGACTAACTAAGAGAACCAACTAAGAGAGCAATAATGGCCATAATCATGAAAAGCGACAAAACATCATTAATTAAAGCATAAAGTGATATTACAAGTCAAAAACCAAAGGATCATAAAGGATATGGTGACTTGGGATAATCATAACATGGTGTGAGCATGCGCCAAGTCAACCCAAATAAAGCATCAAAGGAGAATACCACAATACTATGCTAAAACAATGCATGATTCTTTCAAGGCACATTAAGCAATCTCAATTGTTTATAACATGTCATGCTACAGCAAAAATCACTAAGCATAAAGCCAAAACAATATCAAGCATGGCATGACAAAGCATAGGCCACAGTCCAAAAACAAGCTCCTTTTTACCACTTAAGCATGAACTTTTCCTACTCTTTTCCAATCCAAACCAATATTATTTGAAAACAAATGTATGAATGGGGGGTTCCAACCAATTTATTCAAGCAAACTAAGCAAACAAAACCAAAAAAAAAAGAAGACGCTCCAAGAACAACACAACTTGTGCATGAAACAATAAAAATAAAGTGTTTGGAAGAAACCTGAGTTTTTTATTGATGAAGAAGGGGATGCCTTGGGCATCCCGAAGCTTTGACACTTGTACTTCTTGGATATTTCTTGGGGTGACACGGGTGGCATCCCCAAGCTTGAGCTTTAGTCCATTCTTCATCTCATTACATCATTCTTTCTCTACACCTGAAATTTTCCTTCATACAAAACTTCACATAATCTTTATTAGCAACATTAGTGTACTCAAGATAATAAGTCTTTTGGTTCAGTTCCAACACAAGTCAAACTTCCATCAAAACAAAAGCTACTGTAGCACTTCCCTCAAAAAGCTCAATTTGCCCAAAAAGAACCCAAAAAGGGAATCAACAAGAAGCAAATGCAAATAATGGTAGAAATCTGTCAAAACAGACCAGCAGGTAGAAACCGATTTTTTTGAAGACCTTCTGTTGCTCAAATCGAAAAGTGTTGAACTATCAAAATTTGGATAACAACCTGGGGCAGAAGCACAAAAACTCACAGCTCAAACCGATGTATAGAGATTTTACACAAATGTTTACAGCGAAGCACAAAAATCTGTTTCGGGACAGCAACTTTCCCAAGCATTACTTGTCTCTCATTAGAGGTTAGTCTTGGCACAAAAAGGAAATAAAAAGGATAAGGCGAGGTTATTACTGAAGCAATAACTTCCAAGACTCAACTAAAACTTTTGGGTTATCTCCCAATAATTACTTTTCTTTAACGCCTTTAAGTTAGGCATAAGAAGCAAGAAAGGCATCAAGTATTCTCAAATGAATAAGCATTAAGACCAAATTTATTTTTAATAGGAGAGGCACAAGGAATCTTTTCACTCTTCTTAGGGAAGTGTTCTATACCTTTCTTGAGTGGGAGTTGATATTTAATGGTGCCTTCTTTCATATCAATAATGGCACCAACAGTTCTAAGAAAAGGTCTTCCCAAAGTAATAGGACAACAAGCATTGCATTCAACATCCAAAACATAGAAATCAACGGGGACATAGGCATTGTTAACCATAATAAGAACATCATTAATACTCCCCATGAGTTTCTTTTTAGCATTATCATCAAGTGGGACATTTAAATAGCAATCTTCCAATGGTGGCAAATCAAGCATTTCATAAATCTTTCTAGGCATAATAGAATCACTACTATCAAGATCACATAAAGCTTTGAGATCAAAATCATTCACTTTCATATTAATGATGGGTTCCCGACCATCTTCTAATTTCATAGGAATAGAAGCTTTATGTTTCATCTTTTCTTCTTTAATTTTTATGAGAGCATCAGTAATGTGTTTTGTAAAGGCCATATTCATAGCACTAGCATTAGGACCTTTAGCAAGCTTTTGTAGGAACATAATTACTTCAGAGATATTGCAACCATCAAGATCAAAATCATAATTATCATCTAAATTAGTAGAGCTATTGTTTCCTGTATTTCGAAGAATTTTAGCATTTTTAGTTCCACTAGGTTTACTAGCTTCACATTAGTGGTAGTGATAGTATAAATACTAATATTTCTAGCAATTTCATCTTCTCTTTCCCACTCAGCATGCAATTCAGCTAATAGTCTAACATTTTCATCAATTCTAACTTGTATGGCATTAGTAGCAGCAAAAGGATTCTCAATAGTTTCAGGTTTAGCAACCATTTTATTAAAAGAAGATTGTGCTTCAGCCAATGATGCTATATTTCTTTCAGCGTTAGAGAGTTTTTCCTCAATAGTTTTATTGAAAGCAGTTTTTTTACTAATAAAATATTTAAGCATAACTTCAAGTTCAGAGGGTGCACTCCTATTACTGTTGTAGGAATTTCCATAAGCATTACCATTATTGGGAGGATATGGCCTATAGTTATTATTACCAAAATTATTCCTGTAGGCATTGTTGCTAAAATTACTATTTCTTATAAAGTTCACATCAACTTGCTCTTCTTGAGCAACCAAAGAGGCTAAGGGAACATGATTTGGATAAATATGAGCTTTCCCATTAACAAGCATAGACATAATAACATCAATTTAATTACTCAAGGAGGAGGTTTCTTCAACATAATTTACCTTCTTACCTTGTGGATCTCTCTCAGTATGCCATTCAGAATAGTTAACCATCATATTATCCAGAAGCTTTGTTGCAGCACCCAAAGTAATGGTCATAAAGGTACCTCCTACAACAGAATCCAGTAGATTTCTTGAAGAATAATTCAATCCTGCATAAAAGGTTTGGATAATCATCCAAGCAGTCAGTCCATGAGTGGGACAATTCTTTACCAAAGATTTCATTCTTTCCCAAGATTGAGCAACATGTTCATTATCAGATTGTTTAAACTACATTATTTCACTTTTCATAGATATAATCTTAGCAGGAGGATAGAATTTTCCAATGAAAGCATCTTTGCATTTAGTCCAAGAATCAATACTATTCCTAGTTAGGGATTGCAACCATTCTTTAGCTTTTCCTCTCAAAGAGAAAGGAAACAATTTAAGCTTAATAATATCTCCATCTATATCCCTATGTTTTTGCATCTCACAAAGTTCAACAAAGTTATTTAGAAGAGTAGCAACATATTCAGTACCAATTCTAGAAAATTGTTCTCTCATAACAAGATTGAGTAAAGCAGGTTTAATTTCAAAGAAAGTAGCTTCAGGAACATGTGGAGCAATAGGTGTGCACATGAAATCATTGTTATTGGTGCTAGTGAAGTCACACAACTTAGTGTTTTCAAGAGTAGTCATTTTTTGTGTTTTTAATATAGAAAGCAAACTAGTACAACTATATTTTTGTGTTTTTGATAAAGAAACAAGCAAACAAAGCAGAAATAAACTAAGCAAAACAAATAAAACAAAGTAAAGAGATTGGTTATGAGGGACTCCCCTTGTGAAAATGTCCTTGACTCCCCGGCAACGGCGCCAGAAAAATAGCTTGATGGCCCAAAAATATATCGAGCTCATTGAGGAACCCCAAGAGGAAGGTATGATAAACACAGCAGCAAGTTTTCCCTCAGTTATGAAACCAAGGTTATCGAACCAGTAGGAGCAAGGAAACACCTCCAAGGTGTTGTTTCCAACTTGGAATCCTGCACAACACAACCACAGAACTTTGCCCCAACTTACAGTGAGGTTGTCAATCTCACCGGTTTTGCTGAAAACAAAGGATTAAACATATTGTGTGGAAGATAGTAATAGCTTGCAGAAAGTAAACAAAAAATAGTAAATAGTTATAGATTGATGGTAAAAGAAAGGACCGGGGTCCATAGTTTACTAGTGGTGATTCTCCTTAAGATAGATGACATGTTGGGTGAACAAATTACAGCGGGGAAATTGACAAACACCGAGAAATCATACATGAATATACTAATCATCTTGACTCCTATGAGATTTGATTGGGCATTACAACATTATACATAGACCGTAATCCAACTGCATCTATGACTAATAATCCACCTTCAGGTTATCATCCGAACCCCCTCCAGTATTAAGTTGCAAGCAACAGATAATTGCATTAAGCATTGCGTGTAAAGTAAACAATACGATTGTTCTATGAACAAAGGATTGTTGTTTCTCCCTAGTAGCAACAACACATGTAGTACCTTAGAGATTTCTGTCACTTCCCCATATTACTAGAGGCATGAACCCACTATCGAGCATAAATACTCCCTAGTAGCAACAACACATCTAGTACCTTAGAGATTTATGTGACTTCCCCAGATTACTAGAGGCATGAACCCACTATCGAGCATAAATACTAACTCTTGGAGTTGGTAGCATCTACTCGGCCAAGATAGCTACTAAGAACGTAGAGCATGCAAGATCACAAATAACAAAGACATGATAGAATCAATAATCAATCTGAAATAGCATCTCAATATCCATCAGATCCCCGCAAACACAACATGTATGATTACAAATAGATGATCTTGATCATGAACAGAGCTCACAAGATCTAAACATGGTAGCACAAAGGAGAAGAACCAACCATCTAGCTACTACATGGACTCGTAGTCCAGGGATGAACTACTCAAGCATCACACCAGAGGCAGTCATGGTGATGAAGAAGGCCTCCAGGGTGAATACTCCCCTCTAGTAGGGTGCCGAAAAGAGCTTCAGATCCCTACCGATCTAGGGATGGAGATGACGGCGGCTACAGACTCTTTCGTGCAATTTTGATCGGGTACTCAGGGTTTCTGTATCAGAGGCGATATATAGGCAAAAGGGGAGGCCGAGGGGGTGCCCTAGGCGGCCACACCACCCCCTGGCATGGGCCAGGCCTGGCCGCGTGACCAGGTGGTGTGGCCGGCCTCTAGCCCCACTCCATCTCGTCTTCTGGCTCCGTGTCCCCCTCGGTGAAATATTGACTTTGGCTTTTATCCCGTCCAATTCCGAGAATATTCATTTTCTGAATTTCCTGGAACCAAAAACAGCAGAAAACAGGCAGGTGGCACTATGGCATCTTGTTAATAGGTTAGTCCAAGAAAGTGTATAAAAATACTCCAAAGTGTGGACAAAACATAAGAAAGTAGATATAAAACAAGCATGGAACATCAAAAATTATAGTTACGTTTGCAACGTATCACTGGCACGTCGACGGTGAAGGCCAGATGTGAGCACTTTGCTCGTACTACTTGGAGTACACATACGGCATGGAGGGCGGCTAGCTCACTATCCACTTGAAATTGGGACATTTAAGCACAATTTGAACCAAAATTCCATGACTTAAATTATATGTATGTTTTGAATAAATTTGACATGTATTTGAGCCGTGAGACCGGTGGATATGCTCTAAAGCTGATTCATAAGTATTAGTACTTGCTTTGACAATATCCAGTGGGCTTGTATAAATTTGATTGAAATATGTATGATTTGAATCAAAATTGATATGTATTTGAGCAGTGAGGACGGTGGATATGCTCTTAAGCTGATTCATAAGTAGTACTCCGTCCGACCCAAATTAGTTGATTTAGATTTGTCTAGATTCGATTGTATCTTGAGGAATTTGAGCCAATAATTTGGAACAGGTAATGGATGCTTCAGCCGACGCTGCAACTCTACATGGCAACCACAATGGCAGCGGCAGAACAGTCAAAACCGATAGGCCCCCAACTTGACCCTCTAGGCATTTGGCACGCCAACTATGGGCCGCTAGATCCAATGGCAAGCAACTCAGATACCGCAATGCATTCTCTCGACTACTTTGGGACCGCTAGATCCAATGGCAAGCAACTCGGGTACCGCAATGCATTCTCTCGACCACTTTGGGACCGCTAGATCCAATGGCAAGCAACTCGGGTACCGCAATTCATTCTCTCGGCAACTTTGGGACCACAAAGTGACTAAATTAGCAGGAACTCACAACCACATATTGAATAACAATCCTACTCTCTACATTAGCTATCTATTCAACTAATCAATACACGTGGCACCCTTCGCCAAAAACCGCATACTGTAACTGCTAGGACGCGGATGACAACTACCCCCCTCCCGCTCACTTGAAGTTCACCCTTTAAATTTTCTACAACTTGATCAGATACGGCAAGATCAACCTTAGGTGTTAACTTCTCTTTGCGAATAAGATCTGAATTCTTCCTTGACAGTACGCTTCAACTCGAATATCAACAGGTTTTTACGCCAATTCATCACCTAACTTGGTAACCATCTCCTCCAAATCCATCCTATGGCTAGACCACCGAGTTGATTCATCTTGGTATGCAATGTACCATGGATCATCAGCCTGCATAGCACACTGTAACAATCGCAAAAAAACAAAATTGAATCAATCCAACATGCCATGTCAGCACTTTAAATTCAACGGTAGTACAAAGAGAAGGAGCTACATGCACTTCCGACGTGGTAGGAGAAGGAGAATGTGTCCACGACATTATCGATTCCCCACCCTCACCGGTGTACCCGCTACGACCAGACATTTGATGACTAATTTGCACCTACAATATCGAGGAAATTACGGGAACCGAATTGATTAGGGTGGGCGGAGCAGGAGCGAAGGTCTTAGCAAGCACTACTAGCAATTACTGCAACTGTTCGTCGAGCTATGGCGGCGGAACCAAATCTCGGTCATCGCGGGCGGCGGACCTGCTTGCGGTCGATACTGCCCCAACGTACAATGCACGCGGACGAAATAGGTACCGGAGCCATGGTTGAGGTGCAGCGCGGTAGTTCGTTCGATACCGCCGTAGGAAAGATCCGACGACGCGTCGACACGCTGACGATGGCTGCTCTGTCCGCCGATGGGATAGGAGCTACTCGGGGCTGGGGGCTGGGAGCGGATGAGAGAGAGAGAGCCGACGTGTCATACATGACCCCACCTGTCAATTATTTCATATTTGCCAATTTTGCAGATCTACCAAACTTTTTCTTTAAAATTTGCATATTTGCCACATGACCATCACATGTCAATGATACACAAAATGGCGAATATGCAAATTGCAAAGTAAAATATGGCAAATTTGCAAATACCCCCTCTAGACCCACATAACGGCCCCACCGGTCATTGTCTATGACGGCCCCATAGAACGGCTCCACATAGCGGCCCTATCGTTCATTGGCTTCGACGGCCCACAAAACGGCCCCATTTGTCATTGGCTGCACCGACCACACAATCAGGAAAAACGGGGCCCACAAGTCAGTGAGAGATGGATGGCTGGTCCGCTGTGTATCCTGGTCCTACCTGTCAGCATGTACCGGTCGAGGCGACGTAACGTAATGCTCAACACAGGACCCACCCAACGCGGTACCACCTGTCAGCATGTAACGATCAAGCCTTTTACCTGACGGCATCCACCCGTCTGAGCGCATGTGAGGGTTTCGGAATGGAGGGAGGGGAAAAGTGAGGAAAAACTAAGCGGCTAGGTAAAACCGAGTACAACTAACGAACAAGGAGCATAAAAATAGAAATCCCAAAGCTTTTTATTTTTATGAGTAATTAGTTGTGGAAGCTTTTCCTCTAGTTCTTGTAGTTAACCGAGTCTTACCTTGGAAATAACATTTCCAAACAATTACACCAAGAAAAGTCTCCAATTTATGACTTGTTTGATGAGTAATAGTCTTAAGAGTTTACCTTTGAACATACTTAATCCCATAGATGTTTTGATAGACTTTACGACACTCTTGAAAGGAGTTGTTTGATTGAAATGAAGTCTAATGGTAATTTTGATTCATTCCAAAGCTAACCTTATGGATCAAAATGTGATACTATTATATGTTTTTGATGCACACCTTTGGATGCCAACAACTCTGCTGGCCTACGAATGATCAATGGTACAACCCATAATTTCGGCTATGAGTTGATGACATGGGTGGCACTTGTCATCGTAATGGGAAAAAGTATTGGTACTCTTGAAGGCTATGCAAACATTTGTTAAAATAATCACTCAATGATCCTTGTTGAGAATTACCCTTGAAAAATAAAGATCCTCACAAAATAGTCTTTGGCATGGTCTCGTTACTACTTTACGAATTTTCTTGAAGGCAATGAATGGAATAGTAGTGTTTCGATAGTCTTGATTTACTGATGTGGGCGTCAATAAGACACTTCATTGTTATGCTACCTAGGACTTGATCTCTCTTACCTAATTTTACAATTATAAAACATTCTAGTGTTCCTTGGCAGGCTGAGAGTTAACTAGAGGAATTGGATTGATTGTTACACTTCTAGTTATTCATATTTATTTTGAACTCTACTTTGATTGTTTTGAGTTATCGAAGCTCGTATAATATTATTGACATCTCTCTAACTTTGATGAGCTTTTCAAATGAAAGAAGTGCTAGATGCATATGGCTATCAACTTTAAGTGAATTCATACTCTTGTTTTTTGGGTTCAAACGCTAAGATCATTATAGTTTTGCTATTTTTCTTGCTCGAGGACAATCAAGATTTGAGCTTTGAGGAAGTTGATGGCTGTGAAAATAGCCATCTTTCTTCACGTTTAAACTTCATTTTTAGTCAAACATTTGACCAAGAATCTCTCTAGCCTTGCTACTAATGACTAATTATTGCAAAGATGTGCAATGCATTGTTTTGAATTGTGTTGTGCAAGAAATCATGATTTTAAGGCAAAATCAGGAGCCATTAATGAAGATTTTGAGGAAGTCCACACTACCAAGCAATCCTGGAGCAAAAACCAGTCGACAAGGACCTTGACAACCATTGGTACGGGAAAGGTCCACCCGTACGGCCCGCCCATACCATGTGGCGTTGGCTTCGTCTTGTCAAACCCTATGACATTCGTGAAGGTGCCTATATATTTGGAGGTCCCAGTCGCCGCGCAGAGGGTCGCCATTCTCAGATTGCATCACTACACCACCGAAGGAGATCCACCACCATGGTTCATCCTCTCCACCCTCCATCCTCTCCATAGCCATAGCCATTAGCTTGTACTTGACATCTCCTTGTGATTTGGTGACCATTGTAAGAATATTTTATTTCAATCTAAGTATTTTGCACAATGTTTTCTATCCTTGATCTTATTGTTATGAGTGAGTAGTCCTCACGAGCTACGGGTTGGGGTGAAACCTCGCAGCGATTATGTGCATCTAATCCATAGGAGTATTGTGTATTGATTGAATAGAGATTTGTATCTTTGTTTCTTGTATTGATCTATGGACTTGTAGGTACCCAAGATCCTAGAGATTGATAAAGGCTTGATGCGAGATACTTTGTGAGTGACGATCTCGTAGGAAACCTAGTGAAAGAAAGGGGAGTATGATTTTCATTTAGCGATCCATTTGGGAACAACAACAACATTACTTCTTAAGGCTTTGATGTGTGTTTTCACTTATTAATTGTTGTAGCCTGGTATTTCATGGTGTAATGGTTGGATAAAAAAATATTGCTATGCCTGTGACTGGCAAGGTCTCTAGTATATCAGGATGTGATGCCCACAAATTTTATCTTCATTAAATCATTACACATGAATATGTATATTACTATCCGTATACCATATCATGTGCAGCTACAGGTGAATCTTCAACCCTGGCCTATCTCCATCCATTGAAATAACCCACATTCTAAAGTAAACTAGAAAGGTCCATAAAAATAAGGTAAAACAAACAAACAAGTCTTGTAGACGTGCCTTATTTAATTTCCTTTTAGCATTGTTTCCCAAGGTTTGATTAAATCTAGGTCTAGCAGGGAAAAACCTACTATAATGCATCCAGAAATCTTGATCGAAGGTATCAATGGCTTTGACTACTAATGGGATTATCTCCCTTTTGTGATGCGTAATTTTGAATTTGGATGTTTTCTTCTTTTTCCATGCTTCAAATGTATATTTCTTTGAATTTTTTTCCATCTACTCTTTAGAAAACAAATCATAATTCATCCAAACCTATGATTGCACCTAGTTCTTCGAGCTAGGAGTTACCGCTAAAGGAAACAAGTGCACCTGAAAATGCCAACATCATCAATCGAGTTTGTGACCCTGCACTGTATGCGGAGAAAACTCGACGCATTAAGCAGCTAGAAGATGAACTCAAGATTGTGAAGAACAATGTAAATGTCTATAATTTAATGGCACAGCTGGCTGCATAACATGCATCTTTCCTGCTTGAATAAATCTCAAGGGTGAGTGAAGATATGCTGTGTTAGTTTTTGCAAAGCGCCCGAGTGTTTGATTTGAACTAGATATTGACTATCTTTCTCTTGTACCGTGCAGACATCCGACTAGATGTTTTGGCTGAAGCGCACCATCTTAGGAATCAGATGAAAGCTTTTCGTGATGCTTCTTCAGGGACAACTAATGACTTATGGAGATACCACAAACGGGGCTATGCACTAGCACTCCACCAAGATCATGTTTTCGAAGTAGGTGAATTTGCCGAGTGGTGCCATTTTTCCTTGCTGCTTTTTATAATGCGATGTTTCTAAGAGATCCTCACCCTCAGGGTTTTGGGATTTTATGCACAAATTTCGGAGAGGCGAAGCAATCTACGAGCTCATCACGATGCAATTCGTCGTGGGTTCCATGATTGCACTTTCCTAGGTACACGTGCATCATCCGACGATTAACCTTGCCGAAATTGCGCAAGATCTTCCTCCTTCTCCACGGGTGGTCTTGTGTCTATGGATCCGCACTATGACGTTGCTCGGCAGTGATACGTCATAAACGTATCTATAATTTTTGATGCTCCATGCATGTTTTATATCAACTTTCTTATGTTTTGTTTACACTTTGAGGTGTTTTTATACATTTTCTGGAACTAACCTATTAACAAGATGCCGTAGTGCCAGTTGACTATTTTCTGCTGTTTATGGTTTTAGAAAAGCTAGTAAGGAAATATTTTCGGAATTGGACAAAACAAAAGCCAAAGTCAATATTTTACCAGAAGGAACACAGAGTCCGAAGGGCAGCCGAAGTGGAGCCACGAGGCAGCCACACCGTAGTGTGGCGCGGCCCCCTGGGTGCGCTAGGCCCTGGTGTGGGCCCCTCGGGAGGCCACTGACCTCGCATCTTCGCCTATTAAAGCACCCCGATGCAGAAAACCTAAATACCCGATCAAAAATCCACGAAAGATTCTATAGCCGCTGCCATCTTCTTCCCTAGATTGGAGGGAGGGATCCGAAGCTCTTCCCGGCACCCTGCCAGAGGAGAGAGATCATCCCGGAGGCCTTCTTCATCACCATGCCAGCCTCCAGAGTGATGCGTGAGTAGTTCACCCTTGGACTATGGGTCCATACAGTATCTAGATGGTCGGTTCTCCTCCTTTGTGCTTGCGGGGATCCTATATGTTGTGTTTGCGGGGATCCGATGGATATTGAGATACTATGTCAGATTGATTATTGATTCTATCATGTCTATGTTATTTGTGATCTTGCATGCTCTCCGTTACTAGTAGCTATCTTGGCAAAGTAGATGCTTGTAACTCCAAGAGGGAGTATTTATGCTCAATAGTAGGTTCATGCCTCTAGTAATCTGGGGAAGTGACAGAAATCTCTAAGGTTGTAGATGTGCTGTTGCTACTAGGGAGAAAATAACAATCCTTTTTCCATGGGGCAATTGTATTGTTTACTTTACACACTTTGCTTAATACAATTATCTGTTGCTTGCAACTAAATACTGGAAGGGGTTCGGATGATAACCTGAAGGTGGATTATTAGTCATAGACGCAGTGGGATTACGGTCTATGTATTATGTTGTAATGCCCAATCAAATCTCGTAGGAGTCAAGATGTCTAGTATATGCATTGTTATGCTTTCTCAATCTATCAATTGCCCCGCTGTAATTTGTGCACCCAACATTATATTTATCTTAAGGATAAACACCTCTAGTGAACTGTGCACCCTAGTCCATTCCTTTACCATTTATATACCATCTACTGTTTACCATTTACTGTTTACTTTCTACAAGCAATTACTATCTTCCACACTATACGTTTAATCCTTTGTTTTCAGTAAAACCAGTGAGATTTACAACCTCACTGTAAGTTGGGGCAAAGTTCTGTGGTTGTGTTGTGTAGGATTCCAAGTTGTTAGCAACACCTTGGAGTTGTTTCCTTACCCCTACTGCTTCGATAACCTTGATTTCATAACTAAGGGAAACTTTCTATTGTGCTCATCATACCTTCCTCTTGGGGTTCCCAACGAGCTCTACATATCTTGAGCCATTAAGCACTTTTCTGGCACCATTTTCGGGGAGTTAAGGACAACTTCAATCTCTTCCTCCCCGTCAATCACTTTTTAAGGGAGAAAGAAGATTCTTGCAAGGGGAGTCTCTCACAACCAATCTCTTTACTTTGTTTTTGTTTTGCTTAGTTTATTTTTTCTTTGTTTGCTTGTTTCTTTTTATCAAAAAAAACATAAAAATTCGTTGTACTGGTTGGCTTCTTTTTATAAAAAACATATTTTTTTAGTTCTTTAAAAAAATTCCTACTTTAAGTTGCTTTTATGTCTAGCATTTCTCCAATCACTATGTCACTTGAGGAAATGATTTTTACTTTCAAACAAGGAATTGAAGAGAGTTTCAAAGAAGCTTGGTCTAAAATTTCTAATTTACATGAAAAAACTGAACCTAAAATGACTCAAGGCTTGTTTCTTAGCAGTTTCTACTTTGGTCTTGCTCTTTGTTATAGATATGCTTTGGATGCTATAGTAGGAGGATATTTCCTCCAGTGCAATGAGGGTGAAGCTTTTAATGCCATAAAAAAGTTGGTTGAAACATATAACTTGACATGATAGAGTCTAGGCCACAGTCAAAACAATTGTGTTGTTCTTGGAGTGTCTTTGTTTTTAGTTTTATTTTGTTTAGTTTGCTTAAATAAATTAGTTGGAGCCCCGCATTCATATGTTGTTTCAAATAAGTTGATTGGTGTTGGAAAAGGGTAGGAAGCTTCATGCTTATAAGTGGTACAAAAGGGTTTGTTTTGACTGTGGCCTAGACTCTATCATGTCATGTTTGATATTGCTTTGACCTTAAGACTTGGGAAAGTTGCTGTCCTGAAACAAATTTTTGTGCTTCACTATAAACAATCGTGAAAAATCCCTATACGTCGGATTAAACTGTAATTTTCTATGTTTATGCCCTAGGTTATTATCTAACTTTCGTTAGTTTAGCACTTTTTGATTTGAGCAATAGAAGGTCTTCAAAAAAATCGGTTTTTACCTGTTGGTCTGTTTTGACATATTTCTGCCATTATTTGCATTTGCCTCTTAATCTCTTTCTCTTTGAGTTCTCTTTGATCACTTGAGATTTTGGAAGGAATTGCTATAGTAACTTGTGTTTTAATGGAAGTTTTACTTATGTTTAAACTAAACCCAAAGACTTATTATCTTGAATACACTAAAGTTGCTAATGAAGATTGTGTGAAGTTTTGTATGAAGGAAATTTTCAAGTGTAGGGAAGAATAATGTGATGAGATGAAGTATGGACAAAAGCTCAAGCTTGGGGATGCCATCCGTGTCACCCGAAGAAATATTCAAGAAGTACAAACGTCAAAGCTTGGGGATGCCCAAGGCATCCCCTTCTTCATCAATAAAAATCTCAGGTTTTCTTCCAAAACACTTCATTTTTATTGTTTTCTTCTAAAAAATCGATTTTTACCTGCTGGTCTGTTTTGACATATTTCTGCCATTATCTGCATTTGCCTCTTAATCTCAAGAACGACTAGCTAGAGCACGCTCTTCAGGAAGCGCACGTTTCAGTCGCAGCGCACATGCTTCTGGCCGCTCGGCAGTGCACATATTTCCAGCCGCACGGTAGCTCGACACGTGGCGTGTGGAAGTTCACCCTTGCGTATTTCTGGCCGTTCGGCAGCGCGTGTATTTCTGGCCGCACAGCAGCGCGTATATTTCCGGCCACACGGCAGCCTGACACGTGGCTAGCTGCTCATGCAGTGCATGCAATGAAAGGCAGGTCCACGCAGTCCAATAAAGCAGTGCACAAGCGATGCAACTTGTTTACTGTCGACCGAAAGCAGTGCAACGCAGTACACCGTGCACTCCAAGAACATCACGCAGTGCACTGCGACCTTAGGCAGTGCAAGACATTACAACAAGGTAGTGCGACCTTAGACACCGCGAGTGCACTACGATCGAAGGCAGTACAACGAGGCAGTACACTTCCTGGACACCTCGCAGTGCACTGCAAACTAAGGCAGTGCAACACAGAAGAACAAGGCAGTGCATGCACGGTGCACTGCCTGGACTGTGCGTAGTATACTGCCTGGACACTGTGCAGTGCACTGCGAACTAAGGCAGTGCAACACAGAACAACAAGGCAGTGCATGGACGGTGCACTTCCTGGATAGTGCGTAGTACACTGCCTGGACACCGCGAAGTGCACTGCGAGCTAATGCAGTGCAACATAAAACAACAAGGCAGTGCATGGACGGTGCACTGCTTGGACAGTGTGTAGTACACTGCCTGGACACCGCGTAGTGCACTACGAACTAAGGCAGTGCAAACACAGAACAACAAGGCAGTGCATGGACGCTGCACTGCATGGACAGTGTAGTACACTGCCTGGACACCATGCCGTGCATTGCAACCGAAGGCACCGTGTACTAGACCAAAAGACAGTGCAACCTACACATCAAAGGCAGTACGAGAAAAAAATTCGTCGAAACATATCAATAATGGATCTAATTTTGAAGATCTGGACGTGACTAGCAAGGCTATGAAAACGGATATCGATTTGGACTCTCCGTTTGAAAGATATCGTAGTTTTTATGTTAAAATCTACAAAAAGAAAAGGAAAAAGGACCCGCGACCCTCTTCCCATCCATCACGTGTCGCACGGGAAAAGGTTGGTACAGCGTGTGAGGCACTCCACGCCCGCCACATGCAGGCAGCAGCAGCGACGCGTCCGCAACCTCCCAGAAGCGCACCCTTATTTTAGCCTTTTCGCTTAATCTCTTTCTCTTTGAATTCTCTTTGATCACTTGAGCTTTTAGAAGGAATTTCTATAGTAGCTTGTGTTTTAATGGAAGTTTTACGTGTGTTTAAACTAAACCCAATGACTTATTATCTTGAATACACTAATGTTGCTAATGAAGATTGTGTGAAGTTTTGTATGAAGGAAATTTTCAACTGTAGGGAAGAATAATGTGATGAGATGAAGTATGGACAAAAGCTCAAGCTTGGGGATGCCACCCGTGTCACCCCAAGAAATATTCAAAAAGTACAAACGTCAAAGCTTGGGGATGCCCAAGGCATCCCCTTCTTCATCAATAAAAATCTCAGGTTTTCTTCCAAAACACTTCATTTTTATTGTTTCATGCACAATTGTGTTGTTCTTGGAGCGCCTTTGTTTTTGTTTTTAGTTTTCTTTTGTTTGGTTTGCTTAAATAAATTAGTTGGAGCCCCGCATTCATATGTTAATTCAAATAAGTTGATTGGTGTTGGAAAAGAGTAGGAAGCTTCATGCTTATAAGTGGTAAAAAAGGAGTTTGTTTTGTCTGTGACCTGTACTCTATCATGTCATGTTTGATGTTGCTTTGACATTTTGCTTAGTGATTATTGCTGTAGCATGACTTGTTCCAAACAATTGATATTGCTTAATGTGCCTTGAAAGGATCATGTCTTTTTTTAGCATACAAAAGCATAATATTGTGGTATTCTCCTTTGATGCTTTATTTGGGTTGACTTGGCACATGCTTACACCATGTTAGGACTATGAACCAGTCACCTTAGCCTCTATGATCATTTAGGTTTGATTTGTAATATCACTTGATGATTTAATTAATAATGTTTTGTCGCTTTGCATGATTATGGACATTATTGCTCTCTTAGTTGGTTGCTCCTAGTCTTTTGCTAGCCTCCACCTGTATCAAGTATGAGTTCCACTCATGCATTGAACCTCCAAGAAAACCAAGTTATTCCAAAGAGTCCACTATAAATTCCTATGCATGGTGTGTTACACCATTCCAAGTATATTCATGTTTTTATCTACCTTCCAAATTAAACTTGTTATGTGAAAATTAGTGATTAAAGCTCTCACAAACTTGATGGCACACTTTATTTTCTTGCACTTAATAAACTTGAACCATTGTGTTCATCTATGTTGCTTATATGCTTGCACTTTATAAGTTGTGACTTAGCAGAACCATGCTACCATGGGGAATGCTTTCAACATTGCACCTATTATTCAGTTGATATCATGTTATTTTGTTTATGGATCCCGGCGGTGTGAAATAAAAGGGGAGCTTGTAAGCCCATGGAGTTTGTATGTATGTTAGAGAAACGCCTGGGCTGCTAGCCTAAGCCATGCCTAATCATGGTGGAAACTTGTAGCATAACCATAGTGAGAATTTTATGAAGCATCCTCAATAAACTATGAAAATATCAAATAAAAAGATCGCTGAGATGCTCATTGTCTGTTGCCTTGTCATTTTGATATGGGAAAGCTCCTGTGTCATGGGGCAAGGGGTACCCATTGGCGGTTCTCCATGATACACATGTACTAACAATGACAAGAACTTACTTGTGACTAAAGTTGAGTAGCATGAGGTTCGGTACTCGTAAGCAAGGGGCATGAGATTTTCAATTTGTAACTTGTCAAGCATATCCTCATATTTGTGTCACTTTAACCTTAATCACCTCAAGATTCTAATGATAGGGGCAATGAGATCTCAAAGCTAATAAGTACCATAATTTTTGGGAAGCTCTTTATTAAACTTGAAACCCCTGCTTCCCTCTGTGAAGGGCCTTTCTATTTACTTTTATGTTGAGTCTCCATCTATATCTTCATGCACCAATTGAGAGAGCATAGTGGTCATTCTTAGTTTAATGTGCATTGTCCCAAAACTTGTTGATTGATTCATAACTTTGATATTGCTTGTTCTTAAATTATTTGCATCTAGTCACCCTTATGAACTTTGAAGGTGTCCTATGCATTTATGTTTTGCTATACCATGACGGACAAGCTGAATACCACTCTTATTATGTTTTCTATATGTGAAACAAACAAACGTCTTTCAATGCATTGTTATTCATGATCTTTTATTTGTACCTTTTTATGTTACAACATAGTTGCTATGTCTTATTGTTAGAAATCTATCTTTCATGCATATGTTTAGAGTACTTTGATCCCAGCTATCAATGCTTTACAAATGCCTTGATCAAGATTGTGATGGTGCATGTCACCTCAAAAATTATTGTTTTTATCACTTACCTACTCGAGGACGAGCAAGAGTTAAGCTTGGGGATGCTTGATACGTCATAAACGTATCTATAATTTTTGATGCTCCATGCTTGTTTTATATCAACTTTCTTATGTTTTGTTTACACTCTGAGGTATTTTTATACATTTTCTGGAACTAACCTAGTAATAAGATGCCACAGTGCCAGTTGCCTGTTTTTAGCTATTTTTGGTTTCAGAAAAGCTAGTAAGGAAATATTCTCGGAATTGGACGAGACAAAAGCCAAAGTCAATATTTTACCAGAAGGAACACGGAGTCCGAAGGGCAGCCGATGTCAGGGGGATGGTCCCTAGGTACCCCAACCGAACAAGAACCAAGCAGTCGGATCGCGTCTGGCTGACCAAGCACGGCCGGACAGGGCAAGTCAGGCCGGCTACCGTGCGGTAGCCGGATCAGCAAAAGTCAGCTGGCTATGGCGATGTAGCCAGACCCAATCAGTGAGACAGGACGACGTGCGTATCAGTGCATGGTACGCCCTGTACGATGACAAGACTGGCCACCACCCGGCCATACTAAAGACTTCGTGAGGGTGACGCAGGAATAGTGTCCCGATGCTGACGCCAGGCTCGCACGGCGTCCACTGTGCCTACGACAGCCATACCGCTCATACTCCGATAAGACATACCATGCCGGACACTGTAGATGACCAGCCAACTGGGACCCGCATGTGGGGCCCGCTAGTCGGATTGGCCAGTGAGATCGTTGCCTCTCTGCCTATATAAGGAGAGGCAAGGCCTCAGTAGAAAGGGTTGGTCTCATAGCATTTAAGGCAGTAGCTAGCGAATACAGCTCGAGGAGCACTTGTAGTTCATATATCCCACATAGTCAGATCCGGCAGGAGTAGGGGCTTTACCTCATCACGAGGGCCCCGAACCTGGGTACTTCCTGCATCCAGCTACGCTCGCTTGTATCCAATCCTGCTTGCGGACGCCGTCGATAGCTTCCCTGCTAGTCCCCACACCTCTATCTAACCTCTTCAAGTACTGCCGTTCCCAATACAACGACAGTTGGCGCACACCGTGGGGCTAGATGGCTTCGACCGGAGTCACGTTCCGCACGGGACCCCGCACTTCTGCCAGTGAGCGCGTGGCCTCCGGCCTGGTGCTCATGCTCGGCAAGTTCGACTGCGTCATCGACAACGCTTCCTGCTTTGCCGGAACCTCCTTCCTGGCGAACGACACCGTCCTGCTATTCGGCGATCTCCCTGTCTACGTCGCCACCGTCCTGGAGCATTTCCCTAGGGAAAGCGTCTCTGTCGCGGGGCTGCCACGCCCAGGCGGCAGCGCCTCTGCCGCATCCTGCGGCGTGGAGGTCATGATGGCCGGCTCCAGCTCTCATCCCCGCCAGCCGTGGGAGCGAGGCGTGGACGAGGTCGGAACTTCCGCTCCCCCACAGCCTCGGAACCCGGTGGAGGACGCCATTTATCGGCTCCTGACGCCGGTTAACCTCGGGGATAACCCGGAGGAAGTGGAGGCCAACTTCACCATGGTGAGACAGATCCTCCTCTAGGAGGCCATGGAGCTGGCGGTAGCCCGCAAGCAACTCAAGATCACTCGGCGCGAGTACGACCACGCGCACGGCCTCACTCCGGCTACCGCGGAGCCGAGCCGGCGCGGCCAGGTACAGCGTCGGGGCAGCGAGCTAGGCGGTAGGATGGAAAAGGACGGGGAACCGGATCCCGCGCCCGCCCTCACCCGGCCCACCTACAACACGCCCATCAAGAACCTGCGCGCGGCACGAGCCGCGGCAGAGGAGCTACCCAGCCTAGAGGGCGAGGAGCGAACCCGCTAGCACGCTCGCATGCAGGAGCTCCTCCGTGTCGCGGACGAGCAGGCCGGTGCCAACCGGCATATGTAGGAAGACCTCAGCTACTCGAGGGGGAGCAAGCCGCCTGCTAACAGCAGGGGCGCGCCGCGCGACACCTAGCAGGCATCCTCCCCTCAGCCGGCTAGGGCCCGCAGCAGGCGCCGCAGCTCTGGCAACATGGGCTAGCCGCGCCAGGAGCAGACGGTGAACAACAACCCGCCGCCTCCCCCTCCACCAGCCGGGGCGCCCAGACTAGCCGGTTCCCGTCTCTCGGGCCGGGTGGGAGCTCCCAACCCAGATTGTCCGGATGCCCGTGACCGCATCGAGCTCCTCGCTCAAGCGCGTGTCACAGAGGAGGAAGACTCTACCTGTCCGGTTTGTTTCGGACCCCGCATCCGGAACGAGCCGTTTCGGACAAGTTCTCCCTACCCAGGGACACCCCCAAGTACGACAACAACATGAAGCCGAAAGACTGGTTGACCGACTATGCTACGGCAGTCGGCATCGTCCACGGGAACAAGCGCACAACCGTGCGCTACATCCCCCTCATGCTAACCTGATCTGCAAGGACGTGGCTCAATAGCATACCGACGGTCGAGACGGTCAAGCCGTTTTTTGAGTTGATCTACAGATTTGTCTCTCTAACACATATCTGTTTCTAATCATTTCTGAGACAAAATCGAGCCGATTTAGAGCCAACTTCTCTCCTAGTCACCGGATCCCATACTGACGGTCGAGATTCAATCGTCCTGGTTAGCTGTCTCGTCACTGCTATGTCATCGCCAGGTCAACGTCTAGTCCCGGTCAGCATGCACAGTCAATCTTTCTAGTCAGCCTGGAATATTCCGTTCGACTTTAAAATTATAGATCTAACTTGTAAAATCCATAAGAAATTCATACTATGTCCAAAAATTGCATATAATATATCAGATTGAAGATAATTAGATGTAGTTTATTAATATCAGATTAGATCTAACTTTCGTGGTACAGTTAGCTGGTATTAATTAAATAGTTCTAATAGCCTTTTGGAGTAATAAATTCATAATAAATTAATTATAGCTCTAAAAAATATAAATAATATGTCCCTGGATTTGTAACCCATGTAGATTCTAGATCCAGCCATAGATTTAGTTTTGGTCGTGGTAAACTATTTAAATACTTTAAACTCTATTAAGTAGTAATTAAATCATAAAACAAAATTTGCCACTCTGTTTAGGGTGAATCCAATTGCTACTGGTTTGTATTAATGTCCTCTATCCAGTACACTTCAGATATAAATTTAATATAGAAATTAGTATGGAAGTTTCAACATAACTATTAAAACTCTCCTATTGGCGATCAAGAATTAATAACAAATATCCTAATGCATTAAATGGTCCCCTGCATGCATCATGTGATCTAGTATTATTTAGAGAACTAATTGCAACCATTGTAACATATTAAATTGTCATGCATGCATTGGATCATCATTGTTTTATTGTATTGTGCATAATTGCAATGTTTTGAATGGTGTATTGTTGTGCCTTGTTTCAAATATTAGATTACGAGGAGTACAACTACTATGATCGCAATTGCTATGATTGCAAGTATTTTGAGTGCGATGAGTGCAACCATTATATTTGTGAGGATTATCTAATCAACTACATCTACAAAAGGCAAGTGGTGCTATCTTGGTCATAAATGTCCTACTGTTTTCCTATGCATTGTAGATGTTTTTGTAGAACTGCCTGTATAGGGATTGATGTGTATATGTTATGCTTTATTCCATATTATTCCCTAGTTATCCTTGTTTATGAGCCTTCGTATTGCTCGATTGCTTAGCCATGTTGTTTTAGACGAGGGCTGAGATTACATCATGTGGTAGTTGTTTCAACTAGTATTGTTTTGTGAAAACGAAAACAACTTAATTAATGAATCTCCCGTGTGTGGTGAGATTGATAATTTTTGGCGATTTAATGCGGAAAGGCACCCATGACACTTACAAAAGATTGGTTTCTTTATTAGGCAGCTTACGTGTACAACCGCCGTTGGCTGGACTTAGTAGGTTGTGGTTACTCGAACCCTACGTAGCTAGAGATGTAGAATAGTGTAGGTTGGTATGGTGCGTGGATGGGTTTGGGAAGCTCTTCCCGAATAGTTTCGTCTGGTACTTCTCCCTATCATAACATAATATGAGTGTGGTGGTACGAGATGGGTTGACCATGTCACATGGGTAAAGTGTGCAACCCCCTACAGGGTGTAAAACTAAGTACTTAGCCGTGTCCCTGGTCATGGATAATTTTAACGACCTGATTTTGAGGCTATGACATATTTCTCACTCATCCTTATTTCTCAATTAATTAAAACTTGTTGGGTGAACTTAACTGGGTAGGAGCATGATGATCCACAAGTATAGGGGGTATATCGCAGTATTTTCGAGGGAAGTGAAACCCAATTTATTGATTCGACACAAGGGGAGCCAAATAATATTTATAAGCCTTAACAACTGAGTTGTCAATTCAGCTGCACCTGGAAACAATCTTGCTCACAGCAGTTTATCAGTAGCAACAGTTTTGTAGTAGGAATAGTAAAGTAACAGCAGTAGTAAAGCAAAGACATCAGTAACAATAGCAGTAAACAGTGGGATTCGAGTGCGGTAGGCATAGGGATGGATGAACGGGCGTTGCATGGACAAGACAATTCACATAGCAATCAGAACATAGGGCAATTGCAGATAAATAAGATAAAGCATCCAAGTACTAGACAATCCTAGGCATGTGTCCCATATATAGTCATACGTGCTCGCAATGAGAACTTGCACAACATCTTTTGTCCTGCCAGCCAAGTTTGCAGCGGGGCCTCTAGGGAACTACTGGCAATTAAGGTGCTCCTTTTAATAGAGCACCGGAGCAAAGCATTAACACTCCGTGAACACATGTGATCCTCACATCAAAGCCATTCCCTTCCGGTTATCCCGATTTTTGTCACTTCGGGGCCATAGGTTCCGGACAACAACGTTTGTAAACAACTTGTAGATAAGACCAAAAACAATACTATCATAATGAATCAATAACATGTTCAGATCTGAAATCATGGCACTCGGGCCCTAGTGACAAGCATTAAGCACAACAAGTTGCAACAAAGTCATAAAATACTAATAGAAGATACTAGGCTCCATGCCCTAACAATCTGATGCCATTACATGAACGATCTCATCCAATCCCTACCATCCCCATAGCCTACAACGGGGGGTTACTCACTCATAGATGGGGGAAACATGGATGGCCGATGGAGATGGCTCCAGGGGCACTTCCCCGTCCCGGCAGGGTGCCGGAACAGAGACTTTCTGTGCCCCGAATCTCCCTTTCGGTGGTGGCGGCGCTACGGAACTTCTTCTGGAAAAGCGTCGAACCCCCCGGAGTTTTTAGGTCAGAAGGCTTCTTATAGGCGAAGAGAGAGGCCGAGGGGGTGCCTGGGGGGCCCACACCATGCCTTGGCACGGCCAAGCCCAGCCCACGCCTGGGGGTGGTGTGGCCAACCCCTGGCTCTTCTCCGTCTGGTATTCTGGCTCCTGGAGTCTTCTGGAAAAATAGGCACTTTGGCTTTTGTCCCGTCCAATCCCGAGAATATTCATTTTCTGACTTTCCTGGAACCAAAAAAAGCAAAAAACAGGCAGCTGGCACTGTGGCTCTTGTTAATAGGTTAGTCCAAGAAATCATATGAAAAGTACTCCAAAGTGTTGACAAAACACAAGAAAGTGGATAAAACCAAGCATGGAGCATCAAAAACTATAGATACATTTGCAATGTATCAACATCCCCAAGCTTAACTCCTGCTCGTCCTCGAGTAGGTAGGTGATAAAAAGAAAGAATAATTTTTGAGGTGACATGCACCATCATAAACTTGATAAAAGCATTTGCAAAACATTCAAAGCTGGGATCATAGTACTTCAATCATACCATGAAAGACAAAGTTCTAGCAATAAGGCAAAGAAACTATGATGCAACATAAAAAGGCACAAACAAAAGATTCATGAATAACAATGCTTTGCAAGACGTTTGTTTGTTTCACATAAAAAACATAGCATAGTGGCATTCAGCTTGTCCCTCATAGAGTAGCAAACATAAATGCATAGGACACCTTCAAAGTTTACAAGAGTGACTAGATACAAATAGTTTAAAACAAGCAATATCAAGGTATGCATCAATCAACAAGTCTTGGGACAATGCACATAGAACTAAGAATGGCCACTATGCTCTCAAGAAAGTGCTCATAGAATGTGTGGAGACTCAACAAGGAAATGAACAGGTTTTGAAAAGTTTGAAAGGCTTCCAAATGCTGAAAGTACGGCACTCGTTAGCTTTGAGCTCTCATTCTCCTATCATAAGCATCTTTAAATGGTTAAGGTTAAAGTGACACAACTAAGAGGATATGCTTGACAAGTTATAAATCAAAGTCTCATGCCCCTTACTTACGAAGACCGATCCTCATGCTACTCAACTTCATTCACAAGTAAGCTCTTGTCATTGTAAGTATATACGTATCATAGAGAACCGCCAACGGGGTACCCCTTGCACATGACACAGGAGCTATCCCATAATCAAAATAACAAGGCAAGGAGACAATGAGCATCTCGGTGATCTTTTTATTTACTATGTGCATAGATTTTTATTGAGGATGTTTCATAGAATGCTCATTATGGTTATGTTGCAAGTTTCCCCCATGATTAGGCATGGCTTAGGCTAGCGGCCCAGGCGTTTCTCTAACATACATACAAACTCCATGATCTTATAAGTTCCACTTTTATTTCACACCGCCGGGATCCATAAGCAAAAGAACATGATATCAACTCGGTACAAAGTACCTATGAAGTGTTGAAAGCGGTCCCCATGATACATGGTTCTGCTAACTTCAACTCATAAAGTGCAAGCATATGCGCAACAAAGAAGGATGCAATGGTTCAGGTTTATTAAGTGCAAGAAAATAAAGTGTGCCATCAAGTTTGTGAGAGCTTTACTAACTAACTTTCTCATAGTAAGCAAGCATTTTATTTGGAAGAAAACAAGGCATATTGAATATGCACGGAAGTAGCAAATGATGCTAATAGGTAGGTATAGTGGACACTTTGGCAATATTTGGTTTAGGGGAGTTGGAAACATGAGTAAAACATACTCAGTGAAGGTGAAGGCTAGCAATAGTAAGGGAGCGACAAACGAGAGAGCAATAATGGCCATAATCATGCAGAGCGACAAAACATCATTGATCAAAGCATAAAGTGATACTACAAGTTGAAAACTAAAGGATCATAAAGGCTTATGGTGACTTGGGATAGTCATAACATGGTGTGAGCATGCGCCAAGTCAACCCAAATAAAGCATCAAAGGAGAATACCACTATACTATGCTTTAATATGCTAAAACAACGCATGATTCATCCAACGCACATTGTTTACAACAAGTCATGCTACAGAAAAGAATACTAAGCATAAAGACAAAACAATATCAAGTATGGCATGACAAAGCATAGGCCATAGTCAAAAACAAGCTCTCTTTACCACTTAAGCATGAGCTTTCCTACTCTTTTCCAAACCAAAACAAACTATTTGAACACCAATGTATGAAAGAGGAGGTCCAACAAATTTATTCAGCAAACTAAGCAAACCAAGCAAACAAAAAGCCAAAACGAAAAACGAAAAATAAGACGCTCCAAGAACAACACAACTGTGCATGAAACAATAAAAATGAAGTGGTTGGAAGAAACCTGAGATTTTTATTGATGAAGAAGGGGGTGCCTTGGGCATCCCCAAGCTTTGACGCTTGTACTTCTTGGATATTTCTTGGGGTGACACGCGTGGCATCCCCAATCTTGAGCTTTAGTCCATCCTTCATCTCATTACTCATTCCTTCCATACACCTAAATTTTTTCCTTCATACAAAACTTCACACAATCTTTATTAGCAACATTAGTGCACTCAAGATAAATAAGTCTTAAGGTTCAGTTATAACACCAAATAAATTTCCATTAGAACACTAGCTACTGTAGCACTTCCCTCAAAAAGCTCAATTCCCCAAAAGAACTCAAAAAGGAACCAACAAGAAGCAAATGCAGAAAATGGCAGAAATCTGTCAAGACTGACCAGCAGGTAAGGACGAATTTTTTCGAAGATCTTCTATTGCTCAAATCAAAAAGTGTTGAACTAACGAAAGTTAGATAATAACCTGGGGCAAAAGCACAAAAATTCACGCCTCAAAAATACGTACAGAGATTTTACAAGAATTTGTACGGTGAAGCACAGAAATCTGTTTCAGGATAGCAACTTTCCCAATCATTACTTCTCTCTCATTAGAGGTTACTCTTGGCACAAAAATCAAATAAAAAGAATAAGGAGCGGTTATTACAGAGGTAATAACTTGCAAGACTCATCTAAAACTTTTGGGTTATCTCCCAATAAGTACTTTTCTTTAACGCCTTTAAGTTAGGCATAAGCAAAAACTGAAATGGATAGAATAGAAGTAAGTGGAAATAATCACGGTGAAAACATTGTTTTGTTCAATGAAATTTTTTTGTTAACAAGGTTGATCAGGTCTTGTTACCAAAACAATTTCATATGAGACAAAACTTTGTATTCCACTAATGATTATGTTACCTCAACCTTGATAGCAATGGTTCCAATCATAATAGTTTCAAAATTTTCTCTTGGTATAGGACAATATATTTCTCCAACTTGAATGCCCTCAACATGTTCAATTAAATTCAAACCATAAGTCCTTTCAATCTTCTTGGGGAAATAGACAGTATGTTCCTTGTCATTAACATTGAAGGTCACCTTCCTTGATTACAATTAATAATAGCTCCTGCAGTACTTAAGAAAAGGTCTTCCAAGAATAATAGACATATTATCATCTTCAGGCATAATAGTTTGAGAGGATGCTCTCATAAGAAATATGAGTTGAAGTAAAAGAGAGCATCAAGAAGCAAATTCAAAACACATTCAAGTCTAACCCACTTTCTATGCATAGGAATCATGTATGCAAATAAATTCGCAAAGAACAAAGTGATAGGCATACGAAGATAAAACAAGAGTAACTTCAAAACTTTCAGCACGTAGAGAGGTGTTTCAATACCATGAAAACTTCTACAACCATATTTTCCTCTCTCATAATAATATTCAATAGCCTCATGAATAAACTCAACAATATAACTATCACATAAATCATGCTCTTCATGATCTACAAACACTAGAGCTTTATTATAAACATTTTGAAAAGAAACCTCGGGAACATAACAATCATCCTCCTTTAGTAAGCATGGAGGACAATCAAATAATGTAAGGGATAAAGAGTTACTCTCATTAGAAGTAGGCATGGGTAGCTAATCCATTCTTCCTCCTTTTGTTCATCACTCTTCTCCTTTTTTTCATCTAATGAGATTTCAGGTTCATCAATTTCTTCTTCCATAGGATCCTGCAAGGCATTAGTCTCTTCCATTTGTGGAAAGCATCTATTAAAATATTCAAGAATAAAGCCATTTTCATCCTTGTAATTATCAAAGCAAAATTCAAGTATACCATAAACCTCATATTTGTAAGGTGAATCATCAATATTTTCAAGCAAACTAGCAAGTTCAAAAGCACCCTTCCAAGCAATAAATTCTTCAATTTGTTCCACATCATAAAAGTCATAAATTCCTTTAGCATAGGAAGATATGGTATCATTATACTCACATTGAAAAGGGAGGTGTTTATACCTCTTTCTGCAACGAGATTTATCACAGCAATAAGTAACATTATAAGTAGAGCACACTTTTCTAGCAATGGTATACAATATATCAATTTGTTCCCATAAGTGTTTCCCTTTTTATGACAAGCGGTGTTTCTTATAATAATATTTTTAATCTTCCGTGAACCCAACTTTCCAATAAGCTTCAGTTTCAAAGAAACCAACCATTGACAACAAGCATGATAAGGCAAGACAATAACAGACCAACAAAAATAACAACTAGAGTAGGAACTACCTTTTTTGTATTTTTGATAAAGAAACAAGCAAACAAGGAGAAAATAAACTTAGCTTGAACAATAGTGATTCCAAGTGGACATGATAAATAAAGCTATGCTCCCCGGCAACAGCGCCAGAAAATAGTCTTGATGACCCACAAGTATAGGGGGTGTATCGCAGTATTTTCGAGGGAAGTGAAACCCAATTTATTGATTCGACACAAGGAGAGCCAAAGAATATTTATAAGCCTTAACAACTGAGTTGTCAATTCAGCTGCACCTGGAAACAATCTTGCTCACATCAGATTATCAGTAGCAATAGTTTTGTAGTAGGAATAGTAAAGTAATAGCAGTAGTAAAGCAAACACAACAGTAACAATAGCAGTAAACAGTGGGATTCGAGTACGGTAGGCATAGGGATGGATGGACGGGCGTTGCATGGACAAGACAATTCACATAGCAATCAGAACATAGGGCAATTGCAGATAAATAAGATAAAGCATCCAAGTACTAAACAATCCTAGGCATGTGTCCCATATATAGTCATACGTGCTCGCAATGAGAACTTGCACAACATCTTTTGTCCTGCCAGCCCGTTTGCAGCGGGGCCTCTAGGGAACTACTGGCAATTAAGGTGCTCCTTTTAATAGAGCACCGGAGCAAAGCATTAACACTCCATGAACACATGTGATCCTCACATCAAAGCCATTCCCTTCCGGTTATACCGATTTCTATCACTTCGGGGCCATAGGTTCCGGACAACAACGTGTGTAAACAACTTGTAGATAAGACCAAAAACAATACTATCATGATGAATCAATAACATGTTCAGATCTGAAATCATGGCACTCGGGCCCTAGTGAAAAGCATTAAGCACAACAAGTTACAACAAAGTCATAAAGTACTAATAGAAGATACTAGGCACCATGCCCTAACAATCGGATGCCGTTACGATCTCATCCAATCCCTACCATCCCCATAGCCTACAGCGGGGGATTACTCACTCATAGATGGGGGAAACATGGATGGTCGATGGAGATGATGGTGGAGATTGATGGAGATGGCTCCGGGGGCACTTCCCCATCCCGGCAGGGTGCCAGAACAGAGACTTTCTGTCCCCCGAATCTCCCCTTCGGTGGTGGCGGCGCTGCGGAACTTCTTCTAGAAAAACGTCGAACCCCCCGGAGTTTTTAGGTCAGAAGGCTTCTTATAGGCGAAGAGAGAGGCTGAGGGGGTGCCTGGGGGGCCCACACCATGCCTTGGCACGGCCAAGCCCAGCCCACGCCTGGGGGTGGTGTGGCCAACCCCTGGCTCTTCTCCGTCTCGTATTCTGGCTCCTAGAGTCTTGTGGAAAAATAGGCACTTTGGCTTTTGTCCCGTCCAATTCCAAGAATATTCATTTTCTGACTTTCCTGGAACCAAAAACAGCAAAAAACAGGCAGCTGGCACTGTGGCTCTTGTTAATAGGTTAGTCCAAGAAATCATATGAAAAGTACTCCAAAGTGTGGACAAAACACAAGAAAGTGGATAAAACCAAGCATGGAGCATCAAAAATTATAGATATATTTGCAATGTAGCAGAGCACCTGGGAGTGAACCAGAGTGTCCTATTTATCATATTGGAAAACTAATTTGATACAAATGATAGGATAAAACTATTTCTTATGCAAATGCGCCTGAACTCCACCTAGACAAATAAGCATGTAGATGATAGGTCTGTTGTAATCCACTTTAGCCTACTTGCCATACATTCAATATATTGACCATTGGTGGCTGCACCGTTTCATGTTGCAGGTTATATCGCATATGAGTGATTGTTATAGGTCGCGAGACTCCACTCAACAATTGTTCGCCTGTGGTACATTTGAAGGATGGAGATATACCTTGTATTGTTTCCTCTGTAATATAATGTAAATTCTAGATCATATTTGTTGTATTTATGATGCACCATTATATTTGGTATCATTTTGTACTGTGTGTGCTAGTGAACCAATCCAGGGATTAGCACTATACACAGGAACTCAGCCTTATCAGGCGAGGGTGTTACATAAGATTACATCACAAAAGGGAGGATAGAATAGGCACATTGCCTTAGATCAAGAGTTAAAGGGTCTTGAATAGAGTTCTAGAAAATGAATTCGATAACAAGGAGGGTGATAGTCTTCCTAGGTTTTGATGATTTTATACCAAGAGATTTAGTGTGGGGTATTCTCATGATCAACTATCCTTGTTTTGATGGACCAGGGTTGGGTAAGAGTGGTTTATCAAAAAAGAGGCTAGGATCCATTCTAGCTCAATGGGTTGAGAAGAGAATGGTTTCATTCAATAACTGGAGATTTAGAGGGTGTATTCTTGATTTGGTGGTGGTTACTAGGGTATGAGATCCTAGAGTCGCTCAGAGAAACGTCTAACAAACAAGTCAAGATAGTACATGCTTGAAGACAATAGATCAAGGCAGTTCATCTTGATAGCAGATCAAGATAATTCATCTTGATAGCAGATCAAGGAAATTCATACAAACAATTATCAGGAAGAGATACAAACATACACAAGAATTTCTCAAAGACTTTTGGGAAGAATCTTTGAAAAAAGTAGACAAGGGTTTGGGGTTTTGAAGAAGGTGAGAGTCATGTGCAAGAAGAGTTAAACCAATTTCAACAATGTGTCTATTTTTGCGTTCAGCGGTGTCGTTCTGTTGGTGTGTATGAGGACATGAAACTCGATGTGAAATACCAAGATTAGTAAAAATCTTTTTTAGCCAATGGTATTCACCCCCCCAATCCGACTGGACATGAATAATTTTCTTGTTTAAGAGTCATTCAACATGTTTTTGGAACTCAATGAAGACATGGAAAACATCAGATTTTTGTTTCAGCGAGTAGAGCCATGTAAAACGACTGTAAGCATCAACAAAACTCACATAATACTGTCCACTGGTAGAAATAGGACCAGGGCCCCAAAAATCTGAATATATAATCTCTAAAGGAGAAGTAGTAACACGAGTTGACAATCAAAATGGTAACTGATGACTCTTGCCTTGCTGACAGGCATGACACACTACAACTTTATTGACTGACATTGAGGGAAGCTCATGACGATGGAGGACATGTTGAACTATGGGGGTGGCTAGATGCCCTAAGCGTCAGTGCCATTGCTCACAGGAAACTTTAACACCGCTAAAAGTGTTGGAAGAGGAGTTCATCTCGAATTGCTGGATGCTGAAGATCTAGCCAACGCCGCACGTGATCACGTCAATCATGATGATCGCATGCATGGCGCCGGTGATGGCCATGCACCTGAGTCCAGCCCACCCTCGCCCGGCTCTCCTCCAGCTAGGCCGCCATCCGACAGCTTGTCCACGCCCGGCGGTCGCTCGGCACAGCGGCTTCCTCCATGTCGCCTGCCTCGTCATCTGTTGTGACCCCGTCGCCATCACCTGCCTCTCCTCATGGTGTTACCACTAGACTAATGCGTGGTGTTCGTCAGCCAAAAAGGTGGACAGATGGCACAGTGGCCTGGAATACATCTCGTGCTATTGATCTTGTTCATATCGAGCCCCGCACTCGTCATGATGCTATGACTTGTGCCCACTGGCGTACTGCTATAGAGACTGAATACTCTACTCTTCAAGCAAACAAGACTTGGCGACTAGTTCCTCCTTTCCCTGGAGTTAATATCATTGGCTGCAAGTGGGTCTTCAAAATCAAGCAAAATCTAATGGTACAATAGAGTGATACAAAGCACGCTTGGTTGCAAAGGGGTTCAAGCAGCGTTATGGACTTGACTATGAGGATACCTTCAGTCCCGTTGTCAAGCCTACTACTATTCGATTAGTGCTGTCCATGGCTCTTACACACGGATGGCACCTTCGATAGCTAGATATTCAGAATGCCTTTCTGCATGGTGTTCTTGAGGAGGAGGTATACATGCGCTAGCCCCCTAGTTTAGAGGATTCATCACATCCTGGTTATATCTGTCGGCTTGATAAGGCTCTCTATGGACCGAAACAGGCTCCCCATGCTTGGCATGCCCGGTTGAGTGTTGTTCTTTCTAGACTTGGGTTTTTTGCATCTACTACCGACACTTCCCTCTTTATTTTTCAAAGATCTGAGGTCACTATATACTTACTCGTCTATGTCAATGATATTATTGTGGTGAGCTCCTCCACTACTGCTACTGATCACCTGAATGTTCAGATAGGGTCCTCTTTTGCTCTCAAGGATCTTGGTGAGTTGCATTATTTTCTTGGTATAGAGGTGAAGCGTGTTGTCTTCACCTCAGTCAGCAGAAATATGCGTCCGAGCTCCTCCGGCATGCTAGTCTATTGAAGTATGCCCCCATGACTACTCTTATGACCTCTACTGATAAGTTGAGTTCTACTTATGGCACCTTACTTTCAGCAGACGAGGCTACTCGTTATCACAACATTGTTGGTGGATTGTAGTAGCTTACCATGACCGGACCTGATCTTTCATTTGCGGTGAATAAGGTGTTCAGTTTCTCTCTGCTCCTCGTTGTACTCACTGGGCTGCAGTGAAATGTATACTGCGGTATGTTCATGGCACCTTAACATATGGTTTACTACTAAAATGGCCCACATCGTCTTCTGATCTTTTGTGCACTTTCTCTGACACAGATTGAGCTGGTAAAAAATTCTGATGATCGGCGATCAACCGGGGGATATGCCATCTTCTATGGTGGTAATTTTGTTCCTTGGAGTGCTAGAAAGCAAGCTACAGTGTCTCGTTCCAGTACTGAGTCTGAGTACAAGGCACTTGCTAATGCTACTGCAGAGTTGATATGGGTACAAGCCTTGCTAGGTGAACTTGGTGTTTCTCAGAGTTATCCACCAGTATTATGGTGTGACAATATTGGTGCAACGTTCCTTTTTTCAAACCCAGTATTTCATGCACGGACTAAATGCATTGAGGTGGATTTTTATTTTGTTCAAGAGAGGGTTGCACAGAAGCTGCTACAAATTGGGTTCATCTCATCCAAGGATTAGTTGGCAGACATATTTACTAAACCTCTCTCACTACGTTTCAGTTCTGTAGACGCAATCTCAACATTGGTACCCCTATTGAGATTGAGGGAGAGTGATAGACGTATTTGTATAGGACACTAATCTAACTTGTACTTGTACCTGTATTGTAACTTTACCCCCATATATAATGAGATAGGCTGGACCCTTGGAGGTACCGTGCAATACCCCTACCAATATTATTTCTCACACAGGTAATTCTCTATATATTTAGCAGATTGCATCATAGAGAACTTACATTCCAGGGTCGTTGGCTTGATATATCACATATGTAGAGTAGAAACTCTGAGCAACCAAATATCTTTTGCAGATTTTTTGATATTTACGTAAGTTTGTCAAAGGTAAAGCATATGGTGTCATTTGAAGTTAATTGACACATATTGTGTTTTAGCTTACTACCCCATAATTTTCCAATTTTCATGTCACATTTTCTATCTTCAATCTTGGGTGCCAACCTATGAATGGACTTGAGGCTTCGTTGGTTGTTGACAAGCCCGAATTCAAGCAAATATTTGTTTCTTTGTGCTAACCTTCCTTGCAAAGCTATCACCAATAATAAAAAATGTGTTTTAGATGAATTAATGTGTTTGTGTCGTTTTGGTTCATTACAGAGCTTCCTAAGTTTAAGCAAGTTGATGGAGAAGCGATGGTGATGGTACCAAATGCATACAATATACTTACGAAAGCCTGTCAAGCTACCTTGAGAAATGTTGTTTTCTACTACTTTTGTTCCAAAATAAGCAGTTTAATAATGTAATTTAGCCTACCAAAATGTCTTATGTACTTTCAAATAGAGGTTGTACATCTAAATAAAGAGTTACATGTAGAGTTGGTTGTTCAATCACATTTATGTAGGCAATTTTGAATGTGGAAGAAAATGTCTCGAGCTGGTCTATTTTTGATTGAAATATCACCTTTTTCTTCAATAATTAAAGAATAATATTCATTGTAGGAAAAAACCTGTCTGTGTAACAAGATTCAACTTCTTACACATTCACTATTTAGAAATGTCGATACCATTTCATACTCTATTTATAGATATTTTTCTTTGCGGCAGTTTGATGAGAATATGCAAAATGCGGAAAGGAGCTGGTTGTTCCATTAGTGATTCTAATCACTGTAATGATGTTCTTAATCTAAACCATCTATCATCACCTGATAATTCTTTTAGTGTCCCGCAACAACGTGCGAGGTATCATCTAGTTTGATAGAAGTTAGCATGAAGTGATACAAAAATAATAGATACTTATGAGATTATAGAGGCCATTCATTCTACTATTTCTAGTGTAAACTGCACCTGTTCATTGCGTAACAACAACAAATTGTTATGAATCATGGGGTAAGCAGAAGAAATTAAACCCGGCCTATTATTGGAAGCAGTATAACGAACGTAAATGTGTACTGCATAGATAGGAGAATGATACATTGCAAACGTATCTATAATTTTTGATGTTCCATGCTTGTTTTATATCTACTTTCTTATGTTTTATCCATACTTTGGAGTATCTTTACACATTTTCTGGAACTAACCTATTAATAAGATGCCACAGTGCCAGTTGCCTGTTTTCTGCTGTTTTTGGTTCTAGAAAAGCCAGAAAATGAATATTCTCGGAATTGAACGGGACAAAAGCCAAACTCAATATTTCACAGAGGGGAACACGGAGCCAGAAGACGAGACGGAGAGGAGCCAGGGGCCGGCCACACCACCTGACCGTGCGGCCAGGCCTGGCCCGTGCCTGGGGGTGGTGCAGCCACCTCGGGCACCCCCTCGGACTCCCCTTTCGCCTATAAGAAGCCTCCAATATAGAAACCCTAAGAACCCGATCAAAATTTCATGAAAGAGTCTATAGCCGCCGTCATCTTCATCCCTAGATCGGTAGGGATCTGAAGCTCTTCCCGGCACCCTGCTGGAGGGGAGGGATCACCCTGGAGGCCTTCTTCATCACCATGCCTGCCTCCGGTCTGATGCGTGAGTAGTTCAGAAGGAGTTATGTCCTAGAGGCAAATAATAAAGTGTATTATTTGATATACCTCCTGTATGTTCATAATACGTTGCATACTGTGCTATAACTGTGTTAATACGAAATGTTAATACACGTGTGGTCTGTAAACAAACCGTGTCTCTAATTACCTCTAGTGAACTAGTTCATTGGTCATGAGGCTGATCTGTGTTTCGAGATCATGGGCATTTATGCCAACTGACAATGAGGTCATGTTATTAGTTGAATAACATGATAGACAAACATCTGACCGTTATATCGTAATGAGATCTAGTTACAAAGTTCACCATTGATGATAAAACACAGAAAACCTCGCAACCAGATCCTTTGACTATGAGGTAATGCAAATCACCATTCTGGAAGAAGCTTAGATGGTTATGGATCCACTAGAGTAATTGCATGTGTGTTCTTTTCATAAACCACATGGATCCACCAGTGTTATTGCATGTGTGTCCTTATCCTAAAGTAGCACTAGAGTCATTGCATGTGTGTTATTATCCTAAACCACATATGGATCCACTAGAGTCATTGCATGTGTGCTATTTTCATAAAACACATATGGATCCAATATAGTCATTACATGTGTGTTCTTATCCTAACCAGTTCGAAGGAATGCGTAGAGGAGTACATATCAAGACCAGGATTTGTCTAGTCCATGTAACAGCCAGATACATGTGGCCATCTTGGTGACGTTGCATTAATGAAGCTTGCAACCATGTGACTAGGTCGTGGAATACAACGACATGAGAACGAGAAAACAAGTTCATCGGTAACGAGATCGAACTAAGTTATAGAGATACCGAAGATCAAGTCTCGGATGAATTAGGTATCGTATGACAAAGGGAATGGGGAACGACTATCTCACGGTTCGAGCGATTGTATTCGTGAAACACACGGGGGTCACATGGCCATCCAGGTCCCTCTGTTGATCATTGATATGAGAGTGGTCTCTATCATTTCCGGAGTGTTTCTGAACCGAAGGATGTCACGCTTAAGGGTAGGGACGCTTAGGGTAGATGAGGTATCATATGAGAAATAGAGAGAGAGAAACCGGAATAGTTTCGGTAACATCTGATGGAGATCGGAAGGGGTCCGGAAGATGTTCCGGAGTGAAGGAATAATATAATATGTATATTCGAATGTTAATTGGAGAACTAATATTAAATATATATTTTATTTTATTTTAAAAGGCACTATATTGCTAATGGGTCTCACCCGAGGGGAGGCCCAAGTGTGCAAGGCGCCTAGGGAGTGGGGGCCAGCCGGCCTAGGGTTAGTGGGCCGCCCTAGTGGGGCCCACCTAGGGCCGGCGGCTGCCCCAAGGTGGCCTGCGGGTGTGGGAATAGTCCCACACCGCCTGGCCCCTGGGTGGTGCGCCCCCCTCCTAATATATAAAGGGGTCCCCCCTCCCCTTGGAAGTACACCCATTCCTCTCATTCTCTCTCTCTCATCTGTTGAGGACTTCCCCGTAATATTGGGGAGGACCTCGTGGTTGAGTCTCCACCTTCACACTACCGTCGTGTGATCGGCGATCCGACATCTACTTCTTCCGCTGCTCGGCTGGATCGGAGCCCGGTTGATGTCCACTACACCGGACATGTGATGAACTTCGGAGGCCCTACACTTGGGGTGCTGCTCGTCTTCATCAATATACGCCTTCCTGCGTAAGGCGTGCCACTCTCTGCAAAGGTATGAATACTGTATTCCTTCTCCGTTACTTATGTGTACGTAGTATAGATCCTGGTATTAGTGTTCGAGTAGATAGAATTTTTTTGTTTTCTGCTACGGAACCCTTCAGTGGTATCAGAGCGGGTCTATGGGTAGACGTGTCGTACGGATAGAACACATAGCAATATGTGGGCATTGATTCTCTAGTTGTTACCCTCTTTAGTGTTATTGTTCATATCGTGGAACTTTTTGATGAAGCGGCCCCCAACCGACCTCACGTGGTAATTCACGAGACTGGTCCACAAATCAAAGTGGCTTAGGGGGGTGTCTGTCTCTCTACAGTAGTTCATATGGCATTGACACTAGAGGGCCCTGAAAAGGGAGAAGAACGACAATCATTGAATCCATGTTGTGGCTCGACGTTCGTAGGGTGGGAAGGGGTTCTACTGCGAAAGCCCTAGAGCCGCGTAAAACATGCAATAGTCAATATAGAAGCGTCTATCTTCATTATTGCATAGGGGAAAGTATTATAACATGGCAATGCGCGTCGGCAATGGTTCGAGAGTCGAAGTGATGGACGTCGACACCCTGCATCTCCGTCTACCGTCAGGATTATTGTTGGTTTTGAATAAATGCTATTATGTACCCGCACTGAGTATGAATATTGTGAGTGGGCCTTGCTTGTTGCAAGACCATTATTCGTTTAAATCAGGAACAAATGGTTGTTCAATTTATATGAATGATATTTTCTATGTTCATGCTCCTGTATGTGATAGTTTATTCCTACTTGATCTTGATAGTGATACACACATCCACAATGTTGATGCTAAACGTTGTAAGCACAGTGACAATAATTCCATGTACATATGGCATTGCCGTCTTGGTTATATTGGCATAAAGCGCATGAAGAAGCTTCATTCAGAAGGGCTTCTTGGATCATTGGATTTCGAATCCCTTAATACATGTGAACCGTGCCTCATGGGCAAGATGACCTGGACACCATTCTCTGGAATAGTGGAGAGACCTGTAGACCTACTTGGGATCATACATACGGATGTATGTGGACCAATGAGTGTGTCAACACGCAATGGTTATCATTACTTTGTTACCTTTACTGACGACTTGAGCAAATATGGATATATCTACTTGATGAAGCACAAGTCTGAAACCTTTGAAAAGTTCAAGGAATTTCAGAAAGAGGTAGAGAATCAACTTAACAATAAAATCAAGCACCTTCGATCGGATCGGGGAGGCGAGTATTTGAGTTATGAGTTTAACATGCACTTGAAGGACTGTGGGATCATCCCACAGCTTACGCCAGCCAGAACACCACAGCGTAATGGTGTGTCGGAATGCCGTAACCAAACCCTATTGGATAGTGTACGGTCCATGATGTCTTTAACTGATTTGTTTGTGTCTTTTTGGGGATATGCGTTAGAAACCGCCGCTTTTATTTTAAACCAAGCACCATCCAAATCCGTGGAGACAACACCATATGAGATATGGTATGGGCAGAAGCCAAAGTTGTCTTTTATGAAAGTTTGGGGATGTGAGGCGTATGTTAAGAAACTGCAGCCTGGCAAACTCAAACCCAAATCGGAAAAATGTGTCTTTGTAGGATATCCAAGGGAAACTATTGGATATACCTTCTACAATCAAGCCGAAGGAAAGACACTTGTCGCAAAAACTGAGACCTTTCTCGAGAAAGAGTTTCTTGCAAAAGGGGTGAGTGGAAGGAAAATTGAGTTAGATGAAATTGTTGACCCTTCTCTCCGTATTCCGAGTAGCGCAACGGAAGTTGTTCCGAAACCACTCTCTAACATGGAGGAAGAGTCTATTGATGCTGATCAAAACAATGACACTGAGACTCCTGAAGTTCGCAGGTCTACAAGGGTTCGTGCCACTCCAGATTGGTACAGTAGCCTTGTAATGTCTGTCATCTTAGATGATCAGGAAGAACCTGCAAACTACAAAGAAGCTATGGGTAGTGCTAACTCCGAGAAATGGCTAGAAGCTAGGATCCATGCATGAAAACCAAGTTTGGACCTTGGTGGACCAGAGGGTCGCAAGGTCGTGGAAAATAAATGGATCCTTAAGAAAAAGATAGATGCGAATGGTAATGTAACCATTCAAAAAGCTCGACTTGTCGCAAAGGGGTTTCGACAAATTCAAGGGGTTGACTACGACGAGACTTAATCTCCCGTAGTGATACTTAAGGCTGTCAGGATTTTATTAGCAATTGCTGCACATTTCGACTATGAAATTTGGCAGATGGATGTCAAGACCATGTTCCTCAATGGTCACATTGATGAAGAGTTGTATATGATGCAACCAGAAGGTTTTGTTGATCCTAAGGATGCTAGAAAGGTATGCAAGCTCCACCGGTCCATTTATGGGTTGAAGCAAGCATCTCGGAGTTGGAACCAACGTTTTGATCAGGTGATCAAGAGTTTTGGATTTGTCCAAAACCAACAAGAGTTTTGTGTTTACAAGAAAGCGAGTGGGAGCTCGGTAGTTTTCTTAGTAGTATATGTGGATGACATATTACTCATGGGAAACGATGTGGATCTTATGAATAGCGTGAAAGCGTATTTGAGCAACCAATTTTCCATGAAGGATCTAGGTGAAGCTGCATACATATTAGGAATCAAGATCTATAGAGATAGATCAAGGCACCTAATAGCATTAAGTCAGGGTACTTACATAGATAAGATTTTGAAGAGGTTCAAAATGGAAAACACCAAGAGGGGTTTTACACCTATGATGAAGAATTGCAACTTGAGTGTGACTCAATGTCCTGTAACGGACAATGATAGAGAGAAGATGTCTGACGTCCCATATGCTTCTGCAATAGGATCTAACATGTATGCAATTCTTAGTACCCGACCTGATGTGGCATTGGATCTTAGTTTGACGAGCCGATATCAGAGTAATCCAGGACCGGATCACTGGACAGCTGTGAAAAATATCCTAAAGTATCTGAGAAGAACAAGGGATATGTTCCTAATCTATGGAGGAAATGATGAAGCTTTGAACGTAGCAGGTTACGTAGATGCGAGATGGAATTCAGATCATGATGACTCTAAGTCTCAAACAGGATTTGTTTTCTTGGTGAATGGTGGGGCGGTAAGCTGGAAAAGCAAGAAGCAACCGGTGGTGGTACAATCTTCAATGGAGTCTGAATACATTGCTGCAGCAGATGCAGCAAATGAAGCTGTTTGGCTAAGGAATTTCGTTATCGAACTAGGAGTTTTTCCCAATGCACAAGACCCCGTGACAATCTATTGTGATAACACGGGAGCTATTGCAAATGCAAGGGAACCAAGAACTCATTCCACATCCAAACACATCAAGCTTAGATTTCACGTCATCCGGCAGATTTTTGACGAAGGTGAAGTCAAGATTTGCAAAGTAGATACGGAACTGAATGTAGCAGATCCTTTGACTAAAGCTCTCCAACATGACAAGCATGAACAACATCGAGATTCCATTGGTGTTAGGTTCCTGCCTATTGTAAACTAGTTTTGTATACTCTAGTGCAAGTGGGAGACTGAAGGAGTTATGCCCTAGAGGCAAATAATAAAGTGTATTATTTGATATACCTCCTGTATGTTCATAATACGTTTCATACTGTGCTATAACTGTGTTAATACGAAACGTTAATACACGTGTGGTATGTAGATAAACCGTGTCTCTAGTTACCTCTAGTGAACTAGTTCATTGGTCATGAGGATGGTCCGTGTTTCGAGATCATGGGCATTTATGCCAACTGATAATGAGTCCATGTTATTAGTTGAATAACATGATAGACAAACATCCGACCATTATATCGTAATGAGATCTAGTTACAAAGTTCACCATTGATGATAAAACACAGAGAACCTCGCAACCTGATCCTTTGACTGTGAGGTAATGCAAATCACCATTCTGGAAGAAGCTTAAATGGTTATCAAGAATCATCTCGTAACAGGGTGATCAAAAAGGTGCCACTCAGGTTTTCCGAAGGAATGCGTAGAGGATTACATATCAAGACCAGGATTTGTCTAGTCCATGTAACAGACATATACATGTGGCCATCTCGGTGACATTGCATTAATGAAGCTTGCAAGCATGTGACTAGGTCGCGGAATGCAACGACATGAGAACGAGAAAATAAGTTCATCGGTAATGAGATCGAACTAAGGTATAGAGATACCGAAGATCAAGTCTCGGATGAATTAGGTATTGTATGACAAAGGGAATGGGGAACAACTATCTCACGGTTCGAGCGATTGTATTCGTGAAACACACGGGGGTCACATGGCCATCCAGGTCCCTCTGTTGATCATTGATAGAGTGGTCTCTATCATGTCCAGAGTGTTTCCGAACCGAAGGATGTCACGCTTAAGGGTGGGGACGCTTAGGGTAGATGAGGTATCGTATGAGAAATAGAGAGAGAGAGAAACCGGAATAGTTTTGGTAACATCCGATGGAGATCGAAAGGGGTCCGGAAGATGTTCCGGAGTGAAGGAATAATATAATATGTATATTGAATGTTAATTGGAGAATTAATATTAAATATATATTTTATTTTATTTTGAAAGGCACTATATTGCTAATGGGCATCACCCGAGGGGAGGCCCAAGTGGGCAAGGCGCCTAGGGAGTGGGGGCCAGCCGGCCTAGGGCTAGTGGGTCGCCCTAGTGGGGCCCACCTAGGGCCGGCGGCTGCCCCAAGGTGGCCGGCGGTAGTGGGAATAGTCCCACACCGCCTGGCCCCTGGGTGGTGCGCCCCCCTCCTACTATATAAAGGGGTCCCCCTCCCCTTGGAAGTACACCCATTCCTCTCATTCTCTCTCTCTCATCTGCTGAGGACTTCCCCGTAATATTGAGTTCTCCACCTTCACACTACTGTCGTGTGATCGGCGATCCGGCATCTACTTCTTCCGTTGCTCAGCTGGATCGGAGCCCGGTTGACGTCCACTACACCGAACGTGTGACGAACTTCGGAGGCACCACACTTGGGGTGCTGCTCGTCTTCATCAATATACGCCTTCCTGCGTAAGGCGTGCCACTCTCTGCAAAGGTATGAATACTGTATTCCTTCTTCGTTACTTATGTCTACATAGTATAGATCCTGGTATTAGTGTTCGAGTAGATAGAACTTTTTTGTTTTCTGCTACGGAACCCCTCAAGTTCATCCCTGGACTACGGGTCCATGTAGTAGCTAGATGGTTGGTTCTTCTCCTTTGTGCTACCATGTTTAGATCTTGTGAGCTCCGTTCATGATCAAGATCATCTATTTGTAATCCTACATGTTGTGTTTGCGAGGATCTGATGGATATTGAGATGCTATTTCAGATTGATTCTTGATTCTATCATGTCTTTGTTATTTGTGATCTTACATGCTTTCCGTTGTTAGTAGCTATCTTGGCCGAGTAGATGCTAGCAAGTCCAAGAGGGAGTATTTATGTTCGATAGTGGGTTCATGCCTCTAGGAATCTAGGGCAGTGACAGAAATGTCTAAGGTACTAGATGTGCTATTGCTACTAGGGAGAAAACAACAATCCTTTGTTCATAGAACATCGTATTGTTTACTTTACACACTTTGCTTAATGCAATTATCTGTTGCTTGCAACTTAATACTGGAGGGGGTTTGGATGATAACCTGAAGGTGGATTATTAGTCATAGATCCAGTTGGATTACGATATATGTATAATGTTGTAATGCCCAATCAAATCTCATAGAAGTCAAGATGATTAGTATATGCATGTATGCTTTCTCGATGTTTGTCAATTGCCCCGTTGTAATTTGTTCACCCAACATGTCACCTATCTTAAGGAGAATCACCACTAGTGAACTATGGACCCCGGTCCTTTCTTTTACCATCAATCTACAATCTATTTACTTTTTTCTGTTTACTTTCGGCAAGCAATTACTATCTTACACACAATACGTTTAATCCTTTGTTTGTAGCAAAACCGGTGAGATTGACAACCTCACTGTAAGTTGGGGGCAAAGTTCGGTGGTTGTGTTGTGCAGGATTCCAAGTTGGAAACAACACCCTGGAGGTGTTTCCTTGCTCCTACTGGTTCGATAACCTTGGTTTCATAACTAAGGGAAAACTTGCTGTTGTGCTCATCATACCTTCCTCTTAGGGTTCCCCAACGAGCTCGAATATATTTTGAGCCATCAGAGAACAACAACAAGCATGAAATAACAGTTAGTGCCATAGCCTACGCCAAACCAGAGAGAAAAAATAATCGCATCACTTATGGACACTTTAATAAAGCAGATAATGGAAACAAATGTGTTCACCGTTCGATGACTCATATTTCGCCATGAAATACAAAATTGCAGTTCAATGCCTTACGGTTAAACCTGATTACAAAGAGTTTAGTTAGGAAGATACGGGTAACAAGTATAGCACTTGTAAGTTACTATGAAAGTAGCACCAATACAAAATACAGTTAACTGCTACATTTATCATACCAAAACTCAATGAGATATGGTTCGGCGTTTAGGCATCCTGTACATCTTGGGTGGTGACGTCGAGGTCGCCGAGGTTGCTGCAGTTGCGTTGCTTGTAGGAGAAGGTGAAGCAGAACAGGGTTTGCTCCGAGCGTTGGATGATAGCGTCGAAGAAGCAGATTCCTAGTGGTGGAAAATGTGTTCGGCTCGCTAGGCGAGTGGGTCGATGAAGTAGATCTAGTGCAGTGCACGACAATGGCGGTGAATCATATCAGGTGGAGTGGATGAGGGAGTCAGCAAGCTAGATGCTTGATGTCTATGAAGCGGATGTTGTAGACTGGTGGTTTAGTGGATGTCTCGACGGTAAGGTGGTGAAGGTGAGATCTAGGGTTTTCTGCAGGGCTTGCGTGACTGTGGGCGATGATTTTGTGTGTGTGTGTGTGTGGGAGGGGGAGGCTTTGATCTAGACTATAGAGATAGTGAACCGAAAAATTATGATTGAAGCCCCAACCAACCGACTTAACTAGGGGTCAAATGGGAATTCTAAAATGTTTGAAACTTTGGGACGTGAAATATTTTGGGGATAGCGGGAGATTTTCCTGCTCGACTAATTTCAAATTTATGTATAGTCCAAGTAGTAAATTGGTAAGCCGTACTCCCTGGAACCAAAGACCGCTAGTCACATCGCTGATCATCCATACCTAGTTTCGCATCTAAATATTGATCATCCATGGCCCATATTAGCTCGATTCAGATATTAAGGCCCCGTTTGGCACCAAAGTATTTTTAAAAGTATTTATGGAACATTTTGGTTTCTGAATAAACTGAAATATTAAATACCTTTTAGTGTTTGGATCCAATAATTAATATGGTTTTAAACTAAAGTATTCTCCGAAACTATGTTCTTTTAAGAATTTGAGAAAGAGGCCAGACCCTTTTTTTTAAGAAAACGAGAAAAGAGAAAACCGAAGTATTGCTTTTGTAGGCACTAAAATACTATGGCATTGATATACTTCTATATTATATCCATTCATCACATGATGTTGCATATGAAAGTATTGTCACCAAGACAGGTTCTATTGGGGTTCGTTACATAGAAAATAATTTTTATCCTACGATTGCAACTACGAAGATCAAATATAGGCGATACTTGTAACAGTTTTAGAAGGACCCACCCTTGAAGACCATAAGCGGGATAACATTCCCGCAAACAAGTGTGGATGGTGTAGAGTGTACACAACCGTTATCAAGGACTCAATGCCCATATATGCCACAAAGGGGCAGCACCTCCGTAATCGGTCACATATACGGTGTGCCGACAACTTCCGTCCCTCACTCTAGCTTGGCAGCGGAAGTAGGGGATCCTCGGGAACTCTACCAACACTTCGACATGGTGGTTATGGTGGTGGATAAAATCTTGAACAGGGATTTGCCTAAGCACCATGCTCGTGGCCATGGACAAGGCTAGCAAGGGAGGAAGATGCCAACCAAATGGCATATGAGAGGAAATGGAGAAGTGTGTGATGAGAGGAGGAGGAGACGACCTTTTATAGGGGTAGGGGGAGGTTTCCCCAAGGGGTGATCACACCCTAAGAGGTGCCCCTACCTCTCCCATCATCATGTGGGTGGATGCTCCACTCACATAAATCCATCTCCACTCAAACCTCCACTCACTTGCATTAATTTTTCACCAAAATTAATACCATCTCTCATAATTCTCCACTCACTTGGTTTAATGCCACTCAATTTAATTACACTTCATTTAATGAGTATTTCATTTAATGAACACATTAAAATTTTATCGCCTTGCAATATTTTGACACACCGATACTATTCCAATAGTTTTTATCAGAATAGTTTCTATGCTGTCCAGTATTTTCTCATGCGTTTCCTATCCACTCAAATGCGTCTATTATCCTTAAGTGTGTCTCCCTACGGGCTTGTTAACTATGTGGACATGATCGAGACTCTCTCCTATCAATAATCATTAGCAGGGCCTGCAGATTCATAATGACTCCCACTAATTCAGTAATGAACTAGTGATCGTGTGAACCTTTTTTGCATTTAACTAATTCCTTTTGTTCCGTGGTATTTTACTTTTCCAAGATTCGATCATTTGGTATCATCCAAACCTAGCTTGGCCTTGTTACCGAGAAGTACTCTTTTCTCGTTCCCGTGATATAACATTCTTAGTGATCTTATCACTTGCTTGCAAGCTATGTCAATGTGATATCACCATGAGGGCCCTGCATATATCTCTCCATCATTAGGATGGACAAATCTCACTCTTGATCCATGAGCCTCAACTAAGACTTTCCAAGTACTAAATGACATCTTTATAATCACCCTGTTATGGTGTGACGTTTGATGGAATCAAAGTACTCTTTCAGAGTTACTGATTGACGTGATCCCATGGTCTAAGGAGTAGAGTTACTTAGAATGAAGTTATAGCAATGTAAACATAATGGCATTATCGTGTTACTATACTTTGGGAGATTGTTTATCACATCATTCCACCAATGTTGTGACCTCGTTATTAACAACATCCAATGTCATGATTAGGAAACCTTGATCATCTGTTAATCAACAAGCTAGTTTAATGAGAGGCAGTACTAGGAACCTTTTATTTGTTTATTAAACCCACATGTATTAACGTTTCCGGTTAACACAATTATAGCATCAGAAATAAACATTTATCATAAACATGGAATAAGATAAAACCATTTTATTATTGCCTCTCGGGCATATTCCTTTCAGTCTCCCACTTGCACTAGAGTCAGTAATCTAGTTTTAAAAACTTGCACATATAAACACCTATGACTGGTGTTGTACGTACACATTTCTTGTGGTGAACCTAATCTACAGATCTAACACATTTAGATATGTGTGTATTTGCACGTCTGTGCGTCTCTACGCATCACTCATTCTCAAATGAGATGGAATTGTATAAATTTGGTCATTTGGTGAGACCTTAGTTCCTCGGGGTTTAAAACAGGTTGATGTTATTGTCGTACAATAGATCTTCATAGTATTATCTCTCTTGGAACTACACCTAGTTTGTTAATTCGTGACAGAAATGCCTTCTTATGCTACTACTAGAGTAGTCTTATACTTAGTCTCTTTTATTGTAGTATCCGTCACAATATTTTAACCTTTTGGAACTCATCCAAATCATGAAACTTTCTTCCATCAAATTGTGCCACCTTAACTCATAGCCTAAATTGAGATAAACTTAGTTTGTACTTTGTTACAAAACTATTACCAATGTAACATCTTACAATGAACTATCTGTTCAATTTCAATGTAACACTGAACTATTTGTCACTTATACAAACATAATATATTCTCTGTTCTTCTAAATAAAGATCATAAGAATATCCTTACTATTGTCCAATGATCATCTTATGATTCACCTTGGTATATGCTCATAACATTTAGAGCATAGGACATATTTGGATATGTACATATCATGGTATGATTGATTAAGATATTCATCTGATTTTCCTTACCAAGTGTCAAAACACTTGAATCTCGTTTATCAAGATATTCATGTGATTTTACTCACCAAGTCTCAAAACACTTGAAACTCGTTTATCAAGATATTCATGTTATTTTACTCACTAAGTGTTAATACACTTGAATCTTGATTCAAACTTTTCCATGTGGCAAGAACCTTTATCGCTGCTTCTATATTGAACTCATTCAATATTTTATCTATATACATATGGCATAACCATATAGCGTCTCAATCTATCCAAATAGACTTTGATACCTAATATTCTAGTTTTGCCAAAATCTTTCATTTAAATTTAATTTTAATGAAATCCTTAACTTTTGTCAATAAAAGGTACACCATTTCCAATCAACGATATGTCTTATACACAATGTATTAGAAATATGTCTCAGCGCTCCCACTTAATTTCTTGCAAATGCGAGCATCTTCATCATTTCTGATGAAATTAAACATTTTAAATTTTTTATCACGGTGAAGATTCCAACTCCGCTATGCTTACTTCAACTATTGAAGTTTGCATGCCTTTTTAGCATCATTTGAGTTAACCGAAACTTCGGACCGTGTCACGTACACGTCATCTTTAACCATTCTTTTAGAAGATGTTGTTTTGTTTGTTCAACTAGCATATAGAACAATTGACATATATAGTGGTTGGTACACTAATCCGTCCAGACTAAATATCGCTATCAAAGATCGAATCTTGTTGTATTCAACTCCTTAAACATTGTCGTAATCTCTTTACCGACATGTCGACTATTTCATAGATGTGAAACATCCATGTATGTTTCTTTATAGATCAAAATATGACTGATAGGCTTTATGCCTTTTATAGGTTCATCCATGTTCAGTAACTTGGTTTCTCGTGTATGAAACTATCATGGATTTTATGGCTTCAAGCCATTTTAAGGAGTCAAGGCCCATCATTCCTTATTTGCATGTAGTCGGTTCATCATTATCAAATAATAATAATCTCAAATCTTAGTATTTGATTGTTTACCTGACCTAAGCGGTTCAATAGGAATATAGATCTCCATGACCATAATCTTTGAGGCACAGAAGCCATGAGCATTATGGCTACCTTCGAGACACTTTTTGGCGATGTGCAACTCAGCACATATAGCTAAGGTTCAATAACCTAATCAAAGTTCTATTGTACTCCCACTTAACTTTTCGCCAAAAATTACTTTCTCAAGAAATTTGACGTTCTAAGTGAGAAACACATTTGTCTTCAGTGTTATGGAGGAATACCCAACTGTTGCTTTGGGGTAACCTACAAATACATGCTTATCCTACTTTGGTTGTAAATATTTTTCTTATGCCTAGCATACCAAATGTTAATTAAAAAAACTTGAGTTTTATCCCAATCCATAACTCATATGGTGTCATTTCAATGGATCAAGATGGAGCCCTTTTCAATGTAAAAGCGATAGTTACTAAAGCTTAATCTTCAAAATATAATGACAATTTTATAAATAACACCATTGATCCTACCATGTCAAACAAGGTTTGATTACATCTCTCAAATACTCCATACTTCTATGGTTTATTGGGAAACATGAATCCATGGAACGATTCCTTGAATCTTAGACGTTTGTGCTAAACTTGTAACTCAAATATTTTCCTTTATGATCCAATCATAATTTTTTTATTTTCTCATTACAATGATTTTCCACTTCATCTTGAAATCATTTGTACATTTTCAAATGTTTGATACTTCTCCCAGATTAAGTAAATATACATATAATCACTCAAATCTTTGGTTAAAGTATACGAACTTTGAATGATCCACCACATACGGCTGCACATAATGGACTATATACATCAATATGCAGAATGTCCAATAAGTTTGTCGTTCGCTCCTCTTTGGCCTATGAACGAAATTTAAATCATTTTCAGGAAATTCTCACAAGCGTCAATTGATTCAAAAATCAAAAATACCCCAAAATTCTATCAACTTGGAGTTTCTTCATGTTTTCTTTCCTATATGATTTAAACTACAATGTTACTCATAAGTGATCTTCTAATCATTCGTCTTACGACACTTTAGCATCTTGTTTATGGACGTGATTTAACCAATTAGATTTGTAAGAGTTCATCCATCTGCAATGTAATACGGTAATTATTGGAACAACCATCATTGTCATAATACCGAAACAAAATAACAATTATAAAAACAAATCTTGAAGGCAAGCTTTGATGTCAATGAGAAACACAATAACACTTTATTTATTTTCGATGAACGTCATCACATATTCTCTTGCTAGTTACTTAGGCCATTGTAGTTCATGAATTGTGTTGCTCTATGTGACATTTCACACCAACAAATTCAATATCCAAGACTGGTATCCAGTACCCAAGAACCACATTGTTTAACAAGCAAAGAATAGACCGTAATTGATTGGTCAAGATAATCACTATTGTTCTTATTTTAAAAACAAATTATTGGGTTTTAGAGCATGCCTAACAAACTTTGTGTATTAATTTGCTAAAAGTTGGCTATAGGAAGAGGAAAATGAAGGTTTATCAATGAAACACAATTTCTAATTTCCTAGCCTTCCTATAAGCATTTAGTGTTTGCTATTCCTAGCAAAAATCATGTCTACATGAAAATTACATGTGGGGTCAACCACTCGGCCACCCAATAAATAAAGCACTCTTTATCGATAAATATTGAATCACTATGGCTGGAAGTGTTCAACCTTATGTTTAAAACAAAACTTTGGGAACCCACTATTCCGCTAACGTGAATAATCTAGTGTGCCTGAGCAATGACATCAAGGCCGCATATAAGTTAAGCAACGCAAATATTTTCATAAAAACAAGAAAAAATGTGGAGTTTCTTGCCCCACAAGTGTTTCCTCATAACTCTTATTGTCCCTTCACGCTCATTGATTAATGTGGCCAAGTTTTTCCATGAGATTATCTGAAAGTTGTTCGGTTATGCACATATAGAATCATCGTGCCACACGGTGAATTTCCCACGAGCGTAGGTTGTAACATACCAACATTAAAGACTAGAATTAAACAGATATCAGGTGTGTGCATTGCATTCATGCATAGAAAATCCAAATAATTTTCACGCTTTTGATCAAAACTTGTCAAAGTGATTGAAACTTCTCTTAACTTGATGGAGCTGAGGTAGAACATCAAGTTGAGTGCGATAAGTTTCAATATGACCTTTTCTAAAACCTTATTTTTGGGTAAATGTATTTTATCTATGGGTAGATCAAATGGAATAAAAGTAAACACACAACGCATTACTTAATGATTAATACCAAATCTTCCAGAGATCATATCATGGTATATAACTCAACTAAAAGTAATTCAATAACTAAATCTTGATATATATACTCTTTCATAATAAGTCCTACCATGAGCATCATGGTAGTTCCTAAACCCTAACTCTTTAGTTACATCGAGTAGGAAGGAAATCAAGCCAAAACCTTTCACCACATATTATTCTTGCCATACTAATCATTGTCATCCCTATTGACTAATGTTATAATATTTGTTGATCATCAATATTGGGTGATTAATTATTGATCTATCATATCTTAACCTTTAAACTTTTGACCTACTATATTGTTCCTTCCCAAGTCTTGAAAGGATAGTAATAAGGAGAGATAAGTAGTCATGCTAGTTTGAGTCATCATCTCTAGGATGAGAGTCTTAGGAGAGAATCTAATTCACATGGAAGTTGGAGGAGTTAACTCACTCCTAAATGGAATATAAGTGGAAATCACCTTTGACCGTGCTGATCATCCACCTAAGTTGCACAGGCAAGGAAAATACGCCTTAATTGTCAATCCACTTATTGACAGCTATGGTTTCTCCAAAACCCGCACGGATGGTGGTAGCATTATCAATATCCTGTATGTCAAAATGCTACGCCGGATGCGTATCTCGGAGACACGGCTGAATCAAAGCTCTGTGATCTTTCATGGACTTGTCCCAGGAAGACAAGCAAATTCCCTGGGAGAGATCACTTTGGATGTCACCTTTGGCACTCCAAAGAATTATCGGTCGGAGGCACTTTCCTTCGAAGTGGTCCCGTTCAAGAGCGCCTACCACGCTATATTCGGACGGCTGGCTTACTGGGATTTTATGGTTCTTCCATGTTACATTTATAATATGATGAAAATTCCAGGTCCCAACAGCGTGATCACCATCAGGGGAGACCCGAAGAAAGCTGGAGAGTGCGAGGATGGAAATGCCGCCTTTGCTGAAGCCGTGTTGCATGCCTAGGAGTACCAGGAGATCAAGAAGACCATCGACCCATCTGAGATGCCCGTGACGAAGAAGGAGGTGACAAAGATGACTCTAGAGTTCAAGGCATCGGAAGAGACAAAGACGATGCCGTTGAAGGATGATGACCCCTCCAAGGTGACCCAGATAGGTGTAGGTTTTGACCGCGCATAGGAAAGCGCGCTCATCAAGTTCCTCAAAGCAAATCAATATATCTTCGCATTGCAGCCATCTGACATGACCGGAGTACCTAGGGAACTTGCCGAGCACTCTCTAAATGTACACCCAGATGCTAAACCCGCCAAATAGTCCTTACGATGTTTCGGTGATGAAAAGCGAAAAGAAATAGCTAAGGAACTAGCCTGACTCGAGTTAGCCAGATTCATAGAAGAGGTCATCCACACTAAGTGGTCGGCCAATCCTGTAATGGTCCCTAAAAAGGACACCACTGATTTAAGGATGTGTGTTGATTAAACCGCCTAGAACAAGGCTTCTCCCAAAGATCCGTTCGCTCTTCCTAGGATTGATCAAGTTATCCATTCTACAGCAGGCTCGGAACTCCTATGTTTTCTCGACGCATATTCTGGATATCATCAAATTCAGATGAAGGAATTAGACAAAGTCAAAACTTCATTCATAACCCCTTTTGGAACGTTCTATTTCGTTATGATGCGCTTTGGGCTCAAAAACGCAGGAGCTACCTACGAGCGCACTATGCAGCATTGCCTCCACGACCAAATTGGACGCAACGTACATGCATATGTGGACGACATTGCGGTGATGTCCAAAAAGAAGGAAACCCTAATTTCCGACTTGGAGGAAACATTCGCCAATCTACACAAATACAATATAATGCTTAATCCGAAGAAGTGTTTCTTTGGAATACCAGCCGAAAAATTGTTAGGATTCATCGTGTCTCAAAGAGGCATAGAGGTGAACCGCGACAAGATCAAGGCTATACTCAATATTTCTAGGCCTACTCGCCCGAAGGACATTCAAAGACTAACTGGTTGCATTGCTACAGTCAGTCGATTTGTGAGCTGGCTCGGTGAAATTATTGGCAAGAGTATAATTATGAAGTAGTTTGGTGGGGACGCCAACTGAGAATGGGGGAGCTGAATCATGTCATTGTCCATGTTGTTCTTGACATAGAAGAAGGATCTCAACCACTCCTTGCATGAGTCGAGGCCCTGCCAGGGAAAGATGGAGCTTTTTCGGGGTGAAATGGATGCAGCCCCACACTGGATCAAAGATTTCTCGAAGGGAAGGAGGGCTTTGTTCGGGACGACATTGACACAGAATTGAAAAAACTTGGCCCAGAGTTGGACACTGGGCCATAGGACGAGATATCCTTCGGAGGCAGAAATAAAAGCAGAGAGGGAAGCTATGGCATTTGCCAGGAGATGGTGAGGCTGGAGGCCAAAAGTCTCAAAGAACTCCTTGGCAAATTACTCATGGGAAGACCAAAGCCACGAGCAAAATGGGCAATAAAGATGACGAATTCACCCTCCTTGGCGTCGGGGATCTTCTCATCACCGAGGAGGCGGCATGTGACCTCCAGCAGAATCCAATGGTCCACACCAGCCAATCAATCTCCGCTTGAGTGACATTGGACCCCGCCGAAGATCCTCGCTCGGAAACGGCCCCCTCCTCCTTATGTTCATCGACGGTGACCATGTCTTGTGGAGCCATCTCCATGTCGCTTCCCTCTGACGTGGTGCTTGCTTCGGGGAGAGAGGCAAGGACATACGCGGTTCCGTAGCAGTGGCGGAGAGTGGCGCTGGGGTGGAGTAGTTGCATAGAGGAAGCAAGAAGGCAGCACGGTTGCAGATGCAGAGAGCGGCAGTGGCGCGAGGAAGAAGAAGAAGCAGGAGCGGGGGAAAGTAACTAAGGGTTCCCCCTACTCCCCAATTTAACCATGTTGCGCATCGTGGGTAGTTGGATCGGTTGTTCCCACTTACCCCACGAAGTGCGCGTGTATCCCGTGAATTGGCGCATAGGAACGTGCCACATGCACTATGACGCCGCCCAGCAGCACAACGATAGAATGTGGCCATGGAGAAAACCGAGGATCCACGACATGATGAGACTTGCGGCAGTGATAACTGACATGGCATGAGTGTAAATGACACCTTGGCCCTTAAAATGAGGAGAAGTGCAATGATTGCACGACACGTAGGATGAAGTGAGGTGTACAAGAGAATCTAAGCGTCTAAGGGAAATAACCCGGATGTAGCCATATGACTCGGCCAATGAGATATATCTTGGAAAGAGCCTGGAAGAGTTAAATTTGATACCAAATCACCAAGTGGTATAGCCGAGTTAAAATTGGTGTGGGCCAACACATATGAATGCCAGCAATACGGACAAAGATCGGGATAGATTGAACCTATTGTGGCCTTTATAGCTAAAGCTTCTAAGACTGCAAAAGCTTCGGGGACTAACGTTGGGGGGGTGACCCTAGGTAGGGTCAAGATGAGGTATAAGGACAAAGTCCACCGAGGTGTAAATTGGCTAAAGCATGAGTTGGCCGAGGTATAGAAAGGCCGTCCGAGTTACGACCGAGCTACCCAAGGCCGGACAGGCCCGTAAGGACCCGACCGACATATATCGTATGTCGATACAGTGTCTAGGTTGTTTCATGTTTACAGGTACCGTCCTGACCGAGTTAGGGGTTGGCGTGCTCAGCAAGGAGTGAGCCAGCCCCAAGGTCAGTGCTTTTCTCTCTATCACGGGAATCCAGGGAGAGACAAGCGCTAGGGACAAAGGCTAGAGGAGAAGAGATAGAGCAGAGGTCACCGACGTGACAGTGTCTGACCCCCAACATTCAGACAGAATGATCTCTGAGCCATTACCGTGCAGAGGCTAGCGACAGAGGAAAGGAGTGTCAAACTACTATTTCGGGATAAGCATCCCCAGGCAATATCCGGGCCACGTATGCCCTTGTAGTAACCTGGACACCCCTTTATAAGGTGAGCCATGGCCTCCAAGGAGGGGGTCGATTCATTAGCAATACGCGTAAACCTAGAAGAGAGGAGATACAGGAGCACTTCATCTTCTTCCTCTCGATATAGCTCAAGGAGCATTTGTACTAGTCTAGAGATCATAATATAAGATCTAGTGCAGGAGTAGAGGTTTTATCTCCTTAAGAGAGCCTCGAACTGGGTATATTGTGTGTTTGCTTGTGTTCTTCATGTGAAGATTCACCGCACTATCCCTCCCTGGATACCACTAGTGTCCTAGGACCCATCTTTAGCCTACCGATGGCATCTTCTGTGACACCACCATGAGAAACCTTTCAGGATAGACAAACAAGAGATACAATGCATGCACACACTATTTTGTTGAGACTGAAAGTATATATATTTGTATAAATGTAAGAAGAATTTTTACCTGGGGAATCATCGTTTTCTTCCTCCCAAGCATGCCTTAATAAAAAAGGAAAGCATTTCAATGTGAGGCAGATCACCCAAGGAAATTGATATGTCATACTAGTGATGATGTATTTGATACGGTCAAGGATTTAAAAGTAATCTTTGGAAAGGGTCCAGGCAGATAATCTATTCTGAATGATGCTAGCGGACACACACCCATGTGGAAGAAGAAATCTATATTTTGGGAGCTACCATATTGGAAAGTCCTAGAGTCCGCTCTTCAATCAACGTGATGCATGTGGCAAAGAATATTTGCGTGAACCTACTAGGCTTCTTGGGCTTGTATGGGAAGTCAAAAGATACACCGGAAGCATGGACGGACCAACAACGTACGAAAGAACGAGACGACATGCATCCAAAGCAGTTTCAAGGTATGGTCCTACCAGCTATGCTCTTACCAAAGAATAGAAGGAAATCTTTTTTGAATGCTTGAGAAGTATCAAGGTCCCATCTGTTTTCTTGTCCAATATAAAGGGAATAATAAATATGGCAGAGAAAAAATTCCAAAACCTAAAGTCTCATGACTGCCACATGCTTATGACACAATTTCTTCTGGTTGCATTGAGGGGGATTCTACCAGAAAAGGTTCAACTACCCATTGTGATGGTATGTGCGTTCCTCAATGCAATTTCTTAGAAGGTAATCGATCCATAAATCTACTGATATGTTGCAAATGTATCTATAATTTTTGATGTTCCATGCTTGTTTAGTATCTACTTTGCTTTGCTTTGTCAACACTTTGAGGTATTTTTATATGTTTTCTCGAACTAACCTATTAACAAGATACCACAGTGCCAGTTTCCTGTTTTCTTCTATTTTTGGTTCCAAAAAAGGAAGAAAATCAATATTCTCAGAATTGGACGGGACAAAAGCCAAAGTCGATATTTTACCCGAAGACACATGGAGTCCAAAGGAGAGACAAAGGGGGGCACAGGGCGGCCACACCACCCCTTGGCGCGGGTAGGCCTAGGCCGCGCCAGGGCATGGTGTGGGCCCCCTGGCCAGCCACCGACCTCGACCCTTCGCCTATAAAATCCCCCCGGGACGAAAACCCTGAATCATGCAGCCTCCAGCCACGAAAAGTTCCGCAGCGCCGTCGCCACCGAAGGTGAGATTCGGGGGACAGAAGTCTCTGTTCCGGCACCCTGCCAGGACGGGGAAGTGCCCCTGGAGCTATATCCATTGATCTCTACCACCATCTCCATCGCCGTTGCTGATTCCCATGATGAGGAGGGAGTAGTTCTCTCTCGAGGCTAAGGGTTCTACCGGTAGCTATGTTTTAATCTCTCTCTATGCATGATCATATTATGATCATGAGCATTGTAATCAAGTAGATCTACCTTGCTACTCAAGTGCTTTGATAGATCTCTGGCTCTCCCCATGTGTGTGAAAGTGATAGCATGCACACCATGGTGGCACTTAGGCTAGATATTACAAATACTTGTTATGAGTTATATTGGGAGTTGGATGTCTCTATGAAATTGTGGTGTTTGTTGGAACCATCTAGCGCCCAAGGTGTCAGTGTGGGGTTATCTAGATGGGGAAAGCGGACTTTGAGGTGTGTTGTTATATCCCTACCATGGATTAGAGTGTCCAACCGGAGAGTAGTTTAGAGTAGTATCATGAAGAGAAGATATTTATATGAGAGTGTTCACTAGTGAAAGTATGATCCCTAGGCCTTGTTTCTAAGCATTGAAACACCGTTTACAACTAGATATGTTACATGTTTGCTTGCTGCCATCTTTATTTCAGTTTTCCTTTAGTCTCTTCCACGCCATCGAGCTATTTTCTGGCACCGTTGTCTTATATCCATACCACTTGTATTTTACTATGTCTTTGCCGAACTGGTGCACCTATACACCTGACAAGTGTATTGGGTGTGTTGGGGACACAAGAGACTTCTTGTATCTTGATTGCAGGGTTGTTTGAGAGGGATACCTTTGACCACTTCCTCCCTGAGTTCGATAAACATTGGGTGATCCACTTAAGAGAAACTTGTTGCTGTTCTACAAACCTCTGTCCTTGGAGGCCCAACAACTGTCTACAAGAATAGAAGTGCGTAGACATCAAGCTATTTTCTAGCGCTGTTGCCGGGGAGGTAAGGTAAAAGGTACTCACATCCTTCGGTGTGAGTGCTCGAAGTTATTTCCTTTATATTCTGCAATTTTGTCTTTTTGTTTCTTATTTTCACTAGTTAGGCTTAATGGAAAACAACAACAAAATTAGAGAGATTTATAGTATTTATCTTGAGTTAGGACATGAAGTGTTTGAAGAGAAAATTAAAAAACCTTTGGAACTTTATTTGCATGCTAATAGCAATGTTATTAGTATGAATTCTTTGAACACCATTATTTCTAATGCTATGGAAAAGTCTAAGCTTGGGGAAGCTGGTTTTGATGAGTATGATATTTTTAGTCCCCCAAGCACGGAGGAGAAAATTTACTTTGATGATACTATGCCTCTAATATATGATGATTACAATGATGAATATGATATTTTCAGTCCACCTACTATTGAGGAGAAAATTAATTATGATTACAATATGGCTCCTATATTTGATGATTATGGTGATGAGAATAATAATGATAGCTATTTTGTTGAATTTGCTCCCACTATGATTAATAAGAATGACTATTTTTATACGGAGAGTAATAATTGTTTTATGCATGTGGCTCATGATAAGAATGTTTTATGTGTGTTATATTGTTAATTTTATTCATGATTCTACTAAAAGTTATTATGAGAGAGGGAAACATGGTTTTATGCATCTCAATATTATTAGGTTTCCCCTCTTTATGTTGAAAGTCTTGAAGTTGCACTTGTTTTGCTTTACTATGCTTGTTGCTTTGTGCTTTCATGACTTGTTTCTTTACAAGATTCCTATTCATAGGATGTGGGTTAGACTTAAATGTGCTTTCAGTTTGCTTCTTGATGCTCTCTTTTACTTCAATTTATATTTCTTATGTGAGCATCTTCTCAAACTATCCTGCCTAACTTAAAGGCGTTAAAGAAAAATACTTATTGGGAGATAACCCAAACGTTTTAGTTGAGTCTTGGAAGTTATTGCTTCGGTAATAACCTCTCCTTATCCTTTTTCTTTGCTTTTTTTGCCAAGAGTAACCTCTAATGAGAGAGAAGTAATGCTTGGGAAAGTTGCTGTCCCGAAACAGATTTTTGTGCTTCGCTGTAAAAATTCATGAAACATCTTTGTACGTCAGTTTGAGCTGTACTTTTTTGTGCTTCTGCCCCAGGTTGTTATACAACTTTCGTTAGTTCAACACTTTTCGATTTGAGCAACAGAAGGTCTTCGAAAAAATCGGTTTCTATCTGCTGGTCTGTTTTGGCAGATTTCTGTCATTATCTGCATTTGCATCTTGTTGATTCCTTTTTGGGTTCTTTTTGGGGAAACTGAGCTTTTTGAGGGAATTGCTACAGTAGCTTGTGCTTTTAACGAATGTTTTTCTGTTTTAAAACTAAAACCCACAGGTTTATTATCTTTTGAATGCACTAATGTTGCTAATGAAGATTGTGTGAAGTTTTGTATGAAGAAAATTTTCAGGTGTAGGGAAAGAATGATGTAATTAGATGAAGAATGGACAAAAGCTCAAGCTTGGGGATGCCACCCCGTGTCACCCCAAGAAATATTCAAGAGGTACAAGCGTCAAAGCTTGGGGATGCCCAAGGCATCCCCTTCTTTATCAATAAATATCAGGTCTTTCTAGACACTTCGTTTTTATTGTTTCATGCACTGTTGTGTTGTTCTTGGAGCGTCTTTGTTTTTGTTTTTAGTTTTCTTTTTATTTGTTTGCTGCAATAATTTGGTTGGATCCCAGCACTTATTTTGGAGAGAGACACACTCTGTTTTGATTGCCTAGAACACTCTAGTTTTCATATTTATTGTCTTCTGAGTGTTCTCTTTTGCTAGCACTATGTTAAGCCTTAGTTTTCTTGTGCTTTCAGCTTAGAACTTTTTAGTTCTTCTTTGTGGATTTGTGAGTCAAGCTCACTGATATTTATTTATTATTATCTTTGTGAGTTGTTTCAAATAAGTCGATTGGTGTTGGAAAAGAGTAGGAAAAGTTCATGCTTAAGTGGTAAAAGGAGCTTGTTTTTTACTGTGGCCTATGCTTTGTCATGTCATGCTTGATATTGTTTTGGCTTTATACTTAGTGATTTTTGCTGTAGCATGACATGTTATAAACAATTGAGATTGCTTAATGTTCCTTGAAAGAATCATGCATTGTTTTAGCATATTAAAGCATAGTATTGTGGTATTCTCCTTTGATCTTCATTTTGGTTGACTTGGCGCATGCTCACACCATGTTATGACTATCCCATAGCCTTTATGATCCTTTAGTTTTCGACTTGTAATATCACTTTATTCTTTAATTAATGATGTTTTGTCGCTTTGCATGATTATGGCCATTATTGCTCTCTTAGTTGGTCACTCCCAGTCTTTTGCTAGCCTACACAACAAAGTATGAGTTCCACTCATGCATCCAACTCCAAATAAAACCAAGTTATTCTAAAGAGTCCACCATACCTACCTATTAGCATTTGCTATTCCAAGTATATTCATGTTTTTATCTACCTTCCGAATTAAACTTGTTATGAGAAAACTAGTGATTAAAGTTCTCACGAACTTGATGACACACTTTACTTTTCTTGCCCCTAATAAACTTGAACCATTGTGTCATCTATGGTGTATATGCTTGCACTTATATTTTGGGGATTAGCAGAACCATGTTGTCATGGGGAACACTTTCAACATTGCACTTGTACTTTGTACCTAGTTGATATCATGTTATTTTGTCTATGGATGTCATCGGTGTGAAATGAAAGGGGAGCTTCTAAGTCCATGGAGTTATGTATGTGTGTTAGAGAAACGCTCGGGCCGCCGGTCTAATCCATGCCTAATCATGGTGGAATCCTGCAGCGTAACCATAATGAGCAACCTATGAAGCATTCTTCTTATAAAAAAATAGATAGAGATTTAGAAAAAGAGAAAAAAAGAGATGAGAAAAGAGGAAAGAGAGAAAAAGTACCATTTTCCCATGGTAAATATGAAGATTGCTGAGATGCTCGTTGTCTGCTTGCCTTGTCATTTTGATATGGGGATTCTTCCGTATCATTGGGCAAGGGGTACCCCGTTGGTGGTTCTCTATGATACATATGTACTTACTATGACAAGAACTTACCGGTAACTAAACTTGAGTAGCATGAGGAGCGGCCCTCGTATTCAAGGGACATGAGATTGCCAACTTATACTTTGTCAAGCGTATACACCATAGTTTGTTCTCTTTAACCTTAATCACTTCAAGATGCTTATGATAGGGGCAATGAGAGCTGAAAGCTAATAAGTACCATGATAGGGGCCCTGCTTCCTTCTATGAAGGCCTTTCTTTTACTTTTATGTTGAGTCTCCATCTTCTATCTTTATGCACCTATTGAGAGAGCATAGTGGCCATTCTTAGTTTAATGTGCATTGTCCCAAAACTTGTTGATTGATTCATAACTTTGATATTGCTTGTTCTTCAATTATTTTTATCTAGTCGGCCTTATGAACTTTGAAGGTGTCCTATGCATTTATGTTTTGCTACTCCATGAGGGATAAGCTGAATGCCACTATGATATGTTTTCTATATGTGAAACAAACAAACGTCTTTCAAAGTATTATTATTCATGAATCTTTTATTTGTACCTTTTCATGCTACAACATACTTGCTATGTCTTATTGTTAGAACTTCATCTTTCATGCTCATGTTTAGAGTACTTTGATCCCAGTTTTCAATGCTTGCAAATGGTTTGATCTTGATTGTGATGGTGCATGTCACCTCAAAAATTATTCTTTTTATCACTTACTTACTCCAAGACGAGCAGGAGTTAAGCTTGGGGATGTTGATACGTTGCAAACGTATCTATAATTTTTGATGTTCCATGCTTGTTTAGTATCTACTTTGCTTTGCTTTGTCAACACTTTGAGGTATTTTTATATGTTTTCTAGAACTAACCTATTAACAAGATGCCACAGTGCCAGTTGCCTGTTTTCTTCTGTTTTTGGTTCCAGAAAAGGTAGAAAATCAATATTCTCGGAATTGGACGGGACAAAAGCCAAAGTCGATATTTTACCGGAAGACACATGGAGTCCAAAGGAGAGACGAAGGGGGGCCATAGGGCAGGCACACCACCCCTTGGCGCAGGCAGCCCTAGGCCACGCTAGGGCATGGTGTGGGCCCCCTGGCCGGCCACCGACCTCGACCCTTCGCCTATAAAATCCCCCCGAGACAAAAACCCTGAATCATGTAGCCTCCATCCACGAAAAGTTCCACAGCGCCGCCGCCACCGAAGGGGAGATTCGGGGGATAGAAGTCTCTGTTCCGGCACCTTGCCGGGACGGGGAAGTGCCCCTGGAGCTATATCCATTGATCTCCACCACCATCTCCATCGCCGTTGCTGATTCCCATGATGAGGAGGGAGTAGTTCTCTCTCGAGGCTAAGGGTTCTACCGGTACCTATGTGTTCATCTCTCTCTATGCATGATCATATTGTGATCATGAGCTTTATAATCAAGTAGATCTACCTTGCTACTCAAGTGCTTTAATAAATCTCTGGATCTCCCCACGTGTGTGAAAGTGATAGCATGCACACCATGGTGGCACTTAGGCTAGAGATTACAAATACTTGTTATGAGTTATATTTAGAGTTGGATGTCTCTATGAAATTATGGTGTTTGTTGGAACCATCTAGCGCTCAAGGTGACAGTGTGAGGTTATCTAAATGGGGAAAGCGGACTTTGAGGTGTGCTGTTATAGCCCTACCATGGATTAGAGTGTCCAACCGGAGAGTAGTTCAGAGTAGTATCATGAAGAGAAGATATTTATATGAGAGTGTTCACTAGTGAAAGTATGATCCCTAGGCCTTGTTTCTAAGCATTGAAACACCATTTGCAACTAGATCTGTTACATGTTTGCTTGCTGCCATCTTTATTTCAGTTTGCCTTTAGTCTCTTCCACGCCATCAAGCTATTTCTGGCACCGTTGTCTTATATCCATACCACTTGTATTTTACTATCTCTTCGCTGAACTAGTGCACCTATACATCTGAAAAGTGTATTGGGTGTGTTGGGCACACAAGAGACTTCTTGTATATTGATTGCAGGGTTGCTTGAGAGGGATACCTTTGACCACTTCCTCTCTGAGTTCGATAAACCTTGGGTGATCCACTTAACGAAAACTTGCTGCTGTTCTACAAACCTCTGCACTTGGAGGCCCAAGAACTGTCTACAAGAATAGAAGTGCATAGACATCATCTACCAAGGCTATAGAATGATGTGGTCTAATGTCTTGTCAGCTTCGAGTTGGTGTTCCTACCATCTTTCTTCAATATTATGACGCACCTCCTAGTTCACCTAGTAGAAGAGATTACCATTGTTGGTCTTGTATTTCTACACAATATGTTCCCCTTTGAGAGGTTCATGGGAGTCTTAAAGAAATATGTTCATAACCATGATAGGATAGAAGGAAGCATCTCCAACGGCTATGGAATAGAGGAGGTAATTAAGTTTCGTGTTGACTTTATTCCTGACCTTAAGATGATTGGTGTTCCCGAATCACGGCATGAGGGGATACTGAGTGGAAATGGCATGCTAGGAAAGAAAGCAATGATAAGTATGGACGAGCATTCTTTAACTAAAGAACAGTACATGGTTCTACGAAATTCCACCTTGGTGGCTCCATATATCGAGGGACACAAGAATATTGTACGCTCCAAAAACCCGGGACTGTCTGACTCCTGGATTAAATTTGAACACATGGAGACTTTCGACAGTTGGTTGTAGACACATCTCATGAATAACACCATTGTTGGAGATCAGCTGTACTTATTGGCCAGGTCACCATCTTCGACAATATTTACTTTCCAAAGGTACGAGATAAATGAGAATACATTTTACACGATCGCCCAAGATAAAAAGAGCACCAACCAAAACAGTGGTGTCTTCTTGGATGCAATAGACGGCAATGGAAAAAAGGACACATATTATGGTTATGTAGAGGAGATATGGGAACTTGACTATGGACCTTCTTTTAAGGTCCCTTTGTTTCGGCGTAAATGGGTCAAGCTGACAGGAGGCAGGGTAAAGGTGGACCAGTAGTACGGAATGATAGCAGAGGATCTCAACAATCTTGGGTACAGAGACGCACCGTTTTTCCTAGCCAATGATGTGGCTCAGACTTTCTATGTGAAGGACATGTCTACCAAACCGAGAAAAAGAAAAGATAAGAAAACGAATACATCAAACGAAGAGCCAGAGCGCCACATAGTTCTGTACGGGAAAATAAATATCGTGGGAGTGGAGAACAAGACAGACATATCAGAAGATTATAATAGGTTTGATGAAATTTCTCCCTTCAGAGTGAACACTAACCCAAGCATCATGTTAAATAATGAAGATGCTCCATGGCTACGGCGAAGAAGAAAACCCCAACACTAGATGGGGATGTTGGTGATGTGTAATAATATATTAAATCTTTTATGTAACTGTATGTAATGTATATATTAAACCTTTATGTCAGGAGCATTCAAATTCAAATACTTTTCATGTTGAAAATATGCAAAAGATATGAGTTAGTCCATTTTTAATTGAAAATGGAAAATTGTTAATAGTTTAAATAGTTAGAATAATTATTTTAGAAAACAAAAATTGATTTTGGATTAATTATTCAAATTCAAACCCTTTTCATGTTGAATGTTTTGTGAGATTCAAAAATATGCAAAAGATATGAGTTAATCCATTTCTAATTGAAATTGGAAAAATGGTTAATCGTTTGAATAGTTAGAATAATTATTTTATAAAACATAAAATGGTTTTGTATTAGTTTATTCAAATTCAAACACCTTTTTGTTGAAAGATTTGTCAGATTCAAAAATAGGCAAAAGATATGAGTTAATGAAGTTTTAATTGAAAACTATTCAAGTGGTTCGCGCAGCCGCGCGTGCAACATCTTTAATTATGTTTAAAACTATATCCATGTGTAATTGGTGATAGATAATGAATTCTATGTAACTTATAAAATTACCACATAAAGGAGGTAAAAATCTCTAGGGAAGTACCAAAACCATGGGTGCAAGTAAGCTTGAGAAACAGGAATGTCATGCAGACCTAGACCTAGATCCATCTTAACAAAATCACAATCCACAATAGTTATTATGTCATAACACCAGCGTTGTTCCAATAAGCAATAAGATGATCCTCGATGCTTACACTAATTTGTAAAAAGTGGAAACAATAAAAGGGAACAAAAACCCCTATTTAATCTTAATATATATTGAATACCTTTTTTGGAATTTTAGTGTAGCACGTGACTCACACCAACAGTTCTAAGGAAGCATCATGTATCAAAAATTAATTAGAAATTGATTAAATTAATGAAATAATTCCAGGGTTGAGAAAAGCACATTTACTAATAAAAAATATCATATTCTGAAAGCCATAATTTTATAGATAAAATAAATATGTTGAGAAAATATAGCAACTATTGCACCATTTTTATGCATAATGTGTCATGTAAAAGCTAATAACTATATATTTGTGTTTGGAATATAAATCAAGTAATCTAGTTGGAGTATAAAAATATCTGTTCCTTTGATTTGAGTGTACAATTTGAATCTTTTGATTTTGTTTCTTCCTTTCCGCCACCCCTATTTAATCTTAATATATATTCAATACCTTTTTTGAAATTTTAGTGTAGCACGTGACTCACACCAACAGTTCTAAGGAAGCATCATGTATCAAAAATTAACTAGAAATTGATTAAATTAATGAAATAATTCCAGGGTTGAGAAAAGCACATTTACTAATAAAAAATATCATATTCTGAAAGCCATAATTTTATAGATAAAATAAATATGTTGAGAAAATATAGCAACTATTGCACCATTTTTATGCATAATGTGTCATGTAAAAGCTAATAACTATATATTTGTGTTTGGAATATAAATCAAGTAATCTAGTTGGAGTATAAAAATATCTGTTCCTTTGATTTGAGTGTACAATTTGAATCTTTTGATTTTGTTTCCTCCTTTCCGCCACCCTTATTTAATCTTAATATATATTCAATGCCTTTTTTGGAATTTTAGTGTAGCACGTGACTCACATCAACAGTTCTAAGGAAGCATCATGTATCAAAAATTAATTAGAAATTGACTAAATTAATGAAATAATTCCAGGGTTGAGAAAAGCACATTTACTAATAAAAATATCATATTCTGAAAGCCATAATTTTATAGATAAAAATAAATATGTTGAGAAAATATAGCAACTATTGCACCATTTTTATGCAGAATGTGTCATGTAAAAGCTAATTACAATATATTTGTGTTTGGAATATAAATCTGCTTGGAGTACAAAAAATATCTGTTCCTTTGATTTGAGTGTACAATTTGAATCTTGTGATTTTGTTTCCTCCTTTCCGTCGGTGTGTTAAAAAACTCAGCTTAGGACTCTTCTGTAAAAAAAAAATCAAAACAATTCACATAAATGTGCTACAAAATTTAGCAATCTTGCAACTGGAATCTGTTTCATAATATTTTTCTTACATGCTAATTGGTACGTGGATTTTGTTCTACATTTCCCAATGTGACATAGTTGTAGAGACAAAGGGTTATGCACGGAAGATGTTGTTACAATCTAGTTGCCCGAAAAAAGATTGAATTAATCCCTCAAAAAAGAGATTAAATCAATACTACTTCTCATAATAACTTGCCTGAAAAGTTTGCATGCTTCCACAAAGTGAATTCCTCTTGTATCAGCCTAATGATTCTACCGTGGGGCATGACTAAGCTTAAAGATTCTACTGTTCGGTCGTTCAAGCCTTCAGAGAACAATGCTGAAATACTGCACCACCTGTTCAGTAGTATGCTATCAGACTATGGAGAGAAAAAGCTGCATCCTTTTGGTATAATAATTTGAAAACAAATAGATTCGGACTATCTATGTTGTATTAAGAAGATAGAGGTGGACCAGAAAACAAATTATCACTTTGCATTACCTGACTTTGGGCTGTCCGGTTGGGTGCATGAGGCAAGTCAAACTCCATTGATTCATCCAGGTTGCATGGCTGCAAGGGTTGCATGGTATATGTATGAAGCAAAGACTGAAATGCGGAAAGTCGACCTGCTGAAACCACCAACGCAAATACGGGGGCAGCGGCGGCCACAACATGCTTGAGTCTTGAGACATGCGAGGGACCGGAATACGGCGGCAGCAGTGAATACATGCTAGAATACACCGGCGGCATGCTGCTATCATATTGGAGAGAGATAGCTGAATCCTTTTGAGCTAATAATCTACCTTCTTCATCCCAAACTAATTGACGCAGATTTTCCTAGATTCATACGATATCTATATAATAAAACACGTCACAATACACATATATCTAGACAAAGCTGTGTCAATTAATTTAGGCCGAAGGTGTAGAACCAAATTGATCAAGAAAATATGTATTGTATCCTGAAGAAAAGGTGGATCGGTAAAAAAACTTACCACCTGGCTTTGGCTCCCCAACAGGCTCGAGGCACGAGCTACATCAAATTCCATCGATTGATGCATGATGATGCATGGCAGCATAGCTCAGGGCTGCATGGATTTGTAGGATGCAAATATAAAAGACAATGTTGATCTTTAGGTCGCTATTTTCTTTGCTCCGTGAACAGCAGAACATCGCTTTGTAATTTAATACACATCAGAGCTATCTCTCACGGCTGACAATCGCCCGCAGCCGTACCTGCGAATGTAGATTTAGATCAAATCACAAAACTATAGATGATTTGTGGGCACCGTCATCCAGACGAAGGCATGGCAGCATCGTATTCTCTCGGTCTATGGTGACATGAAGCCGCAAGTTATCAGCTACCGGCCACCGCTACGCTAACAAATTGGAACATGGCGGCGGCGTGCGAAGACACGAGTGAATACGGAGGCGGCGACAACGATCATGTTAGGTTTTTCTGTTTGCTTGATTGATTGATCGCAACCTAAGATAAAACTTTATGGGTAATGGTGGGTAATTAATGTGAACTTTGTTGTCAATAAACTATAATTAAGATCCATCGGCTGTAATTGTAGAATTAGTAAAATTGACGGCCAGATGTTTCTGATTTTTGTGGGATTTTCTAGTCTATTTCTCTAATTTCTGGTTAACCCGTCATGTACTTATTGGCTGTAATTGTAGAATTAGTAAAATTGACGGCCAGATGTTTCTGATTTTTGTGGGATTTTCTAGTCTATTTCTCTAATTTCTGGTTAACCCGTCATGTACTTTTAATATATAATAGATGGCTAAATGGTTAAAAGATTGAATAGTTATTTTACAAAACAGAAAATGGTTTTAGATTAGTTATTCAAATTCAAACACTTTTCATATTGGAAGTTTTCTCAGATTTGAAAATATGAAAAAGATATTCAAATTCATATTCGAACACTTTTCAAATATCCAAAAGATCGAAGATTAGAAAAAAAAAGTTTTGGCGTAAAAAAAGAAACTTTAGTCATAGTTGCACCCACCAACCGAGACTAAAGGTCGGCCTAATGCGCACATTTTTGCGGCGGCTGAAATTCACTTTAGCCCCAGTTACAGCCACCGACCGGGACTAAATGTCTGTGGTTATATAAAAGGTCGCGCCCGCACCATGGTTTGAGCCACGAACAGGGACTCTGCAGATTCGTGACCAGGAGGAGGAGAGACACCGTCATTCTTGGAGGAGAAGGATGCACTGCCCCCGTGCATCCCCCGCAGCGACCATGGAGGATAAGGACGCGCCGCCCCTCCCCCGCCTCCTCTGTCGCCGCTCCTCCGCCACCTCCCGGCCTGGCCGCTCCCTCCTCACCAACTATCTCAAGGATAAAAAGCTCCAGAATTCACTAGGCCACTATAGAAGCAACGGGATCATTGGGATGCATTTATGGAGTACAAGCAATCGGAAGAAGCTACACAAAGGTCGGCAAAGAATAAGCAAAATGCTGCGAAAAAAGAAATAACACCATTATATGGGGACAGGTGGCTATAAGACTGCCATGCCTAAGTGGGATAAAACTGAGGCCAACATGGTTGCTAAAGGGATAACTCAAGGTACACATGATTGGCCCTTGAGGTCAAGAAATTAGATACTTGGGCATGGGGCATCGTATGACCCACAAATAGGGGACACTATTGGAAAGAAAGAAATTGCTGAACCCAAGGAAGCCCTTGTTAAAGTGATGAAAGAGGTTGAAGAGAGAAAGTTCCGTCCTGAGAGAGAGAACAATGAGCTAAAAAAGTCCCTCGAGAATCATGAACAGGAAGGATGAACACGAGGCCTTGGACCTTCTTATCCATGGAGGACCGGGTTTCCTGAGTACGGTGACACTTATAGAAGCTGATCGAGAGCAAGGAAACGGCAGCAGGAGGATGAGGCAGACCGGTTGGAAAAGTTAGAAAGAAAGAACGAGGAATTGCAACCTAGATTGGAGTGGTAGCACGAGCAGATTGACGAAATTAGAGGACTAGGCCGAAAACACGATCCTGCATTCGATAGTACCGCCCCATCTGAGTGAAAAAGCAGTGTGGCTTCCATGGAGGTCCGCGCTGATGATGGAGGATACACCAATGATGGGCGGTGCACCGATGGATCGCTATCCCGTGGATGAAGTCAAGGAGAAGACAAATTGTGAGCTACATCTATCACTAAAGAACATATCCATGAAGGTGGTGGTTAGCATTCCTTTCCTTTGTGCACCTGGAGCGACCTACCATGGCTGTCAGATTCTAGCTGGCTATGCTCATGTCGGTGTGGATGAAGTTCAACCGGGATTTCAATCACTGGAGCTTGACATCCCTGGAGGTGAAGGGGAGACAACACTGCGAGAAGTCACGAGTGGCTTCATTCTATGGAAAAAGGAAAACATCATGTTTCTAGGTTTGGCGCCAAGGCCACTGTCTGCTCCGAGAAGAAATCCTTCACCTCCAAGGCCACCATCTCCTCCGAGAAACAATACATAACCTCCAAGGCCACCGTCTCCTCCGAGTAGCAATCCACCACCTCTAAGTCCACCCCTCCCTGAGAGGGACCGCAGCGCTAGTCCATCTCGATCTCCTCCGCCTCAGCCAACTCCACCCACTAAGTCATAGGTGAAAGTGCAAGAGTACCACCGCTACATCGACTAGTACTATGTCATCTCGGAAGAAAGCTACAACAACGAAAAAAGCCAAGCCGGCTCCTGCCAAGTTACCTTACGACATGACTAATGCGGAAACCTCCGCGATTGTGGCTGTCAATGTGAAATCCACTTAACACCAAAACGACCCGAGACAAAGGAGCCAATAGATTCGAACATCAAGCGACACTTGAAGGATTTGCTTGCGCAACCACCACAATATGTGTTAAATAGGCCAGATGATTATGACTGCTGTATTGTGAAGACATATGCCGAAAAGAAGCGGATGGGGAAAACAGTTCGCCAGCCCGGAGAGCAAAAAGTATAATCGATCCCCCAACTCAATGTGGCCCCCGGATTAATCCTCTGAGAATCCCTGTTATGCATAAACCACGATCCCATGATCAGTTAGTCGTGGCACATAACCGAAAAGTATCAAACTAAACATCCATTATTAAGCGGATACGTGTCATACCTTATTTGCCAATATGTCTACATCATTCAACATCAGCGGAACTTTATCAAGTGTAGAGCCCGAGCCATGCCTTAACCTACAGGCAACTAACTAGGAGAACATCCTAGCTCGCATAGACGTCAACTTCATCATCTTCTCGATATCTGACCAAGTTAATAGCCAGGGACAATGCGAGTGAGTACTTTGAATGTACTCGCAAACCACCTTAAGAGAATAATAATAACAAGAGGGTATGCAATATGGTTGCGGTAGTAGGAGGGCTCCAAGAGAGGTTCTTTTCACAAATACTTCTCTTGTAGAGATAGCATCTACATATCTTTGTTGAAAACTTTTGTAAAACATTTTGTAAACCTTTTTTGAAAAGTTTTGGAAAACACTAGGACTGGGTCACCCATTTGTTCCTTCTTCCGGTCATCCCATGACCAACTTCTTTCATTCCTTTCCGACCATCCCATGGTCAAATCATTTCAAAGCCTTTGCTTTTCCGAAGTCCTTTTTTAAATCAAAACCAGCAACGCTCTATAGTAGTTTGTCCAACCCGTCCATCACCGTGGACAAGGATATTCGAATAGATTTGCACTCTGCAGAGGTTGTACACTTTACCCACACCATCTAGGTACCCTGCCCTGATCCTCACTGATCGTGGGTCGAGTAACCGATCAAGACTCTCTGAATGCCACTCTAGTATAGTCCCTATCCTATGAGTTGTTCCTCTCAACACCAGGACTTCGAGGATCCACGGACCAACCGGAGTGCATTCTGACTCCTCGAGAGTGGGCACTTTCAATGAGAGGCTCATAGTATCGCCCGGTTACTCAAATGGGTGATCCTGCTTCCTCCAGGTGACTACCTAACAGTTGACCCTTTTCGTAAAGGAAGCCTGGAATTTGAGGGAGATGATCCCTTATAAGCAGTTGTGAGAATTCCCATACCAGAGTAGCAAACGTTAAGTCTAGCCCTGTCCCATTCCAGAGTAATGTGGTTGCACGGGTTAAGTTGTTATAGCTAAAGCTACAAAGAACCGGGTGCGTTTTCACAAACCTTTTTCCTCCATTTTCGTTCAACATTTTGTAAAACAAAACCTTTTTCCTTTCTCAACTTCTCTTGGCAGGTCAAACCTCACCAAGGTTTTATCATAAAACATTTTGTAAGACTTGTCTGGGGTCTTCCCATCCTATAGCTCTGCTTCGGCTAAATCGGGGTCTCCAAAGGGGTATGGTGGTATACACCATCTAACATATTAGGGACAATTAGGTGTCGACAAGGGGATTGAACATAGTAGTACGATTGTGTAATGGATTGGAGGATCCAAGCCACTACCAGATACAGATCATCATAATATAAAACGATGTAGTTTTCATAAACAGTAGATAAAACATGCATAAGTAAAACAATAGGACAAGGCTTATGAGCAAGAGGGTGGCTTTCCTAGGATCAGCAAACTGGCAATATATGTCGTTGGACTTCTTCTTAGAATACCATAATAACCAATAATAATAACCATCTTCTTCTGGTCTCCCATATAATCACATCTATCGTCGTTATGGATCACATGCAAGCAAACAAAGGGCGCAATCAGCACAAGGCATACAATCACCAATACCATACAGTAAACAAACATACCACACATTATTCAGTAGGTTTTGATAGATTGAGATCATAGCATTTGGAAATAATTTACTTGCCTTTATGGTTTTGCCTTTGTGATTTATTTGTCAATTACCACCTAATGAAGGGGTTTTGACTAAGGCTTCCTTTTGGGTGATATCAATGTAAAAAAATGATATCAACAGATAGGTATGGATATAAAAAGGTCAACAAAAGTGGTTTTATGATTTTATCAATTTTCCTTAATTAGTTATGATTATTTTAGTGGAAAAACCCCTAGTTTAGGTGAATAATTCACCATAAAAGATCTGTAGCTCAATTAAATTAGTTCTTAGGGGACATTGTATAACTTTGAGTTTGAGTTTTTGAGAGTTGGAATCACCTCAAAATAATTACCATAATGCCCTTAGGAAAATCCCAAAGTTAGTTCTATAGTCAAATTTTCTTTTAACCAGATTTAATCTACAAATCCAAATGATATGTGATAACATATAATGGATAGGTATTACAAATACCTTCTAGAATAAATTGGAATAACTAATTTTGGAGGTGTAAATCCTCTGAAATGATTTAGCTAGTGGTATTGCCACATACAGAAGTTTTAATTCATTAAAAATACTCATAGGCTCAATAATTATTGAACTCCTGGATATAGATATACCTTGCTGTACCACAACACTGAACATTGGAATGAAGTCAATTCAACTCATGGTTTGGCCTATAGAATTTTGTAATGTCAAATTTGAGCTATTTTGTTATTTTTGTTAAAGGTAAACCAGAGTTCAACTTGGCATGATACCAATGCTAGCAGACATGTACCTAAACCACCTTCCCGGGAAAGTTGTAAACACTTCATTTGGATAGGTGAAACTCTTTGGAAAATTTATTTCTTTCAATGGACTCATTTTAGTAGATTAATTTCCATTACATAAAAAAAATTATTTTTGGCTGAGGGTTTGCTCTGCATGTTGCACAATACATGCTGGAACATGTAGAAATTTATATCTAGTCAAAACTAGCAGCTTTTCATTTTTATTTGGATTTAAACTAACTGTTATATTATCTGTTTTAGAGAAAATATTAAAAGAAATAAAATAAGCACGAGCCAAATCTACTCCAGATGGGCCGCGCAGGGGAGAAGTCGGCCCACCAGGCGAGTTTGCGCGGGAGGCGCCGGTTCAAACTGGCATGTTCGGTCCCAGCCGTTAGTGAGCGACGGCAGCGAAGAGGTATCCGCATCCCTCAGCCGTTGGATCAAGAGGAGATCCATGGCCATGGGTTGTCATCCTCCTCAGACTGGTCGGCTGATACCTTCGATCTAGATTACAGATGTAGTATATCAGTTTTTCCCTAGTAGACCTAGGTTATCGAATCCTCGGGAAGCATAAAGCGTAGTGAAGTTACTTTAATGGACCTTCAGGAGTTTTAGAATTCCTTTTGTGTTTTACCGAACCAAGAGTTTGTTGTCTTTTTTTGTTGTCGATGATGGAGAGAGAGGGCCCAGGGCTTTCGATTTCACCTGTAGCTGTGCAAAACAACTGATGGGAATAAAAGAAAATAATAATGTAAGCATGTAATTGTTAGAGCAAGATAACTATATGTGAGCCGTGCATCCATAATTTCCATTGCCTCCACAACCGCTTATAGAAATAACCTACTAGTCTCATCCATAGAAGAAAGAGAACTAATGATATGCATAGTGATGGCACCGTTAATCTCAAATAAATCCCTCACATACAGCCATACTACCCATTTTGTCACTAGGGTTCCCAACCTGTAGATTAGTAATTACACATACTCCCTATACCTAGCTCAATCCTCGGGGTCTTGGGCACCTGAGAAGTCCTTGGATTGAGGCAAGAGAGGATACAATAATCATCATGTCATACAAACTAATACATGATCCCATCTATGATAAATAACATGCACAAAAGCTACATGGCTAGGCCGAAGCCCTTAGCCCAAAGAGAATTACTCACGCATAGAGATGAAATCAACAATCATAAACATTGCAATGGAAATCATGAGATTGATAGCAAATAGTCTTACAATGTCGCCAATCGAAAATGGGATCTACTATTACAAGTGGTGGAATATGGCTATGGTGGTGGAGAAGTGTTTGGAGATTAGATCTAAGTCTATTCCTCCAGCGGCTCTTCGGTGTTGTGGATGCAGGTTTCTGGGGTTCTGGGGGGCGTTATTTCTCGTCGCCCGAAGCCTCTTTATATAGGGGTACCTTCACGGAAGTTGTTTTGTTTGACCTAGCGGTGTTGATGGCAACTATACGGCCGGAGCTATATGACTGGAATTTTATTCCCACCGTATAGTTGGTCGTTAAAGCTTCGATCTCCACTTCATGACCGCTGGTTTCTTTGGGTTGTTGGAAATCTTGTATCTTTGAATTTAATTTTGTGATTCCAATCATCAAATGTCATTATCTGCGTAGGGAAAAATAGAAAGAAAGGATTGCATACCCCTTTGATCATTAGGCATTAGTGGCAGGGTTTAGAGAGATTGTATTTCATCAAAAATATGAATAATATCTAGTTTAAATGTGGATGTAGATGGCTATATTTCACAGCCATCGCCGGTAGCGATATTGAACCCTAGGGTTGCCGGAGATGGACGAGGTGCTCACCTAGGCGATGGAGAGAGGCTAGGATTGCCGATGTTCAACACGGCACACAGGGACGACCTCGAAGATGGGTGGCAGATGCAGGTTTTGTGCCATTACCACGAGGCGTGCTGCCCCACTATAGAGCATGTTCAGGAAGCTTCGGTCGGCATCGACTGGGGAATTAACTAGAGTGAGAGAGGTTAAGGTTAGGTGGATCTGGTAGATAGGGTCATGGCCTAGAAGAAAAGAGGGGGAGGGGGACCCGGAGGGGAGCACACGACCTTGCTCTCGAGAGTGACCGAGAAGGTGAGGTTCTCCCGCTTGAGCGACATGCAGGGGCAGGATCTCAGAGAGGGTGTGCAGGGGAGACAGAGGAGGGGATTTGGAGGGGATCTGAGCCACTAGGGAAAGTGGGGATCGACCCTGCTCGTGCATGCAAACAAGAACCCGAGAGGAGTTCTTCTCCTTTTCCATGGCGATGGGGAGCAGATGGAGAGAGAAGGGGAGTGGGGATGGTTCTCTGGTGTCCATAGAATGAAATGAGTGAGGGGATCTGTACTGAAAGAACATTTCATGGTTCCCTGTGTTTTGAGTGTTAGATAACAATACCGTGGAGTTTTCTCATGTGCGCTAAGTGTGCAGGGATTGTTCTGATGTTTTGGGGGTCCGGATAATCCACCCCACCAAGGGCCGGATAATCCGGCCTAACTCATCGATCAAAGGCAGCCAAGGCGCGACGCTCGGAGTGGGTTCGGATTTTCTCCTGGAAAATCCGAACTGGGGCGGTTTTTCCTCCCCAGGCCAGATAATCCGGCCTTCGCATGGGGCCGGATAATCTGGCCCCCAGAAATCTATCAAAGGCAGCCAAGGCGCGACGCTTGGAGTGCGGTCGGATTTTCTCCCGGAAAATCCAAATAGGGGCGGTTTTTCCTCCCTTGACCGGATAATCCGGCCTTCGCATGGGGCCAGATAATCCAGCCCCCAGGAGGCGATCAAGGGCAAGCTCGGTGCATCGCTCTGAGTGGGGGCGGTTTATCTACCGGATAATCTGAGTTTGGGGCGTAGTTTTTCCCCAGGCCAGATAATCCGGCCTTCACTTGGGCTGGATAATCCGGTCCCCAAAGGCTCCAACGGCTTGGTTTGGAAAGGGGGTATAAAAGCCCCTTCATCCCCATCATGCAGAACTCTTGATTCATTCGAAAATTGTCAGATCCATTGCAAGAGCTCTCTCTCTAGATCTCCCACTTCAACCACCCGAAGGTTTCGATCTTTGGGGGAATTGAAGGAGGAGACTATCTTCATCGCCATCACGAATCAAGCGCATCAACTCCTATCCATTCACTTGGAGAAATCCCCGATCTAGTATTCTTACTAATATCTAGATCTTGTATTTTGTTATTGATAACTTGTTCTTGTGGCAGCTTGTTGTCATTACGGGAGCCTCCAATTTGGTTGTGGAGTTGTGCCCTACTAGTTGTGTAAAGGCGCCGGTACCCGCCTCGAAGGGTCCCTATAGTGGAAAGGTGGATTAGGCCTTTGGTGGCGGGATCCATCGGAGAACAGGGTGAGGCCTATTGTGGCGTGGTGGTCTTAGTACCGCCCACCCCTCCAACGCAGATGTACTTCCCTTAATAAGGAAAGAACTGCGGTAAAACAAATCTTGTGTCTCCGCGTGCTTCACTACGGTTCACTCGTTCCTCTTTCCACTCGCCTCTTACTCGCTAGTAGATAGGTTTGCATATAGGGAAATTCTTCTAAATAGTTATCTAGAGAATTTACGTTTTGTGTTAAGCCTAAAATTGAAAAAGCATTAAAATTTGAAGTAGCACCTATTCACCCCCCTCTAGGTTCCCATACAATCCATTTCAATTGGTATCAGAGCCCCAGCTCTTTATTCGGGCGTAACCGCCTAAGAGAAGTATGGGTACCAAGGAGAATGGGAATGAGGTTGTGGATAAGGTCACAATGGATGACCTCAAGACGTTAGAAACAACCTTGTTGAAATCCTTTGAGACCAAGATGGAGGAGATGCATCAAATGATTGCTCGCCTCACATCATCTGTAGGCCCATCTCCATCCTCCTCTAAGGCCGCCACTCCCTCATTCAAGGATAAGGCTAACACCAGATCCAAGGAAGATGAAGTGGTAGGTGAAAAACATAATGGTTCCACCTCCAAGAAGGGAAGTGGTAAGGAAGAATATAGTGAGGTTCATCACTTATATTCCCCTGACCCACCTATCCCTCATCCTCATATAAACAATAGGGGTGATCCACCCAAGCTTTCTACATCTTCATTTAATCAATGGCAATTCTTAATTAAGTCTCATGTTTGCAGCCCTTCTATTGAACTTTGGAGAATTATCGAAGAGGGTCTTCATATTGGAGATCACACCAACCTGACAAGAAGAGAAGTTGTGGATAGCCAACTGAATGCTATGGCCCTTCACATGATACAGCTCGGAGTGGGTCCCAAGGACATACCCCACATTGAACATCTCAACATAGCTAAAGAAGCTTGGGATGCTCTCACCGATCTCTTTATTGGAAATGAAAGCATGAGAAGGAATAGGTATGATGCCCTTAGTAATGAAGCTGAAGGATTTTACATGTTGGATGGTGAAAACCATGAAGACATGTATAGAAGACTCAAGGACATCGCAACAACGTTTAGAAAGCATGGAGCCACTCACATTGATGATGCTTGGATAAAAAGGAAATACGTGAGTGCTCTAATGCCTTTTGAGCCAACAGAGTTGAAGAGCTTGCAAGGTAGACACAACTACCATCAAATGACGTCCAATGAAGTCATGCAAGAAATGGCATCATTAAAGGTTGCTGCAAAGAACGCGGAAGATGCCCGTGCCCGTGCGATTGGAATGCAAAAGGGGTCAATGTTGCTCTAAAGGCTAATGTTGTTGAGCAAGATGAGGACGAAAGAGATTTCGAGAGTGCCTCCATGGTTTGCCCCGATGAAGTCAAATGTGCTCATGGTGAGTACATGGCGTTTTACGCAAGGAACTTTTGGAAGGATGCTGCCAAGGCCATGTCGGAACTCGAGCGCAAGAATGGGTCAAGTGGAAGAAGAGAAAGTGGCCCAAAACTGAGAACTTGCTACAATTGTGGAGATAGGCTACACTTTGCGGCTAAGTTTCCATATCAAAATAGAGAAGACAATGGTGACAGGCTCATCCTTAAAGAAAAATCCAAGGCACCTAAGAAGAAACCATTTATCAAAAATAATGGCCCTTACAAGAAGCAGCCCAAGATTGTCTTGGTGGCACAAGAAGAATACTCCTTTGTAAGTGAAGATGAAGAGGATGAAGATAGTTCTCGTGAGGTGGCTGTTATAGCTACCACATCGACTCCATCATATCTCTTTGACTCATCAAACGAAAATGTCATCAACAACAACGTCACCTGTCTTATGGCAAGAGGGTCCGAGGTATCAACTTCTAGTTCTTCATTCCCTAAGACTAACATAAATATGGATATGGATGATCATACTAGTCTTAAAATGAAAGAAGAAGCTATTGCTTTGGAATTTTTTTTCACTAACTTGCAAGGTGAGTACAAACTTCATTTTGATGCTCTTATGAGTCAACTTTCCCAAGCCGAAGATCTCCTTGAAGAAAAGGGCAGAATTGAAAGAGAAGATGTCTTAGAGATAGCTTCTTTGAAGAATGCCTTGGAAGAAGAAGAGGAAGCTCGAGTATCTTTGGAAGAGAGACTCGAATCCATTGAGGAGTCACATGAAGAAGTTGTGGCTCAGCTCATCAAAGAACGTGACAACGCTCTTGCCAAGTTAAAGAAACTAAAGAAGGAAAAGATTGAATTTGGGGTTGCTCATGCCAGACTCTCGGAGAAGTTTGAGAAACTTGAAATTGCTCACAAGGCATTGGAGAGTGAACACTCTACTGTAAATGAGTCTAATGACCAGCTCCAAACTCAATTGAGGAAGTATGATGTGCCCAACACGTCCACATCATCGTATGAAAAAGAAGAACTTGCAAAAGGATCTCAACACAAAGGTAAAGAAGTTCTAGATGAGATACTTAGCAAGCAAAGAACAAACAATGGAAAAGAGGGTCTTGGTTATATTCCCAAGACAAAGAACAAGAAGAACAAGAAGAAGAAGAAGAAGAAGAGCAAGACTGATCAACCAAAGACTAGCACCAGCACCAATGACAAGTATAATTATGATGGTTTTGCAGGGGCTAACAATCCTAACTTTGAGTTATATTGCGATCATTATGGTGATGTTTATGCTAGTTATGTAGGTCCTTATGATTGTTACATTCCTTGGTCTATTTGGGTCCCCAATACCCTTGTCACTAACATGAGAGGACCCATTAAAAAATGGGTACCTAAAACCAAGAAGTAACTTTCTTGCAGGGCTATGCTTCCGGTGGGTCTAAATGGGTACTCGATAGCGGATGCACGAGTCACATGACCGGAAGTAAGGATATCATCATGGAGATGCGGCCAAATCATGATCATATAACCATCTCCTATGGTGTCAAGTCTAAATCTGAGGTATTGGGTCTTGGCAAAGTTGTGGTGGCTCACGATATCTCTCTCCTGGACGTCATGCTTGTTGAGACCCTCGGTTACAATTTACTTTCAGTTCGCACCTTTGGTAAGATGGGCTTTGCAGTTTTTATGGATGCTGATTTGGTGGTACTCTTGTGGAGCAAGTCTCTAAAAGTCGCTTTCGTGGGATATGTCGAAAATGACCTGTACGTGGTGGACTTTTCGGGAAAAACCACTACAGGCCCAGTGTGTCTTTTTGGAAAGGCTGACGTGGGTTCGTTATGGCATCACCGACTAGCCCACGTCAATATGAGAACTTTGCATAGTCTCCACAAGGGTGGCCACATCCTTGGACTAAAAGAAAATGTCTCCTTTGCCAAAGATCGTGTTTGCAGGGCTTGTGTTGAAGGGAAAATGCATGACTCTCCTCATCGAAGGAAGACTATTATTTCGTCAAAAAGGATCTTAGAGCTCCTCCATGTGGACCTCTTTGGACCTCCATCTCATGCAAGCCTCGGTGGGAAGAAGTACTGTCTTGTGATCGTTGATGATTACTCAAGATACACTTGGGTCTATTTCTTCAAGTTGAAGAGCGAGACTCAACAAACGGTCATCGACTTCACGAACGAGGTTCAACGTCAACACAACATCCCTATTCTGGCAATAAGAAGTGATAATGGCTCTGAGTTCAAGAACTACACCTTAAATGAGTTCCTAAGTGAAGAGGGGATAAGACATCAATATTCTGTTGCGTACACCCCTAAACAAAATGGTGTTGCCGAGAGGAAGAACCGGACTCTAATGGATATGGCAAGGTCTATGCTAGCCGAATTCAAGTCTCCATATAACTTCTTGGCTGAAGCAATCTCTACCGCTTGTCATTCATCCAACCGGTTATACCTCCGTAAAATCTTGGACAAAACTCCGTATGAAATACTTATCAGTAACAAGCCAAACATCTCATACTTTCGGGTATTTGGGTGTAAGTGTTTCTTTCTCATAAAGGGAGTTTGTTTATCTAAATTTGAGTCTAAGGCTTTAGAAGGTATTTTTGTTGGTTATGGTGTCGAATCCCACACTTATAGAGTCTACAATAAGCTCTTCGGAACTGTTGTAGAATCTTGTAGTGTGGTGTTCGAGGAAAATGACGGCTCCCGTGCGGGGCAAGTTGATGTTTGTGATGCAGATGTTGAAATACCCCAAGATGCCATAAGAAGAATGGGCGTGGGATTTTTCCGCCCCATTGAGGAACCCCTTGTGGCGGATCGGGAAGGACAATGCTCTACTCATGAAGAGCCCTCATCTAACATACTCAATATGCTCCAACCACAGGAGTAACCTCTACACCAACTCGACCAATTGCTGAAGGTCAACATGCTCCTGGATGTCCCAGGCCAGATTATCCAGTCGACACCGGATTATCCGGCCACCACTCCCCTGACGACCAAACTGTGCATCCTATCGAAGAAACAGCTGCAAGCTCTAGGTCGGATTTTGTGGGTGACCTCGGATTATCCGGCCCCTCGCCAATTCAAGCAAGCTCTAGGCAACCCGATGAAATTGCATCAAGTTCTCCCAGGCCGGATTATCCGGCCTCACCCTCGGCCGGATTATCCGGCCCTGAAACTCCTATTTTTCAGCAGCCTCCTGTTATGGCTGCTGACCCACTTCAAGGGCATACTTCTTCATCTCCTACTACTGATAATCAGACTTCTAATCAAGGTCAAGTAAATGATTCCAACGAAGACTCAAGTGATGAAACTATTCCACCAAGAGACAACAAGCTTATTGAACTTCATCACAAGGCTCGTGCTAATCGGAACCTTGAGTTAAGGGGTCATACTCTTGACAAAGTTGTAGGTGATCTTCGACGAAGGGTTTCCACAAGAAGGGAATTGGCAAGTTTTAGAGAGCATCAAGCTCATATCTCTATGGTGGAACCTAAGAAGGTGTTTGAAGCTCTTGAGGATCTGGACTGGGTTGTTTCTATGCATGAAGAGTTGAATAACTTTGAGTGCAACAAGTTCTAGAAACTAGTGGAGAAGCCCAAGGATTGCCGCAATGTTATCGGCACTAAATGGATATTTAAAAACTAGCAAGATGAGAATGGCATTGTTGTAAGGAACAAGGCGGGACTAGTGGCACAAGGCTATTCCCAAGTTGAGGGCATTGACTTCGGACAGACCTATGCTCATGTGGCTCGTCTTGAGTCCATCTGTATCCTTCTTGCTTATGCTGCCCATAATAATTTTAAATTGCAGCAAATGGATGTTAAGAGTGCTTTTCTTAATGGTCCTCTACATGAGCTGGTATATGTAAAGCAACCCCCGGGATTTGAGGATCCTAACTTTTCGAACCATGTCTACAAACTCGATAAGGCACTCTATGGCCTTAAACAAGCCCCACGTGCGTGGTATGAGCACCTTAAAGAGCTTTTGTTAGATCGTGGCTTCGAAGTTGGGCAAATCGATCCCACTCTTTTTACTAAGAAGGTTAAGGGGGAGCTCTTCGTATGCCAACTATATGTAGACGACATCATCTTTGGTTCTACTAATAAAGCTTTTAATGATGAATTTTCAAAGCTTATGACTGACAGGTTTGAGATGTCTATGATGGGGGAGTTACGGTTCTTTCTTGGATTCGAGATCAAGAAACTTAGAGAAGGAACCTTCATCAATCAAGCTAAATACATCCAAGACATGATCAAGAGATTCAAGATGACGGATCTTAATGGCGTCGCCACTCTGATGCAAATAAAATGTCACCTTGAACTTAACCCCCACGGTAAAGATGTGGACTAAAAGGTATACCGGTCCATGATCGGCTCTCTTCTTTACCTCTGCGAATCTAGACCCGATATTGTGTTGAGTGTGGGGATGTGTGCAAGGTATCAAGCATCTCCTAAAGAAAGCCACTTAGTGGCGGTCAAGAGGATCTTCCGATATTTGGGTCATTCCCCTAACTTTGGTCTATGGTATCCCAAGGGCTCCAATTTCTCTCTATGTGGTTATACTGATTCAGATTGGGCCGGTGATAAGGATGATCGGAAATCAACTTCTGGTGCTTGTCAGTTTTTGGGAAGATCTCTAATTTGTTGGTCTTCTAAAAAGTAGAATTGTATTTCTCTCTCCACCGCCGAAGCTGAATATCTTGATGCTGCTAGTGCATGCACTTAGTTATTATGGATGAGGCAACCTTTAAAGGAATACGGTGTCAATTGTGACAAAGTGCCTCTTTTTATGCGATAATGAAAGTGCAATCAAAATTGCGTACAATCCGCACACAAGGACAAAGCATATTGAGATTCGGAATCATTTTATTCGGGACCATGTTGCTCGTGGCGATATTGATCTATCTTTTGTGAGCATGAAGAACCAACTTGCTAATATTTTCATGAAGCCACTTGATGAAGCAAGGTTTTGCTACTTGAGGAATGAGCTAAATATTGTTGATTCAAGGATCTTGTCTTGATTACCCATGCACTCACTCGTACATCTCAGTCTTATTTGGTCTAGATGTGGGCATGGATATAGGGGGAGTGTTGTTCTAATTGATTGGGCTAACCCTCCCCCTATAATGCCGCAAGCAAGTCAAAGCATTTCTCTTAATATCATTTTGTGATATGTGAGCTTATTGATGAGTATTGGTTATGAACCCAAGATACATCTTCGCGGTGTCATACCATACACTCCAACAAGGTGGCTTCGGCCACCGCCCTCTTCCTTGAGAAGAGTTGGATTTATTTGGATCTTCCTTGATCATTTTTAGATCCTCTCATGTTTTTATGGGAAGCACACTCACTTTTGGCTTTTAGTTGCTTTGATTCTTGCAAATTTGGGTGTGTAGTACCATCTCAGTTTGGCTCTCTTAATCCTAAGCCTTTCCCTACCCCTAAACCATCTATTCTGGCACACAAGTCCCTTGTACATCTTGTGGGGGTGTTGTTTGGGGACGCGCGGGCCTGACGCTGTGTGTAACAGAAGTTCAGAGTTTAGGCCGGATAATCCGGCCCAAGTATTGGCCGGATAATCCGGCCCTGGTGGATACCATCCTTAAGGGCAGGGGTCGGGGGGAAGGGCTCATAACGAGCAGCACTTCTCCCCAACCCTCTCCCTCTCCTCAGCCGCCGCCTGCCATCCCCCACCCTCCCTGGAGCCTCTCCGGCCACCGGATTTTCCGGGCCTCCCCGGATCTTCTTCTCCGCACCTCCGAGTACCTTCTCCTCCACGTTCTTCCTCCAATGAGTGAGGGTAACTCCCTCTCTCCCCATCTTTGGCTAGATGTGTTATTTGTTGGGTGGAACGTTGTCTAGAAGGATGTTGTTTCGCGTAGAAATCGTGGTCTTGCAATTTCTAGGCCCGATCTACTCCTTTGCATTCAATCTAGGCGAATATGAAAATTTCTTCCAGGGCCGGATTATCCGCCCCTGGCCAGGCCGGATAATCTGGCCTGACAAACTAAAACCTTGTTCAGTTTTGCCTTGTTGTGTGCATTAAGTAGGATTGGACTATGAACTTTTTTCCTACTTTTTCTACGCTCGCTCTCTTGGTCTTGTGTGTATGCTTATCCCCATGCTATCGTCCTTGTTCTCCTCATAGGTGGTTCCAGTGCTCCCAAGACTTACAAGCACCGTCCTCGTGCTAAATACTTTCAGGACGATGGAAAGGGTAACTTAGTGGACGAGGTTGAGCTGAGGAGAAGAAAGAAAAAAGAGAATTGCATGGCTGAACATGCAAAGAGGGATAGAAAGGGTGTGTCCAAGAGGAAGGGCAAAGGGCCCAAGATTAACTATAAGAAGATGGACCTTGTTACCTTCTCCTCCATTCGTCATCGGGATTTGTTTGATGAAGTGTTGCATGATACTAAGCTGGGTGACTCTCGCTTTTGGTGCGCTAAACAAAAGGGGATCTATGAAGACGTGTATGCCCAACTGAAGCTTCGGCCTATGCATTCTATGGTTCTTGCTGAGGCCTTGGAGAAGCCTCACCTTGTTGATGCCATGTATGTGGCTGAGCGGATGGGGTTGCACCATCTCATGGCCCTCCAATGCTCCTATGATTCTGAGATTGTGAAGCAGTTCTTCTCCACCTTGGTCATCTGCGATGATGAGCACCGCACCATGAAGTGGATGACTCGTGATAGGCCTATGCAAGCTTATTTCCGTGTTTTTGCTGAGGTGCTTGCCTATCCTTTCCGCCACAGGGACCGTGCTAGTGGCCACCGCATCATCACCCAACTCAAGCCCAACAAAGATGCTGCCCTCTCTCCGTGCACCGATGATAATGGTATTGTGGGCACCCTTGCTAGTCTTTCTCCCATCTATGCTAGCTTGGTGGGTCTCTTTCGTGATTCCATCACCCCAAGTGGAGGCAACAATGACAGTATTTGTGGTCACTTGGTTCAGCTTATGGCCTTCTCTCAAGAGGTGGCGTCCTGTGAGGATGAGTCTGTGTCATATCAGCTAGATGTGATGGACTTCATTTACCATGAGTTGATCGATGCCATATTCAACAGGTTGTCCATCCCCTATGCTCCGTACATCATGATGTTGATCAAGCACTTGCTCCCCACTGAAGAGTTCAATATTGATGTTGTGCACAAGGCCAAAAAGATCTACACCAAGGTTAGGAAGACCTCTCACCCCTCCTCTGCTCCTAAGGGTCTCATGAGGGACGCTCGTGCTAGTGCTCGTAGTCCTCCAATGCCTCCCATTGCTCGTGAGATCAAGAAACAGAACTGGTTCCAGAGGAACATTCTTTGCATGGGCGTGGACACACACAAGGGTCAGTATGAGGCCTACAAGCAGCGCCATGAGTTGGCTCACTCTCAGCAGCTCATCCTTCACCATGTGACCGGTGCTTCTGGCGATCCCCCAACTCCTCCTCCTCCCACACCATATTCTCGGTGGAACTCCTCTTCTGGGATTAACTATGGAGAGCTGGAGCGTCACCTGTTTCCTTCCGCGGCCACTTCTTATGATGAGAATGATGACACCGAGGAGATTGAGGATGAGGACGAGGATGGGAACGAGGACGAGGAAGAGGATGTGGACTACGAGTGATACCTTGGGGCGCTAGCATCGCTCTTCTTTCTTTTTGGCATCTCGATGCCAAAGGGGGAGAAGTAGTTCTATTAGGTCTTCGAGGATTAGCATGGGTCGGGCACAAGCATTGGCACTTTTCCTATTCGTCGATTTCTCGTTTGTGCCCATTTAGCATTGAACTTTAACTTGTGGTTTGTATGAAACTTTGTGTCTGTCGTTTTGTGGATTATTCATATGGAGTCATCTATCTTATTGGATATTCTTATGGCTATTGGATATCTATATCGAGGGAGGCGCGCTCTATGGCTATCATTGGATATTTCTATCTCCCTACCGGTGGTATGAGCTTTTCACATTTGTTCCAATGATTTAGACTTTACCCTCGTGTGTGTATTTGTAATCAACTACAATTGTTTGTATGCACACTTTGAGGGGGAGTCTTTGTCTTTCATTAAATCTTGTTGCCTTGAGAACTTTCCTGCAAATCCTAGTATTGTCATCTAACAATAAAAAGAGGGAGATCGAAAGAATATTTCATGGTTCCCTGTGTTTTGAGTATTAGATAACAATACCGTGGAGTTTTCTCATGTGCGCTAAGTGTGCAGGGATTGTTCTAGTGTTTTGGGGGGCCATATTATCCGCCCCACCAAGGGCCGGATAATTCGTCCTAACTCATCGATCAAAGGAAGCCAAGGCACGACGCTCGGAGTGGGTTCGGATTTTCTCCCGGAAAATCCGAACTAGGGCGGTTTTTCCTCCGTGGGCTGGATAATCTGGCCTTCGCATGGGGCCGGATAATCTAGGCCCTAGAAATCGATCAAAGGTAGCCAAGGCGCGACGCTTGGAGTACGGTCGGATTTTCTCCCGGAAAATCCGAACAAGGGCGGTTTTTCCTCCCTTGGCCGGATAATCCGGCCTTCGCATGGGGCCGGATTAGAGGCGATCAAGGGCAGGCTCGGCGCGTCGCTCTGAGTGGGGGCGGTTTATCTACCGGATAATCCGAGTTTGGGGCAGAGTTTTTCCCTAGGCCGGATAATCAAGCCCTCACTTGGGCCAGATAATCCGCCCCCCAAAGGCTCCAACGGCTTGGTTTGGAAAGGGGGTATAAAATCCCCTTCATCCCCATCATGCAGAACTCTTGATTCATTCGAAAATTGTTAGACCCTTTACAAGAGATCTCTCTCTAGATCTCCCACTTCAACCACCCGAAGGCTTCGATCTTTGGGGGAATTGAAGGAGGAGACTATCTTCATCGCCATCATGAATCAAGCGCATCAACTCCTCTCCATTCACTTGGAGAAATCCCCGATCTATTATTCTTACTAATATCTAGATCTTGTATTTTGTTATTGATAACTTGTTCTTGTGGCAGCTTGTTGTCATTACGGGAGCCTCCAATTTGGTTGTGGAGTTGTGCCCCGCTAGTTGTGTAAAGGCACCGGTACCCGCCTCGAAGGGTCCCTATAGTGGAAAGGTGGGTCAGGTGTTTGGTGGCGTGATCCATCAGAGAACAGGGTGAGGCCTATTGTGGCGTGGTGGTCTTAGTACCGCCCACCCCTCCAACGCAGATGTACTTCCCTTAACAAGGAAGGAACTACGGTAAAACAAATCATGTGTCTCCGTGTGCTTCACTATGGTTCACTCGTTCCTCATTCCACTCGCCTCTTACTCGCTAGTAGATAGGTTTGCATATAGGGAAATTCTTCTAAATAGTTATCTAGAGAATTTACCTTTTGTGTTAAGCCTAAAATTTAAAAAGCATTAAAATTTGAAGTAGCACCTATTCACCCCCCCCCCCGCTCTAGGTGCCCATACGATCCATTTCAACTGGCATGTGGCCTTTTATCTCGAAGGAGTGGGTGTAGGGTGCACCAAGTGCACAAGGGGCTAGTTCTTGGTCCATGGCTCTGCCATTGCCTGCCGGGGGCGGTGGAGAGGTTAGATAGAGGTCTCTTATCGAGCAGAGAGGAGTGGTGGTAGCTGTTGTGCAAGTCTTAAAGATATCTTGGCAAGATATGGTTGTCCCACTTTCATTGCTTGGATCCACACACAAAAGACAAAGAGGCTGTTCTACAGTACGTGTACAGTGGTTGTCGACCAGGGGAGAGTGATGGGGTGGTGAAGGATTGATGGGAAAGATTTAATGAAGTTTTGATGAGTTTAGCACAAGGTTTTGATCATGCTCTATTTTTGGCCAAGTTGATGACTATGAAGATGATTCTCCTAATGGATCTTGGAAAGAAGAAACAAGCGTGATCGTAGATGGGTAGGGTCAATATACATGTCCCTGGTTTATTTGGGAAATTTCTGAACTGCTTAGATCCCCTTTTTATTAATTCTCCAAAAAAGTGCTCAATGTGTTTTATTGGCTTCATTTGATATTTTTGAATTTGACAAGCTGATTTTATGGTTTGAGATGGTCCCATATGGATTTATACTTTGGAGAATTTTCCCAATATTTATTGGGGTAGAAAAGTATTTAAAATATTTATTTTCTTGTTTCTTCCATTTAAGTAATTGGGCAAAAATAAATATTAATACTCTTCAAAAATATTTACTTTTGAAGTGGGAAGATAGGGTATGATAATTAGGCCTCATTTGTGCTTAAATATCGAGATGTGATTTGGAGAAAAACCAACTTGTGTTTATAGAGTGAGATTTGGGGTTTTGTCAAATAAAAGAATTAATTAGATTTAGGGTCAAGTAATTATGGAAATCCTTTGATAAACTTATATATCCATGGTATATGATGTCCACCATATGTGTCCATCATCTGCAACCTTGGGTTTTGATGATCATTCTTTATTTTGGAGGGATACAAGGAATGAAGGAACTAGGCAATGTTAATTTTATACCTTCAAAACCTGGTTGGATCTTGGAGCTCAGAGCTCACCTTGATGCAAGGGATAGATGGAGGTATAGACCAAGTTATATATGATTATGATTCCAAGAGTTGGGCTTGGATGAGTTTGATGCTAATTCAAGGGATTAACTCAGGATTGATCTGGCTGATTTGATTAGAGGGTCAGTTGTGTGACTTAAGATGTATTTAGCTTAGGATACTTGATGTAGATAGGTGTTAAACAACTATTGGTTTGATCCTAGAGGATGAGCTACTAGATTAGCTCACTCTAGTTCCTAAGCAAACAAAGCAATCAGCAGAGCAAGGCAATTCATTAGACAGCAGATCAATGCAATTCATCAAACAAACTTATCCAAGCGCTACTAAGGTTACATCAAGACTAGCTTGATGTAGGCATGGGTGTTTTGAGGAGGTTGTGATTTGAAAAAAGATAAGGACCTCTTGGTACTTCTAGCAAGATTGGAAGAGAAGGGTTTTATGAAAGGTTTTTGGAAACCTAGATATAAGAGTAGTTGAAGGTTCTGTCTTGAAAACATAAGGAGATTATATAAAGGTCTCCATAGGTTAATAGAAGCTACCCTAAAATATTTTATTGTGGCAAGGTCATCTTGTCTCAAGTTTTGAAATGCTAGATCATTTGAGAATATGAAGACTAAGCCAAGACTGTTTTGTTAACTAGCTTTTGACAACTGGGGGTGAGGTAAGGAGTATATCATATGCTACACAATCAAATGCATAAGCACAAACAGTTAAACAAGTAAACACTGCATCGTTAAACAATAAAAAGTTTTATTCCTCCTGGTTTTTGTATTATGGACAACTAATCGGGGTTGCTGAAATTGGGATGTTAAACTCAAGGTGTTACCCGAACAACAAATAAATATGGAAGAAGCTGAGCACTTAGCTAAGCTATGTAATATGACTGTTGATCAAATGCTAGGTGGCACAGATATCCCCAAGGCTAAGGTAGCACGAACATATGTCCACGGGAAACCTCTGGTCAGTACTTAGCGGCTCCGACATCTACCAACACAAATGTGAAAATTACAGGAGTGGTACATGAAGTCACAGAGGAAGGGCGAGAAATGCTCATGGTGATAGTTAGAAAGTCCCCAGACTTCCACGACGACGCAATATGTATTGAGATGGAAGAACTATTTCAGTTATACAATCAAGACGTCCTTGACAAATCTCTCCATTACAAGAAATCTGCTCACTAGTGACCTTTTCTTAATGACCATGCATTTTTTGGTCATAAATATGTGACCATTCTGAGCCAGTTGGTCGTAGGGAAATTGGGAGGGTCCAAACCTTGAAAAATAACAACCAATTTGCTCAAGAAGGTCACAGTTTCGTAACATGAAATGGTCATAGACGAATAACCCTGGTTTAGAGCCTTTTATTTGACAGACTACGACCAATTTAAATAGTCGTTATGGTTAAATTCCAAGACAAAAAATGCCAAGATCGCCAACTCAGCAGCCTCATCTTCGTGTCACATCCACGTGTCAATTTTTGCTTACTTGTCATGTCTACGTGTCATATGGCAAATATTTGAACAAAAATATGCTGGTGGGGGATCGAACTCAGGACCTCACGAAGTCCCCGCACACACAAAACCACTGCAGCAAACAACGAGTTGTTACAGAATTAGGAGATCGACATCCTTTAACCCCTACATGTCGGAAGAACAGGTTCAGACTAATAAACTCAGCAGCAGCATCTTCGTGTCACATCCACGTGTCAATTTTTGCTTTGGTGGGGGATCGAACTCAGGACCTCACGAAGTCCCCGCGTGCACAGAACCACTGCAGCAAACAACGAGTTGTTATAGAATTAGGAGCTCAACATCCTTTAACCCCTACATGTCGGCAGAATAGGTTCAGACTAGTAAACGAAAAAAGGGAGGGACAGCACCCAGCGGGACTCGAACCCAGGACCCCATTGTTCTTCTAAAGGAACTGAACCACTAAACCGAGACAGCTTGTACGTTAGATATACTTGCGTGTATCTACTTGTATGTCCGTGGAACGATAAGGACAGAACAAATTACACAAAAAGAGGGTGCCAGGGGAATCGAACTCATGACCTCCGGTGGTCGGTATTCCTCCCAGTCGATCTACCATCGGTCCACCAAGATCATCTTGTATCGATAGTAGTACCACATCCTCTTAATCATCAGGCAACCCAGTTAACCTACACATGCCTCCAACATGCGACTACTTGGGCTGCTTGCTGGGCTGGCCTTCGACCAACAGTAGCGTGCGAGTGCCCATGCTTTGCTAGGCTTGCCCATTTGCATCGCGGGTTCGCCCGCCCAGCCACCTCCACCTTTTTTCTTTATTCTTTTTAAATTCTTTTGTATCTTTTTATTTATAATTCCAAATTGATTCAAACAAAATTTAAAAAACTTGTAATATTTCAGAGAATATTTTTATGACATTATTGAACACTTTTACTTTCAAGAAAAATACAAGGACATATTTTCATATAAAACCTTAGTAGGTATAAATATAGATTTTGAATCATTATTTTGACAATAGGGGTTTGAAATTGAAAATTTACAATTGAAATATCATATTGTTAGTCTAAAAATGATTTTTTCAAAAAATCATGAGCATTAGATAACGTACTTGTAGTTCAAATCGGACCCACTTCCTACCGATTCGGCAGGAATTTGTCTTTTTCGCCAAGGGTAGACGGAAAGGTTTTATATACCCTAGGTGGGACATTGTCCATGTAACATTGTCTAGTATTTTTGAAAAATAGGGTGGTGCCATTTTAAAACTATCATTTTGTGGTTGCTTCACAAAATGCCCTATTTTTGGTACTCGGAAAATGGAAAATGCTTTTTCCGTGCGATGAAATGGAAAACTTCCTCCTGCAACATTGTTCGCCATCCCAAGATACACGGGTGTGCACAATATTGGAACATTATCACAAACTATATCGCGATTTAGGCCATAACATTGGTCGTTTGACCTGAAAGCCATAAAACCTCGAACATGATAGGTCATTTCTTAGAAGGATTTTCGAGATGTTCGCAATATACCAAGTTTGGTATTTTTTTCTTGCAAATATTTCATATAATATGACACCACGCGAAGGTTTTACATTGTTTGGACCTTTTTGAATTTTTCATGCCCATTTCAAACTATGGTCAAAACGGCGGGCATGAGGGTTCATAGATAGGGGATGAGCCTCACTAAACTTGCATTGGATCTCTGAAGAAACAGCATATTATGAGTCTCAAAATTATTTTTGCAAAAAAATCATGAGCATTAGATCATCTACATGTAGTTCAAATCGGACCCACTTCCTGCTGATTCAATAGTAATTTGTTTTTTCGCCAGGGGTGGACGGAAATGTTTTAGATACCTTGGTTGCAAAATTGTCCATGTAATATGGTCTAGTATTTTTTTTAAATAGGGTTGTACCATTTTGAATTAAACATTGATGGTTGCTTCACAAAACGCCTCGTTTTTGGCATTCAGAAAATGGAAAATGTATTTTTTGTGCGACGAAAAGGGAAACTTCCTCCTGCAACATTGTTGGCCATCTTAGGATGCACATACGTGCACAATATGGGCATATTATCACAAACTATGCCGCGATTGTAGCCATTACATTGGTCGTTTGACCTGAAAGCCATGAAACCTCGGACAAGATAGGTCATTTCTGTGAAGGTTTTTTCAAGATGTTCGTAATATACCAAGTTTGGTATTTTTCCTTGCAAATATGTCATATAATATGACACCACGCGAAGGATTTACCTTCTTTGGACCATTTTTGAATTTTTCATGCCTGTTTCAAACTATGGTCAAAACGGCGGGCATGAGGGTTCATAGATAGGGGATGAGCCTCACTAAACTTGCATTGGATCTCTGAAGAAACAACATATTATGAGTCTAAAAATGATTTTTGCAAAAAATCATGAGCATTAGTGTAGTCGGATTGAGGACAAGTACGCCATGAGGGGGTCCTCGAGGCGTGCGGAAGAGAGGGGTGTGAGACGTACGGTGTTCCGGGACGGTGAGCACACAAGTTTACCCAGGTTTGAATCCGCCGGCTTTGGACGGACCCTACTCCTGCTAGCAATCCAGTAATATGGCAGAGCTAGAATATGGGTTACAAGGGTTTCTCCGGTGCGAGTTGAGATTGTAGACTATTGAGGTGTGTCCTAAAGGCTCTCCCTAGGACGGCTTATATAGATATCCCGCCTAGGGTTTACAAGAGAGATCTATCCGGCTACGAATAAGAGTCGGTTACAGAGTACATCTTGAACTACAAGTAACACTATGGGCCTAAGTCGGTAAGTCTTCTGGGCCTTCCCGTAGCCTGATTGGACTCTGTCTTCTCTCCCTGACTGGGCCGCCCGTGAAGTAAAGCTCTAACCCGAAGTGGGCCACCCTAGTCAGTGAGGAACTATGAGGATACCCGGAAAGTATATCCCCAAAAGCAGCCCCCGGAGGCCTCCAGGATCCAAAGTCGGATTTATTATCGTCTAGCTTGATCTTCGGCTTGTAGAATCTTGAAGGGTTCCTGAAACTTCACAACAAAAAATACGATCCGGATCGTAAAAATAAGTCGGACCTATCAACAGGTTACTCGGATTTTCTAGCTTGATTTCAAACTAAGCCGAAATTTGGTCTCTAACGCCACCTGACATAAGTCATGGTCAAGTCACGTCATCTGACAGACATCCTGTCAGTACGACCGTTGGTGGGTCCGCGGTTCGCGAAACCGAGGCGCCGTTTCAATGCGTGCGCGGAGATTGAGGCGACATAATCATCACATGGGTCCTTCCCAGTTCCTTCCACGACGTGTGGCGGTTACACTATAGCATTTGCACGAATCTTGGCGCGGTTAGGTGGATATAAGGGGTTAGGATTTTCTCCTTCTCTCTTCACCTGTTCCCTTGCCTTTTCCTCTCCTCCAAATCTCCCCCTCGCGCACAGAGCTCCTCTACTTTCCCCCAAAAACTCCCAGCGCCCCCCATCCTAGGTCATCTACCCGCCGGAGAAATGGCTTCTTCTTCTTCCTCTTCCGGCTTGGCGGCAGCGGCGGCGGCGGCGACTGAAGCGGCGGCGGAGAAGGAAAGCTTCCGCGGGGTCTGGATCCCCTGCGTACTCGACGACGAGAAGCTCCAAAACATGGAGACAGAAGGGCTCCTTCGCGCCGGCGACTAGCGGAGCGGCTTCGGGGAAACCGTCCCAACCCGCGCGCCGGCGAGCGGGTCCACTTCGGCACCCACCTCGACAAAGGTTTGTCGTTTCCTCCCTCGGAGTTCTTCTCCGAGGTGATTGACCATTACGGTGTTCAACTCCACAATCTTCCTCCCAACTCTCTCCTAGACATGAGCGCTTACGCTTCTTTGTGTGAGGGCTTTCTCGGCATTAGGCCGAGTTTGACCTTATTCCGTTATTACTTTCATGTCTGGAGAAATTCTATCACTGCCGGTGTTCCTTATATCACCAGTACCATAAGTTTTTCACTTAGAGGCGAGCGCGCATATCCCAAAATCGTAGCTAGTGACTCGGTCAAACAGTGGCCAGCCACATTCTTTTATCATAGGGATATTCCGGCTCCCGGCAAAGCTACTGCTTTGCCGGCTTTTGTCGACGGAGCTGCCATGGACCAACCGTCTTGGGACGAGGCCGCTCCGGCTCTCAGTGACGATCTGATCCTCGCTAAGACGCGGGTCGAATATCTGATCAAACACAAAGGACTGAAGGGATCCGACTTGGTCCAATGCTAGGTGTCACGCCGGATCCAGCCCCTTCACTACCACGGAGACCGACTGATGCACTCCATCACGTTGTCCAAGAAAAACTCCCTCCGCATCAGCCCCAAAGCCTACACCATGCAGGGCTATATAAGCCAGATCAAGTGGCTGATAAGGGAGCGGATCGAGAGGAGGATCCCAGAGGTTTCTCTGGATATGCATATGGCGGAAAACCCCGTAGTGCCGGTAAGCTTCTATCAGTAAACCTTTTTATGTGTTTCAATCTTTGAGTTACAATGCAATACTGATATATTTTCTTCTTTTCAGCTTGCTGACCTCCCCGGGTCAGAATTTTCTCCGCTCGAAGGCTATCCTCCAGAGTTTTCTCAGGAGACAGAGGTGGTCCTATTGCCAGACATTGCGCTCAAGAAGCACAAAGCTCCGACAGTGGCTGTTGGCACAAAGGAGGTGCCCGTCGTGAAGAGGTAACTTTCAATCACAACTTCCTCCTTTGCACTTTACTCGAATTTCCTTCCGAGATGTAATGTTTTCGACTTTATTACATTCTCAGAGCTAAACAGCTCATCATGAGCAAGGGGAAGGGAACTTCTTCGAAGCCCCTGCGACAGACGAAGCTTACCATAGCTTCTTCTGCTGTGGCTCCTCCGACTCCTGCCCCTCAACCTTCCGCAACGCCGGTGATTTCTCCGGCTGCCGCAGAATATCCGGCTCCTTCAACGGAGCCTGCGGTCCTCAAATCACAAACTGACGTCACCATGGGTGAGTCAGATTTAGATAAGGGTGAACCCTTTTTGGGTAATGATCCCTCGGCAGAAACTTTTGCCGAAAACCTTATTAGTAATCCAGGACTTGCCAAGTTTGGCCTGTCCCAAAAATCTGCTGAAGAGATCCAGCGGCTGGCCAGGCAATGCCTGGAGAAAACAAACTTATCTACCGAAGAAGAAGCGCAAGAAGCAGAGGACGTCAAGCACTCTGATCTTCTTGAACAAGTGCGTCTTCGCAACGAGAGGATCAGGTCCGGGGAGCTTCCAACTACTCATGTGACCCCTCTAACTCTCGCTGAGAAGGTTGTAGTTGAAGTGAACGCGAGTTTGGATAAACTTACTCGCGAACAATATGTAAGTCGGAATTCGCACTCCTGTTTTTCCTTTATTTCAAATCATATCCTCTAGCCCCCAAGCATGAAGTAGGATAAATTATCCAGGTTTATGCTTCCTTAGGATGCCAAAGAACAAACTAGTGTAGCCCCCAAGGCTCGTGCTGATATTAGCAAAAATATTAGCCCGAGTCTTTAGTAGCTTTCTGACTTTGGGTATTCTGACTTACAAAAAGTATATTCCTATAACTAGGATTTGTTGAAGAATGTCTGTGATAAGAAGAGAGAGATCAGAGCTCTCTGACTTAAAAATGCTGAGCTGAAAGTTGTCAAGGATGAAGCTGAAGGTAAACATTCCGAGACTCAAACCTTGTCTTTGTGTTTTCAATGTCAAATTTTTTTGTTGAACTGTTGTTCTTTTTGACTTACATCACTGGTGAAATAATCCTGTGCCATGATTGAAGAGGCCGAGAACCTCAAGACTTTGGTGGTGGAGAATAAGGAGCTTCGCCAAGAGCTGGATCAGCTCAAGGCGGATCATGAAAAGAGCATTGCTCAAATCCTTGAGTCCTCCTCCATGGCTACTGATGAGCGTGATCGCAAGATCGCTGCTCAAGATCAAAAAATCTCGGACCTCAATAATGTGCTTAGCAGAGAGAGGGACCTTTCCGAGGCGCTCCGGACTGAACTCCAGAGTCTTCGGGAAGAGAAGACCAAAATTGACGACGTCATTTTCGGTACGTTCCATCTGTCTGATTTTTCCACTTTCTTCGACTTCTCTCAATGTCGGATTTTATTAACTTGTTTTGTGTATAGGTCCTCTAAACTTGACGGACTCTTCCTCCACCGAGCCCCGCACCCACCGGCTTAGCCAAGTCGGTGACCTGCTTCATGGCTTCTGCCAATCCCTTGAGGATATTGACGAAGCTCTCAAGATTCCGGACATGCATAGCATGTTGGATTTTCAGGTGCAGGACAAGGCAAAGGAGATGCCGCAACTTGTCCAGGATTGGAACATGTCTTACGCGTGGACTATGGCGCAGAACGCCCTCACCATGGTCATGAGCCACCAAGGAAACATGGAAATATGGCAAGTGACCAGAGGGTACTGCAAAGTAGATGAAGACGGCCAGGAGCAGGACATTCAAGCCATCATGGACTCCTGTGCCGGATATGGGTGTCACGTGGCTGACTTGACCAGCTACGAAACTCCTTTCTTCACCCGCGTGGACACCCCGCCTCCGCCTCCAGAAGAATCAGCAGAAGTTTCCGACGATGACCGCACCGTTTCGGATGTGGACATCTCGGAACGATATCAAGGCAGTGTATCCAGGGAGCCGGCAGCTCCTTCCTCTCCTGCATCATAGATTACCAGAAATATTTTTGTTATTCTGAAAAACATGATGGGCCTGTAAATATGCAGTACTATAATTTTGCTAGTGCTAAGCTTTTGATCTATTCAGCACTTTTGGCTTTAAATTTTTTGCATGCCTGAAATGTTTACACAAGCACTTGTATTTTTTCGTCTATACTTATCGTTTATCTGGCTTTCTGCCTCGTCCCTTTCGTGAGCCGGCTAAACCTTCTGCCGGAAACTTTGCTGAGCAACGGAGCTCACTTGCTAAACCAGTTTAAACTCGGAAACAAAGCCGGCTTCCAGTACCAACAATTCACTACTCGGAAAATGCCTGCATCCAGCAATTAGACAAATAACCAAAGTAAAGGCTAGAAATTTTATAGTTATACCCGAGGGTAGCAATTTTAAAATCGGAAATCTAAACCAGAACGAACATGAGCATAAAGTACTTTCAAGCATTCTGGGATTTTCGACTATGACATGATCATTCGGAAATAAGATGGTAAGAACTTATCAGAAAAACTTGAGGCAACCAAAACTTTTATTTCTCACTGAACATGTATATATATGATTACAAAGAAGAATAGACTAAGAATAAAAGAGATGTAGCTGAGGAATATTCCACGGTATGTCTAACTCATCCGGATTTGTACTGCCTCCAGCTCTCTTTCTCTTCTTAGTAGCAGGTCTTTCTTTGACTAGCCTCATGTATACGAACCATTGTGCAGTACTCAACTGACTAAAAAGGGCCCTTCCCATACTGGGGAAAGTTTGTGCTTTCTTTGCTGCACAAGCCGGAGAACTAAATCACCTTTATTGAAAGATCTGTGTCTGACTCTCTGGCTATGATACTTGCGTAACTTCTGCTGATAGGCTGTTGATCTCATTTCAGCAAGGACGCGAACTTCTTCGACCAAGTCGAGATCATTTTGTCGAGAAATCTCGGCATCCTCTTCAATATATGCGTCCACTCTAGGAGAAGTGTGAATCAAATCACTAGGAAGAACTGCTTCTGCGCCATAGACCAAGAAGAAAGGTGTGTATCCGGTTGATCTATTTGGAGTCGTTCGTAAACTCCATATTACAGAGGGTAATTCCTCTGCCCAAGCCCCCGCAGCACGTCGTAGTGGTGCTTGGAGTCTCGGTTTTAGGCCTTGTAGGATTAAACCATTTGCTCTTTCGACTTGTCCGTTAGCCTGTGGATGTGCGACTAACACAATGTCAAGCCGGACATTTTGCTCGTTGCAGAATTCAGCCAATTCTCCCATAGAAAAGTTACTCCCGTTGTCCGTGATAATGCTATGCGGATAACCATACCGGATTATAACATCCTCGACAAATCTTTTGGCTGTTGCACCATCACAACTAGTGACGGGTTTAGCCTCAATCCATTTAGTGAACTTACCCACCATCACTAAGAGGTGAGTAAATCCACTTGGAACTCGTTTAAACGGTCCTACCATATCAAGCCCCCGGACCACAAAGGGCCATGTTATAGGTATTGTTCATAGTTGATCAGCCGGAACATGAGCTTGTTTGGCATACTTTTGGTAGCCTTTGCACGTCTTGACTAATCGTTCGGCATCTGCCTGAGCTGTAAGCCAGAAAAATCTGTGTCTAAAAGCTTTTGCCACTAAAGATTTGGCTGCAGCATGGTGACCACACTCGCCTTCATGGATTTCCCTTAAGATTTCCACTCCTTCTTCCGGAGATACGCAGCGCTGAAAAACCCCAGAAACACTCTATTTATAGAGCTCACCTTTAACAATAGTATAGGCTTTTTCTCGTCGGATGATCTGCCGGCTCAGCACCTCGTCTTCGGGTAATTTGCCATCTACCAAATAATCTAAGTAGGGTTGAGTCCAACTGGGAATTACAGCCAGAACTGCTATTAGAGGTGAGTCGGATTTGGTCGGATATTCCTCATCTACTACCTTTATTGAGGGAACTTTGAGGTGCTCTAAAAAAGCGCCATCGAGGACTTCTTTCCGCGCAGAGCCTATCCGAGATAGTGCATCTGCTTCCTCATTTTCTGCTCGAGGGATGTGTTGAACCTCAAACCCTTCGAACGATTTAGATAGATCATCCACGATAGCTTTATATGCTGCCATGTGTTATTTGCATTACAAATATCTGATACTTGTTGGGCAACAAGATTCGAATCTCCATAACACATCAAACGTCGGATGCCAATATCCTTAGCAATCCGGATTCCATGCATCAGTGCTTCATACTCGGCAATATTGTTTGTCACTGTGAAGTGGATCTGCAACACGTATAGAAGTTTATCTCCTTGGGGCGATTTGAGCACCACGCCAGCCCCCGAGCCCCTGCGAGCCTTAGACCCATCAAAGTAGAGGGTCCAATATTCCGACTCAGGGAGGGTCATATTTTCCTTCGTCTCTGTCGAATCAGCAACAAAGTCAGCAAGGATCTGGGATTCGATTGCTGTCCGAGGTTTATACTCAATATCAAAAGTTGAAAGATCTATGCCCCATTTAGTGACGCGTCCTGTGGCGTCACTGTTATTGGTTATATCTCTCATGGGAGCTGTGCTCACCACGGTAATTGGATGCTCCTGAAAATAATGCCGTAACTTACGAGATGCTAGAAATACACCGTAAGCCAACTTTTGATAGTGCAGATACCGTTGTTTTGATTCTGTCAGGACCTCACAGACAAAGTAATTCGGATGCTGCACCAGGTGCTCCTGATTTTCCTCCGGTCTCTCCACCACCATGATGATACTAACGACCTTATTTGTCGCAGCAAGATGAGAGTACTTTCTTCAGGTCTTGTAGTGCAGCTTCAGCTTCATCAGTCCAAACAAAATCTTTGGTCTTTTTCAGGAGTTTATATAATGGTGCGACCCTTTCACCAAGTCGGCTTACAAATCGACCGACCGCAACGATGCGACCAGTTAATATTTGTACGTCCTTCAGGCGAGTTGGCCTGGAAATATTGAGTATAGCCTTGATTTTTTCCCGGTTCACCTCTATGCCTCTTTGAGACACGATGAAACCTAACAATTTTCTGGCTGGTATTCCAAAGAAGCATTTCTTCGGGTTAAGCATGATGTTGTATTTTCGTAGATTGGCGAACGTTTCCTCCAAGTCGGAAATCAGTGTTTCCTTCTTTTTGGACATCACCGCAATATCATCCACGTATGCATGTACATTGCGTCCGAGTTGGTCATGGAGGCAACGCTGCATTGTGCGCTGGTAGGTAGCTCCTGCGTTCTTCAGCTCAAAGGGCATCATAACAAAACAGAAGGTTCCGAAGGGGGTTATGAATGAAGTTTTTACTTTGTCAGATTCCTTCATCCAGATTTGGTGATAACCGGAATATGCGTCGAGAAAACAGAGGAGTTCCGAGCCTGCCGTAGAATCGATAACTTGATCAATTCTAGGCAGAGCGAACGAATCTTTTGGACAAGCCTTGTTCAAGGCAGTATAATCAACACACATCCTTAAATCAGTGGTGTCCTTTTTAGGGACCATTACAGGATTGGCCGACCACTCAGTGTGGATGACCTCTTCTATGAATCCGGCTAACTCGAGCCGTGCTAGTTCCTTAGCTATTGCCTTACGCTTTTCATCGCCAAAACATCGTAAGGACTTTTTGACGGGTTTAGCGTTCGGGTTTACATTTAGAGAGTGCTCGGCAAGTTCCCTAGGTACTCCAGAAATGTCAGATGGTTGTCATGCGAAGATATCTTGATTTGCTTGGAGGAACTTGACGAGCGCGCTTTCCTATGCGCTACCTAGGCCTACGCCTATCTGGGTCACCTTGGAGGGGTCATCATCCTTCAACGGCATCTTCTTCGTCTCTTCTGATGCCTTGAACTCCGGATTTGGCTTTGTCACCTCCTTCTTCGTTGTGGGCATCTCGGACGGATCTATGCTCTTCTTGATCTCATGGTACTCCTGGGCGTGCAGTACGGCTTCAGCAAAGGCGACATTTCCATCCTCGCACTCTCGCGCTTTCTTCGGGTATCCCTTGATGGTGATCACGCCGTTGAGACCTGGAATTTTCATCATATTGTAAATGTAACATGGACGAGCCATAAAAGCCTAGTAAGCCGGACGTCCGAATAGCGTGGTATGCGCTCTTGAATGGGACCACTTCAAAGGAAAGTGCCTCCGTCCGATAGTTCTTTGGAGTTCCAAAGGTAACATCCAAAGTGATCTCTCCCAGGGAATTGGCTTGTCTTCCTAGGACAACTCTGTGAAAGATCACAGAGCTATGGTTCAGCTGGGTCTCTGAGATCTTCATCCGGCATAGCATTTCGACATAGAGAATATTTATACTACTACCACCGTCCATGAGGGTCTTGGAGAAACCATAACCGTCAATAAGTGGATTGACGATCAAGGCGTATTTTCCTCGCCTGTGTAACTTAGGTGGATGACCAGCGCGGTCAAATGTGATTGCCACTTCCGACCAATCCATGAATTGGGGGACAGCCGGAACTGTTGCGTTGAGCTCATGTAGAACTGCTTTCTTGACCTTTGCTGGTTGAGATTCGAGGAAGGTGACATAAGTGTCTTTCTTGGTGGGAAAAATTTTCTTCCCTTCCGGCTTGGGATTTGAAGCATTAGCTTCCTCCATGTCGGAATCTTCCTTGGTCTCTTTTTATTTTTCGGGATTCTTCTTTCCCTTCTTCTGCTTAGCTTTGTAGCCCGTGGTGTCATCTCTTTTGATGTCGTCATTGAAACGACATTCGGCGTTGGTGTGGGATGAGCCCCCATTGGCGTCTAGGTGATGCACACATGGGTTATTGGCAATGTCGGCCCAAGAGTAGGTTTTTCCTGGTTGCTGGTCTCCTCTACCTTGGACTCTTGAAGTTCCACATCCACGCCCGCGGCCTCCGCCCTGTCCTCCTTGTCCTCCTGACCCGAAAGTGGCAGTGACCACTGCCATTTCCGGGTTGGGTTTTTCTTCCGAGGTATTTTTGCGCTTCTGAGCCTGTTGCTTTGGTTGTTTTGCCGACTGTGGCACAGCCAGGGCATTGAGTAATCCCTCTGCATCGTCATCGACATCTGCATACTTGCTCGATGTTTCTATCATCTCTCCCAAATCAGTGACCTTGTCACACTTCAAGCGATGGCGCAGTAGACCAATTGGGAGACCTGCGATGAAAGCTTCAATCATAGTTTGATCATTTACTCCTTGGCAGGAGTTCTTGGTGTCGATCCATCGTCCGAGGTAATCCCGGCAAGTTTCTCTGGCCTTCTGGGTGCAATGCTGTAGGTCTCCGACCGTGCATGGCCTCCAATACGTGCCTTCGAAATTCCGAAAGAACGCACTTTGCATGTCATACCAGTTGTGGATGGTGTTCTCCAGAAGTTCATTGAGCCATGATCGTGCCGTCTTCCGCAACATGAGTGGGAGATATCAGGTTGTGACCAGGCTGTTTCCACCTTTGGCGATGCAGCAAGCTTGGAAAAAATCCTGTAGCCAGGTATCTGGCCGAGCAATGCTGTCGTAGGCTTGGATATGTCTTGAGATAGCAAATCCTTCCAGGAATCTTGTAGCTCTAATGCGTGGTTAGAAGCATTTTGGGCCCACGTAGATATCATCGTTTTCATAGCGCCGCGCCTCTATGTTGGAATTGATCATGTGCCTTGCGTCATTCGAGGATAGTGATCGTCCCGAATGTCGGATGTGGCTGCGGTGCCTTGGAGCCAGACTTTGGCTTCTGCCACCACCTCGTCCACCACGTCGTCCTCCATGTCCCCCTTGAGAGCCGTTGTGATGACTACTTGGTGGAGAGGGTGGGGCAGCTGGATTGTTTCCGGCTGATCGCCGACCTCTGTCCGGAGCGTCATTATTCTTTTTCCGGGGAGGGTCTTCACTATGATGAGCCCCCTGTCGGCTTGTCCCGGCATGGTTTCCTTCGTTCCTTCGTCCATCGTTCCCACCATGGTGAGGCTCAGCCGGACGGCTTGCATGTCTAGGAGGTGGCATTTTTTGACGATCCTCCTCCCGATGTTTCACTTTATCTTCTCTCCTTTGATCGTTCGACTCTCGTCGGGGAGGGTTCCTCGGATACAGTGCAGCAATGTCCTCTTTTTCGGCCGCTGGAGCGACGTTTCTCCAGTCACGTGCAGTTCTGCGGTGCTGTCCTAACGATCCGGTTCTCGAATAATTGTCTTCCCGGCGCTCGGGGCGATGATATTGCTCCGGAACGCGCTGGGGTCTTACGTCAGCCCATGCCGGATCTGTGCGACATTCGTCGGAATCCGAGACCAGTTTTTGACTTCCGGACATGGCGACCTTTTGCTGCTCTAGTCCCTTGTTGAGTAGTTTGATTCCCAACTGGATTTCCTCCGGTCCTGGATTAGCCGATAGAATTTCTTGGGCTGCCACGGTATTCTGTATTGGGGTTGGATATACCCAATCTCCTTTACTATCTTTCCGAGGCTTCCCCATCTCATCTCCGAAAAGGACGGCGTGGATCTATGGTAATTGGTTGTCACTTGTGTGATGCTTCCTGGTCTTCTGGTATTGCCTGCAGTTGTACTTCCCCGCAGATGCTATGCGTTTCTTTTCCTCCTCAATGTTTTTAGCTTCATCGAGGAGTACTTGACGACGCGCTTCTAGGGCATGCGCCCTCTCGTCCAGTTCTTCAACAGTAAGTTCTGTAGCTGTAGGAATAGGTGTGGTTAATGTAGCATCGATGAGTTTACGTGCACCTTCAATGATCACGTGTCCATCCACCGATTCTTCTTTTTTGGCTCGTCTAGGATAAGTGCTCCATCTGAGTCTTCTTCGTATTCCTTGGCAATCACCTCCTCTGTCAGAGGGTCTTTTGCTGGGGTCTTGTTCTTCTTGTTCCTCTTCTTTGCCTTCTTGGCAGCGCCGGTAGCAAAGACGGCTTTGGGTCCATTTCCCGGAGTCAAGCTCTGACCGGTACTTTCGGACATCTGGACTTCGGGATTGTCTCCGACTTCCATGTCATCCTGCGCTTTGAGAGAGTGTTCCCCGAATCCTTCATCCATGGCTTCTCCTTCTTCTGCAGCTTTGGAGTTATACTCCTCTTCATATTCCGCGGAGAACTTTTAGAAATCCACTGACGTCATCGATTCATTCGAGGATGCGGGTACGTCGGCGTTTGTTCCAATCGCCTCCAGCATAGAGTCGGTGTTCTCTCCAGCATCGGTAGAGCCAGATCCGGATCCCACATATCCGACGAAATGCGACGCATGCTTCCTGAGGTACCTGCGGCTCTCGTGGTCAGCCATGTCGAAACTTTTGATGGTCTCGAGAATTGCATCTGCGCTTGCATCTTGCATTATCATACATCGCAGTGTGTACCTTAGGAAGGGCCTGTCTGTCCCGGCGTCATCAGAGCCGGAATCAGTGTCGTTGATTTGCTCCTCCTGGATTTTGACTTCCGTGGGTGGGTCGATATGGGATCCGGCTTCTCCAAGGAGATCCACTCCAGATTCGACTTGGACCGCTAGGTCTTCCTCAGGCTCGGATTTCTCCACTATCTCCGCAACTGGTGCAGGCTGGGCGGGATTAGGGTTTTCTGAGATCCGGAACTCTGCCGCCTCCACGGACAAAGGTGACCCAGAAGATTCTTCTGCCTCTATCATCACCGCTTGGGTGGGTGGGGCAGGTTCAGCAAAACCGATGTAAACATCGATCTCGTCAAAAGACATGATTGTGTAGGCAGTCACGGCCTCCCTAGCCGGAATCCAAGTCTCGTCGCGAACAATGAGAGGGACATCGCTGGCATAGAGGATGCGAACAACGGCGATGGTTTCGCCGATTCCGATTCTTGCAGATTCTGCTCGAAACGCAGATCTGAAGCTCACTTGCCCCACGGTGGGCGTCAACTGTCGTCGGATTGAGGACAAGTACGCCATGAGGGGATCCTCGAGGCGTGCGGAAGAGAGGGGTGTGAGACGTACGGTGTTCCGGGACGGTGAGCACACAAGTTTACCCAGGTTTGAATCCGCCGGCTTTGGACGGACCCTACTCCTGCTAGCAATCCAGTAATATGGCAGAGCCGGAATATGGGTTACAAGGGTTTCTCCGGTGCGAGTTGAGATTGTAGACTATTGAGGTGTGTCCTAAAGGCTCTCCCTAGGACGGCTTATATAGATATCCCGCCTAGGGTTTACAAGAGAGATCTATCCGGCTACGAATAAGAGTCGGTTACATAGTACATCTTGAACTACAAGTAACGCTATGGGCCTGAGTCGGTAAGTCTTCTGGGCCTTCCTGTAGCCGGATTGGACTCCGTCTTCTCTCCCTGACTGGGCCGCCCGTGAAGCAAAGCTCTAACCCGAAGTGGGCTACCCTGGTCTGTGAGGAACTGTGAGGATACCGGGAAAGTATATCCTGAACATTTAGATCATGTACATATAGTCCAAATCGGACCCACTTCCTGCTGATTCAATAGTAATCTGTTTTTTTCTCCAGGGGTGGACAGAAAGGTTTTAGATACCTTGGTTGCAAAATTGTCCATGTAATATGGTCTAGTATTTTTTTTAAATAGGGTTGTACCATTTTGAATAAGAACATTGATGGTTGCTTCACAAAACACCTCATTTTTGGCATTCAGAAAATGGAAAATGTATTTTCTGTGCGATGAAAAGGGAAACTTCCTCCTGCAACATTGTTGGCCATCTTAGGATGCACATGCGTGCACAATATGGGCATGTTATCACAAACTATGCCGCGATTGTAGCCATAACATTGGTCGTTTGGCCTGAAAGCCATGAAACCTCGGACAAGATAGGTCATTTCTGTGAAGGTTTTTTCAAGATGTTCGTAATATACCAAGTTTGGTATTTTTCCTTGCAAATATGTCACATAATATGACACCACACGAAGGATTTACCTTGTTTGGACCATCTTTGAATTTTTCATGCCCGTTTCAAACTATGGTCAAAACGGCGGGCATGAGGGTTCATAGATAGGGGATGAGCCTCACTAAACTTGCATTGGATCTCTGAAGTATTTTTTAAAATAGGATAGTAGTATTTTGAATTATGCCTTTGGTGATTGATTCGCAAAACACCCCGTTTTTAGCACTCGGAAAATAAGAAATTACCAACCAATCTGAATAAAGAACCAGACTACCCACAGATCAGCCCACTAAATAAGGTCACAACTGTCCTCGTAGACTCCATCCAACGCTGGAAATTTCGTCTCCCCTTAGTAATAGGGCCAGTTTGTCCCGCCTCCGGTCCCCTCCACACTTTGGACATGAAATGACTGAAACATCCTACAGTTCCCACCTACTTAGCACAAGCGGTCAAGGGTAATTCTGTAAAGCGCCACTCCACCTATCCAGATCGAACAGACCCTAAACCCTAATCCCCTTCTCATACCTGCCGCTACTTTTCCACTCTCGCTCGCAGCATCGCACCAAATCCCCTCGTACCTGAAAACCCTAGCCCCTCGCTCGACACAGGCGGCGACGCTCTGCAAGATCTCCGCCGTGATGTAGGGGCTAGAGCTCGGCAAGAGCGGCAAGTACCGCGTCACCACCACTGCCGTTTTCAATGCCTTCAAGAATAACTACGTCATCGTCTACTCCCTCATGATGTGTACGCGTCCTACCTCAACCCGATCTCCCTCCTCATCTTCCCTGGATTCCCGTGCGCGCCTGCCCGCCACCGAGTTCAGATCTGGAACTGGCGAGGACGCGGCAATGTCGCCCTCGAGGTTTAGGTCTGACGGTGCCATCCAGATTTACCTGAATGATTTTTCTTTTCTGAATTGATGTCTATTTGCAGCTGGGGACTGGCTGCAGGGCCTCTCCGTGTACTACCTCTACCAGTAGCACGGATTCGACAAGGGCGACATCGGTCGCCTCTTCATCGCCGGCTTTGGATCCTCCATGTTCTTCGGCACCATAGTCGACTCTCTCACTGACAAGCAGTACGTCTTCCTTCCCACCCTTGCGATTCCTTCTCAGAATGCAGATCCCCAATTGCAGAGACTCGGTTCAAACACTCATCTAGTTGTAAAAGATGATTCGGTAGAGTAAATGAGACTTCAGAATTTTACAGTAAAAAGTAACTTAGTACTCCAAGTACCATCTGTGACTAACGAAATTTTTCACTTAAGTAATTGGAGTCTAACAGAACATAGATTTGCCATGTTAATAACATATGGACAAAAGATGTGAGGTTTATTTTTGTTGGCTACATAGTTAAGATGTAGTAATTCAAGGCACATTAGATATTTCCATGTTATTGTTGCTTGTTAATTGATCATATTTATATCTATGCTCAATACATACTTGTTATGTAACGCGAGTTATGATTTCTTCCCTTTGTAAACATCAGTTTTATATGTACATACTGTTGATTACCTTACTTGCTTTTATACTTCACTACCTCGTTCATTTTCCTCTATGCATGCTAACTAGTTTTCTCTTGCATGAAGCAATATATTTAGGAAAATAGTTGTTCCATTAGCAATGCTAATTAATATAATAATAAAATAGATATGAAAACACCTATACAACCCAAGTAAACAGTTATTTTTGTAAAATTCTTCGGCTTATTGTAAGATTTTTGTTTATTCGCAGGCCTGAGGGGGGCATGATGCTTTCCTGTGTGCTACAGCGCATCAACCACAACCACGACACCTCATTTGCCGCATTGAGTTCACTGCATCTGTGTATAGCAAGAAGACATCAAGAATTGTGGGCGTGTGCTCAAGATCTTGTTGCTATGGTTTTTCTGCGGTTTTCTTGGGGGATATTGTGATATGCTATCTAAGCTAGTTCCTGCAATTAGAATTGTATCTACTTTCTTGCTTTGTTTCTTGCTCCTTTGTGTGGTGTGTTTTTACCTATCATATTGTTAAGGTTCATAGTAATACACTATGCAACTTTAGATTAACTATTGTTTACAGTAGAAGCTTTTTCTATTTTAGTTGAAGTATATAAATCTGTAGTTTCCTTGAATCTGTGCAGTTCTTTGCAGAAGTATATGCAAAGTGTCATAGTAATTTGGGTGGATGCGAATGGTATCTTTGCATATTGTAGTCTGAGCAGTTGGTTTTCCTACTTCCAATTACTCCTTGAACTCATGACTGTCATTTACTCCTACTGTCAATGTAGTAATATTATCAGTAGTAATATTGCAATCATGTTCTTATTATACTGCAGACATGTTAGAGATAACGATTGCACCGCTGCCAAAGCTAGGGAGGTGGCCGCTACGTGTAAGTTATTGTAAGTTATTTTGTGGCTAGAATTTATATTTATATGAAGTTAGGTTTTCAGTGGTACAAGTTTCTTTAATGGTCTATGATCTATTGTTCAATTGCACCGCATCTATTTTATGTTGCATTGATACTGTCAAACTACTCATGCTGCCATGAAAGAACACTTTGCTTTGTTCTGTACATAGAGCCAACTTCCAACTATGTATACTGTTCAAATAGACGAACCGAATGTATATCAAAATATTGACTATCCACTTGTGGTTTTGTGTTTAGTTGTGAAGGAGCTCCTGGACTAAGAGGAAGTCAGCGAGAAGATAATCACATGGCGGCTACGCTACCAAGGCCAGGGAAATAAATTCAAAGAAGCTCGTAGAACCAATCAGCGAAGAGCAGTGTTCCTCTAACATTATTTAGATCATTTTGGTACTTCTGGAGTTGTTTGGAGGCTTGTTCCATTTTGGTACTTTGTTGAACTGTGTTGGCCTAGTTATGTTTACTAGTTCTATAAACTAGTCATAAACCTGTGAGATGGATGTATGTATTTTCGTGAAACTATGAATCTGTGAAGATGTGGAAATATAAATTACTGCTGTTGATATGTGCTGTGATTATTTACTACTGATTTCATATGTGTTGTGCTGATAAATGTGCTGGAAAAGGCCCAAATATTACTAGATCTAGTAAATGGGCTATTAAAAGGCCTTGACCCAATCGAATATCCAAAAAATAACATTAGAATTTTGAAATTTAAAATGATTTGTAATGTAACAGGGCCAATGGTTAAAAGGAAATGGAATGGTAAAAGGACAATACCCAAAACGAAAATGGACCGTAAAAAGGCCATGTGCTAGAAAATAGAAAGGCCAAACCAGAACAAAGTTCACTAAATAAATGGGCTGGTATTTTGGGCCTCGCCTCTCTATAGAACTGAATAGGACTGGGCTTAATTTCCTGCCACGTTGGATGCCACGTGGGATTGGCTTACATGGACAGGCCAGATTGCTCATGACCAAATTTTTGGTCATAGACTCTATGACCATCTATTTTGGTCATAGCTGTCTATGACCAATTTTAAAAAAAGGTCTTCATCTGTCTATAGTGACCCTCGGTATGTGACCTACTGATTTTGGTCATAGAAAGGTCATAGATGGATTACTATGACCTTTCAGTGACCAATATTTGGGGTCACTAGTTAGCACATTCCTTGTAGTGCTCGCCAGTTGCTATTGTATACAAGTGATTAATTTATTTATATAATTAAGTCTCTAGCTGAGCTCGTCCATTGCCTGTAATTATCCTCACTATATTATTTTGTATGCAATTATGCAAAATGAAGATTCTCGAATGTAAGAGACGGGTCAATCTTTGATGTTGGGTTCATTGACCCAAATACCGTTAATTTTGCTACGATACGAGACCACGCCAGGGACTCAGAGACTAACTTTCTAATGTTTTTAAAGAGACAACATTACAAAAAGTAAATACTATTTCCTTAAAACATCAGGTGAGTGTTACTGTCTCATACACGTTCACTTTTGCTTACTCGATGTTAAGTGTAACTGATGACTTACTGACATATATAAACGTGCGCAACTTCCACTTGATTCTGATAATCATTCAAGTTGACATTGGAAGAGCTGATATCATGGACCCGTTAAAGACAAACCCTAAGGGGTACAACAGCATGACTGATATGCTCCAGAAGTAATTTCAATCATTATCGCACTATACCGGTCTTTTTCGTTCATTTCCTAATATCAAGTAATTAATAACTCATTTATTCATTTTCTTTGCCGGGAAGGGTTTGGAAATGGTTCACCAAGGAGATTGTCGGTCAATGGAAAGAGACACTATGTTTTAATCCAATCCCGGTAAGTAGTACTAGCTAGGTCCGCGTATCTTTTTAATCGTAGTTTCAATACCATTATCATGTTTGATTATTATTTGATTGAATTATATTCTCGTAAAGTGTGCGAGGCAACCATAGGGACTAATTTATGTGGATACTGTATTTGCGAGTACATGCGCATGTCCGTTAGTGAGTGGCACATGGATGCAAAAAAATCAAGCACGTAAACAATATATTCACAATTATATTTTATGACCATCGATTGTGTTAAGTTCCATTCATATTTTATAATGATGATTGATATATATATATATATATATATTCATAAAGGTCGAAGATATGCGAGACAAGCTCCTACCAGAGGACCACCTACTAGCAATTCAAGTGGAATTGGAGGGAATTTTGCTTCCAGAGGTTATAGATAAAGACATAGATAAAGATAGAGAACACTATTGACAATAATGCCTCCATGTAATTTAATGATCTCCATGTAATTTAGTGCCTCCATGTATATATCAAGTTGTATCTATATATGTATGGTCATAAGAGAAATTATATTATATATGCATCAACGTGTACAATATGTAGTACGTAGAATATGTATAGGAAAACTTTTTTGAAATGAAAACATAAAATGAAAAATAATTAAACACAAAACATAAAATAAAAAGGAAAACACAAAACCCTAAACCCTAAAATCCATCTCTTGTCGCGGCAGCCGATTGCCCCAAAACACTACCACGACAGAACACCTTTAGTCACGGTTTATCAACCGGGACTAAAGGTCCTCCATCCTAGTGCACTCCGTGGAGCCACGTGGATGGCCTTTTGTCCCAGTTTGTAACACAACCGAGACTTAAGGGGGGCTCTAGTCCCAATTTGGCAGTCCTGGTTAGGCAACCGGGACTACATGCCATCCTAAACCAGGACAACTGGCATGCTTTGTACTAGTGTATGACGGTTCCCACAATCATGGGTTACAAGTGTGGGGATTATCCTGTAAATAAATAAAGATATTTAGTTCTAACACTCCCCCTAAGCACCGCTACACTGCATAAGGATCCATGATCTTGATTTAAGTCTCCTCCAAAAATCATGTGGGGAAATGTGAGGAGTAGTGTAGGATATGCTGTTGAAACTCCTTCAAACCTAGTGGGAAAATCAGGAGAAAATGACACAACATATAATGATTATTGCCTCTCTTAACTCGTTATGAAGTAAATCCATAGAATATAGAAGTCAATAAATATGTCGTTTATACCTTTCTAAAAAAACCAGTGGGGAAAACAGATAGTATGACGTATTATCTTATGTTGATATTATCTCATTAAAAACCTTAATGAGAACCTGTAAAGTAAACTCATTTAACGAAAAAAGAGTGTAATATGATGCTTTGAACATGAATAGCTCAGAAAGATATTCCCCTGATTCTTGCAAATCTCGAAGCCATCATATACCAATTCCATGAATATATTTCTGGAATGTTGAAGTTGGTAGAGACTTCATAAATAAGTCAGCGAGATTATCGCATGATTTTACTTGCAAGATGTTTATTTCCCCACTCTTTTGGAGTTCATGAGGATAAAAAACTTTGGGGAAATATGCTTAGTGATATTGCTTTTGATGTATCCTATTTGCATTTGTGCAACACAATCCGCATTATCTTCGTAGATAATGGTAGGTGATTCGATAGAATCAATTCCACATGACTATTGTATGTATTTTATCATCTTGCGAAGCCACATACACTCACGTGATGCCTCATATGAAGCAATTATTTCATAATGATTGGTAGATGTTGCAACTAGAGTTTGTTCGAAGACTTCCATGATATAGCAATTCCATCATGTAGGAACACAAAGCCGGTCTGCGATCTGGCATTATGGGGATCAGATAAATAGCCAGTATCTGTGTATCCAATCATACTGGAGTCCAGATTTCTATGAAACTGAAAGAATAGGGCAAGATCCTTTGTATGAGGCCTTCTTGACTCCTGACCAATAGCGTTTGGTTAGAGATGCGCTCTGTCTAGCAAGTAGATTTACTACAAATGTGAGGCCATGTCTCGTACAATTTGCAAGTTACATGAGAGCTCCAATGGCACTGAGATATGGAACCTCGGGTCCCAAACTCTCTTCTCCATCAACCCTTGGCCTGAACAGATCTTACTCTACGTCTAGAGATTGAACCACCATGTGAGTTTTAGATGTATAGGATTTGTCCATATTGAATTTCTCCAATATTTTCTGGATATAGGTAGTTTGTGCACCTCAGTTCTAAACCGTAACCCTAGTCAACATGGGTCCAACCAATTGACAGGTGTCATGTCTATGCAAGTCCGACTTGCCAGCTCATTATAGTCGGGTCCCATCCGCCTAGTTCCACTCTTTTTAGTGTCCGATGCCGCAAGATTGCAGTGAGTCAGACATAGCTCAGTGATCTTCCTCTCAAGGCTATAGCTCAGTGAGTTGATGACCAGAACCGATAACTGCAACAACCTCTAGCAAGACGTGGCAGCTCCCGACTATGCGCAACTGCCCTCAATGTGATGCTTTGACCAATTCCCTTTGCCTCACGATGTTGGTGGTAAGCTGCAGGGGAGTTTCTATCATCCTAGTGCCAACTTAACTCTCTTATCTCATTACAGTGACAATTGATTCCTTCTGCATAATGCAAGTTGGATCTTTAAATGTCTTACACTTGATCGAGTAGCGCATGACCATGCTTCTCATACGATAGAGGGGCAAATCCCAACTTCGTAGAACCATGTCATGCATCTTGCTTCTGATACGTTGCAAACGTATCCATAATTTTTGGAGTTCCATGCTTGGTTTTATCTACTTTCTTATGTTTTGTCCACACTTTGGAGTACTTTATATACACTTTCTCGGACTAACCTATTAACAAGAGCCACAGTGCCAGCTGCCTGTTTTCTGCTGTTTTTGGTTCCAGGAAAGTCAGAAAATGAATATTCTCGAAATTGGATGGGACAAAAGCCAAAGTCAGTTTTTCACCGAGGGGGACACGGACCCAGAATACGAGCCGCGGAGGGGCCAAGGGGCTGCCACACCACCTTGCCGCGCGGCCAAGCCTGGCCTGCGCCAGGGGGTGGTCTGGCCGCCTCGGGCACCCCCTCAACCTCCCCTTTCGCCTATAAGATGCCTCCGATCTAGAAACCCTAATTATCCGATCAAAATTCCACGAAATAGTCTGTAGCCGTCGTCATCTCCATCCCTAGATCGGGCAGGATCTGAAGCTCTTCCCGGCACCCTACCAGAGGGGAGAATTCACCCTAGAGGCCTTCTTCATCATCAGGCAAGCCTCCGGTGTGATGCGTGAGTAGTTCATCCTTGTACTATGGGTCCATGTAGTCGCTAGATGGCTGGTTCTTCTCCTTTGTGCTATCATGTGTAGATCTTGTGAGCTCTGTTCATGATCAAGATCATCTATTTGTAATTCTACATGTTGTGTTTGCAGGGATCCGATGGATATTGAGATGCTATTTCAGATTGATTATTTACTCTATCATGTCTTTGTTATTTGTGATCTTGCGTGTTTTCCATTGTTAGTAGCTATCTTGGCCAAGTAGATGCTAGCAACTCCAAGAGTTAGTATTTATGCTCGATAGTGGGTTCATGCCTCTAGTAATCTGGGGAAATGACAGAAATCCCTAAGGTACTAGATGTGTTGTTGCTACTAGGGAGAAAACAACAATCCTTTGTTCATAGAACAATCGTATTGTTTACTTTACACGCAATGCGTAATGCAATTATCTATTGCTTCTAACTTAATACTCGAGGGGGTTCGGATGATAACCTGAAGGTGGATTATTAGTCATAGATGTAGTTGGATTACGGTTTATGTATAATGTTGTAATGCCCAATCAAATCTCAAAGGAGTCAAGATGAGTAGTATATGCATATTGCTTTCTCGATGTTTGTCAATTGCCCCACTGTAATTTGTTCACCCAACATGTCATTTATCTTAAGGAGAGCCGCCACTAGTGAACTATGAATCTCGGCCCTTTCTTTTACCATCAATCTACAACTGTTTACTGCTTTATGTTTACTTTCTCTAAACTATTACTTTCTTCCACACAATACGTTTAATCCTTTGTTTTCAGCAAAACCGGTGAGATTGACAACCTCACAGTAAGTTGGGGGCAAAGTTTTGTGGTTGTGTTGTCCACGTTTCCACGTTGCTGCTAGCGCCGATAGTGCGCCCTGCCAAAGTTCAGCTAGCAACACCTTGGAGGTGTTTCCTTGCTCCTATTTGTTCGATAAACCTTGGTTTCATAACTGAGGGAAAACTTGCTGATGTGCTCATCATACCTTCATCTTGGGGTTCCCCAACGAGCTTGATATATTTTTTTTGAAAGATTTTATTTCAAGCTTGATATATTTTGGGCCATCAAGGACTTTTTCTGGCGCCGTTGCCGGGGAGTCAAGGACATCTTCACAAGGGGAGTCCCTCATAACCAATCTCTTTACTTTGTTATTTTTGTTTTGCTTGGTTTATTTCTGCTTTGTTTGCTTGTTTCTTTTTCAAAAACACAAAAAAATTAGTTTTACTAGTTTGCTTTCTTTATTAAAAATACAAAAAAATGACTACTCTTGAAAACACTAAGTTGTCTGACTTCACTAGCACCAACAACAATGATTTCATGTGCACACCTATTGCTCCACCGGTTCCTGAAGCTACTTTCTTTGAAATTAAACTGTCTTTACTCAATCTTGTTATGAGAGAACAATTTTCTAGTATTGGTAATGAAGATGTTGCTGCTCATCTAAATAACTTTGTTGAACTTGGTGAAATGCAAAAGCAAAGGGATATAGATGGGGATATTATTAAGCTAAAATTGTTTCCTTTCTCCTTGAGAGGAAAAGCTAAAGAATAGTTGAATTCCTTAACTAGGAATAGTATTGATTCTTGGACTAAATGCAAAGATGCTTTCATTGGAAAATACTATCCTCCTGCTAAGATTATATCTATGAGAAGTGAAATAATGAAGTTTAAACAATCTGATAATGAACATGTTGCTCAAGCTTGGGAGAGAATGAAATCTTTGGTAAATAATTGTTCCACTCATGGACTGACTGCTTGGATGATTATCCAAACCTTTTATGCAGGATTGAACTATTCTTCAAGAAATCTATTGGATTTTGCTGCTGGAGGTACCTTTATGACCATTACTTTGGGTGATGCAACAAAGCTTCTGGATAATATGATGGTTAACGATTCTGAATGGCATACTGAGAGAGCTCCACAAGGTAAGAAGGTAAATTCTGTTGAAGAAACCTCTTCCTTGAGTGATAAAATTGATGTTATTATGTCTATGCTTGTTAATGGGAAGGCTCATATTGATCCAAATCATGTTCCCTTAGCCTCTTTGGTTGCTCAAGAAGAGCAAGTTGATGTGAATTTTATAAGAAATAATAATTTTAGCAACAATGCATACAGGAATATTTTTGGTAATAATAACTATAGGCCATATCCTCCCAATAATGGTAATGCTTATGGAAATTCCTACAACAATAATAGGAGTGCTCCCTCTGAACTCGAACTTATGCTTAAAGATTTTATTAGTAAACAAATTGCTTTCAATAAAACTATTGAGGAGAAACTCTCTAATGCTGAAAGAAATATAGCAGCATTGGCTGAAGCTCAATCTTCTTTGAATAAAATGGCTGCTAAACCTGAAACTATTGATAATCCCTTTGCTGCTACTAATGCCATACAAGTTAGAATTGATGAAAATGTTAGACTATTAGCTGAATTGCATGCTAAGTGGGAAAGAGAAGATGAAATTGCTAGAAACATTAGTGTTTCTACTATCACTGCCACTAGTGTTGAGGCTAGTAATAGCTCTACTAGTTTAGATGATAATTATGATTTTGATCTTGATGGTTGCAAGATCTCTGAAGTTATTAAGTTCCTACAAAAGCTTGCTAAAAGTCCTAATGCCAGTGCTATGAATATGGCCTTTACAAAACACATTACTGATGCTCTCATAAAGATTAGAGAAGAAAAGATGAAACATAAAGCTTCTATTCCTATAAAAGAAGATGGTTGGGAACCCATCATTAATATGAAAGTGAATGATTTTGATTTCAAAGCTCTATGTGGTCTTGATAGTAGTGTTTATATTATGCCTAGAAGGATTTATGATATGCTTGATTTTCCACCTGACGAGGGTTTAACTCATCAATTCCCATTGTTATGGACTTGGGTTTTGGAGAAGGAGGGAGCGCTGGAGACATCTATCGGCTAGCAAAAAAGCACACAGGGGACTCGAAGATTTACCTAGGTTCAGGCCTCATAGAGGTCCCTACTCCTGCTTGTCTGCTCGTGGAATTATCAAAGGAATCGAAGATTACAATGGTGCGCAGATGCAATCTGGCGAGGGTTGTGGAAACTAGGGTTACGTGTGTTCTCCTCGCCGCCCCCTCCTAGCCTTTATATAGATAGGCTAGGTCTCGGGTAGCAAGTCGAGTCGGTTACATGTTAGGGTTTTCCCCTTTGAACTTTCTATCTTTAGCTTATTCTTGTTCTTCAAGCAATCGAGAGTCTGTAGGATACTCGAGTTCTTCATTTGGGCCTTAGAGGCACCGTGGGCCTCTTCGTATTCAGGCCATATATACCAAGCTCGATTACCTATAGGGTATACCCATGTCAGTAGCCCCCGATTGTCCAGTGGAATCGCAGATTCGACTGGAGACTTTATGAAGCCTTTCGAGTGCATGACTGAGTATTTTTTCGACTACTTTGTTTATGGCATAGGGATTGTTGATGTGCGTGCCTGATTTAACCGATGTACCAGTATCCGTTAACTACCTTGGGGTAAAACAATGCCATCTACTCGAACTCGAGTCCCCGGACTCGAATCCGGAAAAGTGCTGGTGTAATTCGACTCAAGCCGCAGAGGTCTTACAGGAGTCGAATCCCAGTATATGGGTGTGAGCACTCGACACGTCCGTCAAGGCATGTTCATCGTACCTGTAGGCACGGATATATTTCTGGTAGTGCGCAGCTAATGCGTTGCCAAGCCTTATTCAGGTCTTATCTTCACGCTGTAAGCGCAACATCCGAGTTTTATCATCGCGGAGACGATTCGGGTGACCCAGGAGATGCAGTCTCTTTGTAGGGAAAAATTAAGAGGCGGTGTCGCCATAAACTTCGAGTGTGTATGTTATCAACACATAGTACTTTGTACAAATAATCATAGGGTGCACGACCAGTGCTCCCTATGGGAGTAGCCCCCGAGTGCCTGGTTGAGTCAAAGACTCAAGCAGGGACTAAAGAACTTTTGCGACTGCTGTCGTCTTTTGTTTGCTTGTTTTAGTCGAATTTGCTTTCGGCACTCCCTATGGGAGTAACCCATATCCATAGTCGAACCGTGTTTCGAGTGAAAGGGTTTGCTTTGATTGTCCATGTTCCTGCAAAACAAGAAGAAAAAATCGTAGGGTGCGCGACCAGCGCTCCCTATGGGAGTAGCCCCCGAGTGCTTGGTGGTGTCGAAGACTCGAGCGAGGACTAAAGTAGTCGAAGTCTTCTGCTGCGTAGTTTTTGATGACGTCAGTGCTGACGATTTCATGACCTCAGTTGCCCGCGTGAGCGAGTTTGACGGGACGTGACGAGCGGTGGGTCCCACTCCCTGACTCTGATTTGACCGGGCATGTGTAATCTTTATTTTAACTGCACCTCCTCGATTTCCGTGCCTAATGGGAGTAGTGGGGGACGGTTCGCGCTTCAACTCCTCCAAGTGTCGAGCGCGATGAACGCCACGCGATTGGCAGGGTTTTTCTGAGCCGCTTGATTGCATCTTCCAGGGGTTTAAGTAGCGATGCAGCGACGGTAAAATTCACATCTACTTCCATTCATCCTTTCCCTTCATCGCCATCGCCGCTGCTCCTCTGCTTCTCTGTGCTCTTTTTTGCCTCCGCGGCACTGGACCAGTTCCACGTATTTCCCTGCTACTTCCTCCGGTCACATCGCCGCCGCGGAATGGGGAAGAAAAAGGGAGGTGCTGCGGCCGATTCCGCTGCTGCGATGAAGAAGAAGGGTGGCTCCGCCGCTGCGGGCACCAGCACCGCTGCCGATGGAAAGAAGAAGGGCGCGGGCTCTCGCGTCACAAATGGCGTGTGGCGTCCCTCGGTGATCAAGTCCTCAGAGCTTCGTCTTCTTCGCCAAGACGGGGTTTTATCCTCCACAATCGCCGACGCGCGCGTCCCCGTCGGCGAGGTAACCCCCGCTCCTCCTGCCGGTTTTCGGGTGATGTTCCTAGCGTTCATCATTCGTGGCCTCTGGTTGCCCCTGCATCCTTTCTTCATGGGCCTTCTTTGTTTTTACGGGCTCCAGCTACATCAGCTGTCCCCCAATTCCATCCTCCACGTAGCTTGCTACATTACCCTCTGCGAGTGCTGGCTCGGAATCGAGCCGCATTTCGGCCTCTTCAAGCGCCTCTTCAAATTGAAGCGACAATCGGCGTCTGGCTCCGTAGTCTATGATGTAGGCGGCTGCGGTATCCACATCGATCCATCTGCCACTTACTTCGACATCAAGATGATGATGTCTGTCCGAGGGTGGAGGGACAAGTGGTTCTATGTTCGCGACTAGAATGCCGACGGAGACCACTTCGGACTCGCGCCCTTCGACCCCGCGATGCCGTGCAAGAGGAGGCGCTCCTAGAAGAATGTGATCATGCCCGGCGAGTCTGCGGAGACAGATGTGCTTTACGAGTGCGTCTGTGACCTCGAGAGTCGCATGGGCAAAGAGGAGGGAGGCTTCGCCATCATTCTCACATGGCTGTGCCGTTGCGTCCAGCCCCTGCAGGCCAGAGTCCACCCCATGTTTCAGTGGGCTGGCGCTGACGATGTCACTCGCGTGTCTGCCGATGGCATGTCCGCGAGTGAGGTAGACAAGAGGGTGCGATTGGTCACCAAGTACACCGTCAAGGATGTGCTCCCTAGTGAACCAGTTGTTCCTCCATTCGATGATGCTAACCCTCCTCTTGAGGTACAGTTGTGCTACATAGTAGCTCTTTTTGTCGATTGCTTCTTTTGTTGTGTGTTGGCTTTGTGCTAAATTATTGTCTGTATGTAGGATTGGGCGGTGTCACCCTGTATGCCCCCTCTTCCTGAGGGGGTTATTCCTCGTGAAACCTTGGAAGAGGACGAGTCGAAGTCGACCGTCCCATCTGATGTGGAGGAAGCCCCCGAGTCGGATAGTCCGGATACTCGCAAGCGTTTGCGTAGTGAGGATTCTGATGCGTCGTCTCCTTCGACTCTGGAAGGTGCAGGCGTTGGTGTGGAATCTCCATTCCCTGCTATTCCTGTGAGTGCTATGGCATCATCTTCTCGCAAGAAGATGCGACTGCCGAAGGAGTCGTCGTCAGAGTTGGAGGATCCAACCTTCGACTTTGATAAGTTTGATTGGTAAGTATTCGAATCTTCTTTGTTGGTTCTTCTTTGGAGTTGCCCTTTCTTGATGTTGGTTTGGTCTTGTAGTCAGCAGGCATCGTCATCTTCTGGCGACGTCCAATTTTTGAAAGAATCTGGAGTCGCAACCTCCAGGGCTAAGAAAGAAGTTGAGCGTGCTCCTTCTCCTCCATTGGCGACCCACTCCGGGCATAACTCATCCGGCTCTCCACACGATGGGGAGCATCGTATGGTTGCCCGGATGACTGCACACCAATCGACTTCGGAGTCATTGGAGGATCATGTAAGTGTAGTATCTCTTTTTCTGATGTTGTAGTCGATTTTATTTATGGCTTCTGCTAATCCTTTGCTGTTTTTCCTTTTGCGATAGCTCCTTGTGAAGGAAGCCGCTCACCTGGCGGAGAAAGTGCTTGCGATGGGTCGCCATCATGCAATGCTGGATACACGCCATCGCGTGGTGGAAAGTAAGTGCTCTTTACTTCTTCTTCTTCTGCATCGTTGTTATGTGGTCGACTGATAGTCAATCCCTTTTGTTTTGTTTTGTAGCTGAACATAATGCCCTTCTGCGCAACACCGCCACCATGGAGAAGACACTCGCCGCGGCTGTGAAGAGCCGCGATGAGGAAATCGCGGCGCGTGACGAGGCACAAAAGCGCGAAGAGGATATGCGTGCCTCCGTCGCAGCTAGGGAGAAGTTGTTCGAAGAACAGCTTTTCTTGATTGCTAAGGCTCTCTCAGGTACCTTGCGTGGATATCATTATTGTTCTCTTTTTCGAATTTGTCATTAGTGCTGACTTTCATGCACATGTGTGGGTTCTGTACAGATGCTGGTGGTTTGAGCTTTGATCCTCAGGCCCTCCGTCGTGACGATGCCTTGGCGGGTGCTTTGTCAGCAGTCGAGGACCGCAGTGCCGCCATTCAAGATATGCTCTCCAAGGCCAAGGCTGTGCTCAGTCGCCGCCGGGAGGAGCTGGTGCCCAAGGCTGAGCTGATCCAGAACATGGACGAGCTGGTGGAGTCTTTTGCCGGGGGCGTCTCTGCGAGCTTCAAGAACTCGCTCCGTGCGGCTGGTGCGTCGATGTCACTCGCTATGGTGCAGGCCCACAGAGTCAAAATTGATACTGCGGCGGTCTCAAGGGCGATGCCCATTAGCGCAGACGGCCAGCAGGTAGTCTTTGCTCCTTTCGCGACTGCATGTGGCAAGTATGGGCCGCAACTGATCAACACAGTTGCAAAGTATTCTAAGGAGTTGTAGCAGGCCAAAAAGGCGGCAAAGGCTGTGGCGTTAGGGGCCGGCGGAAAGTTAGTGGCATCTGATACCGCCACAGACTCGATGAGCCCCCCAAAGCCAAAGTCCAAGTCGAAGAAACCAGTTGCTCCTCAGTAGCTTTGTAATAGTTGAATAGCCTATCTCTATTGTCGAAAACATGCCTTTGGCGAGTGTATCTGCTGATACTTTTTTTGCTTAATCTTGAATGCACTCGAATCTTTTGTCTGTGCATCAATTTGGTCTTCTTATTGCTTCTTGCTTAGCTTGTGATAGGGCACATCAAGTGATCCTTTGAGGGAACCTCAGGATTCGGCACCCCTTGATGATACTTTGGCACCATCGCGCTCAAGGGTGGATGAGCTATCTCTGCTCTCGTGACTTCGTGATCACGTGAAGCAGTTGGAGCGTGAATTACCCGTACTCCGCGGTAATGCGGATGTATGGAAATCGAAGGCAGAAAAGGCCACCGCCCGAGAATAATTTAGGCGACCAATTTAAATGTTAGCTTGCTTACTCTTATCTTTTCCTTATAGTCACTCGCAATAGTGTGTTGTCCTCACACTTCTGTTATTGCTTTGTGTAGTTGTCAGCGAACGCCATCCGCAGGATGAGAAGGATAGGGTTGCCATTCGCATGCATGATCTGACCCAAGAGAAACTTCAAGAGAGTGGATACTTCTGGGTAGATCATGATCGTGCAATCGCACTGGCGACCCTGCAGGATCATGCATCGCGAGTGCTGCACTTCCTGAAGAAGTCGCAGTCTTGCTTGAAGAACATTTATCGGACGATGTTTCCGCTGGATGTTGCGCCATCGAGCCTGCTGGCCCTCCTTGCCAAGTTCCAAGACCTATCTGCGGTTCACGAGTGTGTAAGACAGCAGTTGGTGGCTGCTTCTAAGGCTGATCTATCGCTGGTGTGACTGCATAGGCCTGATGTCGACGTTGCGGCAATTGCATCTGGTCCACCTGCGCCACCAGCAGGTTCTGCTTGGAATATGGTGCCGCACTATCAGGCGGTGGATCGCCCAGCAGAGGAGACCGTCGACTTCTTCAAGGAGCAAACCAATGTTCTCTTGTTGCAATAGTAGTTTAGTTTATATCCTACACATAGGCGTACCAATGTTGTAAAGTTCGTATGTAATGATGTGCATAATTGATTGCCGATGATGTATAAAGAGCTTGTTAGCATGTGTGTTTTGTGAGTGCGTTGCACTATGCGACTCCTTTTTGTTAGCCTGGCCATGCGCTTATCTCAGTCCCTTGTCAACCTATCAGGTGCGTTGCTACTGGGTTGATGTGTGTCAAGGGTTTCGATTGGTGTGCCAGCTACTCAGGATATCGCGTTTTAGTTCGTAGAACAGATGTGTATAGGGTGGCGCAGCCCCCGAGTGAATTAGTTGCCAAAAAGTAAAGGAGAGCACAGAGTTTTGGGGTACTTAGCTTTATTTATTCGCGGGACAGTACGAAGTACAATGTGTGCCTAATTAGCCTTGGCTGAGTGGCCTTATTTGCAATGTAAAAGTAAAAACAACTAAGGGTAGAAGCGTCGCAGCTGTGCGATGTTCCAGGGGTTGGAGTATGCGACTCCTGTCCCTAAATCTTGAAGGCGATAGGCACCACCTGGGATTACTTCTGTAATCACGTATGGTCCCTCCTAGGGGGACTCGAACTTGAGATGCCCCTGTTGCTTCAGTCGCAGGACCAGGTCGCCTTCGACGAAGGATCTGGGGCGTAGCCTCCTACTATGGTAGTTGCGCAGGTTCTACTGGTAGATTGTTGATCTTTCTACGGCGATTTCCCTTGCCTTGTCAAGGAGGTCGATGGAGTCTTCGAGTGCAAGGGATGAATCCTGCTTGCTGTAAGCGACCACGTGTGGCGCTTTGTAGCGTACCTCGGCGGGTAACACCGCTTCAGCCCCGTGCACCATAAAGAACGGGGTGTAACCTGTGGCACTGTTTGGAGTTGTGCGTAGGCTCCAGAGTACTAATTGTAGTTCATCTGGCCAGCAACCCGCGGCTTGTTTGAATGGCCGGAGGAGTCGCTTCTTGATGCCACCGCAGATGAGCCCGTTCGCCTTTTCAACCTGACCGTTGGTCTGTGGATGCGCTACCGAGGCGTAGCTGATGTTGATTCCCAGATTCTCACAGAATTCTTGGAACTCCTTGGATGTGAAGTTCCTCCCATTGTCTGTGATGATGCTGTGTGGCACTCCGAAGCGGAAGACGATGGATTCAAAGAACTTGATTGCGCTGTGCCCTGATTGATTGGTTACTGGCATGGCCTCTATCCACTTGGTGAACTTGTCGACTGCGACTAGGAGGTAGACGTAACCTCCTCGTGAGGACTTGGGGAGCTTGCCGACCATGTCGAGTCCCCACCGCGCGAAGGGCCAGGCCAATGGAATTGGCCGGAGTTCTGCACCAGGTGTGTGCGGCTTGTCCGCGAATTGCTGGCACGTGTTGCATTTCTAGACGATGTCCTTGGCGTCGCGCATGGCCGTAGGCGATTAGAATCCAGCTCGTAGAGCTTTAGCCACGAGGGCGCGACTGCCAGCATGGTGTCCGCAGGTTCCCTCATGGATTTCAAGGAGAACCGCTCTTCTGTTGGCCGTGGAGACGCATCGCTGGAGCACTCATGTGATGCTATGCTTGAATAGTTCGCCGTTGATAACAGCGAATGCCTTGGATCGCCATGCGATGTGTCGTGCATCAATCGGATCGTCCGGTAGCCTTTTGTTGGCAAGTGCGTCCGCCTCTTCATTGCTTTCGCGACCTACGTGTCGCAGCTCGAGAAATACCCCAGGTGGTATGGGGCGCAGGTAGAGCCTATGTTGGCGAGTGCGTCCGCCTCCTCGTTGCTTTCGCGACCTACGTGTCGCAGCTCGCAACCGTCGAAGTCTCCTTCGAGTGTGTCGTAGAGATCGCGGTACGCGATCATGTTGTCGTTCAGTGCGTCGCACTCATGCATTGTTTGGTTGACGACCAACTTGGAGTCACCGTATATGATGAGCCTCTTGGCGCCGCAGGCTTTTTCCATCCTCGTTCTGTGCAACAGGGCCTCATATTTAGCCTCGTTGTTTGAGGATGTGAACTGCATTCGTAGGATATACTTCAGTTTGTCCCCTTGAGGTGATGTCAGTATGACACCTACGCCTGCTCCGTCTTTCCGCTTGGACCCATCGAAGTGCATTGTCCAGAGGTAGGACATATCTGGTTTTCGAGGAGCTGGTTCTCCATCCAGTCCACGAGGAACTCAGGGAGAACTTGCGATTTGATTGCATCGCGCTTTTCGTATGTGATGTCTCGTGGAGACAATTCGATTCCCCAAAGCGCGACTCGCCCCATGGCGTCAGGGTTACTGAGGATATGCCCTAGCGGGGCGTCGTTGACCACCACGATTGGGTGTTTCTGGAAGTAGTGGCGCAGTCGCCGGGCGGTCATGAAGAAGCCGTACGGCAGCTTCTGGTAGTGCGGGTACCGCTGTTTTCTTGGTGTGAGGACCTCGCTGAGGTATTAGACTGGGCGCTGTACCCCGTGGACCTTGTTTTCTTCGGCTCGTTCAACCATGAGAACTGTGCTGACCACCTGGTTGGTGGCGGAGATATATAGCAACAGTGGTTCCCTTTCTCGTGGGGTCACCAGTACTGGCGAAGTGGATAGCAGGCGCTTGAGGTCTTCGAATGCTTCCTGCGCTTCGTTGGTCCACTCGAACTTTTCATCTTTGCGGAGGAGTTAGTAGAAGGGCAGTGCCTTTTCACCCATCTGACTGATGAATCGACTGAGGGTCGTGATTCGCCCAGCCAGCTGTTGGACGCCCCTTATGTTTTTCGGCTTCTCCATGGCCAGTATGTCTTTTATTTTCTTCGGGTTTGCCTTGATTCCTCTCGCGGAGATTAGATACCCGAGTAGTTGCCCAGATGGTACGGGGAAGGCGCATTTGTCCGGATTGAGCTTGATCCGGCAGCGGTCGAGGTTGGCGAAGGTTTCGCGTAAATCGTCAATTAGGGAGGCTTCCTCCTTGGTTTTGATTACTATGTCATCGACATAGACTTGAATGTTGCGACCAAGTTGATCCTTGAGGCAAGCCTACATGCACCGCTGGTAGGTGGCTCCTGCATTTTTTAGCCTGAAGGGAGTTGTGTTGTAGCAGAACACACCGAAGGGAGTTGTAAACGCTGTTTTTTCTTGATCTTCCTCCTTCATTCAAATCTGATTATAGCCTGAGTAAGCATCGAGGAAGCAGAGGCGCTCTCATCCCGCGGTGGAGTCGATGATCTGGTCGATTCGCGGTAACGGGAAGTGATCGTTTGGACAGTGCTTATTCAGAGAGGTGAAGTCCACGCACATCCGCAGGATATCCGTGTCCTTTTTTGGTACTAGCACCGTGTTGGCGAGCCAAGTGCTTTCCTTGATCTCGCGTATGAATTTGGCGTCGAGGAGTCTGTTGATCTCCATTCCGACTGCCTTTGCTCATGGCTCGGATAATCGCCGGATTGTTTGCTTGACTGGCCTTGCGTCTAGGTTGACGTTGAGTGTGTTCTCAGCGAATTCCCTGGGAACTCCTAGCATGTCCGCTAGACACCAGGCGAAGATTTCCCAGTGCTCACGGAGGAATTCATCGAGTGCGAGTTCCTATGCGGGACTCAAGTTGTTGGCGATGAGGGCCATCTTAGCGGGATCCGATGGGTGGACCTGCACTTTCTTTGTGTGCACCGATGAGTCGAAAGATAGATCGGGCGAGCTTGGCCGGCTTAGGGGAGGAAAAATATTGTCTGTCGACTACTTTAGTGTCGCGAGTTCTTCCTGCATGCCGAAGGACTGGGAAATTCTGTTGAATTCCCTGTCGCAACTGTCGGATCTCTCGAAGCTCCCATTGACTATGATGACGTCGTTGGGACCTGGCATTTTCATCTGTAGGTAGGCGTAGTGTGGCACTGCCATGAACCTAGTGAACGCGACATGTCCGAGGATGCAGTGGTACTGTGAGGGCTAGTCGATGACCTCAAAGTCGATGCGCTCGCGCCGAAAGTTTTTCGGCGTGCCGAAGATGACGTCGAGGTTGATTTTGCCCAGGGGATACATGCCTTTTCCTGGGACGATGCCGTGGAATGTTGTGTCCGAGGCTTCTAGGCAAGTCAGAGGGATCCTCATTGCTCGCAAGGTACTTGCGAATATAAGGTTGATACCACTTCTACCATCCATGAAGACGCGGCTCATGTCGAAACCTCCGAGTAGAGCCTCGAGTACGAGGGGACAATGGCCTGGACGAGGTACTTGAGGCGGATGGTCGCGTTTGTCGAAGGTGATGCAGGACTCGCTTCCGCTGAGGTACTCGGTGGTGGATGGTGGCGAGTTTGTGGCCAAGTTGACTTGGCAAGTGATGGCCTTCTGCACCCTGTTAGAGGGGCGTCCTTTTTGGATCATCATGGTACCCATGGCTTGTGGGTATGGTTCGCCTCCCTGGTGCTGGTCCGGCGCAGCTGCGTTTGGGGGTAGTCCAGGTGGTGGTGGCGGAGTGCCATGTGCCACGGTGCCTGGAGCGGCTCCGTAGCCTCTTTTGACTACGTTGTGATTCATCCAAACTAATCCCTCATGTAGTTTGAGGAGGTGGCTGGACTTCTTCTTTCTATCATGCTTGTCGATGTAGAAGTGCACCGTACATGGCCCAGACAATTTGTCTTCAATGGATGTCGTGGGTGCCTCATCACGATTGCGGCGTTGCCACACTTGCGTGGATTTCTCAGAGTCACGGTATCCACCGCTGCGGTATCCGTTGTTGCGGTTATCGTCGCGTCTGTCGGCGTAGCCAGCTACAACCATGTTAACGTCGTCGCGGTCATCATAGATGCGCATGCGGCGTTTGCCTCGGCGGTCGCATCTGTGCTCGAGTTCTGCCTCCTCGTCGGAGTGAACACGATTCTTCACCGAATCTTCTCCATTGGCCCACCGATTCTCGATTTCCATCAGGTGGTCGATGGTCTTGGGCTTTGAGCAGCCTAGCTCCTCCCTGAGCTCTATGCAGCTGACGCCGCCGTTGAATGCGTTAATCGCGCGATCCTCCGGGATGTTCTCTGCGGAGTTCTTGATGATGGACCACCTTTGGATGTAGGAGCGTAGCGATTCGCCCGATCTTTGCTGGAAGCATCTCAGCTCTTTGATTGATGCAGGCCGCTTGTAGGTGCCCTTGAAGTTGCGCACGAAGCTGTAAACCAGCTCATCCCAACTACGAATGGATCCGCGTGGGAGGTTGTTGAGCCATGCTCGGGCGATGCCTTGCAGCTGTAGTTGTAGGCATTGCATGCCCGTGCTTCGACTACCGCCGTGGAGTCTGACGGAGGAGATGTGGTCTTCTAGCCAGATATTTGGGTCGTGTAGGCCGTCAAACTTCGGGTTCTCCGATTGCCACCGTTGCCGCCATTGCCGCCATTAGGCGGGTCGGTTTCGTTGCCACGGTTGCCCGTGTTGTCGCGATTGGCAGAGGTGTCGCCCACGTTGATGACGGTGCACATGAAGTGGTTGGGGAAGCTGCTGCTCCCGCAACTTTCAAATCCGGAACTGTAGGTTCCATCTTTAGTTGCCAGATCACTCAGATCGGAGTCGTGACTGCTGTCGCTGACCGTGTTCTCAACTTTTGTCGGGGCGTTGACCTCGCTGAGGGTGCCGATGGATGGAGGGAACCATGATGCTGGAGCAATCGATGGTACCGTCGGCTGGTCAGGCATGCGAAGCGTGCCCATCTGACCGACTTGGAAGCGGAAGCTCCCGATCGCTAGGCAGATTCCGTCGTCCACGGACTCAAAAGCCGGGCGAGTGGCCGGTGTGTGGACGGTGAAGTCGAATGCGCCGAAGAGCTGGCGAATCTCCATTGTTGCGGAGTTCTAGATCGTGGTTGATGGGGCCGAAGAAGCCGCAACATCAGCACTCCCAGTTCCCACAGACGGCGACAATTGACGTGGGTTTAACTCATCAATGCCCATTGTTATGGACTTGGGTGTTGGAGAAGGAGGGAGCGCTGGAGACATCTATCGGCTAGCAAATAAGCACACATGGGACTCAAAGATTTACCCAGGTTCAGGCCTCGTAGAGGTCCCTACTCCTCCTTGTCTAATCGTGGAATTATCAAAGGAATCTAAGATTACAATGGTGCGCAAATGCAATCTGGCGAGGGTTGTGGAAACTAGCGTTACGTGTGTTCTCCTCGCCGCCCCCTCCTAGCCTTCACATAGATAGGCTAGGTCTCGGGTAGCAGGTCGAGTCGGTTACATGTTAGGGTTTTCCCCTTTGAACTTTCTATCTTTAGCTTCTTCTTGTTCTTCAAGCAATCGAGAGTCTGTAGGTTACTCGAGTTCTTCATTTGGGCCTTGGCGACACCGTGGGCCTCTTTGTATTCAGGCCGTATATACCAAGCTCGAGTACCTATAGGGTATACCCATGTCACCACCATTGGAAGATTGTTATTTGAATGTCCCACTTGATGATAATGCTAAAAAGAAACTCATGGGGAGTATTAATGATGTTCTTATTATGGTTAACAATGCCTATGTCCCCGTTGATTTCTATGTTTTGGATGTTGAATGCAATGCTCCTTGTCCTATTACTTTGGGAAGACCTTTTCTTAGAACTGTTGGTGCCATTATTGTTATGAAAGAAGGCACCATTAAATATCAAATCCCACTCAAGAAAGGTATAGAACACTTCCCTAAGAAGAGAGAGAAGATTTCTTTTGCCTCTCCTATGAAAACAAAATTTTCTCTTAATGCTTCTTCATTTGAGAACACTTGATTCTTTTTCTTGCTTCTTATGCCTAACTTAAAGGCGTTAAAGAAAATACTTATTGGGAGATAACCCAAAAGTTTTAGATAAGTCTTGGAAGTTATTACTTCAGTAATAATCTCTCCTTATCCTTTTTATTTTCTTTTTGTGCCAAGAGTAACCTCTAATGAGAGAGAAGTAATGATTGGGAAAGTTGCTGTCCTGAAACAGATTTCTGTGCTTCACCGTAAAAATTCGTGTAAAATCTCTGTATGTCGTTTTGAGGCGTGAATGTTTGTGCTTCTGCCCCAGGTTGTTATCTAACTTTAGTTAGTTCAACACTTTTCAATTTGAGCAACAGAAGGTCTTCGAAAAAATTGGTTTTTACCTGCTGGTCTGTTTTGACAGATTTCTGCCATTATTTGCATTTGCTTCTTGTTGGTTCCTTTTTGAGTTCTTTTGGGGAATTGAGCCTTTTGAGGGAAGTGCTACAGTATCTTGTGTTTTAATGGAAGTTTTATTGGTGATTGGAACTGAACCTAAATACTTATTATCTTGAGTGCACTAATGTTGCTAATAAAGATTGTGTGAAGTTTTGTATGAAGGAAAATTTTCAGGTGTATGGAGAGAATGATGTAATGAGATGAAAAATGGACTAAAGCTCAAGCTTGGGGATGCCACCCCATGTCACCCCAAGATATGTTCAAGAGGTACAAGCTTCAAAGCTTGGGGATGCCCAAGGCATCCCCTTCTTCATCAATAAAAATCCCAGGTTTCTTCCAAACACTTCATTTTTATTGTTTCATGCATAGTTGTGTTGTTCTTGGAGCATCTTCGTTTTTGTTTTTGGTTTTCGTTTGCTTAGTTTGCTGAATAAATTGGTTGTACCCACTCTTTCATACATTGGTTTTCAAATAGTTTGGTTTGGTGTTGGAAAAGAGTAGGAAGCTTCATGCTTATAGTGGTACAAAAAGGAGCTTGTTTTGACTGTGGCTTAGACTTTATCATGTCATGCTTGATATTGTTTTGGCTTTATGCTTAGTGATTATTGCTGCAGCATGACATGTTATAAACAATTGAGATTGCTTAATGTGCCTTGAAAGAATCATGCGTTGTTTTAGCATATTAAAGCATAGTATTGTGGTATTCTCCTTGGATGCTTTATTTGGGTTGACTTGGCGCATGCTCACACCATGTTAAGACTATCCCAAGTCACCATAGCCTCTATGATATTTTAGTTTTCGACTTGTAATATCACTTTATGCTTTAATTAATGATGTTTTGTCGCTTTGCATGATTATGGCCATTATTGCTCTCTTAGTTGGTCGCTCCCAGTCTTTTGCTAGCCTCCATAACCAAGTATGAGTTCCACTCATGCATCCAACTCCAAATAAAACCAAGTTATTCCAAAGAGTCCACCATACCTACCTATTAGCATTTGCTATTCCAAGTATATTCATGTTTTTATCTACCTTCCGAATTAAACTTGTTATGTGAAAATTAGTGATTAAAGCTCTCACAAACTTGATGGCACACTTTACTTTCTTGCACTTAATAAACTTGAACCATTTTGTCCATCTTTGTTGCGTATATGATTGCGCTTTATAAGTTGAAGTTAGTAGAACCATGTATCATGGGGAATGCTTTCAACATTGCACTTGTACATTGTACCTAGTTGATATCATGTTCTTTTGCTTATGGATCCCGGTGGTGTGAAATAAAAGGGGAACTTGTAAGATCATGGAGTTTGTATGTTTGTTAGAGAAACGCATGGGCCGCTAGCCTAAGCCATGCTTAATCATGGTGGAAACTTGCAGCATAACCATAATGAGCACTCTATGAAGCATCCTCAATAAAAACCTATGCAAATAGCAAATAAAAAGATCGCTGAGATGCTCATTGTCTGCTTGCCTTGTCATTTTGATTATGGGATAGCTCATGTATCATGTGCAAGGGGTACCCCATTGGCGGTTCTCTATGATACCTATGTACTTACAATGACATGAGCTTACTTGTGACTAAAGTTGAGTAGCATGAGGTTTATTCTTCGTAAGTAAGGGGCATGAGATTTCAACTTATAACTTGTCAACCATATCCTATTAGTTGTGTCACTTTAACCTTAATCACCTAAATATGCTTATGATAGGGGCAATGAGAGCTGAAAGCTAATAAGTACCATAATTTTTGGAAGCTCTTTATGAAACTTGAATCTCTACTTCCTTCTATGAAGGCCTTTCTTTTAATTTTATGTTGAGTCTCCACCTTCTATCTTTATGCACCTACTTTTAGAGCATAGTGCCCATTCTTAGTGATATGTGCATTGTCCCAAGACTTGTTGATTGATGCATAATTTTGATATTGCTTGTTCTTAAACTATTTGTATCTAGTCACTCTTATGAACTTTGTATGTGTCCTATACATTTATATTTGCTACTCTATGATGGACAAGCTGAATGCTACTTTGTTATGTTTTCTTTATGTGAAACAAACAAACGTCCTGCAAAGCATTGTTATTCATTAATCTTTTGTTTGTGCCTTTTCATGTTGCAACATAGTTGCTATGTCTTATTGTTAGAACTTTATCTTTCATGCTATCTTGAAGTACTATGATCCTAGCTATCAATGCTTTACAAATACTTTGATCAAGTTTATGATGGTGCATATCACCTCAAAAATTATTCTTTCTTTTTATCACTTACCTACTCGAGGACGAGCAGGAGTTAAGCTTGCAGATGTATCCATAATTTTTGATGTTCCATGCTTGGTTTTATCTACTTTCTTATGTTTTGTCCACACTTTGGAGTACTTTCTATACACTTTCTTGGACTAACCTATTAATAAGAGCCACAGTGCCAGCTGCCTGTTTTTTGCTGTTTTTGGTTCCAGGAATGTCAGAAAATGAATATTCTCGGAATTGGACGGGACAAAAGCCAAAGTTAGTTTTTCACCGAGGGGGACACGGAGCCAGAATACGAGACGGAGAGGGGCCAGGGGCCGCCACACCACCTGGCCGCGCGGCCAAGCCCAGCCTGCGCCAGGGGGTGGTCTGGCCGCCTCGGGCACCACCTCGGCCTCCCCTCTCGCCTATAAGATGCCTCCGATACAGAAACCCTAAGTACCCGATGAAAATTCCACGAAAGAGTCTGTAGCCGCCGTCATCTCTATCCCTAGATCGGGAGGGATCTGAAGCTCTTCCCGGGACCCTGCCGAAGGGGAGAATTCACCCTGGAGGCTTTCTTCATCATCATGCAAGCCTCCGGTGTGATGTGTGAGTAGTTCATCCTTGGACTACGGGTCCATGTAGTAGCTAGATGGCCGGTTCTTCTCCTTTGTGCTATCATGTTTAGATCTTGTGAGCTCCGTTCATGATCAAGATCATCTATTTGTAATTCTACATGTTGTGTTTGTGGGGATCCGATGGATATTGAGATGCTATTTTAGATTGATTATTGATTCTATCATGTCTTTGTTATTTGTGATCTTGCATGCTTTCCATTGTTAGTAGCTATCTTGGCCAAGTAGATGCTAGCAACTCCAAGAGTTAGTATTTATGCTCGATAGTGGGTTCATGCCTCTAGTAATCTAGGGAAGTGATAGAAATCTCTAAGGTACTAGATGTGTTGTTGCTACTAGGGAGAAAACAACAATACTTTGTTCATAGAACAATCGTATTGTTTACTTTACACGCAATGCGTAATGCAATTATATGTTGCTAGCAACTTAATACTGGAGGGGGTTCAGATGATAACCTGAAGGTGGATCATGAGTCATAGATGCAGTTGGATTATGGTCTATGTATAATGTTGTAATGCCCAATCAAATCTCAAAGGAGTCAAGATGAGTAGTATATGCATATTGCTTTCTCGATGTTTGTCAATTGCCCCGCTATAATTTGTTCACCCAACATGTCATCTATCTTAAGGAGAGCCACCACTAGTGAACTATGGACCGCGGTCCTTTCTTTTACCATCAATCTACAATTGTTTACTACTTTTTGTTTACTTTTTGCAAACTATTACTTTCTTCCACACAATACGTTTAATCCTTTGTTTTCAGCAAAACCGGTGAGATTGACAACCTCACTGTAAGTTGGGGGCAAAGTTCTGTGGTTGTGTTGTGCAGGTTTCCACATTGCTGCTGGTGCCGGTAGTGCGCCCTACCAAAGTCTAGCTAGCAACACCTTGGAGGTGTTTCCTTGCTCCTACTGGTTCGATAAACCTTGGTTTCATAACTGAGGGAAAACTTGTTGTTGTGCTCATCATACCTTCCTCTTGGGGTTCCCCAACGAGCTTGATATATTTTGGGCCATCAGCTTCCTAGTAGACCCAAAACCACCTTTACGACTCCCATTTACGAATAGCGAAAGACGAAATCAAAGCCAGCTAATCCACAACTCAGATCATGTGAACTCCTCGGGTCTAATGATTCCATTGTGTTAGTTGGAGCGTATGACAGGTATCTCATGCTGACAACTTTAGGATTGGTCTGGCTATCATACTTGTTTCGACTAGCCTATGTAAGGCGGATAGCATCTCCATGCACGTGACACGTGAAACCTTGTCATCTTCTGACTTGCAATTTAGTCTCGTTAGTGGGCTTCCAACCCAACCTCAAACGGCCAAGGACAAATGGCAAGAATGGAATGTAAGCACTAGTTTCAAAACCATATGTCGTGGTATTGCCGACGAGCACGCCATGGAGGGGTCCTCACAGTGTGTGTTTAGAGACATGGGGTAAACTGGAGAGTTGGCGGGTATGAGGTAACACAGTTTACCCAGGTTCAAGTCCCACAACGCTGGCGGAACTTACTCCTGCTATAAATCACTATAATGGCAATACGCCGACTTAGAGAGATAGGTTCATTGTGTGAGGTGTTGCGCATTGTACGCAGCAATCTGAGAGGTTGTCTATGTTGTTGTCTATGTTGTGCCCTAAAGGCTCCCACAGGCTAGCTTATAAAGGCGCCAAGACCTAGGGTTTATAGGGAAAGGTCCTTGCCAGACAAGGTAAAGAGTCCTGCACCTACACGAACTAGTCTTCCGTGTCTTGTGCTCCAAGGCTCCGAGTATATCGGTGACTCCTACGTAGCCTTCCTTTATCCGGCATGGGCCTCCCTTCAGGATCCATCTAAATGGGCCGCCCAGCAGGCCATGGGCCTTGCTACCAACTATGGGCCACCCGGGTTAGGCGGATTGGTGACATGCTATGAGGATACCCATATAGCATATCCCCAACAGTAGCCCCCAGAGGACTTTGAAATCTTGCGCCATCTTGCTCGTTGATCTCTGAATGTCCCGTCCAAGTGATGTCGGGAATTCGTCAAGCAATATCTCAAAGATCTCCCAAAGAACCCTGTAGTCATTTCCGGCTTCGCAATGTAGCCGGAGATTCCTAGAGTCTTTGTTTCCAGAGTCAGGTAATCTCCACCTTCGATGGAATCTTAGGATGTGACCCTTCACTGCAACTGTCAGGAGGATGATGTAGGGTACAACCTATGCTACCTCAAAACTCATAGAAACTGAGAATTAATCATCAGATATTTTCACGCACGCGAAATCCGAAACGGTGGAGCGACAAAGACGGAGGATGTGGCGAAATTACCATGCACGTTCGCTTCCACATTGGCAACATTCCGTCCATTAGATCTCTTTGCACGAATCTTGATGCGGGGTCTATATATTTTCACCGCGGTCAATCTAGTTTTCCTTTACCCCGCATTCGCTTTCTAGTCTTCGTCTTCCTCCAGCCGCGCGACCGTTCGAGCTCTTCTGCAAAAACCCTAACTAGAGCCCTTCTCTTCTCCACCTTCCCCACGTCGTAATGGCCTCCAGCAGCTCTGTCCCTTCCACGGCGGTGGTTCCCGAGGCTACACTAGATCCATCCCAGGGAGTGGCCGTCCCGTCGGAGGGGGTGGTCGTTCCCGTCTCCGCCGTGGTGGAAGCCACCGGTGATGACCAAGAACGAGCGGAGCCTGAAGCCATTGATGAAGAAAACGACTCCCACAAGGGGATGTGGTGAGGCTCTGATCTCTCTGCCGAGGATCTACAAGAACTGGTCACCGAGGGGTATCTCCTCGCGGCGAAGGAGTTGGTCTGGCGGGTGGCGCCAACTGGTGAGGTGTTCCCTTCTCCCCAAGCCGAAGACAAGGTGTACCTCAAGTCTCAGCTGGTGCGCGGCGTAAGCCTTCCAGTCTCCGACTTCTTCTTAGATGTCCTCCGACACTTCCAGGTACTCCCCCACAATCTCTCTCCCAACAGCATTCTAGTCCTTAGCAACTTCGTAGCTCTATGCAAAGGATATCTAGGAATCAAGCCTAGATTATATCTGTTTGTATACTTTTTTACCGTCAAGAGAGAGTCTGTAGAGTCCAAGGACGAATTGCAGATCTATGGAACCATTAGCTTCAAGATCCGGCCTAGCCGGTGTTTCCCCAACATAGTAGGGCATGAGTCATGCAAGAACTGGCAGTACATGTATTTCTACGATCCATATATCCTTCTGCCTGACCGCCTTGATACTTATCCTCGCGCCATAGAGGTACCTGCATGGCGGACTCCAGCCTCTCTTCCCTCTGATGATGAAGCCAACCGAGACGTAAGGCGGATTGAATGGCTCGTAGACGGAGGTCTGACAGGCTTGGACCTTGTTATGTGCTGCTTCATCCGGTGGATCCAGCCTCTGCAGCACCGCGCCAAGTTGATGTGTAAATACACTCAAGACATGAGGGATCCCATGCGAATTTCGCGGGATAACTTCTCTACTAACTCCATCAAACTCCAGCTTGAGGATATCGTCAAGGTGAAGGACAAGAAGCATGGCTTCAAGATCACCTTCGACTTGTTCGATTGCGGTAAATGCCCAGAGGTAGCTTCTGTTTCCTTTGTTGCTCGTTATATGCTCTAAGGTTTTTCGGAGTTGAAGTTGTCAATCTAACACTCCTCTGTATCCCAGCTGGCGACCTTGGCGGCAGATCAAATGGCCTCCCAGGTCTATGTTCCTAAGCTGAAGGATATCCAGGTGGTGTCTGACGATGACACCCCCAAGGATCAGCCAGCTCCGACAGCACAAAAGCGGAAGAGCTCCACCTCTAACGCTACTGACGAGGCCAAGAAGAAGAAATCGGAGAGTGGAGTCTCCAAACGTTCCACTGCTGCCTTAGAGGCGGAAAAGACGAAGAAGTCCACCGGCATTCCCCTCACCAAGGCTCCTTCCGTGGAGTCAGTATTTTCATTCTCCGACTTGTGCTTTTCAGCCCATACCTTTTTTCAACTCTTATACTTATACTTTGTACATTTCAGGAGGAAAGCCGATGTTAGTTTGAAGCGATCCTCCAAAGATGTTAGAGGGTCGAAAAACATTCATGATATGCTGACCAGGGATTTGTCTGTCGAGTCCTCTCCCGCTACCGCTCCCCCTACTCATGTCGCCAAGCCTTCTACTGGTCCTGCTGAGCCTTCATCTCCCGTCATCCATGAGATCTCTGCCATGGAGACAGATGTCAATCTAATCCTTGATATCTTAGTCTTTGTCGAGGCAGATGTTTCTCCTAGCGGCCAGGCGACGCAGGAGAGCACCTCCTCTAAAGTGGCTGAAGCTCCCCACCGAGAAAGGGAAGGAAGTGGTGGAAGAGGTGGACGTGGAATCGATGATCGAGCCGGGAGCCTCCGAGCCATCATCTGCTTTGAAGGTGCAGGAGGCATCTAGGGCTTCATCCATGCCTCCGGCTTTAACCTCTCCATTAGTTGCGACTCCTCCGACGTTGAGCCTGGATGACCTCATCATGCAGGCCAATGCAATCTACAAGAATGCCTAGCCTTTCCATGATTCCTATGCCCATCTCGCCAACAATCTTAGGGTCATTGCCATCGTAAGTCTTTTGAATCTTCACTTCTTTTAACATGTAATGTATTCGTTGTAGCCCCCGAGCTCTTAGGCGGATAAGCCAATAGTTATTGGCCTGAGTGCTCCAAAGAACTAAGTGTAGAACTTGTCCGTGTAGCCCCCGAGCGTTTAGTTGAAACTGAATAGTTCTGACTAGATGCTCTAGAGAAACTAGTTTACTTTAAAATCATAAACTGTAGCCCCCGAGCATTTAGTTGAAACTTGGATAGTTCCAACTAGATGCTTTAGAGAAACTAAGCATGTTTACATCTTGTGCAGAATGATAATAAACGAAGGATCGCTGCCAATGAGAGATTTGCTGCTTTGCGGAAGGAACTGGACCTTGAACAGGGTAAAACCACCTTCCTGAAGCAACAGATCAAAAATAGCCAGAGTCTGTTTCCTACAATAGCTCCTTGCTTTTCTCATTGAATCATTTCTTTCGTCTTCTGATAGTACTTTCTGATTTCCATATTACAGAAGCCATTGCCAAGGCCAAGAGCATCGTCGAGCAATCCAAGCATATCCAGGAGCTCAATGATGAAAACAAAATTCTGAAGAAGGACTTGGCCGATGCCGTCAAGGGTCATGAGGTAGCGATGAAGGTGTTGCATGAGTCTGCTGACACCGAGATGCAGCACCTAAAGGACGAAATTGTGCAACTCAAGGAGCAGAACAAAGTTGCCAAAGAGTAGAATGCTAGAAACCTTGAGTTGTACAAGACAGTCCAGAAGGAGCGTGATGTCTTGGCGGAGACATGCAAGCAAGCGGAAACGAGCATCTTCGGTAACCTTTCTTCGTCTTTGTCATTTCTATAATTTGTATAACCATTTTACTTGTTTGTACTCATGGTCCTTGTATTTTGTGCAAACCATAGCCCCCATTGGTTTAGCCAACTTGGGTGAGGGTGCTCCGGATCCCAAGGAACATAGGATTCTTACCGGCAACTTCGTCAGCACCGCCATCACCCAAGCCAAGGAGATAGCTCAACCTTTGGGCATCAATATCAAGGTGGCGGACTAAGCGGCCAAGTTCACGGAAATCCTGCGCCGAGCCCCTAAGAAAGTCAAGGACTGGAAAGCCTCTTACGTCCAGGCTAGTGCTAGGATGACCCTGTCCTTGGTCAAGGCACACTACGACAATTCCGACATCGACTTGGTGACCTCCGGCATGCCCAAGTTCGACGAGGAAGGGAAAGAGATCGATAGCAATGCTATTTGGAATTCCCTCGCCGGCTTCGACACCAGAGTTGCCAAGATGGTCAAGGTGGATCTCTTCGTGCCTACCGAGATTCTCGATGAAGACATGGCCTCGTCTGAGTCTAGCCGCTCTCCTTCAGAGTTTGACGATCTCTCCCGGCCTGGCTCTCCCGATGATGCCACCACGAAGCCCCCTGTAGTAGAGCCATAAAAACAATATTTGTATTAAATGTGTCTTTGCAATGTGTATGCGAAAAAACTTATGTTTGGCTAAGGCGGAAAAACTTGTACTCAAGCTTCCTGCAACTTATCTATTTCAAGCATGTGTATATATTTTTTAAGCAAGTGCTAGCTTATCCATTATTCTGGTTCGTATGCTTGACCTTTCGTGAGACGGAAGACTTGCAGCATAGAACTATGCTCTCAGGTGATGATGCTTAATAGCCACGTCAAGAACCTAAGAGCAAAATCACCGGCTTTGAGTACCGAAAATTCACTACTCTAGAATCCACATAAAAACTTCAGAAAACGTGTAGACAAGAAAACTTAAGCTAACGCCCGTAGGCGGAATTTTCACAAGGGAAATGCAACCTTGCGCATAAAGGGTTTATTTGATCAAAAAATGAACAACTAAAGGAGGTAAAAGCCTCAGAGAATATGAGTGAACCAAATGCTTTATTTCATTGATCATTTAAAAAAATTATTACATAATATAAATGTGCTAAGTGTAAAAGGGACGTAGCTGTGCTATGTTCCATGGCCAATCTATCTCTGGGTAATCATCATCGGAGTCACGTTGCGTGCACTTGCGATTTTTTGGCCTATCTTTCAACTTGAGAATATCAATGAGGAAATAGGAACCGTTGAGCAATGCTTTGCTTATGACGAATGGTCCTTCCCAGGTTGGGGATAGTTTGTGTGATTTCTCCTGCTTGAGTCTAAGCACCAGACCCCCCTCTTTAAACGAGTGATGATTTACGCGGTGACTATGGTAGCCATGCAACTTCTGTTGGTAGATGGCGGATCTCGGGCATGCCAGCACGTGCTCTTCTTCAAGTAGGTCCATAGATAATCGTCTGGATTCTTTAGCGTCATCCTTGTTGTAGGCAGAAACTCCTGGTGCATTGTGAAGGATGTCGGATGGGAGGACAGCTTCTGATCCATAAACCATGAAGAAAGGAGTCAAGCCGGTGCATCTGTTGGTTGTTTTTCTCAAACTCCACAAGACATATGGCAATTCCTTCGCCCAGGCTCTAGCTTCTCTACGTAGCGGAGCCTCTAAGCGTGGTTTGATTTCGTGCGGAATTAGTCCATTGGCCCTTTCAACTTGCCCATGTGATTGTGGGTGTGCCACAGATGCCAGGTCAAGGCGGATGCCTTTTTCATGAGAGTACTCCTCAACTTCTCCGAGAGATAAATTTCTGCCATTGTTGGTGATGATGCTATGTGGGAGACCAAATCCCACCACTAGATCCCGGACAAATTTGAGCGTTGTTGCCCCATCAAGCTTTCTAATGGGTTTAGCTTCGATCCATTTTGTGAATTTGTCCACTGCTACTAGCAAGTGTGTAAATCCACAGGGTGCTGTTTGCAAAGGCCCCTGATGTCTACGCACTTCTATTCTTGTAGACAGTTGTTGGGCCTCCAAGTGCAGAGGTTTGTAGAACAGCAGCAAGTTTTCCCTTAAGTGGATCACCCAAGGTTTATCGAACTCAGGGAGGAAGTGGTCAAAGGTATTCCCTCTCAACCAATCCTGCAATCAAGATACAAGAAGTCTCTTGTGTCCCCAACACACCCAATACACTTGTCAGGTGTATAGGTGCACTAGTTCGGCGAAGATATAGTGAAATACAAGTGGTATGGATAATTATAAGTGGTAACGGTGCTAGAAAATAACTTGATGGCGTGGAAGAGTCTAAAAGCAAACTGAAATAAAGATGGAAGCAAGCAAACATGTAACAGATCTAATAGCAAACGGTGTTTCAGTGCTTAGAAACAAGGCCTAGGGATCATACTTTCACTAGTGAACACTCTCATATAAATATATTCTTCTTCATGATACTACTCTTAACTACTCTCCGGTTGGACACTCTAATCAATGGTAGGGCTATAACAGCACACCTCAAAGTAAGCCTTTCCCATCTAGAAAACCCCACACTGTCACCTTGAGCACTAGATGAGTCCAACAAACACCACAATTTCATAAAGACATCCAACTCCAAATATAACTCATAACAAGTATTTGTAATCTCTAGCCTAAGTGCCACCATGGTGTGCACGCTGTCACTTTCACACACATGGGGAGATCAGAGATCTATGAAAGCACTTGAGTAGCAAGGTAGATCTATAGATTACAAGCTCATGATCTCAATAAGATCATGCATAGAGAGAGAGATGAACACATAGCTACCGGTAGAACCCTTAGCCTCGAGAGAGAACTACTCCCTCCCCATCATGGGAATCAACAATGGTGATGGAGATGGCGGTGGAGATCGATGGAAATGGCTCCGGGGGCACTTCCTCGTCCCGGCAGGGTGCCGGAACAGAGACTTTCTGTCCCCCGAATCTCTCCTTCGGTGGCGGCGGCGCTGCGGAACTTTTCGTGGATTTCTGATTGACTATCTAGGGTTTTGGTATCGGGAGGCTCTTATAAGCGAAGGAGGCAAGGTCGGTGGCCGGCCAGGGGGCCCACACCATGCCCTAGCACGGCCCGGGCTGGCCCGCGCCAAGGGGTGGTGTGGCCACCCTGTGGCCCCTCTTCGACTCTCCTTCTGACTCCGTGAGTCTTCCGGTAAAATAGGAACTTTGGCTTTTGTCCCGTCTAATTCCGAGAATATTTATTTTCTGACTTCCTAGAACCAAAAACAGCATAAAACAGGCAACTGGCACTATGGCATCTTGTTAATAGGTTAGTCCAAGAAATCATATGAAAAGTACTCCAAAGTTGGAACAAAACACAAGAAAGTAGATAAAACCAAGCATGGAACATCAAAAATTATAGATACATTTGCAATGTATCAGCATCCCCAAGCTTAAATCTTGCTCGTCCTCGAGTAGGTAAGTGATAAAAAGAAAGAATAATTATTGAGGTGACATGCACCATCATAAACTTGATCAAAGTATTTGTAAAACATTCAAAGCTGGGATCATAGTACTTCAATCATAACATGAAAGACAAAGTTCTAGCAATAAGACAAAGAAACTATGATGCAACATGAAAAGGCACAAACAAAAGATTCACGAATAACAATGCTTTGCAAGACGTTTGTTTGTTTCACATAATGAAAACATAGCATAATAGTATTCAGCTTGTCCCTCATAGAGTAGCAAGCATAAATGCATAGGACACCTTCAAAGTTCATCAGAGTGACTAGATGCAAATAGTTTAAAACAAGCAATGTCAAAGCTATGCATCAATCAACAAGTCATGGGACAATGCACATAGAACTAAGAATGGCCACTATGCTCTCAAAGTAGGTGCATAAAGGTAGAAGGTGGAGACTCAACATATAAGTGGAAGAAAGGCCTTCATAGAAGGAAGTAGGGATTCAAGTTTCATAAAGAGCTTCCAAAAATTAAGGTACTTATAGCTTTCAGCTCTCATTTCCCCTATCATAAGCATCTTGAAGTGATTAAGGTTAAAGTGAACAAACTATGGTGTACATGCTTGACGAAGTATAAGTCAGAAATCTCATGTCCCTTGCATACGAGGGCCGCTCCTCATGCTACTCAAGTTTAGTCACCGGTAAGTTCTTGTCATCGTAAGTATATGTGTATCATTGAGAACCGCCAACGGGTACCCCTTGCCCGATGATACGGAAGAATCCCCATATCAAAATGACAAGGCAAGCAGACAACGAGCATCTCAGCATTCTTCTTATTTACCATGGGAATATGGTGCTTTTTTCTCTCTTTCCTCTTTTCATAATCTCTTATTTTTTTCTCTTTTCTCTTTTTTCTCAAGATAGGACTCTTTTTTTTATAAGAAGAATGCTTCATAGACAGCTCATTATGGTTACGCTGCAGGTTTCCACCATGTCAGCATGGATTAGACCAGTGACCCAGGCGTTTCTCTAACACATATACATAACTCCATGGACTTACAGGCTCCCCTTTCATTTCACACCGACGACATCCATATACAAAAGAGCATGATATCAACTAGGTACAAGTACCAAGTGCAATGTTGAAAGCGTTCCCCATGAAAGCATGGTTCTGCTAATTCCCAACAAATAAGTGCAAGCATATACAACATAGAAGACACAATGGTTCAAGTTTATTAAGGGCAAGAAAAGTAAAGTGTGTCATCAAGTTTGTGAGAGCTTTAATCACTAGTTTTCACATAACAAGTTTAATTTGGAAGGTAAACAAAAGCATGAATATACTTGGAATATCATAAGCTAGTAGGTAGGTATGGTGGACTCTTTGGAATAACTTGGTTTAGGGAGTTGGATGCATGAGTGGAACTCATACTCGGTTGTGGAGGCTAGCAAAAGACTGGGAGCGACAAACTAAGAGAGCAATAATGGCCATAATCATGCAGAGCGACAAAACATCATTGATCAAAGCATAAAGTGATACTACAAGTTGAAAACTAAAGGATCATAAAGGCCATGGTGACTTGAGATAGTCATAACATGGTGTGAGCATGTGCCAAGTCAACCCAAATAAAGCATCAAAGGAGAAAACCACTATAATATGCTTTAATATGCTAAAACAACGCATGATTCATCCAAGGCACATTAAGCAATCTCAATTGTTTATAAAAATTCATGCTATAGCAAAGAATAATAAGCATAAAGCCAAAACAATATCAAGCATGGCATGACAAAGCATAGGCCACAGTAAAAAACAAGATCTCTTTACCACTTAAGCATGAGCTTTCCTACTCTTTTCCAAACCATACCAAACTATTTGAAAACCAATTTATGAAAGAGGGGGTCCAACCAATTTATTCAGCAAACTAAGCAAACGAAAAACCAAAACGAAAATGAAAAAGAAGACGCTCTAAGAACAACACAATTGTGCATGAAACAATAAAAATGAAGCGTTTGAAAGAAACCTGGGATTTTTATTGATGAAGAGGGGGATGCCTTGGGCATCCCCAAGCTTTGACGCTTGTAATTCTTGGATATTTCTTGGGGTGACATGCGTGGCATCCCCAAGCTTGAGCTTTAGTCCATCCTTCATCTCATTACTCATTCCTTCCATACACCTAAAATTTTTCTTTCATACAAAACTTCACACAATCTTTATTAGCAACATTAGTGCACTCAAGATAAATAAGTCTTAAGGTTCAGTTCTAACACCAAATAAACTTTCCATTAGAACACTAGCTACTGTAGCACTTCCCTCAAAAAGCTCAATTCCCCAAAAAACTCAAAAAGGAACCAACAAAAAGCAAATGCAAATAATGACAGAAATCTGTCAAACCAGACCAACAGGTAAAGACGAATTTTTTCGAAGACCTTCTGCTGCTCAAATCAAAAAGTGTTGAACTAACGGAAGTTAGCTAACAACCTGGAGCAAAAGCATAAAAATTCACGCCTCAAAAAGACGTTCAGAGATTTTACACGAATTTGTACGGTGAAGCACAGAAATCTGTTTCAGGACAGCAACTTTCCCAATCGTTACTTCTCTCTCATAAGAGGTTACTCTTGGCACAAAAAGGAAATAAAAATGATAAGGAGAGGTTATTACTGAACCAATAACTTGCAAGACTCAACTAAAACTTTTGGGTTATCTCCCAATAAGTACTTTTCTTTAACGCCTTTAAGTTAGGCATGATAGTTTGACAAGATGCTCACATAAGAAATTTGAATTGAAGTAAAGGAGAGCATAAAGAAGCAAATTGAAAGGAAATTTAAGTCTAACCCACTTCCTATGCATAGGGATCTTGTAAAGAAACAAGTCATGAAAGCACAAAGCAACAAGAATAGGAAAGCAAAACAAGTGCAACTTCAAAAATTTCAACATAAAGAGGGGAAACTTAATATTGTTGAGATACATAAAACCATGTTTCCCTCTCTCATAATAACTTTCAATAGCATCATGAATAAAATTAACAATATAACTATCACATAAAACATTCTTATCATGAGCCACATGCATAATATCATTATTACTCTCCACATAAACATAGTCATTCTTATTAATTGTAGTGCGAGCAAATTCAACAAAATAGCTATCATTATTATTCTCATCACCATAATCATCAAATATAGGAGGCATATTGTAATCATAATTAATTTTCTCCTCAATAGTTGGTGGACTGAAAATACCATATTCATCATTGTAATCATCATAAGCAATAGAATAGCTATCTTCCAAAGCTGGGGAACTAAAAAGATCATTTTTATACAAACTAGCTTCCCCAAGCTTAGACTTTTTCATAGTATTAGCAATAATAGTGTTCAAAGAATTCATACTAATAACATTGCTATTAGCATGCAAATAAAGTTCCATAGGTTTTTTAATTTTCTCTTCAGACACTTCATGTCCTAACTCAAGATAAATACTATAAAGCTCTCTAAAAAAAATTTCCATTAAGCCTAACTAGTGAAAACAAGAAACAAAAAGACAAAATTGCAGAATCTAAAGGAACTAACTTCGAGCACTCACACCGGAGGATGTGAGTACCTTTTACCTTACCACCCCGGCAACGGCGCCAGAAAATAGCTTGATGTCTACGCACTTCTATTCTTGTAGACAGTTGTTGGGCCTCCAAGTGCAGAGGTTTGTAGAACAGCAGCAAGTTTTCCCTTAAGTGGATCACCCAAGGTTTATCGAACTCAGGGAGGAAGTGGTCAAAGGTATTCCCTCTCAAGCAATCCTGCAATCAAGATACAAGAAGTCTCTTGTGTCCCCAACACACCCAATACACTTGTCAGGTGTATAGGTGCACTAGTTCGGCGAAGAAATAGTGAAATACAAGTGGTATGGATAATTATAAGTGGAAACGGTGCTAGAAAATAACTTGATGGCATGGAAGAGTCTAAAAGAAAACTGAAATAAAGATGGAAGCAAGCAAACATGTAACAGATCTAATAGCAAACGGTGTTTCAGTGCTTATAAACAAGGCCTAGGGATCATACTTTCACTAGTGAACACTCTCATATAAATATATTCTTCTTCATGATACTACTCTTAACTACTCTCCGGTTGGACACTCTAATCAATGGTAGGGCTATAACAACACACCTCAAAGTAAGCCTTTCCCATCTAGAAAACCCCACACTGTCACCTTGAGCACTAGATGAGTCCAACAAACACCACAATTTCATAAAGACATCCAACTCCAAATATAACTCATAACAAGTATTTTTAATCTCTAGCCTAAGTGCCACCATGGTGTGCACGCTGTCACTTTCACACACATGGGGAGAGCAGAGATCTATGAAAGCACTTGAGTAGCAAGGTAGATCTATAGATTACAAGCTCATGATCTCAGTAAGATCATGCATAGAGAGAGAGATGAACACATAGCTACCGGTAGAACCCTTAGCCTCAAGAGAGAACTACTCCCTCCTCATCATGGGAATCAACAATGGTGATGGAGATGGCGGTGGAGATCGATGGAGATGGCTCCGGGGGCACTTCCCCATCCCGGCAGGGTGCCGGAACAGAGACTTTCTGTCCCCCGAATCTCCCCTTCGGTGGCGGCAGCGCTACGGAACTTTTCGTGGATTTCTGATTGACTATCTAGGGTTTTGGTATCGGGAGGCTCTTATAGGCGAAGGAGGCAAGGTCCGTGGCCGGCTAGAGGGCCCAAACCATGCCCTAGCGCGGCCTGGGCTGGCCCGCGCCAAGGGGTGGTGTGGCCACCCTGTGGACCCTCTCCGACTCTCCTTCTGGCTCCGCGAGTCTTCCGATAAAATAGGAACTTTGGCTTTTGTCCCATCCAATTCCGAGAATATTCATTTTCTGACTTCCTGGAACCAAAAACAAAAGAAAACAGGCAATTGGCACTATTGCATCTTGTTAATAGGTTATTCCAAGAAATCATATGAAAAGTACTCCAAAGTTGGAACAAAACACAAGAAAGTAGATAAAACCAAGCATGGAACATCAAAAATTATAGATACATTTGCAATGTATCAGCCCCACCATGTCTAGCCCCCATACTGCAAACGGCCAAGTTATTTGTATTGTTTGCAATTCTTCAGCTAGAACACTTGGTTGTCTTGCGTAAAACTGACACCCAAGGCATGTTTGTACCAAATTTTCGGCGTCCGCCTTGGCAGTTATCTAGTAGAATCCTTGTCGGAAGGCTTTAGCCACCAATGATCAGGGAGCGGCATGATGCCCGCAATCTCCGAGATGTATTTCTCTAAGAATGTCAATACCTTGCTGCTGGGAGACGCATCGTAGGAAAAATCATGTGGTACTTATTTTGTATAGCTGGCCGTCAATGATGACGTAGCCTTTTCTTCTGCGTACAATTTACCAGCTTTCGACTTGATCAGCGGGAAAGTTCCGTCTTGTAGCTAGTCCATGAACGGTTTCGTCCAAGCCGAAGAGGTAACTGTTACTGCATTAACAAATGAATCCACTCTATTCGGGTTGTCAGGGTCCGCTCCTTTCACGGATGGGGTCCATAAGTGTTCTAGGAAAACGCCTAGCGGAATTGGTCGACAAGCTGATCCAAGCTTTGACAGCAAATCTGCCGCCTCATTATCCTCCCTTTTGACATACTTGACTTTGTAGCCGTCGAAGCACTTGGATATTTCGTCTACTTCATCTCGATATGCCACCATCATAGGGTTCCGCGCATTCCAGGTGCTAGCTACTTGCTGGGCAACCAAGTCGGAATCTCCACAGCAAACTATGCGCTTGATGCCAATATCCTTGGCTACGCGAAGTCCGTGAATGAGGGCCTCATACTCTGCCATGTTGTTGGTAGCGTAAAGTGGATCCGTAGGACGTATTGCAGCTTTTCTCCCATTGGTGATTGTAATAATACACCAGCCCCCGAGCCATTTAGTAGCTTTGATCCATCAAAGTGCATAACCCAATATTCTGGCTCTGGTACAGGAGTGTCTTCTAGCAGTTCTGTCCAATCTACAAGAAAATCCGCCAATGCTTGTGACTTGATAGCGTCGCGTCTCTTGTAGGTGATTTCAAAGGAGGCAAGCTCAATACCCCACTTTGCCACTCTTCATGTAGCGTCGCTGTTGTTGATTATGTCGTACAGTGGAGCTTTACTCACTACTGTGATGGGGTGCTCCTGGAAATAATGCCTTAGCTTACGTGAAGCAAGGAAAACTCCATAAACTATCTTCTGGTAGTGCGGGTAATGCTGCTTGGATTCGCTTACGTAGTAAACGGGCCACTGAACTCCGTATTCGTGCACTGATTCCTTGCGCTCCACCACGATGACGATGCTGATTACTCGGTTGGTTGCCACCATATAAACTAGGATAGGCTCCCTTGGCACCATGATACATTGCAAATGTATCCATAATTTTTGATGTTCCATGCTTGGTTTTATCTACTTTCTTATGTTTTGTCCACACTTTGGAGTACTTTTCATATGATTTCTTGGACTAACCTATTAACAAGAGCCACAGTGCCAGTTGCATGTTTTCTGCTGTTTTTGGTTCTAGGAAGTCAGAAAATGAATATTCTCGGAATTGGACGGGACAAAAGCCAAAGTTACTATTTTCCCGGAAGACTCATGGAGCCAGAAGGAGAGTCGGAGAGGGGCCACAGGGTGGCCACCCCCCCCCCCTTGGTGTAGGCCAGCCTAGACCATGCCAGGGCATGGTGTGGGCCCCCTGGTCGGCCACCGACCTTGCCTCCTTCGCCTATAAGAGCCTCCCGATACCAAAACCCTAGGGAATCAATCAGAAATCCACGAAAAGTTCCGCAGCTCCGCCGCCACCGAAGGGGAAATTCGGGGGACAGAAAGTCTTTGTTCCGGCACCCTGCCGGGACGGGGAAGTGCCCCCGTAGGCATCTCCATCGCCGTTGTTGATTCCCATGATGAGGAGGGAGTAGTTCTCTCTCGAGGCTAAGGGTTCTACCGGTAGCTATGTGTTCATCTCTCTCTCTATGCATGATCTTACTGAGATCATGAGCTTGTAATCTATAGATCTACCTTGCTACTCAAGTGCTTTCATAGATCTCTGCTCTCCCCATGTGTGTGAAAGTGACAGCGTGCACACCATGGTGGCACTTAGGCTAGAGATTACAAATACTTGTTATGAGTTATATTTGGAGTTGGATGTCTCTATGAAATTGTGGTGTTTGTTGGACCTATCTAGAGCTCAAGGTGATAGTGTGGGGTTATCTAGATGGGAAAGGCTTACTTTGAGGTGTGCTGTTATAGCCCTACCATGGATTAGAGTGTCCAACTGGAGAGTAGTTCAGAGTAGTATCATAAAGAAGAATATATTTATATGAGAGTGTTCACTAGTGAAAGTATGATCCCTAGGCCTTGTTTCTAAGCATTGAAACACCGTTTGCTACTAAATATGTTACATGTTTGCTTGCTTCCATCTTTATTTCAGTTTGCCTTTAGTCTCTTCCACGCCATCAAGCTATTTTCTATCACCGTTACCATTTGTATTTCACTATCTCTTCGTCGAACTAGTGCACCTATACACCTGACAAGTGTATTGGGTGTGTTGGGGACACAAGAGACTTCTTGTATCTTGATTGCAGGATTGCTTGAGAGGGGATACCTTTGACCACTTCCTCCCTGAGTTCGATAAACCTTGGGTGATCCACTTAAGGGAAAACTTGCTGCTGTTCTACAAACCTCTGCACTTGGAGGCCCAACAACTGTCTACAAGAATGGCAGTGCATAGACATCAAGCTATTTTCTGGCGCCTTTGCCAGGGAGGTAAGGTAAAAGGTATTCAGACCGGAGGATTAAAGAAAAAGAACCTCCCACGGCAAACGCCTATTTTCTAGCACCGTTGCCGGGGAGGTAAGGTAAAAGGTACTCATATCGTCCGGTGTGAGTGCTCGAACTTATTTCCTTTAGATTCTGCAATTATATCTTTTTGTTTCTTGTTTTCACTAGTTAGGCTTAATGGAAAACAAAAACAAAATTAGAGAGCTTTATAGTATTTATCTTGAGTTAGGACATGAAGTGTTTGAAGAGAAAATTAAAAAACCTATGAAACTTTATTTGCATGCTAATAGCAATGTTGTTAGTATGAATTCTTTGGACACCATTATTGCTAATGCTATGGAAAAGTCTAAGCTTGGGGAAGCTAGTTTTTATGAAAATGATCTTTTTAGTTCCCCAGCTTTGGAAGATAGCTATTCTATTGCTTATGATGATACCAAACCTCCAATATATGATGATTGCAATGATGAATATGATATTTTCAGTCCACCTACTATTGAGGAGGAAATTAATTATGATTACAATATGCCTCCTATATTTGATGATTATGGTGATGAAAATAATAATGATAGCTATTTTGTTGAATTTGCTCCCACTACAATCAATAAGAATGACTATGTTTATGTGGGGAGTATTAATTCTTTTATGCATGTGGCTCATGATAAGAATGTTTCTTGTGATAGTTATATTGTTAATTTTATTCATGTTGCTACTGAAAGTTATTATGAGAGAGGGAAACATGGTTTTATGTATCTCAACAACATTCTTAAGTTTCCCCTTTATGTTGAAAGTCTTGAAGTTGCACTTGTTTTGCTTTTCTATGCTGGTTCTTTGTGCTTTCATGAATTGTTTATTTACAAGATTCCTATGCATAGGAAGTGGGTTAGACTTAAATGTGCTTTGAATTTGCTTCTTGATGCTCTCTTTTACTTCAATTCATATTTCTTATGTGAGCATCTTCTCGAACTATCATGCCTAACTTAAAGGCGTTAAAGAAAAGTATTTATTGGGAGATAACCCAAAAGTTTTAGTTGAGTCTTGGAAGTTATTACTTCAGTAATAACCGCACCTTATCCTTTTTATTTGCTTTTTGTGCCAAGAGTAACCTCTAATAAGAGAGAAGTAATGATTGGGAAAAATGCTGTCCCGAAACAGATTTCTGTGCTTCAGTGTAAAAATTCGTGTAAAATCTCTGAACGTCTTTTTGAGGTTGTGAATTTTTGTACTTCTTCCCCAGGTTGTTATGTAACTTTAGTTAGTTCAACACTTTTAATTTGAGCAACATAAGGTCTTCTAAAAAATTCGTCTTTACCTGCTGGTCTGTCTTGACATATTTCTGCCATTTTCTGCATTTGCTTCTTCTTGGTTCCTTTTTGAGTTCTTTTGGGGAATTGAGCTTTTTGAGGGAATTGCTTCAGTAGCTATTATTCTAATGGAAGTTTATTTGGTGTTAGAACTGAACCTTAAGACTTATTATCTTGAGTGCACTAATGTTGATAATAAAGATCGTGTGAAGTTTTGTATGAAGGAAAAATTTCAGGTGTATGGAAGGAATGAGTAATGAGATGAAGGATGGACTAAAGCTCAAGCTTGGGGATGCCACACGTGTCACCCCAAGAAATATCCAAGAAGTACAAGCGTCAAAGCTTGGGTATGCCCAAGGCATCCCCTTCTTCATCAATAAAAATCCTAGGTTTCTTCCAAACACTTCATTTTTATTGTTTCATGCACAGTTGTGTTGTTCTTGGAGCGTCTTCTTTTTCATTTTTGTTTTGGTTTTTCGTTTGCTTTGTTTGCTTAGTTTTCTGAATAAATTGGTTGGACCCCCTCTTTGATACATTGGTTTTCAAATAGTTTGGTTTGGTTTGGAAAAGAGTAGGAAAGTTCATGCTTATGTGGTAAAGAGAGCTTGTTTTTGACTGTGGCCTATGCTTTGTCATGCCATGCTTGATATTGTTATGACTTTATGCTTAGTATTCTTTGTTGTAGCATGACTTGTTATAAACAATTGAGATTGATTAATGTGTCTTTCAAGAATCATGCGTTGTTTTAGCATATTAAAGCATAGGATTGTGGTATTCTCCTTTGATGCTTTATTTGGGTTGACTTGGCGCATGCTCACACCATGTTATGACTATCCAAAGTCACCATAGCCTTTATGATCCTTTAGTTTTCAACTTGTAGTATCACTTTATGCTTTGATCAATGATGTTTTATCGCTCTGCATGATTATGGCCATTATTGCTCTCTTAGTTTGTCGCTCCTAGTCTTTTGCTAGCCTCCATAACCAAGTATGAGTTCCACTCATGCATCCAACTCCTTAAACCAAGTTATTCCAAAGAGTCCACCATACCTACCTACTAGCTTATGCTATTCCAAGTATATTCATGTTTTTGTTTACCTTCCAAATTAAACTTGTTATGTGAAAAATAGTGATTAAAGCTCTCATGAACTTGATGGCACACTTTACTTTTCTTGCCCTTAATAAACTTGAACCATTGTGTCGTCTATGTTGTATATGCTTACACTTATTTGTTGGGAATTAGCAGTACCATGTTGTCATGGGGAACGCTTTCAACATTGCACTTGGTACTTTGTACCTAGTTGATATCATGCTCTTTTGTCTATGGATGTCGTCGGTGTGAAATGAAAGGGGAGCTTGTAAGTCCATGGAGTTATGTATATGTGTTAGAGAAACGCCTGGGCCGCTAGTCTAATCCATGCTGACAGGGTGGAAACCTGCAGGGTAACCATAATGACCTGTCTATGAAGCATTCTTCTTATAAAAAAAGAGTCCTATATTGAAAAAAAAGAGAAAAAGAAAAAAAGAGATTATGAAAAGAGGAAAGAGAGAAAAAACACCATATTCCCATGGTAAATAAGAAGATTGATGAGATGCTCGTTGTCTGCTTGCCTTGTCATTTTGATATGGGGATTCTTTCGTATCATCGGGCAAGGGGTACCCGTTGGCGGTTCTCTATGATACACATGTACTTACGATGACAAGAACTTACCGGTGACTAAACTTGAGTAGCATGAGGAGCGGCCCTTGTATGCAAGGGACATGAGATTTCTAACTTATACTTCGTCAAGCATGTACACCATAGTTTGTTCACTTTATACTTAATCACTTCAAGATGCTTATGATAGGGGCAATGAGAGCTGAAAGCTATAAGTACCATACTTTTTGGAAGCTCTTTATGAGACTTGAATCCCTACTTCCTTCTATGAAGGCCTTTCTTCCACTTATGTATTGAGTCTCCACCTTCTATCTTTATGCACCTACTTTGAGAGCATAGTGGCCATTCTTAGTTCTATGTGCATTGTCCCAAGACTAGTTGATTGATGCATAACTTGATATTGCTTGTTTTAAAATATTTGTATCTAGTCACTCTTATGAACTTTGAAGGTGTCCTATGCATTTATATTTGCTACTCTATGAGGGACAAGCTGAATACCACTATGCTATGTTTTCTTTATGTAAAACAAACAAACGTCTTGCAAAGCATTGTTATTCATGAATCTTTTGTTTGTGCCTTTTCATGTTGCAACATAGTTTCTTTGTCTTATTGCTAGAACTTTGTCTTTCATGTTTTGATTGAAGTATTATGATCCCAGCTTTCAATGTTTTACAAATACTTTGATCAAGTTTGATGGTGCATGTCACCTCAAAAATTATTCTTTCTTTTTATCACTTATTTACTCGAGGACGAGCAGGAGTTAAGCTTGGGGATGTTGATACATTGCAAATGTATCCATAATTTTTGATGTTCCATGCTTGGTTTTATCTACTTTCTTATGTTTTTCCACACTTTGGAGTACTTTTCATATGATTTCTTGGACTAACCTATTAACAAGAGCCACAATGACAGTTGCCTGTTTTCTGCTGTTTTTGGTTCCAGGAAGTCAGAAAATGAATATTCTCGGAATTGGACGGGACAAAAGCCAAAGTTACTATTTTCCCGGAAGACTCACGGAGCCAGAAGGAGAGTCGGAGAGGGGCCACAGGGTGGCCACCCCCCCTTGGCACGGGCCAGCCCAAGCCGCGCCAGGGTATGGTGTGGGACCCCTGGCCGGCCACCGACCTTGCCTCCTTCGCCTATAAGAGCCTCCCGATACCAAAACCCTAGGGAATCAATCAAAAATCCATGAAAAGTTCCGCAGCTCCGCCGCCACCGAAGGGGAGATTCGGGGGACAGAAAGTCTCTGTTTCGGCACCCTACCGGGACGGGGAAGTGCCCCCGGAGCCATCTCCGTCGCTCTCCACCACCATCTCCATCATCGTTGCTGATTCCCATGATGAGGAGGGAGTAGTTCTCTCTCGAGGCTAAGGGTTCTACCGGTAGCTATGTGCTCATCTCTCTATGCATGATCTTATTGAGATCATGAGATTTTAATCTATAGATCTACCTTGCTACTCAAGTGCTTTAATAGATCTCTGCTCTCCCCATGTGTGTGAAAGTGATAGCGTGCACACCATGGTGGCACTTAGGCTAGAGATTACAAATACTTGTTGTGAGTTATATTTGGGGTTGGATGTCTTTATGAAATTCTGGTGTTTGTTGGACCTATCTAGAGCTCAAGGTGACATTGTGGGGTTATCTAGATGGGAAAGGCTTACTTTGAGGTGTGATGTTATAGCCCTAACATGGATTAGAGTGTCCAACTGGAGAGTAGTTCAGAGTAGTATCATAAAGAAGAATATATTTATATGAGAGTGTTCACTAGTGAAAGTATGATCCCTAGGCCTTGTTTCTAAGCATTGAAATACCGTTTGCTACTAGATCTGTTACATGTTTGCTTGCTTCCATCTTTATTTCAGTTTGCCTTTAGTCTCTTCCACGCCATCAAGCTATTTTCTAGCACCGTTACCACTTGTATTTCACTATCTCTTCGCCGAACTAGTGCACCTATACACCTGACAAGTGTATTGGGTGTGTTGGGGACACAAGAGACTTCTTGTATCTTGATTGCAGGATTGCTTGAGAGGGGATACCTTTGACCACTTCCTCCCTGAGTTCGATAAACCTTGGGTGATCCACTTAAGGGAAAACTTGTTGCTGTTCTACAAACCTCTGCACTTAGAGGCCCAACAACTGTCTACAAGAATAGAAGTGCGTAGACATCACACCGGTGCTGTAAGTATTGGTGGGGAGGAGAGTATTCTCTTCAGCTCATGTAGTGTTGCGTCAGCTTTATCTGTCCATGTGAATTTGTCTGCCTTCTTGAGCAACTTGTAGAGTGGCATAGCCTTCTCTCCAAGTTGGTTGATGAACTGGCTTACTGCTGCAACGTACCTTGTGATCCTTTGTATGTCCTTCAAGCATGTCGAGCATTTGATGTCAAGGATTGCCTTGATTTTCCCCGTGTTCACCTCGATTCCGCCGTGCGAAATGATGAAGCCCAACAGTTTGCCGGAGGCTACCCCAAAGACGCAATTCTTGGGGTTCAGCATCATATTGTATTTCCGGAGATTGTCGAATGTTTCTTGCAAGTCAGCGTTAAGATCATTTGATTTCTTTGACATTACCGTGATGTCGTCCATGTAAGCGTGTACGTTGCGACCTATTTGGTCATGTAGGCAATGTTGCATCATCCGCTGGTAGGTAGCACCAACGTTTTTCAACCCAAAGGGCATCGTGACGTAGCAATACGTGCCGTAGGGTGTGGTGAACAAAGTGGCCAGTTGGTCTTACTTTCGCATCCGGATTTAGTGGTATCCTGAGTAGGCATCGAGAAAACACGGAAGTTCCGAGCCAGCCGTCGAGTCAATGACTTGGTCAATGCGAGGAAAAGAAAACGGATCCTTCGGACACGCTTTGTTCAAGATGGTGTAATCAACACACATTCTTAATTCATTGGTTCCCTTTTTGGGGACAAGTACAGGATTTGCCACCCATCGGGTGTGAATAACTTCTCGAATAAAGCCGACCTTAAGTAACCTAGATATTTCTTTGCCTATAGCCCTTCGTCTTTCATCACCAAAGCATCATAGACTTTTCTTCACCGGTTTGGCATTAGGATCAATATTCAAGCTGTGCTCGGAAAGTTCCCTAGGTACACCTTTCATGTCAGTGGGTTGCCATGCAAATATGTCCCTATTCTCACGGAGGAACTCGACGAGCACACTTTCCTATTTGGGATCCAGGTTCGTGCCAATGGCGATGGTCTTGGAGGAATCTCCTTCGACAAGCTCAACCTGATTGGTCTTGATGATGGCCTTGAAGGCGGGTTTGGCAGCAGTAATCTGCTTCTTTGAAGCCGGCTCCAAGCCATCGACCTGGTTTTGGATCTCCTTGAACTCCTCACCGTAGAGGACTGCTTTGGCAAAGGCGGCTTCAATGAGCTCTCACTCCTGTGCCTTGGAGAAACTTCCGTCTACAGTGATGAAGATATTTGGTCCGGGAATCTTGAGCTTGTTGTAGACAAAACATGGCCTTGTAAGGAAGGAGTGGAAGATGTCGCGTCCAAAATGACGTGGTACACGCTCTTGAAAGGCACTACTTCAAAGGTCATGCGTTCTTGGCGGTAATTTTTTACATCGCCAAAAGTGACTGGAAGGGTGATGCAGCCTAGGGAATTTGCTTGTCGGCCAGGGACAACCCCATGGAACACGGTGTTGCTCTTCCTTAGCTGGGTCTCCGTCAAGTTCATCTTGTGCAATGTATCTAGGTACATGATGTTGATGCTGCTTCCACTATCCACGAGGCACTTGGTGAACTCTGTGCCGTCAATCAAAGGGTTGATGACCATGGCATACTGGTTCTCTGTGGGGATAAGTTCTGGATGATCTTTCCTATCCCAAGTAATTGGAACTTCCGACCACCTGATGTACTGGGGAACTGGAGGGAGGGTAGCCATCAATATCCTCAGAGAGGTTTTCTGGGCCCGGACGGTGGGAGTGCCAAGGAGGGTGTGGTAACATGGAGCCTTCTTTTCAAAGGGATTTTTCCCTTTATCCTCTCCCTTGTCGGAAGATTTGGGATCCACGTCCTCATCCATATCGCTTGAGTCCTTGGGCTCTTCCTCCTTCTTCTTCCCTTTGCCCTTTCCGTGGGGTCTGTTTTTCCGACTTCGCTTGTAGCCGGACTCAGGGTCTTCCTTGAGATCATTGACAAACTTGCATTGGCGGTTGGTGTGGGTGGACTTACCGTTGGCGTCGAGATGGAGAAAACATGGCATGTCACGGTACTCTTCGTACATTTGGGGAACACGGGGCGCTGAGGGTATAGCATCACTCCTCTACTAGCCACTGCTAGCCCCTGTCCACGTCCATGTTGTCCGCCACCGCCTCTACCAGTGAACGTTGCGGCGACCATGTCGGTTGTTTGCTTCTCTTCGGGCGGATTCTTCCCCTTGTTAGTATTGTTGTTTTTTCTGGCCTGGGTAGGAATTGCTATTGCCGGCAGTGATCCACGTGCATCATCATCAATAGCGGCGAACTCGCTGGCCATGGCGATTATTGCGTTGAGGGTGAGCTCGTTGTTGTCTTGCTTGCGCTTCAACTTATGGTGGAGCAAAGTTCCCTTTTCCAGACCATCAACGAAGGCGGCCATAGCGGTCTGTTCGTGCACTCCTGCGCAGGAATTTTTCATATCCAGCCAGCGAGAGAGGTAAGCACGAGAAGTTTCATCCTTTTCTTGCACACACCACTGGAGGTCTCCGACAGTATAGGCACGGTTGTACGTGCCGTTGAAATTTTTGGTGAATGCTTCATGCATGTCCAACCAATTGCATACTGATTTCTCCGGTAGGCCATCGATCCATTGTCGGGCGGTGCCGGTCAGCATGAGTGGGAGGTACTTGACGGCAACATTGGGGTTTCCCCCTGCGATGTGAATCACTTCGCTGTAGTCCTGCAACCACGTTGCCGGCCTGGCGGTGCCATTGTAGGGCTTGATGGTCTTGTCTATCCGGAGGCCCTTGGGGTAAGTTGTGGCTCGTATTACTGGCCCAAAACAACATGGCCCAAGGTATGGGAGCTCCCGAGCTTCTTGGATCTTGTCTAGCCACGAACGTGCATCATATGGCTTTGGCTGCTTCCCTTTTCCGTCATTGGGAGGGGAGTTATGGCGCGGTTTGTGAGATCCACCATGGACTCCACCATGATGGCTGCTAGGTGGCGACGGTGGCGGTGGAGGCGGTGGGTTAGCCTTCTTGCTATGACCCTCCTGCGACTCCTCACGCCTGTCGCGGTTGCTTGTCGGACGTGGCGGCTCCTTATGGGACCTGCTCCTATGTCCTTTATTGCCGATGCACTCTCCGGCATACCGAGGCTGCTCGCCCTAGTCGCGTATAACAACGTCGGCCTAGGGCCGCCTTGGCGGTGGCATGCTTGTACGGTGGCGCGGCTCTAGTTCGTCGTGACGCCGAGATGGCGGTGGAGGTGGCGACCCACGAGGATGAGCCTTTTCTCCGTGATCAGAGGATATGGGGATGGCGTCAGTCCTATTGCGTGCCTCCCTCCGCCTTCGCTCTGTAGAGACTATATGAGATCCCTTGTCATGGGGAGATTTTGGCCTTCTGCGGTTGTTCATGGTTGATTGGCAAAGCTTCGGGTTGGACTTAAGCCTCTGCGAGGTAGCCTTTTCCTGTTGCTTGCATGCCTTAGCAACGAGGTCGTACACCTGAACAATTGCTTCTGGCCACCTGTCCTGCTCCAGGAGGGTCTTGGCGACGGCGATGTTGAGGGCGGGAGTTGGCATGACTTGCCTCCCCTCTGAATCGATGTATGGGGTGGCTTTTATCGGCTTGGAGCCCTCATACCCCAACCTGCCACGGACGCCAAGATCTTCGACGACATGAGCTGGTGCCTTCTTCGCCTTTTGCTTCAACAACAATTGTTGTACTCAGCCTCCATATCTCTTGCTGCCTTGATGGATTGCTGCACCTTAGCCATGTCTTCGTCCAGCTTAGCGTCCTGCTCCGCGATGCACTTGGCCTTCGCCAAGATTGTCGTGTGCTTCTCGTCAAGCTCCGTAACGCTCCAAATATGGGAGACGGTGATAGGTTCAACAAGGAGTGCGCCTTAGATTTCTTTGTCGGCAGGGGTAGCCAATGGGTTGCCAGCTGCAGATGTTGATGGTGGCATTAGCAGCTGGTTTGATTGTCGGGCGATACTTGGGGCTGTGGTGAGTTCTTGCACCGGTTGTGGGTGGATAACCGGAGGAGGCATAGCCTTGGTCGGAGCCGGAGGCTCGGCGGCGTTTTTAGCTGCTGCTGCTCTGGTTAGCGCTGGCGTGGGCAGAGCTCTCTCACGATCCTATTCCTGTCTGTCTTCTTCCATCACGCTCCCAATGGCGACTAGCACCTAGTGGGAAGCATTGGTCTTGTCGGCGTGCTCCTCCTTCTCAATCTCCTGCTCAATCTCCCTCATAACAGCATTGTATTCCTCCGAGTTAGCGTCCGAGCCACCGCCATCCATATTGATGTCAGTGTATAACGCGTCAAGGACGGAGTCAGAGCTAGCCTCGGTGTTGGCGATGGCGGATGTGGAGGGTGATGGAGGCAGGCCGTTGTTGTTGTTTCCTCCTCCGGCCATGACGGCAATCGCTGTTTCAGCCTCTTCGTTGGCTTCCGCATATTCATTGACGATGGTAACCATCTCACCGAGGGTGAGAGGACCTACGGCTTGCCGCCTTCGGAGGGTATGTCGAAGGAGTGTTCTAGGTGTGAGCCCTTCCACAAAGTGGTACACGAGCTCGTCGGAGCGGTTGCCCTCTAGGGTTTTCCGTCACCCTCATCCATCTAGCGAGGTATTCGCGAGGAGGTACTCCATCCCTCTGAACACATCTAGCCAGATCGAAGATGGTGACTACGCCGACAAAGTGAGACTTGTGCATCTCTAACGTTCGGGGAAGCCAAGCGGATTTGCGGGGTCCTTCCACCTTTATATCTTGCATAGGGGCGGTTTGGGTGGGCTTTGAAATTTCTTGATCCGAGCCACCATACTCCAAGGAGAGGTATGGATCAAATCCTTCCACGAACGTGTCCTTCTCATAGGCGGTATGTGCGGGGCTTGATGATTTTCCGACTTCCTGGGAGCTAGGACCCGAGTCAGTTTCGCCGATGAAGATGTGGATGTCTCCGAAGTTGATAACGGAGCAGTGCATAGGGTTCGTCTTCGCCGGTACCTAGAACTCGTTTGGAGAGACGATCGGGACGTTGCTGGAGAAGAGAACACGTCCGATGGCTACAGTGTCGCCAATTCCCGTGAAGAGGTTGGACCTCGCCCGGTGTAGAGCTCGAAGCGCCTGTTGCCCCACGGTGGGCGCCAACTGTCGTGGTATTGCCGACGAGTACGCCATGGAGGGGTCCTCACAGTGCATGTTTAGAGACGTGGGGTAAAGCAGAGAGTTGGTGGGTACGAGGTAACACAGTTCACCCAGGTTCAAGTCCCACAACGGTGGAGGAACTCTACTCCTGCTATAAATCACTATAATGACAATACGCCGAGTTATAGAGATAGGTTCGCTGTGCGAGGTGTTGCGCGTTGTACGCAGCAATCTGAGAGGTAGGCTCCCGCAGGCCGGCTTATTGTAACACCCCATCCACTCCTAGGCCCAGGGGGTGTCACTCCTGGAAGCTTAATAGGATATCTAGACTGGCCCCACAGACCAACATTAGTCTTTTCTGCGCACTTTGTCCTCACTCGTGCGCACCCGATTACCCACTTCCCGGTCGGTCACCCATCCTAGAATTGCTCTAGGCCAAGCACGCTTAACCTTAGTGTTCTTTTCGAATGAGCTTCCAGAAAAGAAGTTGCAACTTGTTGGTATGAGTATTCTATCAATCCTATTAAGTCATGTGCCTGGTCTCACACTTATAAAGGCGCCAAGACCTAGGGTTTACAGGGAAAGGTCCTTGCCGTATAAGGTAAAGAGTCCTACACCTACACGAACTAGTCTTCCGTGTCTTGTGCTCATGGGCTCTGAGTATGTCTGTGACTCCTGCGTAGCCTTTCTTTATCCGACATGGGCCTCCCTTCAGGATCCGTCTAACTGGGCCGCTCAGCAGGCCATGGGCCTTGTTACCAACTATGGGCCACCCGTGTTAGGCGGATTGGTGACATGCTATGAGGATACCCATATAGCATATTCCCAACATCATACCAATTACAGTGATATGCACAAAATCGTTCCTGACCGGATACTTTCTTACAAATACAAAGGCGGAAAGTAGCGCCCTAGCACACCATTCCTAACACCAGGATGGACGGGGCACCACCATTCTCCTCATCAAATCCGAGGCAGACAAAATGCGAGCCCGCTGAAGATCCTTCTGACCGGCAAGAGGGCAGCCTTTGACGAAGGTGTTGTTGCCGGCGATATCAGTCGTGAAGTCGGCGCCAAGGTCAGGCGCCGCCCACCGCAAGCCATTAGTTTTTCGCCAACTTTTACAGTATATTTTACTACTCCTCAAATGTGACTGGTATAATTGCTGAGAAATATTTGGCCCAACAGGTCCAACTTGTAATTTTATGAAAAAAAGAGAAACCAGCAGGCCCAACTCGTATTGACGAATAAGAACTGTAATTGCGACCAGAGCGCCGACGAACAGGCTGGAGGCGCCGCCGCCTACTCGTATTCTGCATTTAGGGTGCAGGTGGGACTGCTCGCGGGAGGCCCGCATATGTCCGTACAGTCCCACACAATTTAAGTGGGTGTCCCACGGGAGCCCGTAAAACTTATACGGGTGCCCACTATCCCACTTATGTCCACGTACACCCGCAAATACGTTACTGCAATTGTTGCTTGTATAATGTTCATAAAAATATTTTAGTACATAATACGATCAAACATTTAGCACTTCAATGTATCAATTCTCTTTTTCACTTTCTGAGTGACTCGCCATTCTTTCTACCAGCCATAATATTTGTTTGATTGGGAAATTCCTACTCCCTCTGATCCAAATTAATGTTCTCATATTTGGCTAGATTCGGATGTATCTAGCACTAAAATATGACTAGATATATTCAAATCTAGATAAATATGAAAACATTAATTCGAATCGATGGAAGTTGCTTTTTTAATGTTCGTTCGATCGTGGACTTCCCACGAAAACCCATCATTTTTTCTTGTCGTGAGTGACCCGTATAGCCTTTTATATAGGATTGGATAGTGGACTCCATGGACAGCCCACTTCCGCCTACACCCTGATTCTGCATGCGCACGGCCGTCCCCTCGAGAAGGGAGGCCGCCTCCACACCCATTCACGGCTCCACGCCGCCAAACCACCCTCCAATCTTGTTGACGCCGTCCAATCCACTTCTCCACGCCGCCAACCCCCTCCCTCCAATCTTCCTCCATTCATCTGACACAGCCGACGTTGATACTGACCCGCACGACGCCCTCGGCGCAGTACGTTTGCCATACTCATGTTTTTGTTTTCAATCTAGTTTCAGATTGTTTTCTGTTGTCTTGTCTGCAATTACATTATTTTGCTAGTCTGTTCATCTAAGCGTACCGTTGCCTTTACTATTAACCCTTCTTGGCACCAAGTAGTTGTACTATATTTGCATTGTGTCTTCAGAATAAATTTTATAAAGCAATAACTAGTGTTGTGCCGAATGTTTGTCAAAATATAAGGTGGCAACGCATATTTAAACTTCAGACAATATCAAATGAAAATACTGAAATCAGAAGTGAAGACTGTCGACATTATGTCCAGCTGATGCATAGTTAGCAACCTCAGTACCATCCATCGTTGCTGCAGCTAGATACAAGAGTGTGCACAGCATGCAACCTTCTATTTACCGCCGTGTTTAGCATTTTGGATATCATGCACTGCTATGTTCCTTACTAATGCAGAGTGCTTGCCATTAACTGAGAAAAACTGAAAGTACTAATTAAGTGGAAGTCGGCCGTGCTTAAGTGTCCATACATATACATGATGGCAAGTGAGACTGCACATAATGCATACAGGATATAGCACTGAAAATTCATGAAAGGGCCAACTCAAAGAATTATGCTTCTCAGGTACTACCTCCGTGACTCCCTCTCCCCCTCACGTGGCCCCCTCCTGGCGACTGAGGGGGCCAAACCCTAGCCCCGCTGCCACCTCCACCCCCTCCATCCCTCTCCCTCCTCGTCGCCCCCGGAGGGCCGCCGGCCTAAGCGCGCGGTGCCGGTGATGGGGGCGGCGGGGATCTGGCCTCCCGGCCCCAGCGCGGCGGTAGGGAGGAAAACGTCGGCGCTGGACGGGGCTCGGTCACAGGGGCGGCGAGAGGGGGTGGTCTGGGGTTGCGGCGTGGGGGGGTCCATCGAGCTCCTTTGCCGATGTCGTGGCCTGCTGTTGTCTTGCTGCTCGGACCAGGGTGGCCTAGGATTTCGGTCTCGCCAAATCTGGTGCTTTGGAGGTTGGGTGTGGGGATTGGCTAGGGGAAACCTTTGATTGTCGTCGACGGTCACGACATCGACGACGCTCCGACGCTGTGTCCCTTCTTGGAGGCGATGTGGAGGCCCATCCCCACCCCCCCCCCTCCCCTTTGAGCCCGGGTGAAAACCCTAAATCCCTCGGATTGGGTGATGGCGGCGCCGTGGCGTCGTTCCCTCCATGGAGGCGTCGCCTTGGGTCTCAGCGGTGGCGGTCGAGTATTGCCAGAGCAGCGGGTTCGTCTGGTGACTTCATCCTGAAGCTTGCGTCTTGATGGGATGCGTCTGTTGTGGGTGGATAGGTTGGTGGGTGGCTCGTGCGAAGAGGTGATCGTGTGCGCGGTTCCCCTCTTGGCTGCCTTGTCGTGGGTTGCCATGTGTGCTCAGGGGAGCTGCTCTGTCTGCCGACGGTACGGCGCCCTTCGAACCAAGGTGAGAAGATAGGGGTCTTCTTCGGAGGTGGAGGCATATGGCGAGTTTTCGACGGCGTGTCGGGAGTTGGCAATGACAGGATCTTCTCCGATGGCGTGCACTTTCCACGACGTCTTCTCTCGAGCTACGAGCGCGGATGGACGAAGGCCTTGCTTATCAAGATGTGTTCTTTTTTTTCTTCCTTGTGTGCGTTGCATGTAAGCTGTCTTTCAGCACCTTGTATCTGCCGTTTCGGCGTTATTAATTTAACGCAGGCCTACGGCCTCTAGTTTTAAAAAAAGATACTACCTCTGTTCAAAAATATAATACGAACAGAGGAAGTAACATATATTCCTGAACTGTAAGCAACCTGTCTGCCTGTAATATAGTACTTTGATGTTTATTTGCAATCTGTTTTGTTGATAGAAGAAATCACGTGCCGTTCCATCTTGCACATACATTTTTTTAGACATGACTAGCTACATGAATCTTGCTTTGATGATGGCTGTTTTCAGACATGGATAGTGAAGGCGCTAGCTTGGAGCTAGAGGAGCGTGACGGGTATAGTCGCGTGTTAGTAAGACATGCTGAAGTGAGGAGGAAGGATTCCAATTCCATAATGACTATGCTAAGATCAAAGGGGTTAGTAAGACATGCAGTCGCGTGTTAGTAAGACATGCAGAAGTGAGGAGGAAGGATTCCAGTTCCATAATGACTATACTAAGATCAAAGGGTTCAGTGTTAAAAAGGAAGTAGTGAAATACTTACTATGCCCCAGGACACGGTTCAGGCGGCTCTACATGTGCTTTAGACAAGGACAACGTACATTGGTAGGAATGTCAATTAGGTTCGGTTAGATTTCCACCTGGTGCGCTTACTGTTAGTTAAAAGAAAAAAATGTTTAGAAGCCAGTTCGATTCACTGAGTTTTTCTAGGCTTCAAATTCTCTAGGTTGCTATTGTGTTCATACAAATCTTCCTCTTCACGCTCTTTTATCACTTTCTAACACTCTTTTCCTATTAGTGTTCAAATGTTTGGCTAAAATATCAAGCCACCGAGGGAAAACCGCTCTCCCCTCTCGCGTCGCTCCTCCAGGCGACCGAGAGGGGCAAACCCTAGCCGCCGTCGCCCCCGTCCTCCACCCCCTCTCCCCCCCCCCCTCTCCCCCCCCCCCCCCCTCGTCGCTCCCAGAGGTTCCGCCGGCCGAAGGCCGCGGTGCTGATGAAGGGGGCGGCGGGGATCTAGCCCCTGGCTGCGGCCCCTGGCTTCTGGCTCGGCCACAGGGAAGGACAGTCACCGTGCTGGGCTTGCTGGGGTAGAGGCTGCTGACAGGCGGCGCTCTCCCTCCCAGCGGGCCTATCCCTTGGCCAACGGCTCCGGCGGCCGCTCCTCCATCCGTGGCGGCGGGTGGCTCTCGGGATCTGGCGGCTTGGTGGTGGTGGCCTTCGGGGATGGAGGTGTTGTCAGTGGTGCTCTCGGCGGGGGCCTTGGACGCCGGAGCGGCGGTTCCGGATGGTGGCAGCGGCACCATCTTCTTCGCAGCGAGTGGTGGACGTGAGTGCTGGCCCGCGTCTCTGGCCGTGTGGGCGGCAGGGTGGCGGCGAGCGTTGGTGCGGCATGGGGGGTCTTCCGTCGACTGTCGGTGCCAAATCTTGGGAGATCTCCACCACTGACCGATGATTCTCTTCTCCTCCGGCTTGATCTCCGATTTTGCTGGCTGGATGGTGGTGGGATTTTCGGGACCGGGGGAAACCCTTGGCCGATGGTGGCCACGACGTCACCGACGCCCCTGGCGCCGGTTCCCTCCTTGGAGGCTTCGTTGAGGTTCCTCTTCTCCCCACCCATCCCCCTGTCCAGGGTGAAAACCCTAACCCCCTACATGGGCTGTGGCGGTGGCTTGACGTTGTTCCCCTTCTTGAAGGCACCGCCTGGGGCTGCAGGGGTGGTTGTCGAGTTTCTGGTTGTTGGTGGTGGTGCTTGGCGATGCTTCTTGTGTGGCGACAGCCTGGTTGGAGGTTGTTGGGCAAGCTCCTGTCCGGTGCTAGTGGTTATTCCTTGTCTGCCGATCTTCCTGTTGCACCTGCGTTCTGTAGCTTGCGTGTTCTCAGTGACAGTGCCTCGGGTTGTTATTGGCCGTGGTGAGGTATCTGGCACGGCGGCTGCTTTGGTCTCTTATTTGAACATTGGTTCGCTTTTGCTCGGGAGTGTTCTTGGGGGAACCTCTCTGCTTGCCGACGGTGCGACGCCCCTCGATCCTGGGAGAGAGGGATGGGTCCCTCTTCGGAATCAGAGTTCGAGCGCTGGTCTTCATGCGTTCATCTGGAAGCTATGCAAGCAGCCCTTTCGATGTTGATGCCTCCCACTGCCCCTGCTCCTATCGGTGGCGGCATTATGGAAGACGATGGTCCTGGCGTATGAAGCGAAGCTTTCTTTTTTATCCTTTGTTTGCTTTCTTCCGTTGTGTGTCCTGTTAGCTGTGTATGCGTTGTAAGCACTCTGTATCAGTCGGTTTCGTGGCTTTATTAATTTAAAGCTGGGCTAAGGTTGTGTTTAAAAAAAATATCAAGCCACAAGTTCCTCCGGTCTGAAGTTAATACTGCTGAGTTTACTAATTTAACATGGGTTTGTGGTTTTTGCAGTCAGTTTGAAGCAGAAGCGATGATACGCAGCTATTCTTGCCAACATGTCTGTCTATGACTATGTACTGCAGCTGCCTTTTGGATATCATCTAATACTCCCTCCATCTGAAAATAGATGTCGCATTTTTTTCTAAATTGGATGTATCTAGTACTAAATAGTGTCTAGATACATCTCAATTTTGATAAATTTTCGACATCTATTTTAAGACGGAAGGAGTATGTTAATTGTGAAGTAATACTTCATCTACTCCCACCATCTAGAAATATAAATGTGAAACGATGTATCTAGACTACTTTTGTGTATAGATTTAGAGTGAACCTATTTACTAAAAGACATCTAGATACATTTGTTTCACAAAACTAAAACGTCTTATATTTCTAAACGGAGGGAGTAGCTAATGGTATGTACATGTCAAGTGAAATCTGAAATTGTTGGGTTAATTCGGCAGCGTTGGCCATGATAATCGATTGTAAACCACCTCAAGTTTGATTACTCCTGGCGCCAAATTGTGGTTGCCAGTACCTGTTGTTTTCTCAATCATCTACTAGTACTATTTCTGAGAATTGCATGTGTCATCGTCGGTGCCAGTACTTCTCAAGGAGAGCAACAGTTGTGGCACAAAAAAGAACCGCACAAATTTTCAGTGCAAATTAAGGACATTATAACCGAGACACTTCGGAGGCTTGTCAGACCATAGCGATTTTAGCCATCAAGATCTGCCGTTCCATAATCTCAAATAAAAAAGATCTGCCGTTCCAATCCTTTTCGCCGTCTAATGATACGCTACTGCTCCAGCATGGGCCGCTGTGGGCCGGATATCCGTGAGGGCCGCTTCTCTCGAAAACAAATCGAAGCTATCTTGTTCGATCGAAAACGGATGGTCATGATTCGGCCGCGTGTGCCACACCCTGGCTGTAGGTGATGCCCACCTCCGGTAACCGCTCGCCTAAATCCTTACCCCTCCCGATCCCGCGGCCGCAGGCTCCGAGAGTTGAGGAATTATACCACCATGGTGCGTTGCCTGATGGCCATGGATAGAAGGGACTGCAAAAGATAGAAGCTAGCGGCAGGTAAGCTCTGTTCCTATATGTAACATCCCAATTTCAGCAACCCTGATTAGTTGTCTAGAATGCAAAAATCAGGGGGAATAAAAACTTTTTCTTGTTCAATGATGCAGTGCTTGCTTGTTGTTTGTTTATGCTTATGAATCTGAATGTATAGCATAGGATATACTCCTTACCTCAACATAAGTTGACAAAAGCTACTTAACAAAACTGTCCTGGCTTTTTTTACGTTCTGACATTTTAAAACCTGAGCTAAGATGCCTTTGCAAACCAAAACTATTTCAATAGCTTCTATTAAATAAACTAGGGAGAGCTATTAATCTCCTCATATTTTCACCATAGAATCTTCAACTACTCTTACCTCTAGGTTTTCCAAACCTTGCTATAAAGCTTTTCAATCCTACTCTTGGTAGAAGTACCAAGGACCTTACCTTGTTCAAACTCCAACCTCTTCAAAATACCATCCATACCTCAAGCTAAGCTTGATGGTAACCCTAGTATTAGTAGATTGATTTGCTTGTAAGATGAGATGCCTTGATCTGTTAAGATAAATTGCCTTGATCTGCTGTCTAACTTGTTTGCTTAGGAATTAAAGTGAGCTACTCTAGGAGCTCATCCTCTAGGATCTAGATACTTTAAGATCACCAAACCCTAAACAAGAATACAAGATGGATCTGATCTCTAGCCACTAGGTGATCATCTAAAACCCTTAACCAGATCAATTCTGAAGAGATCCATTCTAAAAGTTTCCAAGTCAATGAAGACCAATATCAAGCATGGATCTATTCTACTCAATCTACACTTAAACATCATCCACTTGATGATTCTTTGATACCTTGCAACCAATCAGAAACTTCCCCTCTTGTACTCTGGTCAAATTCCTCAAAACTGCCAAATTTGACCAAGTCTGGAAACTGTTTCAACCTCACTTCTTTGAATACCTCTCTTTCTCAACCCTGGTGCATTTGTGGATATGCACTTGAACCACCTTGTAAACAATTCTAAGGTATACCAAGGACCACTCTTGCCCTTTGATATATCATCCTCCAACCCACTTGTTCTTGATAGTTTTGCAGGCTAGAAAAATAATAAAATCTGCAAATCTTATCAACTAGCCTACTTTGGAAGAAGCTCACATCTTCATCCTACCTTATTTGGACCAACTATTTGCATGATTGTGTTGTACTCATAAAGGTATAGCAATACCTACTTAACTTGTTCCAAATGGATCCTTGTGCTTCAAAAAACCCCATGGTTTTGAAGGCTATTTACTAATCTGCCTTGGCATCCTTATTTTATTCACAATTTGAAATCAATTCTTGGAGAAATCAAGCATGATCAAGCTCAACTTCCTGTACCATGATGATCTACTCAACTTGTTCTATCCATCCATATATCCATGTTCCAATGGGAGCTTTGAGCTCCAAGATACAACCATGTTTTGATGGTATGAAAATAACATCACCCTAGATCCTTTACTTCTTGTTCCTCACCAAAATCAAGTTGGATCTTCAACACCCAAGGTTGAAAATGCTATATACACCTTGTGTACATCATATACCTTGATTATAAAGATTTATCAAATATTATCCATAATTATTATGGCTCAAAAACTATTTAATTCATTTAATGGGGAAAATCTCAAAAACTCTATCAGGAAGGTTTGGTTTCTGACAAAGAACTTCTCCAACTTTAATAACTTTTGAGTGCTATATATCATACCCTATCCTCCCACTTCAAAAATAAATATTTTTGAAGTGTTTTAATAATTCTTTTTGCCTATTTTCTTAAATGGCAAAAATAGAATAACAATTGTTTTAAATAGTTCTATGCCCCAATAAATCCTGTAAAAATTCTCCGAAGTGTGAATTCATGTTTGGGACCATATCAAACCAAAACCTCATCTTTCCCCATTCAAAAATTTCGAAATAAATCAATAAAACAGATTCAGCAGTTTTTGAATAAATGATATTCTGGTGATAAAAAATCCTCCGATAAATCCCCCATAATTCCTGGAAGTGTATACTAACCATATCTATCTACCAGTACACTTGAAGCATCTAGCCAAGATCAAAAATCAAGAAGTCCTCATGATCTTCCCTTTTGCTAGAATTTGAAATTATTCAAAACCATGATCAAGATCAAACCAAATCTTCCCCAAACTTGTCCAATAATTCACCATAGCACCCCAACTCTCCTCTGTTCATGTGCTACTGTAGAACCCCAGGCCTTTTGTCCTTCACCTATAGGAAAGAGAGACTAAGAGGAAGAGAGAGAGAAGCCACTTATTACAAATCTTGTAAATTAAAAGCGGCAGTAGCAGCACCACCCCCTCTCCCCACTCAGGCTCGACCACTAGTGTCCCACATCACCTCTCCACTGCCCCCAACTTCCCAATCCCCAACGACCACCTCCTCACAAGCCCTCACATGGACTATGTCCATGATACACCCTCCCTACTCGGTTTTATCAACCAGAGACCAACCCAGGGTCTCTCTCGCCCTCATTTTCATTCTCTCCTCTCCACCCACCCTCCCCCGAGCTCCAGATCTCGCTCCTCTGCCCTCTCTCGTCAGGGAACCAGGAGGAAGCACCTCTCGGGTATGGCAGAAGAAGGCAAGAATGTACTCAATGCTGCCACCCCAGCCCCTACATACACCTTCATTCCACTCCCCTACCTCTCCTCCTTCGACCCTCAAACGCCACTGAGCTCCCTCCCTCTCTGTAACCCTGGAAATGAAGAACACCATCTCGGTGCTGCAAGTTTGCAGGCTAGTTCCTTCTCGAACCTGACTCCCCTCTGTTCTCTCTGGTGACATTCATGTGACACCCGACTCCTAAGCTACCTAACCCGCCTCCTTTTCTGCCCTTAGGAATGCCGGAGGCCGCTTCACCATCAAGCTCCGGCGAGACCTGTTCGGTCGCTGTCGTAGATGAGGCCATCCGAGACGAAAACCCCTGATGCCGCCCATCATTGGCCTCGCCGAGCTGCGCTGTGCCACCTCGTCATCGTCCCGCCGCTTCTCCCGCACGCCGGTGAGCTCCCCAGGCGCCGCCATCCCTTGCTAGGGTTTCCTCCCGGCGACCCTCCTTCCAGCGGAGAAGACAGCCCCGTGCCGTCGATCTTCCTCAGATCTAATGGCGGGCGAGCCCCCGTACCGCTTCGACCCCAACCCTCTCTGACCGACGGACCCATCCCGGCAGCTTCAAATGTGCCCACGTGCGCTGCCCTCGCTTGCGTATTGGGACGGCCTGGCACTGTGAGGCCCAGATCTGGTCAGATCCGGCCCAGCTACCTCTTTTTCTTTTCTATTTTTAATTTCTTTCTCTAGATCTGTCGAGTAGTTATTTGGTTTAATTATGTTTGAAATTGTAAACCCACACCAAATATTCAGATCTTCTTTTCCTAGGGTTCCTGAATGTTTCCTTCAACATGCAGTACCCTTGTTTATCCCAAATTATGTCTAGATTACGTATATTAAATCAATTCCCTAAATGCATCCATTTCACTATAAAAATATTTCTGTGAGATTTTAAACTCCAAATATAGTAAATCCACTTTTTAATGCTAGGTATTGGTCATACCTTGCATGTCACCCTGGACCCATAGTCAGTTGCTTCATATATTACCCATAGTAAAAATAACAAGAACAATCACAATTTGGATTTAGGAATTTCTCTAGGTCAAACCAAGATACCTACTGACCTAATTCAAACTCCCAGGAGTCATGCACACTATTTACTATCAAACCCCAGGATCCCATAATTTTATGAGCCATGGTTGATTTATTAGTAATTAAACTGTTATGTGTGAGTTAATTCACTAATAAAATCACTTCAGTAGTTCTGTAACTCCAAAAAGTTTGATTCCAATTTCTACAGAAAGTTATTCAAGGTACCTAACATGTTTCTTTGGAATCATATCAGAAGTCGCTGTAAATTAAATCTGGTTAAAAGGACAAAAACCTTCCAGAACTGACTTTGGGAACTTCCTGAGGGCATTCTGATAAATATTTTAGCATGATTCCAACTCTCAGTGAATTAGTCCATCAAACTCTACAGAACCATCCAAGTAAATAATGTTTGGATCTCCACAACTTTTCTAATGAATTATGTCCTATAACTAGAGTTTCTACCACTAGAAAAATCATTATAAATCACTAGAAATTGATAAAACAGTGTAACCACTTTGGTTGGTTTCATTTTATCAACACCTATCTGTTGGTATCATTTTTATACAATGGTATCATACAGAATATGGCCTTGGTCTAAAAGCCCTCTCCTAATATTTTCTAGACTATAAGTCTAGGATTTCCTTCAAATGCTTCTAAGACAATTTCAATCTTCTAAATCCAATCTTCTCAAAGCCTACTAAATCGTTAACTTGTATTGTTCACTTGCTTGCTATATGTATGCCCACTTGTCTGCCTTGTTCTGATGGTGGCCTTGCTTGTTGCATGTATATTCGATAACGGCGATAGTTGCGCTTGTATTGACACCGAGAAGAAGTGATCTTATTATTATTGGTATTGGTATTCTTGGTTATCTAAATAAGAAGTCTAGGGACATATATGCCATATTGTTGATCACAGGCAAGCCACCTTATTTCTCATAAACCTTATCCTATTGTTTTACTTATGCATGTTTTACCTACTGTTTATGAAACTGCATTGTTTTACTATATGCTGAGTTATCTTTGGTAGTGGCTTGGCTCCTCCAAACCATTACACATTGGTACTATTAAGTACAACCCCCTTAACGACACCTATTTGTCCCTAGTATGGTAGATGGTGTATAACACCATGGCCCTTTGGAGACCTCGTTTTAGCCGAAGCAAAACTAGAGGATGGGAAGACCCACAAAAAAAGTTTTACAAATGTTTATGGCAAAATCTTGGTGAGGTTTGACCTGCCAAGAGAAGTTTGAGAAAGGAAAAATAGGTTTTTGTTTTACAAAATGCTGAAAGAAAGATGGAGGAAATGTTTACGAAAACGCATGTGGTTCTTTGCAGCTTTAGCTATATTAACTTAACATGTGCAACCATATTACTCTAGAATGGGACATGGCTGGATTTGATGTTTGTTTATTCTGGTATAAGCTGCCTCGCAACGACTACATGGGGATAAAAATCCATGGAGGGTGGGTCTTCTCTTGTAAGGGTCCTTGTGAAGCATCTATCCAGAGAGGAAACTAAGGGTCTACGTGCCTCCCCGCGTTACTATGAGCCCCTCATTGAAAGCGTACACTTTGTGTCGTGGAAAAAGCGCTCCGGTTGGCTTGGGAACTATATAGGGCGTCCCGGCGTTGAGGGGAACAACACTCATAGGGTAGGCACTTATATTGGAGTGAGCATTCGGAGAGTCTTGATCGGTTACTTGACCCACAATTGGTGTAGATCAGTGTAGGGTACCCGGATGGTGTGGGTAAAGTGTACAATCTCTATAGAGTGTAAATCTATTCGAATAGCCGTGTTCGCGGTTATGGACAGGTTGGAAAAACTACTGTAGAGCGGTGCTGGTTTTGTTTTCAAAAGGGTTTTCGGCAAAGCAATGACTTTGGAAATTTTTTGACCATAGGATGGTCGAAAATGATACATGTTCTGACCATGGGATGGTTGGAAAGGAAGGAAGGAGTTTGGTCACGGGATGACCGGAAGAAAGAAACAAATGGGTGACCCAATCCTAGTGATTTCCAAAACTCTTTAAAATGGTTTCCAAAATGTTTTACAAAAGTTTTCAACAAAGATATGTAGATCCTATATCTACAAGAGAAACTATGTGAGAAAAGAACCTCCCTTGGAGCCCTCCTACTACCACAGTCATATTGCATATCCTCTTGTTATTATTATTCTCTTACGGTGGTTTGCAAGTATATTCAAAGTACTCACTAGCATTGTCCTTGGCTATTAACTTGGTCAGATATCGAGAAGAAGGTGAAGTTGACGACTATGCGAGTTAGGACGTTCTCCCAGCCAGTTGCCTGTAGGTTAAGGCATGGCTCGGGCTCTACGCTTGATGAAGTTCCGGTGATGAGTATTGATGTAGCCATAATGGCATGTAAGGTATGACATGTGTATCCGCTTAAGTAATGGATGTTTACTTTGATACTTGTCGGTTATGTGCCATGACTCACTGATCATGGGATCGTGGTGTATGCATAACAGGGATTCTCGGAGGATTAATCCGGGTACCCACACCATAATTGGGTGCACATATGCTTCAGCATTTGCTTAATTTTTACTGATAATCCAATGATATTGGTGCTTTATTGTCGAGTTTCTTTCTGCTTATTAGTGACCCAATGGAATTGTTTCACTATTGTCCGGTCTTGCATAAATTACTACCAAAAGTTACTAGAAAATGGAGATGGAATTGGAGGGATGGGAAGACGTCCCGTTATTGATCTCTCGAGATTCATCAAAACCATGGTTGCCCTTATATTCAACAAGATGAAGCAAGTTGTTTCCATCGGGTAGGGGAAGAGACAGACAACTCATTCCATTGGTTCTTCAGGTAACTCTGGATGCTCCCTGAGAAAAAAACTCTGAATTCTCGGTGCAATCATGCAGTGAAGAGGGATTATTTAAACTACTCCCTCCATCCAAAAAGGTATGTTGAATATTTGTCTATATTCACATATACATATACACTAAAACATGTCTAAATACATGTGAATCTAGGCAAATCTTCGACATCCTTTTTTGGATGGATGGAGTATTGTTTTACCTAAGATCAGTCCTCTTCTTGTAGCAATAGTGCACAGATCAATTATCCACGGACATATCATGATTTCGGAAAATAAGCAACAATAGTCGCAACACGGATCGATATTATAGCAGATAAGGAGATTGATCAATGTTTTCTTACTTTAATTATATGCATTGTCTTGCCTCTTTGTTGCCAATATTGTTGCTTGGTGGCATGTTACTAAGTGTGTCAATGTTGGAAACCTACAAACGGGATGTGTGATACAATATATAAGAGTAGTAATACACATACATGGTATCTTGCTCTACTTTTAGGAAAAAAGAAAAAGAATTCACACAGAGTGAAGCACATGATAATAGTGTGACATGGAGTCATATGTCTTGAGCAACGAAGGAATGTTCTAGAGAAAAGTACAATTATGTCATAAGGTAATTATACTCTACGCCATTTTGACGTTTTATTAGTTTCCAATAGATTTGTCTAAGCATGTATATATTTCAGGCTTTTATGCTCATAGAATCTACATTGCCTTGTCTCCGATCCTTTCCTTGGTAATATATCCTCTTTCTATCGGTTTCTTGGTGAATGCATGGGTCTTGAAGCATTACTATGGGTTGCTGCAGAAATCTATGTATTTGAATGTGATATCGATGAAACATGCTAAAAATTCTTGCTCTATGTATCAATTTTGTGTTGGCAAATTGATCGATTTTGATTAGATTAACACTTGCATTTCCGCCTTGTCTGTGTATGTGCAAACACAGAAGCTGTGGAAACATAAAAAGACTGATACAATGTCCTATCACTAGGAACAATGGCTGAGATAATTACTTCTACCTCTCATATTACCTGGCTGATATAATCACCTCTACCTCTCATATTATCTATATTTTTGTTTGTTTGTGTTTATACTACATTCTACTCATGAGAACATATACTCGCTTTATTTCTCTCTTTTTCATGTTCAGAACATATCTGTATGGTAGACGATTATTTCCGCTTATTAATTGATACAAGAATACATGGAAAATTAAGGCATCGATATCAGTAGCATTGCTTTCCAGTTCATCCATCGATTACTTTATAAATTTATGGAAGTTCCTACCGGTATATTGTAAAAATGAACGGCCGCAGCAATGCACGTCAACATGATCTACTGGATAGTAATACTGTAACTCATTTCTCTCATGGACCGCGGCGATGTGAGCGAGGCGGGCCGAACTTGATTTTTGGTTACAATTTTTTTCTGCGTGGAGAAGGCGACTGCCACTGAGTGTCGGCCTTTACTATTACTAGGGAATGTGCCGCGGCGTCAAGCCGTGCGTGATCCCGTGAAATACTTGGTCAGATGTACCGCCGGACACCACTTGGTATATAATTTAGTATAAATTGCTGTCTCAAGTTACTATAGAACATAGTTTTACTATCTTTAGTGATAAAAGAGACGAACGAGTGTGAAAGTATTGTCAAAGAATTAAAAAGCTCGAAAGAATCTAAATTACCGATGGCGAATTGCGGCCTAGAATTATCCGTGGGTGGCTACCATGAATTTATGGCCAGTAGAGTTTGTCAGAAAGAATAACTACTGGGGAATTACAGAGAAAGAATCGCTCATCGTCGAGGAGTTACGTTTGGAGTAACTACATACGGGGAATTACGACCGGGAAAATGTGCCCAGAATTACTACCAAAGAATAGAATAGAAGTCCAAAAAATTACTTCAAGAGAATTAAAGTGGGAGAAGTACTTACCGCTAAGGAGATATAGATAATTGTGGTTGGAAAATTGCAGACAGGAAATCATCTCAAAAAAACTATTAGTCAAAGCATGGAAAAGCAAAAAAAAACATAAGAAGACCAAGGGAATTATTGGCGCAAAAAATATGTATGTCAGGAAATTACCGTGAAATACCAGTTCAGTTCAGAAAATTATGGTCAGAAATTATCGTTCGTGCGCTGTTGACGAAAGGCCGTCAAAGGGTTACCCGCGACAGATTAACCATTGGAAAATTATTGGTGTGTAAGTTTTGTTCGACTTGTCGAGACGCATTGGTCAAAAGTATGAAGTCACTTGGAATTTACAGTCCAAACAATTACAGCAGTGTGAGGTGTCGTGAGGCCGTTCGCCGAAAGTAGAAAATCTGTTGGAATTGCAGTGTAAAATTATAGTCGGAAAATTTACAGGTATGCGACGTGCTGCCAGGCGGTTTGGGTAAAAGTAGAAATTACAGTACCTGAAGTGGACCGTTAGATCAAAAATCGACGGCAGGAAGAGCAACGAGCACTGTTCATGTGTGTGGCACTGTTCATATGAATAGTGCCGCGCGGACGGGCACACGGATGGGGCGGCAAAGCCATGCCCTTTAATTAATAAACAGTAAAACTGAACCATCTAGAGCCTCCACAGCGATTTGGGAGCCTACACCGTCCGCTCGAGAAGTGTCGCTAACAGCGATCGATTCAGTCGTCGGTACCGCTGCAGTGCTCGTTCCCGTTGCTGGGCTGCTACTCTGCAAATTAAGTCAGGCCTCACGACGTATCTCAGGCCGTGTACAGCTCCTAATGGGCCTAAGAAAGCGGTAGATCGTTCATTCCTCACGCACGGTTGATACGGAAAAAAAGAGAGGCACCAACGCATCTCATCTCCGCCCCTCTCCACGCAAGGCTGCATCTCGGCTCTGCCCGCGCCACCAGTGCTCCTCCGCTGGCGCCGCCGAATGAAACCTCATGCGAGGACGGTCAGACGAGCCCATCCATTAAATCTGGTATTCGATTCCTCTGCTTTGCGATTCCTGCCATTCATTAAATCTGTTGCAGATTTTATACAGCAAATTAATTGGAGACCATCAATCCATGCATGTTTCCGCATTATTATTACAGGAGAGACGATCTTTGATTTCATTCTTCCAATTTTTTCTACAGCGAATTAATTGGAGACAACCAATCGATGCATATTTCCGCATAATTATTACAGGAGAGGAGAGACGACGATTTCATTCTTCCAATTCGACCTTTTTTTTTTTACCCATATTAGCAATACTATTCTAGCTCTTGATGTAATAATGCCCCACTCCCTTTTCTTTCTCTTGCAGGCAGTTTTTGGTCTAGGTAGCCAGCTTCATGCGTTGGTGCAGATCCGACGGATATGCTGGATTTGCTCCCTTCCTATGGGTTGATCTTGAACTCCACGTTCCAAGTATCAAATCTAGTTTTTTTTTTTGCGAATGAAATCTGGTTAAAATTTCAGTGGTATCAATGGATTATTTACAGAGATAAAGAACTTAAGAAGCAAGCAACAAGCTAGAATTATGTAAATCATAATATTATAAGAATGAGAGAACCACACACCAGCAAAACAAGGCTAGCCTAGGCTAGCGCACTTTGTGCCGAGGTCACTGAGCTTGGCGTCGATAGAGAAGCTTTCTGGGGCCGTGGCCTTCTTTTCAGAAGATGAGGAAACAGCTGCTACTGCAGCTTGCAAACGCAAGAGAATACGACGCTATCTTGCTGACCTTGTCTGCTCATCATTTTTTACCCTTGTACCCTGGTGCTCTCAGTAGCTCGCCACTCTTATTATTACTCCTGCATGGTTCGGTTCTGCTAGCAAATTGTAAAAGTATGTTCTTTCATAGGAGTACAAGCTGAGACCACAGAGATATCATGGAGCTGATTTGTCTATTTTTCCTTCTCACATATCACTATCCGAAGGCCAGCTATGAGAATATTCCAAGTTTTCAGTTTAGAAAATGTTCCAAGAAAGGCAAACAACTGATCCGTACTCCCCTTTTGCAGTTTTTTTGCTGGTTCCAAAGGTTTCTTGGACAATTCCACGATATCTTCTGCATGGTTACTGTCAATGTTCTGACTATAAGATTATTGGGCTCCTGTCATGTCGATGAACGATTGTCTTCTTTAGTGAGAAACTGTACCGAAGGAAAGCGGCTTCAAAATATTTTTGGACATTCCCAAGTACCTTCTTGAATGAAGGTTGTATGCGTTGTTATAACTGCAGTCTGAAAAATTCTCAAGCCAGCTGCTGAAAATTTTCTACACTGTTTCTTAAATCAATATAAATACAGCCTGTGTGATATGGTTACTTGTACATAATGTTGCTTACCACTTGCATTTCTTTTTGAATTGACAGTGCACTGAATTCTTACATGGAAGTGCTTGTTCTCATGCATATGAGCTATTGACCTGTGATTTCGGTTCAGATATTCGATCAACATTGGTCGAAGAATAGTTATTGCGGATTCACTACAAAAGATTTTTTCCAATTGCTACAGTTGCAGTCATATTAATACTAAATTTGTGATGTGCTCTTGCTCTTATATTATTTTCTGTTTAAAGATCTAAGAGGTTTTGTTTTCCTTATATCATTGGCACTGTTTATGATTTTTAGGCACAGAATGATTCCCCTAATCCTTTATTATCAGCAACCACTTATCACTTGGTTACTAAAAGGTTTATCAGAAGCCCTCTTATTGTGTGTGTGTATATTTGTTATTGATGACATGTGTTAGAATATAGTTTTCACTTATCAATGAAAATACTAACTGTTAATTCACTATGTGCAGAACTGCAGATAACTCCATTCATTTGGAAGCACAACAGTCCCCATCTGAACAGACCTAGAGCTAGGCTTGCAAATAATGGCCTGTCGCACAGGATATTCAGATGTTGCGTTGCCGGTATAATCATTCTTTAATCAAATTGACATATCAAATCAAATAGTCCGCGAGCGCGAGCGAGGACACTTGCTCTAATTATGTGCTCTCACATGCAGCAGCTATCCCAGCCCCATCCACTGTTTTTACTGCAGTTTGCCTATTATACCTTGGAATATACTTATTTACAAGCCGACCTAATTCCAGTTGGCTAGAGTTAACCCAAATTCCCTTTGGAGCTCCTATTATTACCCCTTATGTGCATATAAAGTAGATTTAAAGTAAATACAAGTTTTCTATTTAATTTAACACATCAAGTTAAATTCCTAGCTTTGTATTTAGTTCATATATAAATTTAAGGGCAGGAGCTCTTGTTACTTATTCGGAAGTGGGCTATGTCGAAAATAAGAGGCTTGCAATTTTATTTTTGTCATTTCCATCTAGAGATTATTGACTATGAACTCCGTATATAATTCTATTTAAAAATGGAGAACTCTTAGTTTAACATGTTATGTCCGATTTGTACAATCCAGTCTTAGTTAAACCTTGCATAGTTATGTCGACAGCTTTATAGCGATAAGTTCCTTAATGAAGCTAAATTATTTCTCATGTTGGTATCATGTTCCGTAGGACAATTACTTATCTTATTTCTGTCTCTAGATGTTCCTTTTCTTGTGTAATTTTAAGTTTTGTGCCCGCAAAAAAGTCATTTTAAGTTTGTACAGAACCATTTTGCAGAAAACGTGCAGTGCTCTTGAAGACAGGAAAGTCACTTTCACAAGGATTGAAGTATTTATCCGCTCTCTACTTTGATCAATTGAGAGCATTCTATGTCAATATATTAGATGACATCGATAATGCGAGTTAACCAATCATAATATTAATCAATATATTATTTCGAAATTTGGAGCGCCCCTATTTTGTACCTTCAACTCCCAATGATCTATATTAAAAAGGACGGACGCAGCAACGCACGCTATTACGGTCTAGTATATTGTATGATTCATTACTTGGGCAACATGTACATGCACTCACACCCCTATGAACGCACACGCGCTATTTCGTTTTGTATGCAACACACAGTGTCAAACCTGAGATATGAACTCTAGTGGACTGGGATATTACCACCCTCCTAGCCACCTAACCACAAGTTGGTTTGCTACTAGTCTCCTTTTTAGTACTAGTATTAACTATTAGGGGCATTTAGATGCACTAAAAATAAAGGGTTGTCGTACATTTAGGGGTACCACTAGTTTTCTATTTGATCTGGTCACATTTTAGCATCGAGGTTTTTTTTTACTCAAGCCACATAAAATCTCTTGCGCTGAAACTTTGTGTCCCATCATAAAATATCCAGACATACACATGAGATTTTGTTTCGGAATATTTTGACATTTCGAAATGTCAATTTAAACAAGGGGTGCATCTACAGTCGAAGTGAATTTCCGGCGTGTATGCTCTTTTACTTATTCATTCAGTTAGCTTCCTTTGCTGGTAAAATATTCCCACACGATTGAACTTGATTAAGGGAATGCAATGGGCATCAACAAACGCATACGATTGGACAAACATAAGTGTGTGAGATGATATGTTATTATCCGTTAACACAGACGGAAATCTATAAATAATGGTTTGCGATGATTAAAGTGACAAACATCGATTCCAATCCCGGCCAGCAATAGTCACTACTAGGAAAACGGCTGTAGCTAATCTACATATCCGTAGGGCCGGCCCTGGGGCAGGGCTGGAGGGGCGACCGCCCCGGGTCCGTGAAAATTAGGGGCCCTCGGGACCTAGGTATGTCTAATGTGAAAATTAGGGGCCCTCGGGACCTAGGTATGTCTAATGCTAGGCTACAGATTCTGGCCCCAAATGCAAACACAGGCAGCCGCATCAACTTAACTGAAACAACGCATAGAAAAGGCCCAATGACCCTTATCATGAGCGGGCCTGTCTACGAGCCGAGTACGTGATCTCTATGCGCGGCTAATCTCAACGCTTTCGTTTCGTTCTTCTCCGCTTGTTCATCTTCCTCCAGAACTCTGGATCGGTTATTGCCGCCTAGCTATTTCTTTTCCCGTACAGTCGCCAGACCCTCACCGTCCTACGCGTCCTGCCAATAAGAGAAGACCGGCTGAGAGATTCCAGCTTGGTAAGCGAAGGTTAGTCTCCGATTCTTTACAGGTGCCCTAATTTTGTTATGATAATAGATTGGTTTGACTGATAATGAATTATAGGTGGTGTTTAATATTGCGTGTTCGAGTTGCAAAAATGCCATTGATAATCCATCCACTAGATGTTACTTAGGTATACATATTATGGGGATTTGTGACTTGTGAATTTGATCTAATCACTAGTAGAAACGGGACAATTCGCCCCGGTTCGTAAGGGCCTTTTTCGAACCGGGGCTGCGAAAGCGGGACTAAAGGTCCAATCTTTAGCCCCGGTTCAGTTACGAACCGGGGCTAGAGGCCCAACCACGTGGCCTGCTAGGCGCGCTGGGCGGCAGGACATTTAGCTGCGGGTCGTGTTACGAACCGGGACTAAAGGTTCTTTGCCGCGGCAGCATTTTGTGCCATTTGGCTGCCGCGGCAGGGATGGGGTTTTAGGGTTTTGTGTTTTTATTTTTATTTTGTGTTTTGTGTTCAATTATTTTTCATTCTGTGGTTTCATTAGAAACAAGTTTTCGTATACATACAGAACGCTACTATACAGTACTTGGCCACATTAACGCAATATATAATATAATTACTCTTACAAGCATATATGGAGTCCCAACAAGGTCCAGCGCATGTCTATTTGATTACATGGAGATCATTACAAGCATAATATAATTACTCTTACAAGCTTATACAGTATTCTCCGCGTGGGTCTATGACCTCGTCGAGAAAAAATGCAGCAAATTCCTCTTGGATTGCTATTAGGCGGTCCTCTGGTAGGAGCTTGTCCCGCATCGCGTCCAACTATGTAAAAAGGAGATCGTATGGATTAGACTCAACACGATTTTTTGTAATAAAAATAAAGGGTAAATATATTATTTACTTACTCGAACATTTTCCGAGGGCTTCTCAATACTGATGCGAATGAACACGTAGAATCCACATAGATTAGTTCCTTGTGGCTTCCTCGCGCACTTTACAAGAATAGAATTCAATCAAATAATAACGCTAGCATGATAAATGCACATAAACTAGAATTAAATAGATGCGCGGACTTAGCTCGTACTATTTACCGAGATTGATTTAAAAAATAGTTCCTCACGCCATTGACCGCGGACATGTTTCTTGAACTATGTCCAAACCCTACCCGACAAAGAAAATTAATATATGAGTTAATAACTACTTGATATCTCAGAAAATGAACGAAAGAAACCGATATAGTGCGATAATGGTTGAAATTACCTCTGGAGCGCATCGATAATGATGCGGTAGTTTTCAATGTCTTTGTTTAGTGAGTCCATGATGTGAACTCTTCCCATGTCAAGTGAAATGCTTAGAAGAATCCAGTGGTACCTACGTAAGGTTTATATACGTCAGTAACTCATCATTTACACTGAACATCGAGTAAGCAAAAGTTAATATGTACAAAAACTCACTTGCCGTCGTGGTAAGGAAATAGTATTTCGTTACAGAAATGCTGTTTCGTGAGAAACCGCAACAAGTTATGCTCGGTCTCTAGTGGTTTATCCTTTAGTATAGCTCCATGAACTCGATGTGGGTCAATGTACCCAAATCCGTTGATAGCCTTTCTTTTACAATCGAGCATCTTCATTCTACATCATTATATATAGCGTACAAAAGAATATAGTGAGTATACTTACCGGCAATGAATTGAAAAAGCTGAGATAAAGACCTAATTATATAAATAAAGTAATCACTTACAAACAATACAAACTGAGGATAGTTTTGTCGAGTTCCTTTAGATTGAATAACTGAAATAATTCTGTAAATTCAATAGGGACCTCGTCTTGAATGAACTAATGCGATTTTCGAACTTTCAGTATGAGCCAATTTCGCTGTTCTTTTGATGCTTTCATGTACCATTTATGGAATCGTCGCATTTGTGTTGGCATATCCCGAAGCCTCTCAGAACTGACCAGAGGCTCCCCGTTAACAAATTTGGGTGTTACCTCAGCCTTGGGCATATCGCCGTGAATAATTTCATGAATAGGCATACCACATTGCTCGGACAATATCCTAGCCGTTTCCGGATCCATAGGTTCTTCCTCATATAGTTGAGGTTTGGGTATGTTCACCTGGAGTGGGGGGAGCGATTGGTTTGCTTGTTTCCCTAGCTGGGGAACATATCTTTTGGTTCTTCGGCTACCACTCGATTGTTTTGCTTGTTTTCTCAGCTGAGGGACGTCTGTTCTGATGCTTCCGCTACCACTCGATTGTTTTGCTTGTTCCCCCTGCTGGGGAACCTCTTTTTTGATGCTTCCTCTACCGCTTGATCTCTTTTGTTTCAATGTCTTCTGAAGACATCGTGTATAGTCATCTGGCGCATTTAACTGAGCTTGGGATGGCTGCGTCAGTAATTTCCTAAAGTGCTCCTTGGTTTCTGGTTTTATTTGGACCTCTGGCTCAGGTTGTTTTTTTTTAAATGAGCATCCACTTCGGCACGTACGACCGCATCGGTCTCCTCATCAGTCAGGTCGTAAGCCCTCTTGGGAGGAACCGGCGGTACTCTTGGGAGGGCGACAACTGTCGCTTCGGGCGTTGGTTATCGCTCGACAGAGCGGTGGTATTCTTCCGCTTTTGCCCCTTAGTGGGTGGAGCCGGCTGCGTAGATTGAGATGGACTCGTGTTGGGGTCATGGATTGGACTATTACTGGGAGGAGACGGTGCACTTGGAGGTGGACTTGGAGGAGACGGTGCACTAGGAGGAGACGGTTGCCTTGATGGAGAAGGTGGCCTTGGTGTCGAGCCTGGAAACTTGATGTATTCTTTTTTCCAAAGAATGAAGCCACTCGTGACTTCTCCCAGTGTCGTCTCCCCTGTTTCATCTTCAACCTCTTTCATCACTTTAACAAGTTCTTTCTTGGGTGTAGAAATTTCTTTGGCTGCAACAATCTCGCCTGTTTCTGGGTCTAATGATGCCCCATGCTCGAATATCCAATTTCTTGACGGCCAACTAGACGTAGCTGGAGTGACCCCTTTAGTCTCTAGGTCAGCCTCAGCTTTATCCCACTTAGGCATGGCACTCATGTAGCCACTTGTGCCCATATGATGGTGATATTTCTTTTTGGTTGCATTTTCTTTATTTTTTGCTGATATTGCCTTAGCTGGTGCTGAGGTCTTGTATTCCACAAATGCGGCCCAGTTATCCTGCTGCAACTCTAGTGGGCCAACGAATGGAGGAGTTGTTTCCTTTAAGATATACTTGTGGTACAATCTTTTTTTCCATTCCTTGAATAGTTCGGCCATCTTCTTAATAGCAAAGTGCTTAACTTTCCTCGTCATTTGCTGTGTGAGCTCATCAGTCTCCAAGACAGGTAGGGTGAAATGTGTCATGAGAGAATTCCACATTGTATCTTTCACTCTGTCATCTACAAAAGTAGCCCCAGCTGGATCCTTTTTCTTTCCTGGCTTGTTCCAGTTTCGCGTGGTGATCAGGACTTTGTCTCTAACAATCACTCCGCATTGACTTATAAATGCATTCGCAGCTTCTTTGGGCTCCAGCGGTTGACCCTGCGAAGAGACTAAGTCAATACTGAAACGGACATCAGCGGGCAACTTGTGTGTCGGGCCTCTTGTATTTGTAGAAGATTGGCCGGAAGCGGAGGTCTAAGAGAAGAAACATTCGTCAGTACATATATACGAATCAATTAGTGCATCTATACTAATGAACCATCGATAGAGGCTTTATATACCTTGACGGAGTTTGTCATTATTATGGTGTCTTCACCATGGTCTCCACGATGGTCAGCACCATCGTCTCCACTATTTGGTCCACCATCGTCTCCTCCAAACAAATTAAGATATTCGGAGCCATCATAATAAGACCCCCAGTACCCTCATCTATAATGTCGAGGAGCTCCTCTTCATTCTGTCTACCGTCCATAGCTTAACTAACACAGAAAAAGAATATTGCATTAAGTAAAAGAATATTACAACTACGATAACTCGGATACAGTACTTAGTGATTAAGATAAATTACAATAATATAAGATAAAGTACATTATTAATACATCACCGGAGAATAGCTCGGGTGCATTATAGGATAAAGTATAAGATAAAGTACATTATTAATACATCACCAGAGAATAGCTCGAATGCATTATAGGATAAAGTATAAGATAAAATACATTATTAAGATAAACTAGCGAACGCGGCTGCCGTGTTCTGTGCTACGGGAGCTCTGCAGCCACAGAAGAGGAACCATCACCAGAGAATAGCTCGGGTGAGATCCGTGAACCTGCCAGATATTGGAGAATCTAGTCTTCAAAAGATACATGTATCGCCGTACATGCTCGTCCTCCTCCCTGTTACGATGACGTACCACCTCCTCGGGGGCTGGCTCCCTCTGCACCGCTCCTGGACCTCGTGGACGCCACCAAAGAAGCTCCGGGTCGACGATGATACCCGGATTCCTCACCAAGGTACGAGTCCCGACAGGTAGCACCTCCCAGTGCCAACCTGGCGGAGCCCAGACTCAGACATCCCCGACTCAGTCCAGTAGGCTCTGACGAGATGGACGCGGCATAACTAAATAATAACAATAAACAATCATAAAAAATAAACAGTAACTAAATCACTAAGTATATATTGTCCTAATAACAATAACCCTAAACCTATCAGTAATAACAATAACGCGGTATTTACCTAACTAATACTAATACTAACAACTAATACTAATTCTAATTCTAACTCTAAATTAGCCTAATAATACTAATACTAATTCTAATTCTAACATTAATACTTAACCAATACCCCTAATACTTAACCAATCATATGCCTAATACTTAACCAATACCCCTAATTCTAACTCTAAATTAGCCTAATAATTAATACTAATTCTAACCCTAATACTTAACCTATATACTAATTCTAATTCTAACCCTAATACTTAACCTAATACTAATACTAGCTAATTAACCTAATACTAATACTAGCTAATTAACCTAATACTAATACTAGCTAATTAACCTATATACTAATTCTAATTCTAACCCTAATACTTAGCTTAATAATACTAGCTAATTAACCTAATACTAATACTTGCAAATTAACCTAATACTAATACTAGCTAATTAACCTATATACTAATTCTAATTCTAACCCTAATACTTAGCCTAATAATACTAGCTATAATTAACCTAATACTAATATAGCTAATTAACCTATACTAACTAATTGACCTCACCTGCAGGAAGACGTACGGCGGCGGCGCGGGTGGCAATGGCGGCGCGGCGGGAGGAAGACGTACGGCGCGGCGGCGGGCGGCAACGGCGGGGGCGGCGAGCCTCCCCACGGGCGCGGCGGGCGGCAACGGCGGCGACGAGCCTCTCCGCGGGCGCGGCGGGCGGCAACGACGTGGGCGACGGCGCGGCGCGGTTCGTCTCTGTTGGGGACGAAGTAAATCGCGGGCTCTCCGGGTCGTGGCTCGACCCGGGGCGGGGGTGGTATTTATACCACCCCCCCTTTAGCCCCGGGTGGTAATACGAACCGGGGCTAAAGGACCTTTAGCCCCGGTTCGTATTACCACCCGGGGCTAAAGGTTTTTTCGGCCCGCCGCACTTCCCGCGCGCCGAAACCGTTTAGCCCCGGTTTGTAATACGAATCGGGGCTAAACAAACCGGGGCTAAAGGTTATTTTTGGCGCCAAACCCAAAAATGGTTTATAGTTTTCAAAAAATTATGTATTATATATCAAAAATTTCAGAAAAAAAAGATCTATAATTTAAATCTATTATCATACTTTATTATACAACTTAAATGAAATTATCTATTATCTAACAAGTATTATATTTAGTAGAAATGTTCACAAAAAATAATAAAAATATAGTTTATTATTTAAAAATGGAAAAATACATATAATATAGCAAAATATTCACAAAAATATAGTAGAAATGTTCTCCCGCCATTTTCCTCGCTTCCCGCCATGTTCTTCCGCCATTTCCCCCGCTTCCCGCCATGTTCTCCCTCCATTTTCCCCGCTTCCCGCCATGTTTCTCCCGCCATTTCCCCTGCTTCCCGCCATGTCCCTCTATATCTAGGCCGACCGCCATTTCCATCGATACATCTACACCTTCTCTCTCACAACAATGGACACCGCTTACTGGGCTTTTCTGGCGCTCGAGGAGACCGAGGCGCTGTGCGCCTCCAGCTACCTATGCCCGCCGGGGTACCGGCTGCCCACTGGCTGGATGCTGAGCGCTGGAGGGGTTCTTGTTCCTCCTATGTCTCAAGGTTCGGCCTGCCAGGCGGCCATCACGAACCACTTCTACCTCGAGCTCACGCCGGAGCAGCGGATGGATCCCCATTGGGATCCTGACAACCTTGACACCTGGAATACCTTCTTCGCAAACCGGCGGGAAAGGGAGCTCGCCAGGTATGAGGGTGACGGCCCGCCCGCAGTGAACCACAACGAGGCTGGTCGCCGCCTGTGGTGAGCGAACCGGACTATCACTGGTGTGATGCGCTACATCGCCATGGGATACCATCCTCGCCTGAGGTACCCGCACTTTCACCAGCAGCATAGCCACAAGAATGGTGGTGGTGGTGAAGGCCTAGGACGTACTGGGGTCATCATCCGGGAGCCCCCTCCCCCGCGCGTCGTGAATCAGAGGCCGAAGGATCCATCCGCATGCTACGAGGAGGGGCTGAGGATCCATCCGTGTGCTACGAGCGACGACGATGACGATGACGATTCCGAAGACGACCCAGAAGCTGTGTACTACAGGGCTAGATATGATTATGACTAATTTTTACGTTTTAATATTAATAAATGTCTGGCCACAACAAGTTGCAATACTACCTATTGAGATCGAGAAAGTTCATATCCATATACATATAAGAAGATCATTAAAAATAAAGGTTTAATAATATTGTACATCACCAACATCTACACATGTTAGGGTTTTCTTCTAATCCGTAACCATAGAGCATCTTCCTTATTTAACGGGATGATTGGGTCATCCTTCACAGCGAAGGGCGGAATTTCATGAAACTTATCATAATCGTCTGACATGTCTGTCTTATCCTCCACCCCCACGATGTTTCTTTTTCCTGAAAGAACTATGTGGCGCTTTGGCTCATCGGATGCTGTATTCTTTTGCTTATCTTTCCTTTTTCTCGGTTTGGTAGACATGTCCTTCACATAAAAAACCTGAGCCACATCATTGGCTAGGACAAATGGTTCATCTCTATACACAAGGTTGTTGAGATCCACTGTTGTCATTCCGTATTTCTTGTCTACCTCAACCCCGCCTCCTGTCAGCTTGACCCATTTGCACCGAAACAAAGGAACCTTAAAAAACGTCCATAGTCAAGTTCCCATATCTCCAATATGTAACCATAATATGTATCCTTTTGCCCATTCTCGTCTGTTGCATCAAATCGGACACCACTGTTTTGATTGGTGCTCTTTTTATCTTGGGCGATCGTGTAAAATGTATTCCCGTTTATCTCGTACCCTTGGAAAGTCAATATAGTCGAAGATGGTGACCTGGCCAACAAGTACAATTGCTCTCCAATATTTATGTCATTCATGAGATGTGACTGCAACCAACCGCCGAAAGTCCTCATATGTTCGTCTCTAATCCAGGAGCCAGGCTTCCCCGGGTTGTTGGAGTGTACAATATTCTTGTGTTCCTCGATATATAGAGCCACCAAGGTGGAACTTTGCAGAACTGTGCAGTGTGCTTTAGTGAGAGAATGTCCGTCCATACATATCCTTGCTTTCTTTCCTAGCGTGCCTTTTCCACTAATTCTACCCTCATGTCGTGATTCAGGAACACCGATGAGTTTAAGGTTAGGAATAAAGTCAACACAAAACTCAATGACCTCCTATGTTCTATATCCCTTTGAGATGCTTCCTTCTGGCCTAGCACAGTTATGAACATATTTCTTTAACACTCCCATGAACCTCTCAAAGGGGAACATATTGTGTAGAAATACAGGACCAAGAATGTTAATCTCATCGACTAGGTGAACTAGGAGGTGAGTCATAATATTGAAGAAGGATGGTGGGAACACCAACTCGAAGCTGACAAGACATTGGACCAAATCTTTTTGTAACCTTAGTAGACTATCTAGACTGATTACCTTCTGAGAAATTGCATTGAGAAACGCACATAGCTTCACAATGGGTACTCGAACATTTTCCGGCAGGAGTCCCCTCAATGCAATCGGAAGCAGCTAGGTCATAAGCACGTGGCAGTCATGAGACTTTAGGTTTTGAAATTTTTTCTCTGCCATATTTATTATTCCCTTTATGTTCGACGAGAAACCAGACGGGACCTTGATACTGTAAATGACTTCAAAACATATTTCCTTCTCTTCTTTGGTAAGAGCGTAGCTAGTAGTACCTTCAAACAGCTCTGGATGCATACCGTCTCGGTCTTTTATAAGTTTTTGGTCCTGCTGTACTTCAGGTGTATCTTTGCTCTTCCCATACACGCCCAAGAAGCCTAGCAGCGTCACGCAAAGATTCTTTGTCAGGTGCATCACGTCAATTGCAGAGCGGACCTCTAGGACTTTCCAATAGGGTAGCTCCCAAAATATAGATTTCTTTTTCCACATGGGTGCATGTCCGACATCGTCCTTCGGAATAGATTGTCTACCAGGACTCTTTTCAAAGATTACTTTTAAATCCTTCACCATGTCAAATACATCATCACCAGTACGGCGGATAGGCTTACACCGGCTGTCTGCCTCACCATTGAAATGCTTACCTTTCTTTCTTAGGATGTGCGAGGGCGGAAGAAAACGACGATTCCCCGGGTACACATTCTTCTTACATTTATCCAAATATATACTTTCAGTATCGTTTAAATAGTGTGTGCATGCATTGTATCCCTTGTTTGTCTGTCCTGAAATGTTACTAAGAGCAGGCCAATCATTGATTGTCATGAACAACAACGCTTGTAGGTCAAATTCCTCCTGCTTGTTCTCATCCCACACACGTACACCTTGTCCGTGCCACAACTGTAAGAGTTCTTCAACTAATGGCCTTAGGTACACATCAATGTCGTTGCCGGGTTGCTTCGGGCCTTGGATGAGCACTGGCATCATAATAAACTTCCGCTTCATGCACAACCAAGGAGGAAGGTTATAAATACACAATGTCACAGGCCAGGTGCTATGACTGTAGCTCTGCTCCCCAAAAGGATTCATGCCATCTGTACTTAGACCAAACCATAAGTTCCTCACATCACCTGCAAAGTCCGGAAACTCTCTCTCGATTTTTCTCCACTGCGACCCATCAGCGGGGTGTCTCAACATCTCGTCTTTCTTACGGTCTTCCATGTGCCATCGCAACAACTTGGCATGCTCTTTGTTCCTGAATAAACGTTTCAATTGTGGTATTATAGGAGCATACCACATCACCTTGGCAGGAACCCTCTTCATGCGGCGCTCGCCCTCAACATCACCAGGGTCATCTCCTCTTATCATATACCGCAATGCAGTGCATACTGGGCATGCATCCAAATTCTCGTACTCGCCGCGGTAGAGGATGCAGTCATTAATGCATGCATGTATCTTCTGCACCTCTAATCCTAGAGGGCAGACAACCTTCTTTGCTTTGTAGGTACTAGCGGGCAGTTCGTTATCCTTTGGAAGCAATTTCTTCATTATTCTCAGCAACTTTTCAAATCCTTTGTCAGTCACACCGTTCTCTGCCTTCCATTCCAGCAATTCCAGTGTGCTACCCAGTTTTTTGTGCCCATCTTCACAATTTGGGTACAACAATTTTTTGTGATCCTCTAACATCTTCTTGAACTTCAACCTCTCCCTTTCAGTTACGCATTCTTCCTGGGCATCAGCAATGGCCCGACTAAGATCATCATCGGGCAGATCTGATGCCCGTTCTTCATCCTTTTCTTCATCAATGTCTTCCATTGTAGTACCATCGTATTCAGGGTAGTCGTTGTCATTCTCTTCTTCTTTGTCGTCTTCCATCATAACCCCTCTTTCTCCGTGCTTGGTCCAACAATTATAGTCGGTCATGAAACTGGACGAAACAGGTGGCTGTGAAGGACTCTTGAGGAAGAGTATTCTTTATAATTCCGACAGACACCACATGGACAAGACATAAAACCACTCCGCTTGTTTGCCTCGGCCACAAGAAGAAAAGAATGCACGCCTTTAATGAACTCGTTAGAGAGTCGGTCAACGTACATCCATTACCGGCTCATCTGGATTATATATAATTAATTAAGTACATCAAACATAATCATAATTAATTAGTATTAATCTAAAACCAGCAACCGGGACTAAAGATATGATGAACCTTTAGTCTCGGTTGGATGCACCAACCGGGACTAAATGTGGATGTGGAGATAACATGTCGACACTATGTCCTCAGTGGGCAGCACTAAGCCAGTAAATTAAATGCCGACACTATTTTGGGTGGGTGGCAGCACTATGCCAGCGTGAGTGTGTCGACATTATGTCATCAGTGCCTGACACTATGTTGTGCTGCTTAATCTATAAATAGGTATGCATTCTTGTGAAGAACTGCAAGATGGTGTGTGAGACCAGAGACACCACTACGGCGGAGCTTCTCGAGCTCGTCGTAGAGGCACTCTTTAATATGTGAAATTAGTTAGCTCCACCAGCATACTGATTTAGCTAGAGAAGATATAAATCGAAAGATGGTGTGGGAGAGCAGGGACACCACTACGGCAGAGCTTCTCGAAGATGTCTTAGGATCCCGTCCTCAGACATCTTCGAGGAGCTCGCCATAGAGGCACTCCCTAATATGTGAATTGTGATGTCTTCTTATCAAGCTTTTATGAATTAACCATATCTTTGTTACAAATTTTTCAGTTTGTTGAACGCAGGTAGACGAAGAAGGATATTTTGCTTAGCTAGCTAGTTAGTTAGAATGATGAACTCACGCATGTGTGTGCTTCTAAAATCAATTTTTGAGACTCTATGTGCCAAAACAAGATATATATTGTTAGAATAATCCACATATTGTGATATTTACCTTAGAGTTCCTTACATTACTACAGATAGATAGAATCTAAACATTGATATCATGCTATTACTGCAAAAATTACTACCAAACTAAATCCACAAATCTATCTATAAGATAGAGCATGAAATGAGCTAATATAGCAATGAGAGTTCAAAGGATTAAGTTGCTCACCTTTTAGAACCTTTGGATAGATGGGGCACCATAAAATCTAGACAGATCTTGAGAAAAAAAGGGCATAAACTAGAGCTTGAAGCAAGAAAGAGAGAGAGAGAGGAGAGCCACCAGCTTGAATGGTGGCTCGGGCAGGGGAAGAAGAAGATATAGCCAGACCTTTAGCCCCGGGTCGTGTAACAAACCGGGGCTAAAAGGTCTGACGCCCGACCCGGCCTGCCTGAAACCCTTTAGCCCGGTTTATTACATGACCCGGGGCTAAAGGTCCCGTTCAAACCGGGGCTAGTGTCTGCCACCCCCCTAGGGCCAGTTCTAGCCGTTGGACCGGGACTAATGTCCCGGTTTGTAGCAAAACCAGGGCTAATACCCCTGGACCAAAGGTCTGTTTTCTACTAGTGAATTATAATGAAATTTTATTCATTGACTTATGACCTAATATTGGAGAGGTTCTACTGAGTAGATCTACTAGACCTTATAACAGTGAGACGGGGAGTTGCCGCTCGCCAGGTCACCGCACGCAGCCGTCGCGGCTGTGTGACAGTTGGGAATCATGAGGAGTTAGGTTTTGTCCATCGGGACATCATCTTTTAGTCAACTGGGTTATGATTTACACCTAAACGGGATGAAAATTTGATTACACTTCGGTTTTGAAGTATAGCAACACTAACCATAAAGCTATTTAGCACAGGGTAGCACCGCTATCGTGTTCGTAGTGAAAAATTGGGCATAAGCATAGCAAAAGCTCATCTTAGAGTCTATCGAGACCTACATCAACACTAATTTAAGGGTACATATACTCCTTCCGACTCATATTAGTTGATTTAGATTTATCTAGAAACGAATGTATCTAGTTAATTTTTAGTACTAGATACATCTGAATCTAGATAAATTTGAGTCAACTAATATGAACCGGAGGGAGTATATATATTAGATGTTGTCTTGACATTTATATAAGGGGCCTTGGATTTTAGTTCCGCCCCGGGCTTCCCAAATCTCAGGACCGGGCCTGTCCGTAGCGCACGAGCCAATGATGCCCCACGGGTAAAATAGGCGTGACGCACTACCAACAAGTGCCCTACGGCTAACTGGCATAACCGTGGCGCAGATGGCGGTGGTGCGCATCAGCTACGTGTGGGCCAGGCAGAGGTGGACGCAGACCACTTATCCGTAGAGTACTATATAGTGGTGCGCCACGGGTATAAAAGATACCTGCCCTACGGGTAAGTATGTTGCCTATTTTTTCCAACTCCACCACCGATCGCCTTTTTGGCCTTACAAAAATTTAAAGAAAATGAAAAACACATCAAATTTAAAAATCCTTTGATAGCTAGGTAGCTAATATGGTCTAGTTTAGAGGAAATTAACAACCAAAAATTTCGACTTTTTCTGCAAAAAAATGTCATGACACGGTAAAACGGTCATAACTTTTGCATACAAAGTCGAAAAAAACGTTTAATATACCAAAATCACGAGAACGGAATTTCGCATCCGCTCGCAATGATATCTAGTCGTTTAGCTATTTTTTAGATTTCCAAAATTTGAAAAGAATAAAAAGTTACGGTTAAAAGATCGTTTTTTCCTGCAGAAAAAAATAGAGGCCACTTACCCGTAGCGCACCACCATGTAGTGTGCTACGAGTAAGTTGGGCGGGATTCAAAATTCGAATCACCACCCCGCGCGACCATCCACCCCTCTCCTTTTCCCTCCCATTCTTCTCCTTCTCCTCTCATTCTCCTCCCTTTTCCTTCTCCTCTCATTCTCCTCCCTTTTCCTTCTCCTTCTTCCCCTTCTCCTCCTCTCCTCCTCTTCTCCTTCTTCTCCGGATCCTTTCTCTTTGGCCTCCTCCTCCTTGCAGTGACAACGGCGCTCCTCTGGCCGCCGTCGCCACCTCCTCCTTCGGCCGCCGCCGCCACCTTCTCCTTTGGTTGCCACCTCCTCCTTCTCCTTCGACCGCCGCTGCCACCTCCTCTTCCAGCCACCACCACCTCCTCCTCCTCCTCCTCCTCCGGCCGCCGCCGCCACCTTCTCCTCCGGCTGCCTCCTCCTCCTCCTCCTCGGCCCGATAGCTCCCGCTCGAGAACTAGCACGGCCACAACCCCCCGCACCTTCGACGGTGGTAGGTTATGGCCGCGTCACGACCACCTCCGGCAAGGCGACACGATGACGGGGACCCGATTGCTTTTGAATTTCAAAACGAGGGTGTTTTTTGCATTTTTTTTGTTTTTGAAAAACATAGCCGTGGCGCACCTGGACCCCTTCCCGTGGCGTACTGGGTGGTGCGCCACGGGTAACTTTTTTAGCCGTAGCGCATCAGGTAGTGCACTACGGGTAAATTTTAGCCATAGCGTGCGGCTCGTGGCACACTGCTAGTGCGCTACGGATGTCCAGTTTTGGTGTGCCAAGGATGTCCATTTTCCTAGTAGTGAGTGGGTGAAGCGTGGGCCATCGCAAGGTTCTTCATAGAATGGTGAACGTAAGTAAAGTTGAGTCATCTCACATGGCTTTACAAATTGTGTGCGACAGTTCGTCAGCCATCCTCGTTAGAAACGGTTTGAATGGATTTTTTCAGCTATGTGCGATGATCCGTTTTGTATTGTTGTAGTCTCGTACTCCCTCTCTTTGGGATTATAGGTCCTACGTGTTGGGGAATTAGCACACTCAACCGTGATATGAAAATACGCAGTGGAATAAGATGTAAACTTCAGCATCACTTGTATGCTAACTCCACGGATCGTTGCTCAATCACAGAAGGAAACATATGCATCACATATATATGAAGGAAATATATTCTGTCCCAACCAAGGACAAGTCTCGTGTGCTCTCACACACAGTTGCTGAAAACTGCAGGTAGGCAGCACAAGTCATATGTGCTCTCACAACATAGGAGCAGTAACAAGCAAATCAACACACGCGGACATCAATCTTTTTACGTGGAAAACCTATCAACTTAAGAGGAAAAACCATAGGCCGAAGCCACCCAAATCTTCTTCCAGTATTATCAAATGGGGATATAATTTGTTCTTCTCTAGAGAGCACTAGAGGATCTCATACAACAAGATTTGGGGCACAAGAGTTGGGGATCAGAGCAATCTCACCAAGGATGGTGGAACCATAGTTTGAAGGAGACAAGGTAGTGGATCTGGACATCACGACCTTGTGGGCAAAGCCCGATGCTTGATTCAGCTACTTCTTTCAACTTCTCCTATTTTCCTTCTCTCTTGGTTTTCTTCTCCAATGGAGGCTAACCTGGATTTTCGTCACTTCACCTTGTGGTGGCTGGATGGGAGGCTTCATAAGGTTGGTCATAACCCTAAAGGTTGGTGGGCTCTTGCACCTATTTTGGCCGCTTGAAAGGCTTCATAAGGTCATCTCCTCATAGCCCACATGAGGAGAATACCCAACATTCTCCCCCATCTGACTCATGTTGGGGCGCTGCCATGCCCGATGCCTTGCAACATACAAGCAACTTCTCACTTGGCAATATGTTGGTCATCATATCCGAGCCATTCTTGTCGGTATGGATCTTCTCAAGTTTCAGTAACTTGGAACTCACAACATCTCGAATACAATGATACCTCACATCAATGTGCTTGGTTCGAGATTGGAAACTTGGATTCTTGGCAAGATGGATAGCGCTCTGGCTATCACAAAATAGATTGTAATTCTCTTGCTTCATGCCCAACTCTTGCAAGAAGTTCTTCATCTACAACACTTCCCTGCAAGCCTCAACCACTGCTATGTACTCAGCATCTGTGGTTGATAGTGATATGCATTTCTGCAATGTTGATTGCCATGACACTGCTCCCCCTACGTAAGTCATCAAGTATCTGGAGGTAGACTTTCTAGAATCTGCATCACTAGCATAATCTGCATTTGTATAGCCTTGCAATATAGGATCACCGCTTCCAAAGCATAAGCACAGTCTAGAAATACCTTTGAGATATCTGAGAATCCACTTCACTACATTCTAGTGAGCTTCACCTGGATTTTTCATGAATCGGCTAACAATTCCAACTGCATATGCAATGTCAGGCCTAGTGCACACCATGGCATACATCAAACTTCCCACGGCATATTGGTAAGGTACTTTACTCATTTCTTATTTCTCCTTCTTGCTGCTAGGACATTGTTCTGAACTCAGTTTGTGATGACCTGCAAGTGGAGAGGTAACAGACCTTGCGTCTTTCATGTTGAACCTTTCAAGTACCTTCTCAATGTATCGTTCCTGTGAGAGCCAAAGCAGCTTCTTTGATCTATCACGGGAGATTTTCATGTCAAGTATTTGCTTAGCTGGTCCTAAATCCTTCATGGCAAATGATTTACGCAATGCCTTCATGAGGAGAGCAATCCTCTTTGTGCCATTTCCAACAATCAGTATGTCAATGACATATAGCAAGAGAATAATGAAGTCATCCTCGGGGTACCTCTTTTTAAAGGAAGAAGCATTGGGCAGTTGCCAAAAAGTAACTCCTGACCCCCGACCTAACCCTCCTCCGGGTGGCAGCGGCGCTGCGCCGCCCTCAGGGTCTCCCCCGCCGCCCCTCCTCAAGTCCCCTCCCACATCACCCTCCCCCTCCGCCGCCGCCGGAGGAGTCGCCCGCCAAAGGCTGCACGGCATGGCGGCGGCAGAGCGTCTGCTGGTTGCGACCAGGGGTGGGAAGCGGTGCCCTCCTCTCCTCTAATCCGTGGTTGCGCATGGTGTTGGCGGCCTGAGATCGCAGGGGCGATGGTCGATCTTGACCTCCTTTGCATCAGTATCGAAGGAAGCGGCACCATCGCATCATCTAGGCGTCGGCCTTGGGCATGGCTACGGCAAATTCCTTCTCTGGAGGTGGTTGGCCACGTTGGGATCTGGTGTGGAGGATCTCGGGATCTCACACCAATCTCCAGTGGTGGATTTCTAGCCGGCATCGAGTATGGAGGGGACATGGCAGCCGGTGAAAACCGAGCCTTGACTCTAATCTTGGCAGTCGATGGCGGCGTCACTCGACGTTGCTACCTTGTTGGAGGCATCATCTTCGTTGGTGTCGTCACTTTACTCGAGCTGTTTCAGGGGAAACCCCAGATCTGGGTCTCCCGGATCGGATGATGGCGGCGCTTAGCGTCGGTTCCCCTCTTGAGGGCATCATTTTTGGAACGGACGTCGGCTATAGGTCATGGCCACTCCTGCTGCTCCGGAGGAAAGCCTAATCTGGTTATCCGGATCAGGCAATGGCGGCGCTTTGGTGTCGTATTATCTCTTGGGACCTTTGCTTGTGGTGCAGCGCTGGATGGCAGAGGCCGGTGGTGGAGCGGCTTCATCTTGCACGGAGGCTCTACTAAAGATGTCAAGTCATGCCTAACCGCTAGGTGCTACGCTCAGTCATGCCTAGTGCAGTAGGTGCTATGGACGACAGATCTTCTGGAGGTCTCTAGCTGTGGTGGTTGGTGAGACTCGGCGGCATGGCGCCGAGAGGTCTCAGTGGCGATCGTGCGTGCTTGTTGATGGAAATGCACAGGGCGGTGGTGCCATCTGGCGTCATGGCAGCGTTGATGGCAAGCCTTGCAAGGTCTTTGCATCGATCTCTCCTGAAGATGGGTTGGCGGAAGACGGCAGCAGCATGAGATTCAGCGTGCATGATGGTGTGCGCTTCGGATCAGCTGGATCGGTTTGTGCTCCTGACCCGCCGTGGGGCGGTTTTCGGGACCTCCGGTATGTTGATGATGTGTTGGTGTTGCGGTTAGAGTGTTCTGACATGGCCACCCCTTCATCAAGTTGTTTTTTGAGAGGTGGCTTTGGTTGATCTTTGTATTCTCTTTGTAAGGTTTCATTGAATAATAAATAAAGCTGGCTGTGTGCATCTTTTTGATGTAGAGGCTGGGGGGTAATACCTCCATTTCGAAAAAAAAACATCTTCATAAAGACACAATGATCAGGTTGTGCTTTATGGTATCCAAGGTCAGTCATGAATGACTCGAACTTCTTGTACCACTACCGAGGAGCTTGCTTCAAGCCATACAAGCTCTTCTTCAATATACACACTTGGTTTTTCTTGCCTGTAACCGTGAATCCTTCTGGCTACTCCATGTATATCTCCTCCTCTAGGTCACCATGTAAGAATGTTGTCTTCACGTCGATTTGCTCAATTTCCAAGTCCATGGTGGCAGCCATGCCCAACACAACTCGGATCGAAGACACTTGATCACTGGAGAGAATATCTCATCGGAGTCAATACCCTTTTTCTGACTGAAAACTTTCACAACCAATATGCCCTTGTACCTTGGATGTGAGCTATGCTCTTCAGTCTTCACTCTGTACACCCACATGTTCTTGAGCACTTTCTTTCCCTTTGACAAAGACACCAACTCAAAGGTGTCATTCTCATACATGGATTACAACTCATCCTGCATGGCTTCCGACTATTCATTCTTGTGCTCATCAGACACTGCCTCCTCATAGCACGAGGGCTCTCCTGCATCAGTCATCAACACATATTGATGTGGTGCATAACTTGTGGAAGGTGTTGGATCTCTTCCACATCTCCTCAACTATTGCACTGGTGGTGGGGAATTAGGTGGATTAACATCACCTTGATCATCATCATCATCATCTCCATTTGATGGTTGTTCATGTCCTCACTTGTACTGCCTTGTTCAGTTGCATCATCATCTCCCCGTGATTGTGATGCATGAGCGGAGGGTTAACTGGATCCAAGTCAACTGAGGTGTGGTGGCCTTCGGCTTCTCTAGTTTCCCAATATCTTGTATTATTTCATCTTCAATGAAAACCACATCTCAGCTTCTACATGTCTTCTTGATTGGATCCCACAATCTGTATCCAAATTCATCACTTGGAATACTGAGATAGATGCACTGTTTTGTCTTGCTATCAATCTTGGATCTCTCGTCCCTCGGGACATACACAAATGCCTTGCACCCAAAGATGTTCAATTGCTTGTATGAAACTTCCTTCCCTGACCAAACTCCCTGAGGAATATCACCTGCAAGAGGAAGTGAGGGGACATGTTTAGGACATACATAGCATGATTCAAAGCTTCAGCCCAAAAGGAATTAGGTAACTTTGCATGAGAGAGCATAGATGTGACCCTCTCGGTAAGAGTCATGTTCATTCTCTCTGGAAGTCCATTGAGCTGGACTGTCTTTGGTGGAGACTTCTCAAGCCTGATGCCAAACTTTATGCAATAGCTCTCAAAGGGACAGCGGTATTCACCACCATTATTTGATCTCACGCACTTCAATTTCCTGCCAGTTTCTCTCTCAACCTTGACATGGAATTCCTTAAAGACGTCGAGTACCTGCCACTTATTTCTCAACACATAGAGAAATATCTTCCTGGAATGGCCATCAATGAATGTCACAAAGTATAATGCTCCACCGAGAGATTTTTCAGTCATGGAGCAAACATCAGTGTGCACAATGTCAAGAACATTATCCGCACGATGTGGTGGGCGTGTACGAAATGCAACCCTATATTGTTTGCCAGCAAAACAATGTTCACAGGGTTTCAAAGTTATACCTTTTTACACAGGGAGGTAATCCTTGCGAGCAAGATCCTGCATGCCCTTCTCACTCATATGCCCAAGCCTCTTGTGCCACAACTCAACCAAAGTGTCATTCTCGGTGACGTTCAGCATATCATTACATAGCTTGGTTTTAGTCACATAGAGACAACCTTGCTTGCTTCCTCGAGCCACAATCAAATATCCTTTGGCGAGTTTCCATTTTGCATCACCAAAATAACTTCCATGGCGAATGCCATCAAGCTTTCCAACTGACAACAAATTCAGCCTTATGTCGGGAACATGTCTCACGTCATCGAGCACCAACCTGCAACCTGTGTTTGTCTCAATGCATATAGTGCCCTTGCCAACAATAGTCGATGAACCACTATTCCCCATCCTCACCTGGCCAGTAATGTCGCTGGTATAGGACGTGAAATACTCCTTGTGTGATGTAATATGGAAGGACGCACCTAAATCCACAACCCAACTCATGGCATCATCACGAACAACACTATAGCATTCTTCAACTTCAGTGACTAGGTAATCTTCACCTTGCTCACATTCTGGAGTCATGGTGGCACCATTCTTGCCCTTTTTCTTGACCTTCTTCTCGACTATTCGCTCTAGCAGAACTCTTTTGTATTTTCTGCAATCTCTCTTCTTGTGTCCTGGCTTGCCACAATAAAAGCAAGTAGCACCTGATCTATGTCTTGACTTTGATCTCCCCCTGGACTTCTGGTCTTTTCCATGCTGAGATTTGTCTTGGCCACGTCCACGGTTGTCATTCTTGCCATGAGATTCAGCCACATAGGCATCTAAAGAGGCAGCATCGCCTTTTTACTCTTTCTAGCTTCTTTATTCAACATGCTATTCTTCACCATCTCCGATGGCAGCTTCCCATTTGGAGCTGAATTGCTAACTGACACAACAAGCATGTCCCAACTATCGGGTATGGAAATCATCAGCAACAATGCTTGCACCTCATCCTGGAAGTTGATCTTCATGGCGGAGAGTTGATTTATATGGCACTGGAAGGCATTCAAGTGTTCAATAACACTGCTACCATCCCGGTACTCAATCTTGGCTAATCTTTTGATTATTGAGGCCTTGTTCATAGCTATCTTCCTCTCATACATTGATTTCAACTTCTGCCACATCTCATACGTATTTGTGTTGTTGCAACATGGTAGAATATATTTTGGTTGATGTACAAACGAATCATATCTACTGCTTTTCTGTTCAGCACTCTCCATTCTTCTTCCGTGACACCGGATGTCGGTATTTTATCTTTCACAATTGGCTCATACAAATCCTTACAATAAAGGATGTCTTCCATCATGGGCCTCCATAATGAGAAATTGGAAGAATCAAGTTTTATCATGCCACTTGTGGTGGTGCCTTCTTCCAAAGCCATTGCAAGCTAGCAGCAACCTTAGAGCAAACCTTGAGCTCTGATACCTCTCTGTTGGGGAATTAGCACACTCAACTGTGATTTGAAAATACACACGGAATAAGATGTAAAGTTCAGCACCACTTGTATGCTAACTCCACAGATCATTGCTCAAACACGGAAGGAAACATATGCATCAAACATATATGGAGGAAACATATTCTGTTCCAACCAAGGACAAGTCCTGTGTGCTCTCACACACAGTTGCTGAAAAATTGCAGGTAAGCAGGACAAGTCCTATGTGCTCTCAGCACATAGGAGAAGCAACAACCAAATCAACACACATGGACACCAATCCTTTTTATGTGGAAAACCTCTCAATTTGAGAGAAAAAACCACGCGCCGAAGCCACCCAAATTTTCTTCCACTATTATCAAATAGGGATACAACTTGTTCTTCTCTAGAGAGCACCAGAGGATCCCATACATCAAGATTTGGGGCACAAGAGTTAGGGATCAGAGCAATCTTACCAAGGATGGTGGAACCACTGCTTGAAGGAGACAAGATAGTGGATCTGGATGTCACGACCTTGTGGGTAGAGCCCGGTGCTTAATTCAGCTTCTTCCTTCAACTTATCCTCTTTCCCTTCTCTCTTGGTTTTCTTCTCCAATGGAGGCTAACCTGGATTTTCGTCACTTCACCTTGTGGTGGCTGGATGGGAGGCTTATCATCCCCCTTCCCTCATGTGCAATGTCCAAAATGACCCTTGGTCAGAACCCTAAAGGTTGGTGGGCTTTTGCACCTGTTTGGACCGCCTAAAAGGCTTCATAAGGCCATCTCTAACCCACATGAGGAGGATACTAAACACTACACGTATACCTACTGCCGAGAGATCCCATCGCCGGAGTACCAGGGCCATCGCCGGAGTTGCAACAGCCACGGGCGAGAGTCCCGGCCTCCATCTCCGCTGCCGGGCACATCCCTCTCGAGCTCCACAGTTGGTGTTGCTACGAGTGGCACTGATCGTTGCTGCCAATGGCTCAGATTTTTGCTACCCCTAGGTATCAGGCGGTGCTACCATAGGCATACGAGGGTGCTACCAGCTTCAGAGACGATGCTACAGAATGACTCTACAACGATACTACTGTAATATTTATTTTTTGCTACAATCTGTTTTGTGATATTGTTACAATAGTACACGAGTTTTTCTACAAAGTTCAACCGAGAGTCTCCGACGATGTCCCTGTAAAATCAGGTTTGCTACAATATCAGAGTTTTTGCTACAACTACCCGGTGTTTTTGCTAGAACAGTAAAATATTTTTGCTACAAGGTCTCCGGCGAGATCCCGGCGATGTCTCTGGCGAAATTGGTTTTTCTACACAAATAAAAAAATTCTACAAATATTTTCCGGTTTTGCTACACTAATACAAATATTTTGCTATATAGGCTTCGGTAAGGTCTCCGGCGAGATCTGTCTTTTTTAATTTTATCTCATGAACATGTAGCAAGAGAAGAGCTTTTGTAGCAGAAAAAATAATTTTGTAGCAAACGCGGAATTAAGATCTTTTTATGAGACACATGTTGAGTTTTTATCCTAGAATACGTAGTACTCCCCTTGTTTTAATGGATGCTCCCTCCGTTTAGAATTATAGGTCATAGACGGATAACAAGGTTGTCAATTTGACTAACAAAATATAAATAAAATAACATAAAAATTATACTATTATAAACTTTAGATGTTAATAACTTTTATAATTTTTGCGCTAAATAACTTATATTTTATAGGTCAAATTAACAACCTAGCTCGATTTTGAGGTTGGGCGGACGTAGTGGAACGGGCACGGCCGGGGATCTGGTCCGGCTCCGGCTGGCATGGGGGAGCGTGGAGGTGCGACCTGCAGGGGCGAGCGGCACGACCTGCATGGGTCGTGGTGGTGCTTTGCTTCTTCCTTCGTCTTCCTATATCTAGAGGAGGCGCCTGCGCCTGCGCGCGGCGGCATGGTTGCGCAGGCGGGCGGCGACGCCTCGAAACCTCGCAAGGAGTTGAGGACGGGGTCGGTTGCAAGGAGATAAGGCTGGGCCTGGTCCCAGCACGTGGGATCGCAGGAGTGAAGGAGACGTGCGGGAGCGAGTCGTTCGATCTCTGGAGGAACAGGATCCTTTTCCTTAAAACAAACGGAAAGACAATAAAAGATTGACGTAGAATTAACCGACCTAAACAAATCTAACAATACGAAATCTATAAGAGCCTGTAACTAGCAATCTAGCTCTTGCTCGAGGAAAGAATAAAGTCCGATCCTGTAGTCGTCCTCGTCTTCTTCCAGAAATTTCATGTATTGTTCGATCATTGCGACCATCTTCTTAGGCCACGGATACGGGTAGAGTTTGGCGACCTTGGCAAAGCGCTTCTGCACCTCCTTGTCCGGGTCGTAAGTGTGAAGCTTGCCCGCCCGCCGGTACTCGTCCACCACGTCTTCCTCCTCCATGGCCGTGTAGAGCTTGCAGCTTGCATATCCCGCCTCGAGGAATGCCTGCTGCGCCGCCCGCCGCGCCGCCTTGTATTCCTCCCTCTCCGTCATCGCCTTGTGCTGCTCTTTTGGGCTACAGGTGCTGGCCACGCCCGCCGTCTTCGCCTCCCTGATCGATAGAACTAACCAGCAGCCTCACGTCGATAGATTTGTTCTCAGCTTCCCGAAATCACCGGCTGGGTTGTGGTTGATTCGATCGTGTCTCCTCTCTGACCTATCGCACGTTAGGTTGCTCCCGTTATAGACGGGTCGTAGGCTAAACACCGGATGCGTTATGGGCTATATATGGAGTCGAAGTCGATACATATATGCACAACTTACCGTATCGTGTTGGTACCGGATCGAGGGTTGGATTTGCTTGGACGTGAGGGCCAACGCCAGTACGCCACCACGAGCCGAGGATGCCGGGGAAAATCTTTGGTCTTGATGGACACCTTGTCGCACGTATACAGTCTGTTGAGATCAGAGTTTCCCCTTAGGCCTTGTTTGGCAGCCCGGTTTATAACTAGATTCACGTGTATATTACCGGCCCAGAGCATTACTCAAAAAAACAGGCATCGGCCCGTTTGGCAGCCCGGTTTTCGCTCGTGTAAGTCCGAGTAAAACCCTAGATACACGTCGGGTCGAGGAGTTTTCCCGACGCGAGGAGGGGGGGTCGCGTTTCTTAAGCTCGGCGGCAGCACAAGAGCTCTCGCGGGCGGCAGAGATCCCGCCGCAATATCCTCTTCGCGTCGATCCGCCGCCATCTCCGCTTCACCGCCACCTCCGTCGCCGTCTCCGCTTCGCCGTCGACCCGCCGTCGTCTCCGCTGCACAGCTCCGTCGAACGAAGAAGGGTGCCTCTGGTCGATCCCGCCGCAGTATCCTCTTCGCCGTCGACCCGCCGCCGTCTCCGCTTCACAGCTCCGTCGGACGGAGAAGGCTGCCGTTCTCACCGGTTCGTTTTCTTGCTAGTGGACTAGAGTTCTTGATTAGTTCTCGTCGGGAACGTCGTCCCCAATCTTGCACCGGGAGTCCAGGGAGGTGCCCGTCGCGAGCTAACCGGCGGGAGCACGAAGCTGTAGGCGTAGTGAAGAGGAAAGACATGTTTCAGCCAGCAAGATCTGTGCTCGTGAAGCTGCTGCTGTCCACGGTGCAAGATTGGGGAACAGACTGGTCTTGGTCGAAGAAGCAAGATGCAGGTCCGCGACGCCTCGGATCAATCGTGTGTGTAGCTTAGTACTAGTTGTATTAAAATGCTTCTGTAGATATGTGCTCTGCCTTGGGCTGCAGATCACTATGCACAGCTCGCGGGGTTGGGAATTGCTCTTGGCCGGCCAGCTTGAGCTGCGCCGTTCGATTCATTTTGTCAGAGGTGGATCTGGACAACCCAATCAAAGCAGAGCCAGTTGTGACTTCGATAATACTAGTATGGTCTACGATCAACCTCGTATGAACTTGATGAGTGTCCTAACTATGAATTTGAATATGTATGATAGTGTGATTTCTGAACTTGGTTGCTTGCACAAGTGATTATTGTGGACTGATGATTTATGTCTGAAATGAATGGAACTATTATTCAGAGAGTAGAACTATTATTTGCCGCGGTCTGATGATCTGGACGTACCTTATATGCAGAGTATATGAGCAGTAACATAGTAGCCTGCTAGTCTGCTAGTCTGAATCTGGTACTGTATAATTTTCAGGTACCAAAGCCTTACTTGACAGGAATCGAAGAGGAGAACTATCCACCAGGCAGGGATCCTGTGCCTAACCCTTGGGATTCTGTACCTCATCCTATCAAAGGTAAATCAATTTTTTCTAAACCCTAAACCTGGTTATACCTTTTACTATTTCTTTTAATTGTTGGACATTACATCTCTGCTATAAATACTTATAGGCTTCCATTGCTGTGTACATAGCATATTGTTTCTAAATGTCTTTTTGTTGATATTGTACTACATGTTTTGTTTCATTGGTAGAATGGACCCACAAAGCATACAACGTATTAAAAAGAGGAAAGCTCGGGATGAAGATGAGTTGATGTTCTTTGTTTTTCCAGCACTATATGTTCATCTTAGTACAGTGGAAAAAAATATACGACATCCCTCATTCCTATATGGCAAGCAGAGAGTCAGGGAAATCTTTGGTGGGCATATTAAGAACTGCTTGGTAGCTTTCAGAATGGAACCCCACATCTTTATGTGGCTGGCAAACTACCTTAGAGATGAAGGATTGCTATCAGATTGTAGGCTCAAGGTCGAAGAGAAGCTAGCCTTCTTTCTTTATATGATTTCACATAATGCTTCCTATGAAGATTTACAACTAGAATTTAAGCATAGAATTTATTGAACACCAAAAAGAGATGGAGGAAGAGGTAGTTGGGGACAAGGGCTATGATGATGACTTGCATATCATGGATGAACGCCAAAATGAGATGGAGGGAGATATAGTTGGGGACAAGGGCTATGATGTTGCTCAAAGGAATAGGTCTCAAGTGGATCAAGGACAAGAAGGTGCTGCTAAAAAGAATAGGTCACAAGTGGAGCAAAGACAAGTAGGTGCTGCTGAAAGGAATAGGTCACAAGTAGGTGCTTCAAGAAAGAATCCTAAGAATAGCCCAAAGAAGAAGAGTACGGATGGGATAGTAGGAGTGATGGAGAGATTGGCACAAATCAAAAAAAAGAAAGCCCAAAAAGAAATTGCACAAGACTTTACAATCACCAGATGCATGGAGGCCTTGAAATCATTAGAAGGTGTCACATCCGAGGAGAAAATAACAGCATCAGAGGTCTTCAATAATGCACACAACCGTGAGTTTTTTGTCAACCTGGTCGATGATAAAGATGGCACGGCAATCATATGGCTTCGTAGGCAGTTAGCTAGGTTGAACTGAGGTAAGATTGTTTCTCTTGTCTCTTACTTTTCTTAAATGGGCCTCCATGCTAGTATTCTGTCTGTTTAGATTTTGAAGACTATAGTATTGTCCAAGATATGTGCTTAGCCATGAATTGATAATTAATGTTTAAACTGGGATTTGTTTGTACTCAAATACAATTCAGCTTCATTCTGTTCTATTCTAAATGTATTAAATCATGTATGCCTTTCCTGACTGATTGCATATTTTGAAATAATGCCAGTATTTCATTTTAACACCAAAATTACAAGAGTCTGCCATGTATTATCCTGGTTATTTTTGGCATCTGTAATGCTATTTTTGTGTGTGGATTTTTGTCCATGCTTATAAACTATAAAATAGATTTCCTGGTTCTCTGTTTCCATGCTAAAATTAAGTTGTCCAGATGAGTGGTTCCAAATACTAATCTCATAAGAAGTTCCTATAGAATTTTGGTTGATCCGTATTTGTATTGCTAGAGTTACCTCAAATCGGAATATATATTTTATGCCACATCAAACTCATGATAGTTAGCACTGTTGATAATTGTTTGTTTTTGTACTGAAATGAGCTAGCTTTCTCTATGACAGCAACCAGTGCACAAGATGATAAACATTGCTCTTTGATGATCAACAACAGCCCTGATGTTATGTAGTCAACAACTCATGGGCATGGCTCTTTTCTTTTCCCTAGAACAAGCTTTGGAAGAACCAGCCAAACTGATGCATCCATACAGATTATGTAGTCAACAATTCTGATCCGGTACATAAAGAGGGATCGACTCCATCAGGTTACCTCAAGACGCACAATGGAAAAAAAAGCTGCATATTCTTATTGCAAAAAATATTAATTAGCTGCTGAGATGTTTTCATAACTTCTGATTTTATATAATGCTTCTTGAGATATTGTGAACTCATCAACAAAAGTGTACTGAGTTGCTACTAAATCGGTGATGCAAAGACTATTTTTATTGATTTCAAACCTGACTGAGAAACCTGATATGTATCCCGAAAACCAAACATCATGAATTGGGAAAGGGGATTGGTTAACAAGGGGATTAGGATGAGAGACGTGTATTAGGTGAAGGGAGTGATTTCACCAAATCCCAGGTGGATATTCCACCAAAAAACTCTACAAACCCCTGGAGCCAAACAAGGCCTTAGAATACAATAATCACTACAGGAGGGGCCATCGACGTAGCGGCCTTCCCGGCCAGCCGCCTAGCCCGGCTGTCAGCGTAGGTACGGCCGTCAGAGTAGACGAAGGTGCCGAGGGTAGCCCTTCGTCGTAGCGCGACCGTCGGCATAGCAGAGAGGGTTGCGCCAACGGTGGCCCTCGGCGTACGTCCCGCCCTCGGCGTAGCCCCAGTTCAGATGTTAGGTAGTCAGGTTGTGTCGACGGCCAGGCCGTCGGCATAGGCCTCTAGGTTTTTAGTTGGGCTATCTGGGCGGAATTGACTGATATGTGCCGACTGCTTAGCCGTTGGCGTAGACCTCCAGATTTTTTTCCATTTAATTTTAGCCATATTTTTTTACTAATTTATTTATTACTCCCAATAATTTAATGTTGATATATTTTGTATTCCGATTGTAGGCATTTGTACCGTCCGAATAGCAGCCTCCATGTCGCGATTCTCCTCGCTCGAAAATGACCACGTGATTGCGGGAATCCCATGAAAACTTGTGTGCTGCCCTAAAATACCTGAACAAGTGGGGTGAAAGACGGTTCGCGCGCATGCGATAACACTTCGAAAACAACTCAAACTATGAAGAAGGTCACACCGGGGAGCTGGACATTGCATCCATGGACCTTCCACCACACTTGGACACATAAACTAGGTCCACGTGCAAGTTCTAGTAGGATTCCGGAGCTCCGGCGGTCTTTTTCTAGCGAAACCCTAGGAAGTGGCCCCTGCCAGGTCTACCCCTATAGCTTTCTTTGTACGAGGTTCCAACAATGTACTTTTTTATTGGTTTAGCTTTGTTTAGGTCATATTTATATGGAAAATAAAGGTTGGGACCTTATAGCACATTCTAGCCTCCGGTATACCCGCAGCGGGACATTTACCCCTACACGTCCAGGAATCTACTAAGTGTTATCGCACGCATGTGAAGAAGGTCACACCGTGGAGCTGGACATTGCATCCATGGACCTTCCATTACACTTGGACATATATACTAGGTCCACGTGCAAGTTATAGTGGGATTCCGGAGATCCAGCCATCCTTTTCCAGCGAAACCCTAGGAAGTGGCCCCCGTCGGGTCTATCCCTATAGCTTTCTTTGTACGAGGTTCCAACAATGTGTTTTTTATTGGTTTTAGCTTTTTTTAGGTCATATCTACATGGAAAACAAAGGTTGGGACCTTATAACACATTCTAACCCCCGGTATACCCGCAACGGAACTATTACCACTAGTAGGAAAATGCCTACCAGTGACGCACCAAAAAGGAAGTTGTGGCGCACGCCCCGTGCGTCACTGATATCAGGCCACTAATATCAGAGCAGTCAGGCGCACCGGGTTGTGCGCCATAGATAGTTGGCAAGTCCGTGGCGCAACATCATTCCGTGCGCCACGGATTTTACCAGCAGCGCACGCACGAGAACGTGCGCCACAAATATTACCAGCAGGGCATGTACAGGCACGTGCGGCACATATATTATCAGCAGCGCACAAGCACATGGTGCGCCACTGAACCCAAAATCAGTGCGCCACTGACTGTTCGGGGTTTTGTTTATATATACGGCGGGTATATACATTAGTTATATACAATAGTTATATACAACAATACACCAAATATGAAATTAATCTAAGATATGAATTCAAAGTGCTGAAATACACCAAATATGAATTCAAGTGTTATTAGATTATTACACAAAGTGTGGTAGTACAAATTCGGTCGATCACATTACAAATTCGATCATCACATTACACATGCATAGAGCTATCACTCTAGACTATGATCGAATAGAGTATAGCGGCCACGATGAGGAGCAACACCGAGACCATGATGAACTTCATCCGGCTCTTCTTCCACATGTATCTCCTCCACGAGACTACCGCCAGCTCTCTTGTCTTGTAGCCTTTGTAGCTGTTGCCGCTAAAGTTGTTCACTTGTGCCTGGCAGTCCTCCCACTCGTCGTAGACCCCTGGAACCTTATCCCTGTATACCACATACCACTTCACCATCTCTGTAGACCTGCATGTAGTATATGTTATAGAACGAAAAGAATGGCAAACTACAAACAAGTTTGCATGATCACAAAAATGAGCAAAGATTCATAACCGATAAATACAATATAGCACCGATGACGATCATATCCGGTCTGTTGTGCATCATGAGAATCTTCGGTTGAACGATACTACCCTTCGGCTGGACAGGGAGTGCCTCTATGGCCAGCTAAAGCGAGATGCCTAGGGACTGGTGTTGGAGATATGCCCAAGAGGCAATAATAAAGTGGTTATTATTATATCTTTATGTTTATGATAAATGTTTACATCCCATGCTATAATTGTATTAACCGGAAACATTAATACTTGTGTGTTTTGTAAACATAAAAGAGTCCCTAGTAAGCCTCTTGTTAAACTAGCTTGTTGATTAATGGATGATCATGGTTTCCTGATCATGGACATTGGATGTCGTTAATAACAAGATCATATCATTAGGAGAATGATGTGATGGACACACACCCATAGTAAGCGTAGCATAAGATCAAGTCATTAAGTTCGTATTGCTATAAGCTTTCAAATGCATAGTAACCTAATCCTTCGACCATGAGGTTATGTTAATCACCATCACCGGATGGATACTTTGATGACATCAAACACCGCTTCGTAACTGGGTGGTCATAAAGGTATCATTGGGTATTCTAAAAGTATGTGTTGAAGCGCATGGACCAAGATTGGGATTTGTCCATCCATATGACGGATAGATATGCTCTGGGCCCTCTCGGTGTAATGTCATCTAACTAACTTGCAAGCATGTGACTGGGTCATAAGGGATGACATAACATGGAACGAGTAAAGAGTACTTATCAGTAACGAGGTAGAACTAGGTATGGAGATACCGACGATCAAACCTCGGATAAGTAGAGTATCGCGTGACAAAGGGAATTGGTTTCGTATGTTAATGGTTCTATCGATCACGAAGTCATCGTTGAGTATGTGGGAGCCGTTATGGATCTCCAGATCCCGCTGATGGTTATTGATTGGAGAGGTGTCTTCATCATGTCTGCATATTAACGAACCGTAGGGTGACACACTTAAGGTTCGAAGTTGTTTTAAGTAGATATGGAATGTGCGTTGCAGACCGAATGTTGTTCGGAGTCTCGGATTGGATCCGGGACATCACGAGGAGATCCGGAATTGTCCGGAGAATAAGATTCATATATTGGGGATCATTTTCTGAGTTAGGAAATGTTCCGGAGTATTTGTATGAGGATTCTAGAAGGTTTCGGAATGTTCCGAAAGGTTCTGGAAGATTTCTGGGAGTTTGCTTGAAAACCAAGAAAGGGATCAAGGAGTCCTTGTAGGGCAAGACAAGGAGTCGTGGGGGAGGAGGACTCCTCTCCCCTCCCCAATCCGCCAGCCATAGGAGGGAGGGGAGTCCTACTAGGACTCCCCCTCCCATGGCGCCTCCCCCCTTTAAATAGAGGGGTGGGGGCGCCACCTCCAAGCCCTCCTCCACAACTCCAAATCTCCGCCGCCTCTCTCCTCCTCCTTTCTTCTGCACAGGCATATGCGAAGCCCTGCAGAATTCTCTACTCCACCACCACCACCACGCCGTCGTGCTGCTGGGATTCCGTGGAGAAGATCTACTACCTCCGCTGCTCGCTGGAACGAGGAGAGGAATGTCTGCTTCGACTCCGCACGTGTGACCAACTTCAGAAGCGCTGTCGGAACGCGGTGCCGGAAGGATCGTCCACTCGATCTTGGGATCGGCAAGTGATCGACTACATCAACCACGAGATCTAATCTCGTAACGCTTTCGGATCTACAAGGGTTAGTACAGATCTATCTCATTGCACATGTCTAATAGATTAGATTTTGGCTTTTATCTAGATTAGATCTGGGTTTTGTTCGTTCTTGCGGTAGAATTTTTTTGTTTTCCATGCTACGAACCCATCAGTGATATCAGAGCCGTATCTATGCGTAGATCTGTTGCACGAGTAGAACACAATGGTTTTGTGGGCGTTGGTTCTCGTGCCGTCTTTTGCTTTGTGTACTTTGCATCTTGCGGTATGGTGGGATGAAGCGGCTCGGGCTAACCTTACATGTCATCGCACATGAGACTTGCTCCACGCTTGACGTGTAACTTGCTTTGCACAAGTGGCTTTGCGGGTGTCTGTCTCTCCCACCATAGTATAGATCTAATTTACACTTTGCACTTGATAGCACTTGTATCAACGTTGTGGTTCAGTTTCGTAGGTAAGATCCGTTCTTATTCGAAAGCCCCAAACCACGTAAAACATGCAAAGAAAATTAGAGGCGTCTAACTTGTTTTTGCAGGGGTTTTGTGATGTGATATGGCCATTATGTGATTGTGATTATATTTGATGTATGCAATGATCCTTATTGTAATATGGCAACCGGCAGGAGCCTAATGGTTGTCTTTAAATTTTGTTTAAGACCCGCGTGTCTATTCATCATGTAATAGCTATATTCCAAGTAGTTGTAATAGTTACTGTTGGTGATGGACAACCATGAAGCGGCGCCACGGACCTTGACGCCACGCTGGTGATGATGGAGATCATATCCATGCTTTGGAGATGGAGATCAAAGGCACAAGTAGAAAGGCCATATCATATCACATATTATGAATTGCCTGTGATGTTAATCCTTTATGCATCTTGTATTGCTTAGATCGAGACGGTAGCATTATAAGATGATCCCTCTCACTAAATATCAAGTAATAAAGTGTTCGTCCTTAGTTGGCACCGTTGCTAAGACTCGTCGTTTCGAAGCATCTCGTGATGATCGGGTGTGATAGACTCTACGTGTGCATACAACGGGTGCAAGCCATATTTGCACATGCGGAAACTAAGGTTAACCTTGACGAGCCTAGCATGTACAGACATGGTCTCGGAACACGGAATACCGAAAGGTAAAGCATGAGTCATATGGATGATATGATGAACATGTTAATTGTTCGCCTTTAAAGCTACATCATCTCATGTGATGATCGGACTTGGTGTAGTGGATTTGGTTCATGTAATCACTAAAACAACTCGAGGGATATTGTTTTGAGTGGGAGTTCATTTGTAATTTGGATTAGTCGAACTCAATTTATCATAAACACAATCAAAGTGAATTTGCATAGTTTGTTGTAGTCATTGGCATACGTTCACCACCTTACGCTTAGTTATAGTTGAGATAGTGGAACTATAGAAATTCTAGATATTTACTTTACGAACTGGTATCGTATTGTTTTGAATGTCAATTTAAAGTTTATAAGTCCTATTGCAAACTTTCAGCAAACTCTATTTACTCCATGAAGTTTAATAAGTAGTATTAAATCAAGAGTAAGAATTCCAATGTTAGTATCTAAAGTATCATGTTTGCCTCCATGATTATTGATGTTCAAAAGATTGTTTTTAATATCAAGTTTATCTAAGAGCTGAAAGCAATGTTTCAGAAACCATCATATGTGAAAGGTATTGCGATATCTAAAACAATGTGTTGGTTACAACATGATAGAGTATACGTCCTCATATTTGATGAGAATTTGTGAAGGTTGGAGACGCTAGTCGTCCTAATCCTCCAAAAGGTTTTGAAAAAGAAACATTATACTCGTAATTCACCTTTATAAGCTATAGCAGCTTGATCATGAAAGTTATCATGATAAGGATGAATATAAGATGTAAGTAAAATGTTTACTACACTCAAAGATTACTAAAGAATGGATTTTTGAAAGAACACCAAACATTTGATGATGGTGATCCACCTCAAAGTGCAAGACCAAAGGTATTAGTAGTTGACTATATACGCTTTGTACCATGTGTCATGTTGATGACACCACTATTGATGTTGATAGATTCTTTTAGAAGAAAAGTAATTGCTGAAAGAGAATCTATAAAATATTTGGCAGAAAATAAAAGGTTGGAGATGTCCAACTTAGGCATATAGAAGATATACATGTTATGGCTGTATTCCTTGCTTGTTAAACAATGTGGTTCTCCGGTATTGGATACCGAATTGGTTGGTATGAAGTGTCATACAGGACAACACAATTCATGAACTGCAATGGCCTAAGTAACTAGCAAGAGAAAATGTGATGATGTTCATCGAAAACAAACAAAGGGTTGTTGTGTTGCTCGTTAACATCAAAGCTTGCCTTCAAGATTTGTTTCAATAATTGTTATTTTGATCAGGTATTATGACGACAAAAGGTTGTTCAAATAATTACCGTATTCCATAATAGATGGATGATATACAAGTCTGGTTGGAGAAATAACGACCATACAACTAATGCTAAAATGTCGCAAGACAAATGATTGAAAGATCACTTGCGAAGTGACATCGCCGTTTAAATTATATTGAAAGGGATACATGAAGAAACTCCATGTTGATGGATTTTTGGAGTCTTTGATTTTGATCAAATGACGCTTGTGATACTTTCCTGGAGATAATTAAAACTCCGTTCGTAGGCCAAAAGAGGAACGGACGACTAACTGATTGGAATTTGTACATATTGATGTATATAGTCCATTATGTGTAGTCGTGGGCGATAGATTTCAACTTCATATGCTTTCTCCGAAGATTTGAGTGAGTATATGTATATACTTACTCAATAAGGAAGAAGTATGAAACATTTGAAAATGTTCAAAGACTTTCAAGATGAAGTGGAAAATCATTGTAACAAGAAAATAAAAGAGTTTATGATTGGATCATAAAGAAAGATGTTTGTGTTACAAGTTTAGCAAAACACCTAAGATTTGAGGAATCATTCCATGGATTTGCATTTCCCAAAACACCATAGGAGTATGGAGTGTTCGAGATATGTAATGAAACCTTGTTTTACATGGTAAGATCAAAGGTGTCATTTATAAAACTGCCATTATATTTTAAAGATTAAAGCTTTAGTGACTACCGCTTTTTACACTGAAAAGAGCTCCATCGTGATCCGTTGAAATGACACCATATAAGTCATGGTTTGGGATAAAACCCAGGTTGTGCTTTCTTAAATTTTGGTATGCAATGCATAAGTAAAAATTTTACAACCAAAGTCGGATAAGCACGTCTTTGTAGGTTATTCCAAAGAATTTGTTGGGAATTTCTCCATAACGCCGAGGACAAAAGAGTTTGTCGCTTGGAACGTCAAGTTTCTTGAGAAAGAATTTTTCGTGAAAAGTTAAGTGGGAGGACAATAGAACTTTGATAAGGTTGTTGAACCTTAGCTATATGTGCTAAGTAGTGCAGCGCCGGAAAGTGTCCCGGTGGCGGCCACAATGCTCATGGCTCTCGTGATTACAAAAGGTGTGATCTCGGAGATTAGAGTTCCTATAGAACCGTGTGGGTCGGTAAGAATCAAATAGTAAGATTTGATAAGCAAGTCGTTATTGTTTTGACAATGATGAACCGACTACATGCAAAGAAGCGATGATGGGCCCTGACTCCATAAAATGACTAGAAGTCAAGGAATCCGTGATAGTATCCATACACAAGAAATCAAGTTTTTGAACTTAGAAGACCCTCTAGAAAGGCGTGAAGCCTATCGGTCGTGTTTGGATCTATAAAGAAATAGACATGGATGTTTCAAATCTATGAAATAGTCGACATGTCGGAAAGAGTTTACGACAATGTTCAAGGAATTGACTATGATAAGATTTGATCTTTCATAGCGATATTTAGTCTGGACAGATTAATATAGCAACCACTACATATATTTTGGTATATGGTAGTTGAACAAACAAAACAAGTTCTTCTAATAGAATGGTTACCTAGGATGTGTACATGACACGATCCAAAGGGTTTTGTTAATTCAAAAGATGCTAAAAGAGTATGCAAAACTTCAATGGTTGAAGCGAGCATCGCGGAGTTGGAATCTTCAGAGACGATGAAGATGTTTGCATTTTGCAAGAAATTAAGTGGGAGCGCTAAGACATATTTCTAATACATTATGTGAAAGACATATTGTTGATTAGAAATAATGTATCTTTTATTGACACAGGTTAAGAATTTCATTTCGATGAAAGAATTAGGCATCAATGTCTATATGGATAGATTGAGGCGCTAATATGTTTTTGCCAAATGTACATAGATAAGATGTTGAATGAGTTCAATATGGAAACAACAAGAAAGGTTCTTGACGCATGGAAAGGACTAAATCAAGATTCAAGTCTGTTGACACGAGATTCAAGTGTTTTGACACTTGGTGAAATCACAAGAATATTTTGATCAATCATTCTTTAAGATGTACACATCCAGATATGTCCTATGCTCTAAATGTTATGATCATATACCAGAATGATTCATAAGATGATCATTGGACAATAGTAAAGATATTCTTATGAGCTTTGGAAGAACTAAGAATATATCATATATAAGTGACAAATAGTTAAAGGTAGTTCATTGTAAAATGTTAAATTGATACTAGTTTTGTCACAAGATACAAATTAAATTTATCTCAATTTAGACTATGGGTGGCACAATATAATGGAAAGGATGTTCCATGATGGATTTGGATGAGTTCCAAAGTTGAGATATTGTGACGGATACTACAACAAAAGGCTAAGTATATAACTGCTATAGTAGCAGCAAAGGAGGGAATTTGTGTTAAGTAGTTTGTTATCAAACTAGCTGTGGTTCATAGCGGGATAATACTATGAAGATACATTGTATGACAATTGTATCAACATAATTTAATCCCAAGGAACTAAAGGTTTCACCAAAGGACCAAATTTATACAATGCCATCTCATTGGAGAATGAGTAATGCGTAGAGACGCAAGGACAAGAAAATACACATGGACCTGGAAGTGTCAGATCCGAATATTATGTTTACCACTAGCAATAGTGTCTATACAACACCAGAAAGCCATAGGTGTTGAATGCACAAGTTTTTAAACTAGATTATTGGCTCTAGTGCAAGTGGGAGACTGTTGGAGATATGCCCAAGAGGCAATAATAAAGTGGTTATTATTATATCTTTATGTTTATGATAAATGTTTACATCCCATGCTATAATTGTATTAACCGGAAACATTAATACTTGTGTGTTTTTTAAACATAAAAGAGTCCCTAGTAAGCCTCTTGTTAAACTAGCTTGTTGATTAATGGATGATCATGGTTTCCTGATCATGGACATTGGATGTCGTTAATAACAAGATCATATCATTAGGAGAATGATGTGATGGACACACACCCATAGTAAGCGTAGCATAAGATCAAGTCATTAAGTTCGTATTGCTATAAGCTTTCAAATGCATAGTAACCTAATCCTTCGACCATGAGGTTATGTTAATCACCATCACCGGATGGATACTTTGATGACATCAAACACCGCTTCGTAACTGGGTGGTCATAAAGGTATCATTGGGTATTCTGAAAGTATGTGTTGAAGCGCATGGACCAAGATTGGGATTTGTCCATCCATATGACGGATAGATATGCTCTGGGCCCTCTCGGTGTAATGTCATCTAACTAACTTGCAAGCATGTGACTAGGTCACAAGGGATGACATAACATGGAACGAGTAAAGAGTACTTATCAGTAACGAGGTAGAACTAGGTATGGAGATACCGACGATCAAACCTCGGATAAGTAGAGTATCGCGTGACAAAGGGAATTGGTTTCGTATGTTAATGGTTCTATCGATCACGAAGTCATCGTTGAGTATGTGGGAGCCGTTATGGATCTCCAGATCCCGCTGATGGTTATTGATTGGAGAGGTGTCTTCATCATGTCTGCATATTCACGAACCGTAGGGTGACACACTTAAGGTTCGAAGTTGTTTTAAGTAGATATGGAATGTGCGTTGGAGACCGAATGTTGTTCGGAGTCTCGGATTGGATCCGGGACATCACGAGGAGATCCGGAATTGTCAGGAGAATAAGATTCATATATTGGGGATCATTTTCTGAGTTGGGAAATGTTCCGGAGTATTTGTATGAGGATTCTAGAAGGTTTCGGAATGTTCCGAAAGGTTCTGGAAGATTTCTTGGAGTTTGCTTGAAAACCAAGAAAGGGATCAAGGAGTCCTTGTAGGGCAAGACAAGGAGTCGTGGGGGAGGATGACTCCTCCCCCTCCCCAATCCGCCGGCCATAGGAGGGAGGGGAGTCCTACTAGGACTCCCCCTCCCATGGCGCCTCCCCCCTTTAAATAGAGGGGTGGGGGCGCCACCTCCAAGCCCTTCTCCACAACTCCAAATCTCTGCCGCCTCTCTCCTCCTCCTTTCTTCTGCACAGGCATAGGCGAAGCCCTGCAGAATTCTCTACTCCACCACCACCACGCCGTCGTGCTGCTGGGATTCCGTGGAGAAGATCTACTACCTCCGCTGCTCGCTGGAACGAGGAGAGGAAGGTCTGCTTCGACTCCGCACGTGTGACCGACTGCGGAAGCGCTGCCGGAACGCGGCGCCGGAAGGATCGTCCACTCGATCTTGAGATCGGCAAGTGATCGACTACATCAACCACGAGATCTAATCTCGTAACGCTTTCGGATCTACAAGGGTTAGTACAGATCTATCGCGTTGCACATGTCTAATAGATTAGATCTTGGCTTTTATCTAGATTAGATCTGGGTTTTGTTTGTTCTTGCGGGTTTTCCATGCTACGAACCCATCAACTGGATCCACAGGCATCTCTCTCAAGCTGGCCGTAGTGTTGTCCCTGTTCTCGCACACCATCTTGGAGTTTATAACTTGTCTACCTAGATCAAAATATGCTAGGGAGCTAACTAATCTCACATATTAGGGAATGCCTCTATGGCCAGCTTCAGGGAGATGCCTGAGGACTAGATCCTCCGGAATGTCCCTGAAGTTGGTCGTAGTGTTGTCCCTCCTCTCGCATACCATCGTGTTTCACATATTAGGGACTAGTACATCTATGGCCAGTTTGAGGGAGATTCCGGCGGGCCGGAGGACTGGGCTCCGCCGGAATCTCCCTCAAACTTGCCGTAGTGTTGTCCCCGCTCTTTCACACCCTCCTGGCATCGGTGGTGTCACCAATGTACCACGTACCACTTCGCCATCTCTGTAGACAAGGCATGCATAGACAAGACATGCATCAGAGAAATGAGCACATATTCATAAACTTAAAATAAAATATATATAGCACTGATGATGACTATCATATAAGCAAGTCCAACATCGACCGTCAAGGGTTTTACTAGCCCTGGATAGTTAAAAATGTTTACGACACACACGTCAAACGATAGTTTCGAAAGACATCACGAGGATAGTCAAGTCTACGACACGACACACACACGACACAAAAACAATAGGCACACACACATCATGTAGACCTCAGCGGGAACGGGGTCACGCCCTCTCTCGTCATGAATTTCCTGGTGTCGCGCTGCACGTCGAGGCGTTCTTCAATCTCGCGGTTACTCAACGCGATGGGCACGTACATGGCCCCCCCTTTCGTTTCGACGTCGTCATGGATGATTTGGTAGAGCTGAGTATGGATGCGCCAGAAGTCCTCCATAAGGTCCGCATCATGGATCACCGCCAAGTGTGTGGCCCACTGTCGAAGATTAGCTGGTAGCGCCTTGACCTGTGAATCCCGCATGAACCCCTTGATGTGATGGAGGACGTAGAAGGCCCCCTTCACACTGTTGGTCGGCTGCTTGGCGTAGGGGAACTTCGTGTGGTGACTGAACACATGTTTTCCATCCTTGGTTCTTGCCCCCTGGAGAATTTGCCTCCCTTTTCGACATAGACTTGTAATCATCATCTAGAACTCTCTTGAATCTGCCATAGTCCTTCGGCTTTGTGTCACTCGATGATTCGAAGTACGTTGCTTGCGAAAACCTCGGACAAACGGAGATGAGTGTGGAGTATATGCCTCTGCGCAACACAATTGAACCAGAACTAATTATTGTTGGAAGGGGACAACGAAAATCTAAGAAATAATTTGTTACGACGACGACCTAATGTGTGTTTAGTTACTCGGGAAAGCAAGGCAGAAGAATGGAATCAATGGTCTGGTTCTCATGGAAGATATTCCCTAGGTACTCTGCCACCATTGCCCGATCCTCATCGTTCGCCAAGACAACCTCACGCATGTAGTAAGGATCCACTATCACGATGCCCTTGGTTTTCTCCCTCTTGGTGTTCAACGCCATATTGAGTGAGTACAGACGGACCAAGTTATAGTCCAGCCGCTTTGAGTGCAGGAGATTGTAGATGTCCTCGTACCGCACGAAGAATATGTCCGCAGGTGCTTGGTTGACGAAGCCATGGCCCGATGGCACCTTGCATGTGAAGACCGGGTACCCGGGCTTCTTCTCTTTCAAAAGGGTGGTCTCGAGATGCAGAATTGAGTAATTCATATTCGCTATGGGCCCACCTACAGCTTTAAGCATTTCCTTAGTCAGAATCGCTTACCCTCTATGTGCGCCCTGAAATCACTGGGCTCTTGTCTCACGCCGTCCCGAGCCTGGAGTATCTTCTTCGGAAGCAGCTGGCTCGAAGCCTTCTTGCTCCGGCTATGCTTCCGGCCCTTCTTCGCCTTCTCCTCACGAGGCTGGCTATCATTTGAGAACACCGTTCAGCCTTTCAAACAGCATCATGTTGTGTAGGAATAGCAGCCCGAGGTGGATGATATCATCCACGAGGTGGACTAGAAGATGCACCATGATGTCATGGAATGCGGGGAAGAGGGAGTAAATCTCGAGCTTGCATAGTATCACGATAATCTCTTCTTCTAGCCTGTCGAGCTGCTTCACACCGGTTGACTTCCTAGAGATTGCATCGAAAAAGGTATAGAGCCCAAACAACGTCTCACGTACGTGCTCGTCCATTATCCCTTGGATAGCAACCGGAAGTATCTGTGTCATCAGCATGTAGCAGTCGGGATATCTTCTCTCTGTAACCGATAGGAAGTTTGGTTCCAACGAGAACGTTGAAAAACTGCAGGAGCTCCTCCTCACTCATAGTGAAGCAGGAAGGGGGTAGTAGTAGTCGCTCCTCTTAGCCCTTTTGCGTCGACGACCTTGAGTATCTTGCGTCTGAGCGTCATCATCATCGTCATCATCATCGTGGCGTCCTCCATGAAGTTCTTCCTTTATGCCTAGCTTGATCAGGTGGTTTCTTGCCTTTGGCCCGTCTTTGGTCCTCTCTGGCATGTTGACAAGAGTGCCAATCAGACTCTCGCACTCGTTCTTTGTGATGTGCACAAGGTCAAGGCTATGTGGCGTGTGGAGGTATTTCTAGTACGGCAGGTCCCAGAAAACAGACCATGCTCTCCATACACCCAGCAGCGGCTTTGTCCTCGGACGCTTCTTTCCCGGCGTGGGGCACTCTTTCCATTTTTCCAGCAAGTCGTAGATATCCTCGCCACTCCTCCTAGGTGGGGCTGTTTCGAGCTCGTCCTCACCATTAAACAGATCTCCGCGTTTTCTCCATGGGTGATCCGCGGGGAGCCATTTTCGAATCCCTGGACACACGGTTTTTGAAGACCCAGGATCCCTCGGTAGCTGCATATGCGGGGTTTTCTCCATGCACCTGACGCATGCACCGTGTCCGTGGTTCACCTGGCACGATACATATCCCAGACCAAGATAGTCCTGCACCGTCGTAATCAACACGGCTCTCAGAGGGAAATATTCTTCTGTGTAGGCATCCCACGTACGGGCTGGCGTCTCCCACAGTGTGGCTAAATCCTCTTTCAACAACCCGAGATACAGATGCATGTCGATACCCGGTTGTTTTGGCCCCTGAATAAGAATACTCATGTGTACGTACCTTTTCTTCGTGCATATCTAGGGGGGAGATTGTATGGCCATACAAACACGGTCTAGGTGCTATGCGTGCTACTCTGGTTTCCAAAGGGATTGAGTCCATCGGTGCTCATACCCAGCCTAACATTCCTGACATCATCCCCGAACTCCTCTTCGAACTACATGTCCAATGCGTGCCACTGGCTAGCGTCTGCGGGGTGTGTTAGGATCTTGCCCTTCTCTGGATCCTCTTCGGGCTTCTCCCTTTCCGCATGCCATTGCATGAGCTTCGCTTCCTTAGGGTCTACGAAATACCGCTGCAGACGGGAAGTGATAGGAAAGTACCATACCACTTTTTGAGGAACTTTCTTGTTCCCTCTCTTGTATTGTGCATGGCTGCACACTGGACATGTGGTTCTATCCTTGTACTCGCCCTGATAAAGTGCGCAGTCGTTGAGGCAGGCGTGGTATTTGACGTACGGTAGATCAAGAGGGCACACGACTTTATTGGCCTCATTGATACCTCTTGGCAATGTGTTCCCCTCAGGAAGTATATTGTGCCAGAATTCCATGATATGGTTGAAGCTCACGTTGGTCCATTTGTGTTGCACCTTCATCTCTAGAGCCTTGAGGGTTACATTCAGGCGTGTATGCTTAGGCCGACACCTAGGATACAACGGAGTAGTCCATCTTTATCCATTTGCGCCAGCTTGGCTTTCTCTCTGGTAGCAGCTTTGTCGTTGCTCGTGTCCTTAAGGAGCAGTTCTTGAAAATGAGGGTCCCGTAAAGCTAAAGTTAGCGGTGTCTGCGTGTCCGCGTCTTCTCTACCACCATCGAATCCGGCATCTCCTTCATGATGATCACGATCATGTCCACGAGCATCTTCTTCATCATAATCATGTTCGACATCTTTGTGAGTACCATTTCCTGCCGGTGCCCCGTTGTTGACGTCCTCGTCAATGTAGTCGGGCATGAAACCACCCATGAGCAAGTGCTTCTGCCATGTCCCAGAATCAGGTTTGATTAGGGTACCAAGTTTCCATCTCTTACAAGGACATCTTATCTCGGTCATGTTGTTCTGAATCATGACGGCCGTCACACGTGCCTTGTATCTAGCCACCATAGCTTTGCTCATCTGACGCACCATGGTTGCATGTGCGGTGGTATGGACCAAAAGGGAATATTTAGAACCATGCATGCAAAAATTTGACATGACCTTCCCTATAAATAGGACATATGAGTAGTGCAAAATTTTGCCAAAACAGAAATGAATCAACATTTCGGCAAACATTCATTGGACCACACACACCGGTACCTGCACAACACAATGCATACACAAGAACACAATCATATATCCATGTAAACATCGTGTCTCGAGCCAACACCGTCGTCCGCACAAAAAAAAATAGAAGCATATATATATATATCCATGCATGTACACAAGAACACAAGCATTTATCACAAGAACACAAGCATATATAACGCCAACATCGTCGTCCACACACACAAAACAATCACAAGTTACCCGAGACGAGAGAGGCCGCACAAGAGAGCATGTGGTGACTTGATGTGGAGGAGAGGAGAGAAAAGGCATGTGCACTTACTTTAGTGGATCTACACGGTGGAGAGGAGTTTCCTTTATAGATCCATCCAGCCCATAGAGGTTTTGGCAACTTAAAATGGATAAATTGTTGGAGAAAATGAGGTGAGGAGGATGAGCAACTCGAGTTAGATCTAGTGGAGATGGGGAAAGTGAACTAGCTAGTGGAGGAGTAGGGGAAAGTGTGCCACCTTTTTGTGTGGCTGGCACGACATATCCGCGGCGGACCAGCTACACGGTGCGCCACAGACTAAATATACCCATGGCACACGTCTAGACCGTGCGCCACAGGTAACCTGTCGCTTTTCAGATGGATGGGCCCACAGACACCCGTGGCGCACAAGAATACCGTGCGCCACTGATAAACCCACAATGCGTGGCGCACGGCTCAAACGGTGCACCACGGATATGCTGCCCATGCACGGGGTCGGCCGGCAGCGCTGGGGCCTACCTTATGGTGGCACACCGTTTGGGCCGTGCGCCATGGGTATGGGCAGGTCAGTGGCACACGGCCGGCCACGTGCGCCACGGGTAAGTATTCGTGGGGCACTGATTTGCTGTGCGCCACTGATAAGGACCCTGTGGAGAAGCATTTTCCTACTAGTGTACCCCTACACGTCTAGAAATCTACTAAGTGTTATCGCACGCATGTGAAGAAGGTCACACCGGGGAGCTAGACATTGCATCCATGGACCTTACACCACACTTGGACACATATACTAGGTCCACGTGCAAGTTCTAGTGGGATTCCAGAGCTCTTGCGGTCCTTTTCCAGTGAAACCCTAGGAAGTGGCCCTAGCCAGGTCTACCCCTATAGCTTTCTTTGTACGAGGTTCCAACAATGTGCTTTTTTGTTGGTTTAGCTTTGTTTAGGTCATATCTACATGTAAAACAAAGTTTGGGACCTTATAGCACATTCTAGCCCCCGGCATAACAGCAGCGGGACTGTTACCCCTACACGTCCAGGAATCTACTAAGTGTTATCGCACGCATGTGAAGAAGGTCACACCGGGGAGATAGACATTGCATCCATGGACCTTCCACCACACTTGGACACATATACTAGGTCCACGTGCAAGTTCTAGTGGGATTCTGGAGCTCTGGCGGTCCTTTTCTTAGCGAAACCCTAGGAATTGCCCCCCGCTAGGTCTACCCCTATAGATTTATTTGTGCGAGGTTCCAACAATGTGCTTTTTTGTTGGTTTTAGCTTTGTTTAGGTCATATCTACATGGAAAACAAATGTTGGGACCTTATAGAACATTCTAGCCCCCGGTATACCCGCAGCGAGACTGTTACCCCTACAAGTCCAAGAATCTACTAAGTGTTATCGCACGCATGTGAAGAAGGTCACAATGGGGAGCTAGACATTGCACCCATGGAACTTCCACCACACTTGGACATATATACTAGGTCCACGTGCAAGTTGTAGTGGGATTCCGGAGCTCCGACGGTCCTTTTCTAGAGAAACCCTAGGAAGTGGCTCCCGCCAGGTCTACCCCTATAGCTTTCTTTGTACGAGGTTCCAACAATGTGATTCTTTGGTGTTTTAGCTTTGTTTAGGTTATATCTACATGGAAACACAAAGGTTTTGACCTTATAGCACATTCTATCCCCACGGTATACTGATGTCTACGCACTTCTATTATTGTAGACAGTTGTTGGGCCTCCAAGTGAAGAGGTTTGTAGAACAGCAACAAGTTTTCCCTTAAGTGGATCACCCAAGGTTTATCGAACTCAGGGAGGAAGTGGTCAAAGGTATCCCCTCTCAATCAACCCTGCAATCAAGATATAAGAAGTCTCTTGTGTCCCCAACACACCCAATACACTTGCCAGGTGTATAGGTGCACTAGTTCGGCAAAGAGATAGTGAAATACAAGTGGTATAGATAATAATAAGTGGTAACGGTGATAGAAAATACTTTGCTGGCGTGGAAGAGACTAAAGGCAAACTGAAATAAAGATGGAAGCAAGCAAACATGTAACATATCTAGTTGCAAACGGTGTTTCAATGCTTAGAAACAAGGCCTAGGGATCATACTTTCACTAGTGAACACTCTCATATAAATATATTCTTCTTTATGATACTACGCTGAACTACTCTCCGGTTGGACACTCTAATCCATGGTAGGGCTATAACAGCACACCTCAAAGTTCGCTTTCCGCATCTAGATAACCCCACACTGTCACCTTGAGCACAATATGGTTCAAACAAACACCACAATTTCATAAAGACATCCAACTCCAAATATAACTCATAACAAGTATTTGTAATCTCTAGCCTAAGTGCCACCATGGTGTGCATGCTGTCACTTTCACACACATCAGGAGAGCAGAGATCTATTAAAGCACTTGAGTAGCAAGGTAGATCTATAGATTACAAGCTCATGATCACAATATGATCATGCATAGAGAGAGAGAGGGATGAACACATAGCTACCGGTAGAACCCTTAGCCTCGAGAGAGAACTACTCCCTCCTCATTATGGTAATCAGCAACGGTGATGGAGATGGCGGTGGAGATCGATGGAGATGGCTCCGGGGGCACTTCCCCGTCCCGACAGGGTGCCGGAACAAAGACTTTCTGTCCCCCGAATCTCCCTTCGGTGGTGGCGGTGCTGCGGAACTTTTCGTGGCTGGAGGCTGACTATTTAGGGTTTCTATATCGGGAGGAATATATAGGCGAAGGGGCAAGGTCGGTGGCTGGCCAGGGGGCCCACACCATGCCCTGGCATGGCCTAGGGTTGCCCGCGCCAAGGGGGTGTGTGGCCAGGCCCTAGCCCTCCTCCGTCTCCTATTCTGGCTCCGTGAGTCTTCCGGTAAATAGGAACTTTGGCTTTTGTCCCGTCCAATTCCGAGAATATTCATTTTCTGACTTTCCTGGAACCAAAAACAGCAGAAAACAGGCAACTAGCACTGTGGCTCTTGTTAATAGGTTAGTCCAAGAAATCATATGAAAAGTACTCCAAAGTGTGGACAAAACATAAGAAAGTAGATAAACCAAGCATCGAACATCAAAAATTATAGATAAATTTGCAATGTATCATATACCTGCAGCGAGACTGTTACTCCTACACATCCAGGAATCTACTAAGTGTTATCGCACACATGTGAAGAAGGTCACACCGGGGAGCTAGACATTGCATCCATGGACCTTCCACCACACTTGACACATATACTTGGTCCACGTGCAAGTTCTAGTGGGATTTCGGAGCTCTGGCGGTCCTTTTCTAGCGAAACCCTATGAAGTGGCCCCCGCCAGTTCTACCCCTATAGCTTTCTTTGTATGAGGTTCCAACAATGTGCTTTTTTGTTGGTTTTATCTTTGTTTAGGTCATTTCTACATGGAAAACAAAGGTTGGGACCTTATAACACATTATAGCTCCCTAGTATACCCGTAGCTAGAGTGTTACCCCTACATGTCCAAGAATCTACTAAGTGTTATCGCATGCATGTGAAGAAGGTCACACCGGGGAGCTAGACATTGCATCGATGGACCTTCCACCACACTTGGACACATATACTAGGTCCACGTGCTAGTTCTAGTGGGATTCCAGAGCTCCAGTGATCCTTTTCCAGCGAAACCCTAGGAAGTGGCCCCCGCCAGGTCTACCCCTATAACTTTCTTTGTACGAGGTTCCAACAATGTTTTTTTTGTCTGTATAGCTTTGATTAGGTCATATCTACATGGAAAACAAAGGTTGGGACCTTATAACACATTCTAGCACCCGGTATACCCACAGCGAGACTGTTACCCCTACACGTCCAGGAACCTACTAAGCGTTATCATATGTATGTGAAGAAGGTCACACCGGGGAGCTAGTCATTGCATCCATGGACCTTCCACCACACCAGGACACATATACTAGGTCCACATGAAAGTTCTAGTGGGGTCCTAGAGCTCCGACGGTCCTTTTCTAGCTAAACCCTAGGAAGTGGGGCCCGCGGGTGTATCCCTATAGCTTTCTTTGTACAAGGTTCCAACAATGTCCCTTTTTGTTGGTTTAGCTTTGTTTAGGTGATATCTACATGGAAAACAAAGGTTGGGACCTTATAGCACATTCTAGCCCCTAGTAGACCCACAATGGGACTTTTACCCCTACACATCCAGGAATCTACTAAGTGTTATCGCACACATGTGAAGAAGGTCACACCGGGGAGCTAGACATTGCATCCATGGAACTTCCACCACACTTGGACACATATACTAGGTCCACGTGCAAGTTCTAGTGGTATTTTTGAGCTCCGATGGTCCTTTTCCACTAAAACCTAGGAAGTGGCCCCCGCCAGGTCTACCCCTATAGCTTTCTTTGTACGAGGTTCCAACAATGTGGTTTTTTCTATGTTTTATCTTTGTTTAGGTCATATCTACATGGAAAACAAAGGTTGGGACCTTATAACACATTCTAGCCCCTTGGTATACCCGCAGCAGGACTGTTACCCCTATACGTCAAGGAATCTACTAAGTGTTATCGCACGCATGTGTAGAAGGTCACACCAGGGAGGTAGACATTGCATCCATGGACCTTACACCACACATAGACACATATACTAGGTCCACGTGCAAGTTCTAGTGGGATTTCGGAGCTCTGACGGTCCTTTTCCAGCGAAACCCTAGGAAGTGACCCACCGGTAGGTCTACCCCTGTAGCTTTCTTTGTACGAGGTTACAAGAATGTGCTTTTTCTTGGATAAGCTTTGTTTAGGTCATATATACATGGAAAACAAAGTTTGGGACCTTATATCACAATCTAGGCCCCCGGTATACCCGCAACGGGACTGTTACCCCTACACGTCCAGGAATCTACTAAGTGTTATCGTGCGCATGTGAAAGGTCACACCAGGGAGCTGGACATTGCATCCAAGAAACTTCCACCATACTTGTAAACATATAATAGGTCCACATGCAAGGTCTAGTAGGATTCCAGAGCTCTGGCGGTTCTTTTCCAGCGAAACCCTATGAAGTGCCCCCGCTAGGTCTACCCCTATAGCTTTCTTTGTACGAGGTTCCAACAATGTGCTTTTTTGTTGGTTTTATCTTGTTTAGGTCATATATACATGGAAAACAAAGGTTGGGACCTTATAACACATTATAGCCCCCAGTATACCCATAGCGGGACTGTTACCCCTAAACATCCAAGAATCTACTAAGTGTTATCGCATGCATGTGAAGAAGGTCACACCGGGAGCTAGACATTGCATCTATGGACCTTCCACCACACTTAGACACATGTACTAGGTCCACGTGCTAGTTCTAGTGGGATTCCGGAGCTCCGGTGGTCCTTTTCCAGCGAAACCCTAGGAAGTGGCCCCCACTAGGCCTACCCCTATAGCTTTCTTTGTACGAGGTTCGAACAATGTGCTTTTTTGTTGGTTTAGCTTTGTTTAGGTCATATCTACATGGAAAACAAAGGTTGGGATCTTATACCACATTCTAGCGCCCGGTATACCCGCAGCGGGACTGTTACCCCCACACGTCCAGGAATCTATTAAGCGTTATCGTACGCATGTGAAGAAGGTCACACCGGGGAGCTACAGATTGCATCCATGGAACTTCCACCACACTTGGACACATATGCTAGGGCCACGTGCAAGATCTAGTGGGATTCCGGAGCTCCGGCGGTCCTTTTCTAGTGAAACCCTAGAAAGTGGGGCCCGCGGGTCTACCCCTATAGCTTTCTTTGTACGAGGTGCCAACAATGTGCTTTTTTTTGTTGGTTTAGCTTTGTTTAGGTCGTATCTACATGGAAAACAAAGGTTGGAACCTTATAGCACATTCTAGCCCCCCGATATACCCGTAGCAGGACTGTTACCCCTACATGTCCAGGAATCTACTAAGTGTTATCGCACGCATGTGAAGAAGGTCACACCGGCGAGCTAGACATTGCATCCATGGAACTTCCACCACACTTGGACACATATACTAGGTCCAAGTGCAAGTTCTAGTGGGATTCCGGAGCTCTAGCGGTCCTTTTCGAGCGAAGCCCTAGGAAATGGCCCCCGCTAGGTCTACCCCTATAGCTTTCTTTGTACGAGGTTCCAATAATGTGCTTTTTTGTAGGTTTAGCTTTGTTTAGGTCATATCTACATGGAAAACAAAGGTTGGGACCTTATAACACATTCTAGCCCCCGGTATACCCGCAGCAGGACTATTACCCCTACACGTCCAGGAATCTACTAAGCGTTATCATACGCATGTGAAGAAGGTTACACTGAGGAGCTAGTCATTGCATCCATGGAACTTCCAACACACTTGGACACATATTCTAGGTCCACATGAAAGTTCTAGTGGGGTTCTGGAGGTCTGACGGTCCTTTTCTAGCGAAACCCTAGGAAGTGGGGCCCGCGGGTCTACCCCTATAGCTTTCTTTGTACGAGGTTCCAACAATGTGATTTTTTGTTTTTTTACCTTTGTTTAGGTCATATCTACATGGAAAACAAAGGTTGGGACCTTATAGCACATTCTTGCCCCTGGTATACCCACAACGGGACTTTTACCCATACACGTCCAGGAATCTACTAATTGTTATTGCACACATGTGAAGAAGGTCATACCGGGGAGCTAGACATTCCATCCATGGAACTTCCACCACACTTGGACACATATAATAGGTCCACGTGCAAGTTCTAGTGGGATTTTGAGCTCCGACGGTCCTTTTCTAGTGAAACCCTAGGAAGTGGCCCCCGCCAAGTCTACCCCTATAGCTTTCTTTGTACGAGTTTACAACAATGTGATTTTTCTATGTTTTATCTTTGTTTAGGTCATATCTACATGGAAAACAAAGGTTGGGACCTTATAATACATTAGAACCCCTTTGTATACCCGCAGCGGGACTGTTACACCTATACGTCAAGGAATCTACTAAGTGTTATCGCACGCATGTGAAGAAGGTCACACCAGGGAGCTAGACATTGCATCCATGGACCTTCCACCCCACATGGACACATATACTAGGTCCACGTGCAAGTTCTAGTGGGATTTCGGAGGTCCGGCGGTCCTTTTCCAGCAAAACCCTAGGAAGTGGCCCCCCGCTAGGTCTACCCCTATAGCATTCTTTGTACGAGGTTACAAGAATGTGCTTTTTGTTGGATAAGGTTTGTTTAGGTCATATATACATGGAAAACAAAGGTTGGGACCTTATAGCACAGTCGAGTCGCCCGGTATACCCGCAGTGGGACTGTTATCCCTACACGTCCAGGAATCTAGTAAGTGTTATTGCATGCATGTGAAGAAGTTCACACCGGGGAGCTAGACATTGCATCCATGGAACTTGCACCACACTTGGACACATATACTAGGTCCATGAGCAAGTTGTAGTGGGATTCCGGAGCTCCAATGGTCCTTTTCCATCGAAACCCTAGCAAGTGGCCCCTGCTAGGTTTACCCCTATAGATTTGTTTGTACGAGGTGCCAACAATGTGCTTTTTTGTTGGTTTAGCTTTGTTTAGGTCATATATACATGGAAAACAAAGGTTGGGACCTTATAGCACATTCTAGACGCCGGTATACCCGCAACAGGACTATTACGCCTACACGTCCATGAATCTACTAAGTGTTATCGCACACATGTGAAAGGTCACACCAGGGAGCTGGACATTGCATCCAAGGAACTTCCACCACACTTGTACACATATAATAGGTCTGCATGAAAGTTCTAGTAGGATTCCAGAGCTCCGGTGGTCCTTTTCCAGCGAAACCCTATGAAGTGGCCCCCGCTAGGTCTACCCCTATAGCTTTCTTTGTACAAGGTTCCAACAATGTGCTTTTTTGTTGGTTTTATCTTTGTTTAGGTCATATCTACATGGAAAACAAAGGTTGGGACCTTATAACACATTCTAGCCCCCGGTATACCCGTAGTGGGACTGTTACCCCTAAACATCCAAGAATCTACTAAGTATTATCGCATGCATGTGAAGAAGGTCACACCGGGGAGCTAGACATTGCATCGATGGACCTTCGACCACACTTGGAAACATATACTAGGTCCACGTGCTAGTGTTAGTGGGATTCCGGAGCTCCGGTGGTCCTTTTCTAGCGAAACCCTAGGAAATGGCCCCGCCAGGTCTACCCCTATACCTTTTTTTGTACGAGGTTCCAATAATGTTCTTTTTTTGTTCGTTTATCTTTGTTTATGTCATATATACATGGAAACACAAAGGTTGGGACCTTATAGCACATTCTAGCCCCCGGTATACCCGCAGTGGGACTGTTATCCTTACACGTCCAGGAATCAACTAAGTGTTATCACACATATGTGAAGAAGGTCACACCGGGGAGCTAGACATTACATACATGGAACTTCCACAGAACTTGGACACATATGCTAGGTCCACGTGCAAGATCTATTGGGATTCTAGAGCTCCGTCGGTCCTTTTCAAGTGAAACCCAAGAAAGTGGGGCCCACGGGTCTACTCCTATAGCTTTCTTTGTATGAGGTTCCAACAATGTGCTTTTTTGTTGGTTTAGCTTTGTTTAGGTCATATCTACATGGAAAACAAAGGTTGGGACCTTATAGCACAGTCTAGTCCCCCGGTATACCCGCAGCGGGACTGTTATCCCTACACGTCCAGGAATCTACTAAGTGTTATCGCAGGCATGTGAAGAAGGTCATGCCGGGGAGTTAGACATTGCATCCATGGAACTTCCACCACACTTGGACACATATACTAGGTCCACATGCAAGTTCTAGTGGGATTGCAGAGCTCCGGCGGACCTTTTCCAGCGAAACCCTAGGAAGTGCCCCCCACTAGGTCTACCCCTATAGCTTTCTTTGTACGAGGTTCCACCAATGTGCTTTTTTGTTGGTTTAGCTTTCTTTAGGTCATCTACATGGAAAACAAAGGTTGGGACCTTATAACACATTCTAGCCCCCCGGTATACCCGCAATGGGATTGTTACCCCTACTCGCCTAGGAATCTACTAAGCATTATCGCACACATGTGAAGAAGGTCACACCAGGGAGCTAGACATTGCATCCATGGATCTTCCACCACACTTGGACACATATACTAGGTCCACATGCAAGTTCTAGTGAGATTCTCGAGCTCCGACGGTCCTTTTCCAATGAAACCCTATGAAGTGGGGCCGTGGTTCTACCCCTATAGCTTTCTTTGTACGAGGTTCCTACAATGTGCTTTTTTGTTGGGTTAGCTTTGTTTAGGTCATATCTACATGAAAAACAAAGGCTGGGACCTTATGGCACATTCTAGGCCTAGGTATACCCACAGCAGGACTATTACCCCTACATATCTAGGAATCTACTAAGTGTTATCGCACGCATGTGAACAAGGTCACACCGGGGAGCTAGACATTGCATCCATGGGACTTCCACCACACTTGGACACATATAATAGGTCCATGTGTAAGTCCTTTTGGGATTCTGGAGCGCCGGCGGTCCTTTTCCACTAAAACCCTAGGAAGTGCCCCCCCGCTAGGTCTACCCCTATAGCTTTCTTTGTACGAGATTCCAACAATGTGCCTTTTTTTGGTTTAGCTTTGTTCAGGTCATATCTACATGGAAAACAAAGGTTGGAACCTTATAGCACATTGATGACCCACAACTATAGGGGGTGTATCCCTGTGTTTTCGATAAGTAAGAGTGTCGAACCCAACGAGGAGCAGAAGGTGCTGGATAGTGGCTTGGAGCAGGAATTCTCTGTAAATACTTAGCAAATAGATTTTTAGGTTTTTTTATTATGCAAGTAAATAAAGTACGAGTAAATAAAAAACAATAAGAATAAATGCAGCAAGTGGGCCAATCCTTTCTTTAGCAAAGGACAAGCCGGTTGAATTACTTAAGATGACCAAACATTCTCGAGGACACATGGGAATACTGTCAAGTGCTTTCGCTTCATATAGTTGATTAGTCTTCTTTAGTTTGCTAAGTGTTGTGTGGGTGAACCTGTGCTAATGTACCGACCTTCCTAGGACTAATACATACTTGTGATTATACCCCTTGCAAGCATCCGCAAGTACAAGAAAGTAATTAAGGTTGAGACCTAACCACATCTTTAAACTCTAAGACCATGACGTCCCTTGTAGGTGAAGTGTCATGTAGTCGACGTTCACATGACACCACTACGATTAGTAGCCAAATACACAATGCATTCCCCTAGGCCCATATAGGTGAAGTGTCATGTAGTCGACGTTCACATGACACCACTAGAAGTACACCACAACTTAAATATCAAACTATTGAATCTTTCTCAACACAATTCCACTACTAACAACATGACTTCTCCCATGTCCTCAAGAATAAAACAAACTACTCACAAGACATCATATGGATCACGATCAGAGATAGAATAATGATGTATAACAATCTGAACATAAAAAATAATTCAATGGTTCCACTCAATAGAATCAACTACAAAGAGTAATCAACACCGAGAAAGTTTCCCCTAAGAACTATGCAAGATTTAACCCAATTGTTATAGCGGTATGGAGATAGTGATGATGGTGCTGGTGGAGATGATGGTGGTGGTGATGATGATGATGATCCCGATGAAGCCCAGCTTGATGGTGGTGTTGATGGCGACGATCTCCCCTCTCCGGGAAGGAATTCCCCCGGCAGAATTCTGTCTGCCGGAGAGATCTTTCTCTCTCGGTGTTTTCCGCCCCGCAGAGGTGACGAAATCTTTCTGTGGTCACTCCCCGAGTCTTAGGGTTTTGGGAGGATAATATACGCTAGAGGGGAGAGCTAGGGGTGGACCAGGGCGGCCACACCACCTGGTGGCATAGCCTAGGCTCGCCTGCGCCAGGGGGTGGTGTGGGCCCCTGTGGCCCATCTCAGGCTCCCCTTCTGGCTTTCTTCGTCTTTTGGGAAAAATAGGATTTTCCATGTATTTTCTCGGATTTTCTGATCTCCGCGAATTTTGCCTCCAAACAACACCTTTTCCATCAGAATCCTGACTACAGCGGTCCATGCTCCAAAAGTCATCAACCATGCAAAAATAAATGAAATAACATAAGTATCATCTCTTAATATGAAATATATCAATGGCTAATAGTAAATTATGATATAGAATAGTGATGCAAAATGGACGTATCACGCATTCTAGCCCCCCGGTATACCCGTAGCGGGATTGTTACCCCTACACGTCCAGAAATCTACTAAGTGTTAATGCACGCATGTGAAGAAGGTTACACCGGGGAGCTATACATTGCATCCATGGAACTTCCACCACACTTGGACACATATACTAGGTCCAAGTGAAGTTCTAGTGGGATTCCAGAGCTCTGGCGGTCCTTTTCCAGCGAAACCCTAGGAAGTGGACCCCACTAGGCCTACCCCTATAGCTTTCTTTGTACGAGGTTCCAACAATGTGCTTTTCTGTTGGTTTAGCTTTGTTTAGGTCATATCTACATGGAAAACAAAGGTTGGTACCTTAAAACATATTCTAGCCCCCGATATACCCGCAACAGGACTGTTACCCCTACACGTCCAGGAATCTACTAAGCGTTATAGTACGCATGTGAAGAAGGTCACACCGGGGAGCTAGTCATTGCATCCATGCAACTTCCACCACACATGGACACTTATACTAGGTCCACATGCAAGTTAAAGTGTGGTTCGGGAGCTCCGACGGTCCTTTTCCAGTGAAACCCTAGGAAGTGGGGCCCGCGGGTCTACCCCTATAGCTTTCTTTGTACGAGGTTCCAAAAATGTGATTTTTTGTTGGTTTAGCTTTGTTTAGGTCTTATCTACATGGAAAACAAAGGTTGGGACCGTATAGCACATTCTAGCACCTGGTATACCCACAACAGGACGTTTACCCCTACACGTCTAGGAATCTACTAAGTATTATCGCACACATGTGAAGAAGGTCACACCGGGGAGATAGACATTGCATCCATGGAACATCCACCACACTTGGACACATCTTCTTGGACCATGTGCAAGTTCTAGTGGGATTTTTGACCTCCGGAGGTCCTTTTGCAGTGAAACCCTAGGAAGTGGCCCCCGCCAGGTCTACCCCTATAGCTTTCTTTGTACCAAGTTCCAACAATGTGATTTTTTCTATGTTTTATCTTTGTTAGGTCATATCTACATGGAAAACAAATGTTGGGACCTTATAACACATTCTAGCCCCTTGGTATACCCACAGCGGGACTGTTACCCCTATACGTCAAGGAATCTACTAAGTGTTATCGCACGCATGTGAAGAAGGTCACACCAGGGAGCTAGACATTGCATCCATGGACCTTCCACCACACTTGGACACATATACTAGGTCCACGTGCAAGTTCTAGTGGGATTTCGGAGCTCCGGCGGTCCTTTTCCAGTGAAACCCTAGGAAGTGGCCCCCCGCTAGGTCTACCCCTATAGCTTTCTTTGTACGAGGTTCCAAGAATGTGCTTTTTTGTTGGATAAGCTTTGTTTAGGTCATATATACATGGAAAACAAAGGTTGGGACCTTATAGCACAGTCTAGACCCCAGTATACCCGCAGTGGGACTGTTACTCCTACACGTCTAGGAATCTACTAAGTGTTATCGCACACATGTGAAGAAGTTCACACCGGGGAGCTAGACATTGCATCCATGGAACTTCCACCACACATGGACACATATACTAGGTCCACGTGCAAGTTGTAGTGGGATTCCAAAGCTCTAGTGGTCCTTTTCCATCGAAACCCTAGCAAGTGGCCCCTTCTAGGTTTACCCCTATAGCTTTCTTTGTACGAGGTTCCAACAATGTGCTTTCTATTGGTTTATCTTTGTTTAGGTCAAATCTACATGAAAAACAAAGGTTGGGACCTTATAGCACATTCTAGGCCCCGGTATACCCACAGCAGGACTATTACCCCTACACATCTAGGAATCTACTAAGTGTTATCGCACGCATGTGAACAAGGGCACACTAGGGAGCTAGACATTGCATCCATGGAACGCCCACCACACTTGGAAACATATACTAGGTCCATGTGCAAGTCCTTTTTGGATTCTGGGGCTCCGGCGGTCCTTTTCCACTGAAACCCTAGGAAGTGCCCCCCCTAGGTCTACCCCTATAGCTTTCTTTGTACGAGGTTCCAACAATGTTCTTTTTTTCGTTTAGCTTTGTTTAGGTCATATATACATGGAAAACAAAGGTTAGAACCTTATAGCACTTTCTAGCCCCTCGGTATACCCATAGCGGGATTGTTACGCCTACACTTCCAAGAATCTACTAAGTTTTATCGCACGCATGTGAAGCTCACACCGGGGAGCTAGACATTGCATCCATGGAACTTCCACCACACCCGGACACATATACTAGGTCCAAGTGCAAGTTCTAGTGGGATTCCGGAGCTCTGGCGGTCCTTTTCCAGCAAAACCCTAGGAAGTGGCCCCCACTAGGCCTACCCCTATAGCTTTCTTTGTACGAGGTTCGAACAATGTGCTTTTTTGTTGGTTTAGCTTTGTTTAGGTCATATCTACATGGAAAACAAAGGTTGGGATCTTATAACACATTCTAGCCCCCGGTATACCCGCAGCGGGACTGTTACCCCCACAAATCCAGGAATCTATTAAGCGTTATCGTACGCATGTGAAGAAGGTCACACCGGGGAGCTAGTAATTGCACCCATGGAACTTCCACCACACTTGGACACATATACTAGGTCCACATGCAAGTTCTAGTGGGTTTCTGGAGCTCTGACGGACCTTTTCCATCGAAACCCTAGGAAGTGGGGCCCAAGGGTCTATCCCTATAGCTTTCATTGTACGAGGTTCCAACAATGTGATTTTTTGTTGGTTTAGATTTGTTTAGGTCATATCTACATGGAAAACAAAGGTTGGGACCGTATAGCACATTCTAGCCCCTGGTATACCCTCAACGGGACTTTTACCCCTACACGTCCAGGAATCTACTAAGTGTTATCGCACACATGTGAAGAAGGTCACACCGGGGAGATAGACATTGCATCCAAGGAACTTCCGCCAAACTTGGACACATATACTAGGTCCATGTGTAAGTTCTAGTGGGATTTTTGAGCTCTGGCAGTCCTTTTCCAGTGAAACCCGAGGAAGTGGCCCCCGCCAGGTCTACCCCAATAGCTTTCTTTGTACGAGGTTCCAACAATGTGCTTTTTTCTATGTTTTATCTTTGTTTAGGTCATATCTACATGGAAAACAAAGGTTGGGACCTTATAACACATTCTAGCCCCTTGGTAGACCTTATAACACATTCTAGCCCCTTGGTATACCCGCATCGGGACTGTTACCCCTATACGTCAAGGAATCTACTAAGTGTTATCGCAAGCATGTGAAAAAGGTCAGACCAGGGAGCTCTACAATGCATCCATGGACCTTCCACCACACTTGGACACATATACTAGGTCCACGTGCAAGTTCTAGTGGGATTTCGGAGCTCCGGCGGTCCCTTTCCAGCGAAACCCTAGGAAGTGCCCCCTCACTAGGTTTACCCCTATAGCTTTCTTTGTAAGAGGTTCCAAGAATGTGCTTTTTTGTTGGATAAGCTTTGTTTAGGTCATGTATACATGGAAAACAAATGTTGGGACCTTATAGCACAGTCTAGCCCCCCGGTATACCCGCAGTGGGACGGTTACCCCTACATGTCCAAGAATCTACTAAATGTTATGGCACACATGTGAAGAAGTTCACACCGGGGAGCTAGACATTGCATCCATGGAACTTCCACCACACTTGGACACATATACTAGGTCCACATGCAAGTTGTAGTCGGATTCTAGAGCTCGAGTGGTCCTTTTCCATCGAAACCCTAGCAAGTGGCCCCTACTAGGTTTACCCCTATAGCTTTCTTTGTACGAGATTCCAACAATGTGCTTTTTTGTTGGTTTAGCTTTGTTTAGGTCATATCTACATGGAAAACAAAGGTTGGGACCTTATAGCACATTCTAGACCACGGTATACCCGCATCAGGACTGTTACCCCTACACGTCCAGGAATCTACTAAGCGTTATAGTACGCATGTGAAGAAGGTCACACCTGGAAACAATCTTGATCATAGCAGTTTATCAGTTGCAACAGTTTTGTAGTAGGAATAGTAAAGTAATAACAGTAGTAAAGTAAAGATAGCAATAACAATAGCAGTAAATAGTAGGATTCGAGTGCGGTAGGCATAGGGATGGAAGGACGGGCGTTGCATGGACAAGACAATTCACATGGAAATCAGAACATAGGGCAATTGCAGAAAAATAAGATAAAGCATCCAAGTACTAGATAATCCTAGGCATGTGTTCCTTATATAGTCATACGTGCTCACAATGAGAACTTGCACAACATCTTTAGTCCTGCCAGCCCGTTTGCAGCAGGGCCTCAAGGGAACTACTGGCAATTAAGGTGCTCCTTTTAATAGAGCACTGGAGCAAAGCATTAACACTCCGTGAACACATGTGATCCTCACATCAAAGCCATTCCCTCCGGTTATCCCGATTTCTGTCATTTCAGGGCCATTGGTTCCAGACAACAATGTGTGTATACAACTTGCAGGTAAGACCATAAACAATACTATCATAATGAATCAATAACATGTTCAGATCTGAAATCATGGCACTCGGGCCCTAGTGACAAGCATTAAGCATAACAAGTCGCAACAAAGTCAAAAAGCACTAATAGTAGATACTAGGCACCATGCCCTAACAATCTGATGCCATTACATGAACGATCTCATCCAATCCCTACCATCCCCATAGCCTACAGCGGAGGATTACTCACTCATAGATGGGGGAAACATGGATGGTCGATGGAGAAGCGATGGTGATGATGATGGCGATGATCTCCTCAAATTCCCTGTCCCGGCAGGGTGCCAAAACGGAGTTTCTGGTTCCGAATCATGAAATCTGGTGGTGGCGTCGAAGCGGAAGTCTTTCTGGAAAAACGTCGAACCCCCCTGAGTTTTTATGTCAGAAGGCAACTTATAGGCGAAGAGGGAGACCGAGGGGGTGTCTGGGGCGGCCAGACCACCCCCTGGCGTGGCCAGGCCCAGCCCGCGCGGCCAGGTGGTGTGGCTGGGCCCTAGCCCCACTCCGTCTCGTATTCTGGCTCTAGGAGTCTTCTCGTGAAATTGGATTTTTGGCATATTTTCTAGGATTTTTCCTGATAGTTGATTTTCTGCACAAAAACTAGACACCAAGGCAATTCAGCTGAAAAGAGGGTCAGTCCGTGTTAGTTGCATCCAAATCACACAAGTTTAAAGGAGAAACAATAGCAAAAGTGTTTGGGAAAGTAGATACGTTTTGGATGTATCAACTCCCCCAAGCTTATCTTATTGCTTGTCCTCAAGCAATTCAGTTGAAAACTAAGTGCGCTAAAAGATACTTTCACGAACACATTTGGTTCATATGATGTATATATTCTCAGCATGTGATCAACTACTTAGACAATTCATAATAAGGAGTATGCAACTAAGTTTACTTAATAGGAATTGCAAGCTATGAAGAGATTCCAAGTAAAAAATAATAAGTAGCATGAAGCATAAACATAAGCAACATTACAATGCTCATAACAATGTATGATAGAGTGGTATCTCGCTTGCCTTTGATTATGAATGCCAAGGCACCTCTGAAGTTCAGGTGAAGACAAGAAGTAAATATATCAAAGATACAAGCATCAAAGTCATAACACAAATAATCAAGTTTTGAGACAAGCACATTACACTAAGAATGACAACTATGCTCTCAAGAAGGTGCTCATAGAATATGTGGAGACTCAACAAGGAAATGAAAAGGTTTTGAATAGTTTGAAAGGCTTCCAAATGCTGAAAGCATGGTACTCGTTAGCTTTGAGCTCTCATTGCCCCTATCATAAGCATCTTTAATATGGTTAAGGTGAAAGTGAGGTCCAATCTGAGTTATATGCTTGACAGACTATAAACTGGAAATCCCATGTCCCTTGAGTACGAGGGCCACTCCTCATTCTACTCAACTTTAGTTACCGGTAAGTTCTTGTCATCATAAATACGTGCGTATCATAGAGAACCGCCAATGGGGCAACCCTTTCCCGATGATACAGAAGAATCCCCATATCAAAATGACAAGGCAAGCAGACAATGAGTATCTCAGCAATCTTCTTATTTACCATGGGAAAATGGTGCCTTTTTCTCTCTTTCCTCTTTTCTCAAATCTCTTTTTTTTTCTTTTTCTCAATAGCTATCTCTCTTTTTTATAAGAAGAATGCTTCATAGATACTTATTATGGTTACGCTGCAGGTTTCCACCATGACAACATGGATTAGACCGGCGGCCTAGGCGTTTCTCTAACACACATACATAACTCCATGGACTTACAAGCTCCCCTTTTATTTCACACCGACAACATCCGCAAACAAATGAGCATGGTATCAACTGGGTATATATTTACAGGTGTTGAAAGCGTTCCCCGTGACAACACGGTTCTGCTAATCCCCAACCTATAATTTGCAAGCATATAACTTTCATGGACAGTCACAATGGTTCAGGTTTATTAAGTGCAAGAAATAAATTGTGCCATCAAGTTCGTGAGATCTTTACTAACTAACTTTCTCATAACAAGCAAACATTTTATTTGGAAGAAAACAAGGCACAATGAATATGCACGGGATAACAAATGATGCTAATAGGTAGGTATGGTGGACACTTTTGGCAGTATTTGGTTTTAGGGAGTTGGAAACACGAGTAAAACATACTCAGTGTAAGTGAAGGCTAGCAATAGCAAGGGAGAAACACACGAGAGAGCACTAGCTGTCATAATCATGCTTGCAACAAAATAGGACTAATCATGGCATGAAAGCGATTCAAGACCCTCAAGGCAAAATAATTCATCGAGGCTTAACTGATTATTTCAGTCATATGCATGCGTGAGCATGTGCCAAGTCAATTCAAATGAAACATCTAGAGGAGGATACCACAGTGTCATACCAAGTTATGAATAGAGTAATGCAAGCAAACATTCATATGACATGTTGCAAACTATTAGCAAGATGGAACTAATCATATGAAAGCAAGAACTACTAAGCATCCATGAATAACATACACCCTACATGAACATACTAAGCATGCCCGCTATGATGAGTATATGTACAAAAATGAAAAATAGAGTTCGTTACCAGCCCCTGACCACACCTCAAGTTGTCATTAATCCTCATTATTGCCCTTCACTTGTGTGGCTTGAATAATAATAATATGAAACCAAATTCCACTGAGAACTGCTGAACCCTGCAACAAACTCACAAAACCAAAGAAGAACAACAAATATTTTTGGTGTTTTCGATTTTTAAAACAAGAACCAAAAAAACGAAAAACAAGCAAAGCAAAATATTTTTGGGTTTTTCGAATAGTTCAAACAAAGAAAAAAGGGAAAAGCAAACCAAGGAAAAAAGAAGAAGAAGCAAACAAAGAGAAACAACAGAAATATTTTTTGGTCTTTTTGTGTTTTAGAAAGCAAAAGCAAAGAAAGAACAAAAACTAAAAAGAGAATGAAACATGGATATACAAAGTACCGACGGAGCATGATATGGAGATGAGTGTGATGTCGGTGTACCTCACCCCAAGCTTAGGCTTTTGGCCTAAGTGGGTGTCAATCCAGATACAAGTAAGGGTTCCAAGCAGGTGGGTCATTGTAAGCATGATTGTAGTTGGGCCCTTGGGAAGAAGAAGAAGCTCCTCAATCATAGGTAGGCTGCTGATATGAAGACTCCCCCTCATTCGAGGGCTGGACCGAATCATCCGTGACCTCCCTTCTAGTATCCTGCTCCTGTTGAGAGAGATCTCCCAAGTACGTATCAAACTCCTCCTCCTTGAGGGACCATCCTACCATGTTATCAAGGTTAAACAAAACGGGTGCAGGCAAAAGAACAACACGCTCGGACTTGCTCCTTCTCCAACCAGCTTTGAGAAAGTTTATTTCATAAGACAACTCACTCAAACTAGCCCACGAAGAAACAAATTTATGATGTATCATGGAATTAAGATCAAGACTTCCTATGGGAAACTATAGGTCTAGATGATGAGGCACTAAACCATGCAATGCTAGTAAACGAGAAGCAATGAGGCCCCCATAAATTCAACCTTTCTCGCGGTTAGCAGCAAGACGGAAAGCTATGAAAGCACCCAAGTTGTAAGACCTATCTCGTTTAAGAGTAGCAGATATGAATGCTAGATCATATGAAGATAACTTATTGGAATTTTTCCTAGCAAGAACACACTTGGCAATAAAGTAGGCAAAGTAGCGAATGGAAGGGAGATGCATGTTACGGATTTTTCCGTTCTCCTTCGAGAAGCTGCTCCCTTGGCAAATTTCTGCGTACAAGTCCATGAGTGGTGCAGGTCGCTCTTTAATCCTTCCACGTGATCCCCACTGAGGTACCTTAATAGCTACACAAAAGTCATCGAGAGAGAGGTCAACAGCTATATTGTAAATTTTGTAATGGACCATAGGGTTAGGCAAAGAGTGACTAAATCGAAAGTCTTGCACCACAGACATAGTTAGTTTCACAAATTGACAGGGTTCATCCTCCACAAAGTGCTCCAATCCTACATTAGCAACCAAAGTATGGAAGTCCTGGGAAATTCCTGCAGCCCTCATTAATTCGGAGCATGGATAGATGGAAGGAAAGACTTCCTCTTCTCGATGAACCTTCATAACCTCAAGCACCCTCAGTTCAAGTTGGCTTAGTTGATGCTCATTCATCTTCTATTCTGAAATTTAAACATCTATTAAACAAGTGATTGCAAAGTGAATATAATGAAGGGCACTACTCATAGGGACTTGTATGAGGCCTAAACATGCATCAAAACTATATATCTAAGCATCAAACAAGCTTACAAGCTCTCATAACCTATCACCTACAGCAGCAAAATACTCAAGATATAAACCACTAAACACAAATCTACTTGGACAAGAGGAGGAGTCACATACCGGAGAATAAGTGCTCCAAATTTCAGTAGCAAAGATGGGCTGAGCAAGGAGATCGAAAATTCGAGGGCAAGCACAGCATGGACGCGATTTCGAGGAATGAACTGGTGTTTGCTCGGGAGAGAGAAGAAAGTGGCAAGTGAGAGAGTGACTTGAGGGCCAGGGGTGGCCCACGCCATAGGCATGCACGCCCCAGGCCTGGCCGCACCACCAGGTGGTGTGCCTGCCTGGTGGGCCCCCCTGGTACCTTCTAGGCACTCCTCTGCCCATTTTTTCACGTAAAAATTTAATATGAATTTTCTGAAATTTTTCGAGACACTTTATTTTTGGGCAAGTTTCAGGTATAGATGAATGATTTTCTGACAGAAAAAGGTTTTTGGAATGATGCAAAGACAAAACAAGGCTAGAACTACAGAAGTTCTAAGACACCCTAACATGCAAGCAACTAACAACAGAAAATAAAACTAAATGAAAGTAAAAAACTAAAATAGGTAGAATAGAAGTAAGCGGAGATAATCATGGTCAAAACATTGTTTTGTTCAATGAAATCCTTTTATTAACAAGGTTGATCAGGTCTTGTTACCAAAACAATTTTATATGAAACAAAACTTTGTATTCCACTAATGATTATGTTACCTCAACTTTGATAGCAATGGTCCCAATCATAATAGTTTCAAATTTTTCTCTTAGTATGGGACAATATATTTCTCCAACTTGAATGCCCTCAACATGTTCAATTGAATTCGAACAATAAGTCCTATCAATCTTCTTGGGGAAATAGACAATATGCTCCTTGTCATTAACATTAAAGGTCACCTTTCCTTGATTACAATTAATAACAGCTCCTACAGTATTAAGAAAAGGTCTCCCAAGAATAATAGACATATTATCATCTTCAGGCATTTCAAGCACAACAAAATCAGTAAATATCAAGCAATTATGAGCCACTTGAACAGGTACATCCTCATATATACCAACAGGAATAGTGGTAGATTTATCAGCCATTTGCAAAGATGTATCAGTTGGTATTAGTTTTTCAAGTTGAAGTCTCTTGTAGAGAGAAAAAGGCATAACACTAACTCCCGCTCCCAAATCACACAGAGCAGTTCTAACATAATTATTTTAAATAAAGCAAGGAATAGTTGGAATCCCTGGGTCTCCAAGTTTCTTTGGAACCTTACCATTAAAGGAATAATTAGCAAGCAAAGTAGAGATTTTTTCATTAGGGATCTTCCTTTTATTCGAGACAATATCCTTCATATAATTTGAGTAAGGAGGCAATTTAATAGCATTAGTCAAAAGAATTTGCAGGAATAAAGGTTTCATCCACTCACAAAACTTATTGTAGTGTTCATCTTCCTTTGACTTATGTTTCTTATCAGGGAAAGGCATAGGTTTTTGGACCGAAGGCTCTCTTTCACTACCATGTTTCTTAGCAACAAAATCTTCTTTAGTGTATTTAGTATTCTTAGTGTGCCCTTCAGGTTCTTCTTCAACTTTTTCATTATCAGGAACATCATTTTCTTCATTACCACTTTCAGTATTCTTAGTGTGCCCTTTAGGATCTTTAGCAGGTTCAGAGGGTTCTATAATAGTTTTATGTTTCTTTTTTCTTTTCTTACGAGTAGTACCACTATTTTCAGCTTGTTGAGAATCCTGCTCAATTCTTTTGGGATGCCCCTCAGGATATAGAGGATCCTGGGTAGCAGCACCACTTCTAGTTCTAATTTCATAAGCATGTTTTTCTTTAGCAGCATTACCTAGCAAGTCTTTTTGCACTTTAATAAGTTGATCTATTTGAGTTTGAACCATTTGAAAATGTTTAACTAGCATTTTAACATCATTAGAGGTTTTTTCCACAATATCCTTCAACTCAACAATAGCTCTAGAGTTTTCCATTAGATGATTTTGCACCCTTTTATTAAAATTATCTTGCTTAACAATTAAAATATTGAATTCTTCTAAGCATTGATCAGGAGGTTTAGAGTAAGGGATATCACCTTCATCAAAGTTTTGGAGAGAGTGTACCTCAATAGTGGATGAATGGGGAATTGGCTTACATAATTCTTCTATAGGAGGTAAATTATTGACATCTGCAGCTTTAATTCCCTTCTCCTTAAGACATTTCTTAGCTTCCTTTGTCACTTCATCATTTAATTCAATAACTCCCCTCTTCTTAGATGATGGTATAGGCACCGGTATATCTGGTTCAGGAGGAGTCCAATCTTCATAGTTCTTGCTTATTTTAGCCATTAATTCCTCAGCTTCCTTGGGAGTCCTATTCCTGAAAACACAATCATCACAACTATCTAGGTATGTCCTAGATTCTTCCGTTAGTCCATTATAAAATATATCAAGAAGCTCATTCTTAGGTAATGGACATCCAGCCTGTGCATGAATCAAAGCACAAAACCTTGCCCATGATTCAGGCAATATCTCTTTTTCTCCCTGTTTAAAATCAAAAAGTTCCTGCAAAATAGCATGTGTAGCGCTTGGAGGAAAATATTTCTGCAGGAAAGTACTAATCAAGCAATCAGGGTTATCAATAGATCCAGGAGGTAAATTACTAAACCAAGTTTTAGCTTCTCCTTTCAGTGAAAAGGGGAAATCTTAGCAACAAAGTAAGTACGCATCTTAATATCATCAGAAAACAGGCCACTCATGGTAGAAAGCTGAGTCATATGTGCTACCGCACATTCATTTTTAGTCCCACAAAAAAGTTCTTTCTCAATAATAGCTATGTAAGATAGATCAAGAGAGAAATCATAATCTTTATCTTTAATTTTTATGGGAGAAGCAGCAAACTTAGCATTAGGAGAAAATTTGGGTCTAATAGTACGCCTCTCAAGGAGACTCTTAGCAGCACTCCTATCATGGGTGTTTTGACATTCTTTAATAAATTCATCGGTTATCTCAACATAACCGTCTTCAATATCATAACTCTCACTAGACTCAGGTGAACTAACAGGTATAGTAGTGTCTTCATTAGGAGTTTCAGTATTTCCAGCTATAGTTCAAGCAATCGTAGCATCTAGGAAAGGACCTAATGAACCACTCTTATCAAGCACAATAGAAGCAGCATCATAAGTATCAGAAGTTTTAGATTCAGAAGTAGTAGCAGTGTGTGTAGCATGTGTATGTGGTGGTGTAACAAGCTTCCTCATAACAGATGGTGAATCAAGAGCAACATAGGTGTTCATAACCGTACCTCTTCTTGTAGTGGATGGTAACATAGGAACCTTGCCATCACGAGACTTACCCATGATGGATGGATGGCAGCAAACAATAATGAATCCAAGTGAACTTGATAAATAAAGCTATGCTCCCCGGCAACGGCGCCAAAAAATAGTCTTGATGACCCACAAGTATAGGGGGTTTATCGCAGTATTTTCGTGGGAAGTGAAACCCAATTTATTGATTCGACACAAGGGGAGCCAAAGAATATTTATAAGCCTTAACAACTGAGTTGTCAATTCAGCTGCACCTGGAAACAATCTTTCTCACACTAGTTTTATTAGTAGCAACAGTTTTGTAGTAGGAATAGTAAAGTAATAATAGTAGTAAAGTAAAGACAGCAGTAACAATAGCAGTAAACAGTAGGATTCGAGTGCAGTAGGCATAGGGATGGATGGACGGGCGTTGCATGGCCAAGAAAATTCACATGGCAATCAGAACATAGGGCAATTGCAGATAAATAAGATAAAGCATCCAAGTACTAGATAATCCTAGGCATGTGTTCCTTATATAGTCATACGTGCTCACAATGAGAACTTGCACAACATCTTTTGTCTTGCCAGCCAGTTTGCAGCAGGGCCTCAAGGGAACTACTGGCAAGGTGCTCCTTTTAATAGAGCACCGGAGCAAAGCATTAACACTCCATGAACACATGTGATCCTCACATCAAGGCCATTACCTCCGGTTATCCCGATTTCTGTCATTTCGGGGCCATTGGTTCCAGACAACAATGTGTGTATACAACTTGCAGGTAAGACCATAAACAATACTATCATAATGAATCAATAACATGTTCAGATCTGAAATCATGGCACTCGGGCCCTAGTGACAAGAATTAAGCATAACAAGTCGCAACAAAGTCAAAAAGCACTAATAGTAGATAGTAGGCACCATGGCCTAACAATCTGATGCCATTACATGAACGATCTCATCCAATCCCTACCATCCCCATAGCCTACAATGGGGGATTACTCACTCATAGATGGGGGAAACATGGATGGTCGATGGAGAAGCGATGGTGATGATGATGGCGATGATCTCCTCCAATTCCCTGTCCTGGCAGGGTGCCAGAACAGAGTTTCTCGTTCAGAATCACGAAATTTGGTGGTCGCAGCGGAGCGGAACTCTTTCTGGAAAAACGTCGACCCCCTTGAGTTTTTAGATCAGAAGGCAACCTGTAGGCGAAGAGGGAGACCGAGCGGGTGTCTGGGGCAGCCAGACCACCCCCGGCGCGGCCAGGCCCAGCCCGCGCGGCCAGGTAGTGTGGCTGGGCCCCAGCCCCACTCCGTCTCGTATTCTGGCTCCGAGAGTCTTCTGGTGAAATAGGATTTTTGGCATATTTTCCGGGATTTTTCCTGAGAGTTGATTTTCTACACAAAAACTAGACACCAAGGCAATTCTGCTGAAAACAACGCCAGGCCATGTTAGTTGCATCCAAATCACACAATTTTAGAGGAGAAACAATAGCAAAAGTGTTCGGGAAAGTATATACGTTTTGGACGTATCACGGTCCTTTTCCAGTGAAACCCTTGAAAGTGGGGCCCGCGGGTCTACCCCTATAGCTTTCTTTGTACGAGGTTCCAACAATGTGCTTTTTGGATGGTTTAGCTTTGTTTAGGTCATATCTACATGGAAAACAATGTGGCCCCCAGTATACCCGTAGCGGGACTGTTACCCCTACACGTCCAGGAATCTACTAAGTGTTATCGCACGCATGTGAAGAAGGTCACACCGGGGAGCTAGACATTGCATCCATGGAACTTCCACCACACTTGGACACATATACGAGGTCCACGTGTAAGTTCTAGTGGGATTCCAGAGCTCCGGTGGTCCTATTCCAGCGAAACCCTAGGAAGTGGCCCCCACTAGGTCTACACCTATAACTTTCTTTGTACGAGGTTCCACCAATGTGCTTTTTTGTTTTTTTAGCTTTGTTTAGGTCATATCTAATGGAAAAACAAAGGTTGGGACCTTATAGCACATTCTAGGCCCTGGTATACCCATAGTGGGACTATTACCCCTACACATCTAGGAATCTACTAAGTGTTATCGCACGCATGTGAACAAGGTCACACCGGGGAGGTAGACCTTGCATCCATGGAACTTCCACCACACCTGGACACATATACTAGGTCCACGTGCAAGTCCTTTTGAGATTCTGGAGCTCCGACGGTCCTTTTCCAGTGAAACCCTAGGAAGTGGCCCCCGCCAGGTCTACCCCTATAGCTTTCTTTGTACGAGGTTCCACTAATGTGCTTTTTTCTATGTTTTATCTTTATTTAGGTCATATCTACATGGAAAACAAAGGTTGGGACCTTATAACACATTGTAGCCCCCGATATACCCGCAGCGGGACAGTTACCCCTACACGTCTAGGAATCTACAAAGTGTTATTGCATGCATGTGAAGAAGGTCACACCGGGGAGCTATAGATTGCATCCATTGAACTACCACCACACTTGGACACATATAATAGGTCCATGTGCAAGTTCTAGTGGGATTCCGGAGCTCCAGCGGTCCTTTTCTAGCAAAACTCTAGCAAGTGGCCCCCGCTAGGTCTACCCCTATAGCTTTCTTTGTACGAGGTTCCAACAATGTTCTTGTTTGTTGGTTTAGATTTGTCTAGGTCATATATACATGGAAACACAAAGGTTTGGACCTTATAGTACATTCTAGCCCCCGGTATACCCGCAGCAGGACTGTTACCCCTACATGTCTAGGAATCTACTAAGTGTTATCGCACGCATGTGAAGAAGGTCACATCGGGGAGTTAGACATTGCATCCATGGAAGTTGCACCACACTTGGACACATATACTAGGTCCACGTGCAAGTTCTAGTGGGATTCCGGAGCTCCGGCGGTTCTTTTCTAGTGAAACCCTAGGAAGTGGCCCCCGCTAGGTCTACCCCTATAGCTTTCTTTGTACGAGGTTCTAACAATGTGCTGTTTTCTAGGTTTTAGCTTTGTTTAGGTCATATCTACATGGAAAACAAAGGTTGGGACCTTATAACACATTCTCGCCCCACGGTATACCCGCAGTGGGAGTGTTACCCCAACACGTCCAGGAATCTACTAAGTGTTATCGCACGCATGTGAATAAGGTCACACCGGGGAGCTAGACATTGCATCCATGGACCTTCCACCCTACTTGGACACATATACTAGGTCCACGTGCAAGTTCTAGTGGAATTTCGGAGCTCCAACGGTCCTTTTCTAGCGAAACCCTAGGAAGTGGCCCCCGCTAGGTCTACCCCGATAGCTTTGTTTGTACGAGGCTCCAACAATGTGCTTCTTTCTTGTTTTAGGTCTGTTTAGGTAATATCTACATAGAAAACAAAAATTGTGACCTTATAGCACATTCTAGCCCCCGTATACCCACAGCGAGACTCTTACCTCTACACGTCCAGGAATTTACTAATTGCTATCGCATGCATGTGAAGAAGGTCACACCGGGGAGCTGGACATTGCATCCATGGACTTTCCACCTCAATTGGACAAATATACTAGGTCAACATGCAAGTTCTAGTGGGATTCTGGAGCTCGGGCGGTCCTTTTGCAGCGAAGCCCTAGGAAGTTACCCCAACCAGGTCTACCCTGATAGCTTTCTTTGTACGAGGTTCCAACAATGCGCTTTTTGTTGGTTTAGCTTTGTTTAGGTCATATCTACATGGAAAACAAAGGTTCAGACCTTATAGCATATTCTAGCCCCCCGGTATACCCGCGACGGGACTGTTAACCCTACACGTCCAGGAATTTACTAAGTGTTATCGCACGCATGTGAAGAAGGTCACACCGGGGAGTTAGACATTGCATCCATGGAACTTCCACCACACTTGGACACATATACTAGGACCACGTGCAAGTTCTAATGGGATTCTGGAGCTCCGACGATCCTTTTCCAGCGAAACCCTATGAAGTGGCCACTACTAGGTCTACCCCTATAGATTTCTTTGTACGAGGTTCCAAAAATGTGCTTTCTTGTTGGTTTTATCTGTTTTTAGGTCATATCTACATGGAAAACAAAGGTTGGGACCTTATAACACATTATAGCCCCTAGTATACCCGTAGCGGGACTGTTACCCCTACACGTCCAGGAATCTACTAAGTGTTATCGCACACATGTGAAGAAGGTCACACCGGGGAGCTAGACATTGAATCCATTGAACTTCCACCACATTTGTACACATATACTAGGTCCACGTGGAAGTTCTAGTGGGATTTCGGAGTTCCGACGGTCCTTTTCCAATGAAACCCTTGGAAGTGGCCCCCGCTAGGTCTACCCCTATAGATTTCTTTTAGGGTTCCAACAATGTTCATTTATGTTGGTTTAGCTTTGTTTAGGTCATATGTACATGGAAAACAAAGGTTGGGACCTTATAACACATTCTAGCCCCCCGGTATACCCACAGCAGGACTGTTACCCCTACACGTCCAGAAATCTACTAAGTGTTATCACACAAATGTGAAAAAGGTCACACTGGGAGCTAGCCATTGCATCCATGGAACTTCCACCACACTTGGACACATATACTAGGTCCACGTGTAAGTTCTAGTGGGAACCGGAGCTCCGGCGGTTCTTTTCCAGTGAAACCCTAGGAAGTAGCCCCCGCTAGGTCTACCCCTATAGCTTTCTTTGTACGAGGTTCCAACAGTGTGCTTTTTTCTAAGTTTTATCTTTGTTTACGTCATATCTACATGGAAAACAAAGGTTGGTACCTTAAAACACATTCTAGCCCCACGGTATACCTGCAGCGGCACTGTTACCGTTACACGTCCAAGAATCTACTAAGTGTTATCGCACACATGTGAAGAAGGTCACACCGGGGAGCTAGACATTGCATCCATGGACCTTCCACATCACATGGACGCATATACTACATCCAGGTGCAAGTTCTAGTGGGATTCCGGAGCTCCGGCGGTCGTTTTCCAGCGAAACCCTAGGAAGTGGCCCCCGCCAGGTCTACCCCTATAGCTTTCTTTGTACGAGGTTCCAACACTGTTCTTTTTTGTTGGTTTAGATTTTTTTAGGTCATATCTACATGGAAAACAAAGGTTGGGACCTTATAGCACATTCTAGCCCCCCGGTATACATGCAACAGAACTGTTACCCATGCACGTCCAGGAATCTACTAAGTGTTATCGCACAAATGTAAAGAAGGTCACGCAGGGGAGGTAAGAATTGCATCCATGGAACTTCCACCACACTTGGACACATATAATAGGTCCACGTGCAAGTTCTAAAGGGATTCCGGAGCTCTAGCGGTTCTTTTCTAGTGAAACCCTACGAAGTGGCCCCCGCTAGGTCTGCCCCTATAGCTTTCTTTGTACGAGGTTCTAACAATGTGCCGTTTTCTAGGTTTTATCTTTGTTTAGGTCCTATCTACATGGAAACTAAAGGTTTGGACCTTATAACACATTCTAGCCCCACGGTATACCCGCAGCGGGACTGTTACCCCTACATGTCCAGGAATCTACTAAGTGTTATTGCACGCATGTGAAGAAGGTCAAACCGGGGAGCTAGAAATTGCATCCATGGACATTACACCACACATGGACACATATACTAGGTCCACGTGCAAGTTCGAGTGGGATTCCGGAGCTCCGGTGGTCCTTTTCCAGCGAAAGCCTAGGAACTGGCCCCCGCTAGGTCTACCCCTATAGGTTTCTTTTGACGAGGTTCCAACAATGTTCTTTTTTTGTTGGTTTAGCTTTGTTTAGGTCATATATACATGGAAACACAAAGGTTGGGACCTTATAGCACATTGTAGCCCCCGGTATACCCGCATCAGGACTGTTACCCCTACATGTCCAGGAATCTACTAAGTGTTATCGGACGCTTGTTTAGAAGGTCACACCGGGGATCTGGACATTGCATCCATGGATATTTAACCACACTTGGACACATATACTAGGGAACACGCAAGTTCTAGTGGGATTCCGGAGCTCTGGCGGTCCTTTTCCAATGAAGCCCAACGAAGTGGCCCCTGCCAGGTCTACCCCTATAGCTTTCTTTGTACGAGGTTCCAACAATGTAATTTTTTGTTGGTTTAGCTTTGTTTAGGTCATATCTACATGTAAAACAAAGTTTCAGACCTTATAGCATATTCTAGCCCCCGGTATACCCGCAATGGGACTATTACCCCTACACGTCCAGGAATCTACTAAGTGTTATCGCACACATGTGAAGAAGGTCACACCGGGGAGTTAGACATTGCATCCAATGGAACTTCCACCACACTTGGACACATATATTAGGTCCATGTGCTAGTTCTAGTGGGATTCCGGAGCTCCGGCGGTCCATTTCCAGCGAAACCCTATGAAGTGGCCACCACCAGGTCTACCCCTATAGCTTTATTTGTACAAGGTTCCAACAATGTGCTTTTTTGTTGGTTTTATCTTTGTTTAGGTCATATATACATGTAAAACAAAGGTTGGGACCTTATAACACATTATAGCCCCCCAGTATACCCTTAGCGGGACTGTTACCCATACACGTCCAAGAATCTACTAAGTGTTATTGCACGCATGTGAAGAAGGTCACACCGGGGAGCTAGACATTGCATCGATGGACCTTCCACCACACTTGGACACATATACTAGGTCCACGAGATAGTTCTAGTGGGATTCTGGAACTCCGCTGGTCCTTATCCAGCGAAACCCTAGGAAGTGGACCCCGCCAGGTCTACCCCTATAGATTTCTTTGTACGAGGTTCCAAGAATGTTCTTTTTTTGTTGGTTTAGCTTTGTTTAGGTCATATATACATGGAAACACAAAGGTTGGGACCTTATAGCACATTCTAGCCCCCGGTATACCCGCAGCCGGACTGTTATCCCTACACGTCCAGGAATCTACAAAGTGTTATCGCACGCATGTGAAGAAGGTCACACCGGGGAGTTAGAAATTGCATCCATGCAACTTCCACCACACTTGGACACATATACTAGGTCCAAGTGCAAGTTCTAGTGGGATTTCGGAGCTCCGGCGGTCCTTTTCGAGCGAAACCCTAGGAAGTGGCCCCTGCTAGGTCTACCCCTATAGCTTTCTTTGTAGGGTTCGAACAATGTGCTATTTTGTTGTCTTAACTTTATTTAGGTCATATCTACATGGAAAACAAAGGTTCGGACCTTATAACACATTCTAGCCCCCCGGTATAGCCGTAGCGGGACTGTTACCTCTACACGTCCAGGAATCTACTAAGTGTTATCGCAGACATATGAAGAAGGTCACACCGGGGAGCTAGCCATTGCATCCATGGAACTTCCACCACACTTGGACACATATACTAGGTCCACGTGCAAGTTCTAGTGGGATTCCGGAGCTCCGGTTGTTCTTTTCTAGTGAAACCTTATGAAGTGGCCACCACCAGGTCTACCCCTATAGCTTTCTTTGTACGAGGTTCCAACAATGTGCTTTTTTGTTGGTTTTATATTTGTTTACGTCATATCTACATGGAAAACAAAGGTTGGGACCTTATAACACACAGTAGCCCCCTGGTAGACCCGCAGCGGGACTGTTACCCCTACACGTCCAAGAATCTACTAAGTGTTATCGCACGCATTTGAAGAAGGTCACACCGGGGAGCTAGACATTGCATTGATGGACCTTCCACTACACTTGGAACATATACTTGGTCCACGTGTAAGTTCTAGTGCGATTCTAGAACTCATGTGGTCCTTTTCCAGCGAAACCCTAGGAAGTGGCCCCCGCCAGGTCTACCCCTATAGCTTTCTTTCTACGAGGTTCCAACAATGTACTTTTTTGTTGGTTTAGCTTTGTTTAGGTCATATATACATGGAAACACAAAGGTTGGGACCTTATAGAACATTCTAGCCCTCAGTATACCCGCAGCAGGACTGTTACCCCTACACGTCCAGGAATCTACAAAGTGTTATCGCACACATGTGAAGAAGGTCACACTGGGGAGTTAGACATTGCATCCATGGAGCATCCACCACACTTGGACACATATACTAGGTCCACGTGCAACTTCTAGTGGGATTCCGGAGCTCCGGTGGTCCTTTTCCAGTGAAACCCTATGAAGTGGCCACCACCAGGTCTACCCCTATAGATTTCTTTGTATGAGGTTCCAAAAATGTGCTTTTTGTTGGTTTTATCTTTGTTTAGGTCATATATACATGGAAAGCAAAGGTTGGAACCTTATAACACATTATAGCCCCTAGTATACCCGTAGCGGGACTGTTATCCCTACACGTCCAAGAATCTCCTAAGTGTTATCACACACATGTGAAGAAGGTCACACCGGGGAGTTAGACATTGCATCCATGGAACTTCCACCACACTTGGACACATATATTAGGTCCATGTGCAAGTTCTAGTGGGATTCTGGAGCTCCGATGGTCCTTTTCCAGCGATACCCTATGAAGTGGCCACCACCAGGTCTACCCCTATAGCTTTATTTGTTAGAGGTTCCAACAATGTGCTTTTTTGTTGGTTTTATCTTTGTTTAGGTCATATATACAAGTAAAACAATGGTTGGGACCTTATAACAAATTATAGCTCCCCAGTATACCCGTAGCGGGACTGTTACCCCTACACATCCAAGAATCTACTAAGTGTTATCCGACGCATGTGAAGAAGGTCACACCGGGGAGCTAGACATTGCATCGATGGACCTGCCACCACACTTGGACACATATACTAGGTCCACGTGATAGTTCTAGTGGGATTCCGGAACTCGCCTGGTCCTTTTCCAGCGAAACCCTAGGAAGTTGACCCCACCAGGTCTACCCCTATAGCTTTCTTTGTTGAGGTTCCAACAATGTTGATTTTTTGTTGGTTTAGCTTTGTTTATGTCATATATACATGGAAACAAAAAGGTTGGGACCTTATAGCACATTCTAGCCCCCGTTATACCCGCAGCGGGACTGCTACCCCTACACGTCCAGGAATCTACTAAGTGTTATTGCACGCATGTGAAGAAGGTCACACCGGGGAGTTAGACATTGCATCCATGCAACTTCCACCACACTTGGACACATATACTAGGTCCACATGCAAGTTCTAGTGGGATTTCGGTGCTCCGGTGGTCCTTTTCGAGCGAAACCCTAGAAAGTGGCCCCCGCTAGGTCTACCCCTATACCTTTCTTTGTAGGGTTCCAACAATGTGCTATTTTGTTGGCTTAACTTTGTTTAGGTCATATCTACATGGAAAGCAAAGGTTGGGACCTTATAACACATTCTAGCCCCCCGGTATAGCCGTAGCGGGACTGTTACCCCTACACGTCCAGGAATCTACAAAGTGTTATCGCAGGCATATGAAGAAGGTCACACCAGGGAGCTAGCCATTGCATCCATGGAACTTCCACCACACTTGGACACATATATTAGGTCCACGTGCAAGTTCTAGTGAGATTCCGGAGCTCCGGCGGTTCTTTTCTAGTGAAACCTTATGAAGTGGTCACCACCAGGTCTACCCCTATAGCTTTCTTTGTACGAGGTTCCAACAATGTGCTTTTTTGGTTTTATCTTTGTTTAGGTCATATCTACATGGAAAACAAAGGTTGGGACCTTATAACACATTCTAGCCCCCTGGTATACCCGCAGCGGGACTGTTACCACTACACGTCCAAGAATCTACTAAGTGTTATCGCACACATTTGAAGAAGGTCACACCGGGGAGCTAGACATTGCATTGATGGACCTTCCACCACACTTGGAACATATACTAGGTCCACGTGTAAGTTCTAGTTCGATTCCGGAACTCAGGTGGTCCTTTTCCAGCGAAACCCTAGGAAGTGGCCCCCGCCAGGTCCACCCGTCTAGCTTTATTTGTACGAGGTTCCAACAATGTACTTTTTTGTTGGTTTAGCTTTGTTTAGGTCATATATACATGGAAACACAAAGGTTGGGACCTTATAGCACATTCTAGCCCTCGGTATACCCGTAGCAGGACTATTACCGCTACACGTCCAAGAATCTACTAAGTGTTATCGCACGCATTTGAAGAAGGTCACACCGGGGAGCTAGACATTGCATCCATGGACCTTCCACCACACTTGGAACATATACTAGGTCCACGTGTAAGTTCTAGTGCGATTCCGGAACTCAGGTGGTCCTTTTCTAGCGAAACCCTAGGAAGTGGCCTCCGCCAGGTCTACCCCTATAGCTTTCTTTGTACGAGGTTCCAACAATGTACTTTTTTGTTGGTTTAGCTTTGTTTAGGTCATATATACATGTAAACACAAAGGTTGGGACCTTATAGCACATTCTAGCCCTCGGTATACCCGCAGCAGGACTGTTACCCCTACACGTCCAGGAATCTACTAAGTGTTATCGCACGCATGTGAAGAAGGTCACACTGGGGAGTTATACATTGCATCCACAGAACTTCCACCACACTTGGACACATATACTAGGTCCACGTGCAAGTTCTAGTGGGATTCCGGGGCTCCGGTGGTCCTTTTCCAGTGAAACCCTACGAAGTGGCCACCACCAGGTCTACCCCTATAGATTTCTTTTGACGAGGTTCCAACAATGTTCTTTTTTTGTTGGTTTAGCTTTGTTTAGGTCATATATACATGGAAACACAAAGGTTGGGACCTTATAGCACATTCTAGCCCCTCGGTATACTTGCATCAGGACTGTTACCCCTACATGTCCAGGAATCTACTAAGTGTTATTAGACGCATGTTTAGAAGGTCACACCGGGGATCTGGACATTGCATCCATGGACATTTAACCACACTTGGACACATATACTAGGTCCACATGCAAGTTCTAGTGGGATTCCGGAGCCCTGGCGGTCCTTTTCCAGTGAAGCCCAACGAAGTGGCGCCTGCCAGGTCTACCCCTATAGCTTTCTTTGTACGAGGTTCCAACAATGTAATTTTTTGTTGGTTTAGCTTTGTTTAGGTCATATCTACATGGAAAACAAAGGTTCATACCTTATAGCATATTCTGGCCCCCCGGTATACCCGCAATGGGACTATTACCCCTACAGGTCCAGGAATCTACTAAGTGTTATCGCACACATGTGAAGAAGGTCACACCGGGGAGTTAGACATTGCATACATGGAACTTCCACCACACTTGGACACATATATTAGGTCCAGGTGCAAGTTCTAGTGGGATTCCAGAGCTCCGGTGGTCCATTTCGAGCGAAACCCTATGAAGTGGCCACCACCAGGTCTACCCCTATAGCTTTCTTTCTACAAGGTTCCAACAATGTGCTTTTTTGTTGGTTTTATCTTTGTTTAGGTCATATATACATGTAAAACAAAGGTTGGGACCTTATAACACATTCTAGCCCCCAGTATAGCCGTAGCGGGACTGTTACCCCTACACGTCTAGTAATCTACTAAGTGTTATCGTAGGCATATGAAGAAGGTCACACCGGGGAGCTAGCCATTGCATCCATGGAACTTCCACAACACTTGGTCACATATACTCGGTCCACGTGCAAGTTCTAGTGGGATTACGGAGCTCCGGCGGTTCTTTTCTAGTGAAACCTTATGAAGTGGCCACCACCAGGTCTACCCTTGTAGCTTTCTTCGCACGAGGTTCCAACAATGTGATTTTTTGTTTGGTTTTATCTTTATTTAGGTCATATCTACATGGAAAACAAAGGTTGGGACCTTATAACACATTCTTGCCCCTCGGTATACCCACAGCGGGACTGTTACCCCTACACGTCCAAGAATCTACTAATTGTTATCGCACGCATTTGAAGAAGGTCACATCGGGGAGCTAGACATTGCATTGATGGACCTTCCACCACACTTGGAACATATACTAGGTCCACGTCTAAGTTCTAGTGCGATTCCAGAACTCAGGTGGTCCTTTTCCAGCGAAACCCTAGGAAGTGGGCCCCGCCAGGTCTACCCCTATAGCTTTCTTTGTACGAGGTTCCAACAATGTACTTTTTTTGTTGGTTTAGCTTTGTTTAGGTCATATATACATGGAAACACAAAGGTTGGGACCTTATAGCACATTCTAGCCCTCGGTATACCCGCAGCAGGACTGTTACCCCTACACGTCCAAGAATCTCCTAAGTGTTATCGCACACATGTGAAGAAGGTCACACCTGGGAGCTAGACATTGCATCCATGGACCTTACACCACACATGGACACATATACTAGGTCCACATGCAGGTTCGAGTGGAATTCGGAGCTCCGGTGGTCCTTTTCCAGCGAAACCCTAGGAAGTGGCCCCCGCCAGGTCTACCCCTATAGCTTTCTTTTGACGAGGTTCCAACAATGTTCTTTTTTTGTTGGTTTAGCTTTGTTTAGGTCATATATACATGGAAACACAAAGGTTGGGACCTTATAGCACATTCTAGCCCCCGGGTATACCCGCATCAGGACTGTTACCCCTACATGTCCAGGAATCTACTAAGTGTTATCAGACGCATGTTTAGAAGGTCACACCGGGGATCTGGACATTGCATCCATGGACATTTAACCACACTTGCACTACTAGGAAAACGATTATAGGTAGTTTTTAATTCTGCGGCGCATATATGAAAAATGCTCCACAAAAATTAATTCTGTGGCGCATGTAGCAAATGCTCCATAGGATTCCTACAATTCTGTGGCGCATATAGATATATGCGCCACATAAGTGAGAATTCTGTGGCGCATATAGCCATATGCGCCACAGAATTCCTGTGGGCCCATGTGGGCCTGACCCCAGCACATGGGGAGGCCAGAATTCTGTGGCGCATATGGATATATGCGCCACAGAATGTCAAAATTCTGTGGCGCATATAGCATATGCGCCACAGAATTCTCACTTTCTGTGGCGCATATAGCTATATGCGCCACAGAATTTTGACATTCTGTGGAGCATTTGCCATATGCGCCACAGAATTTGTGAACCAGATCTAAAAAAGGTGGCAACCACCCTTTACCTTCTTCCCACCACCTCCAAACTAGCTTGTCACCCTCCTCCCTCCCACTCCATTTTGCTCATACTCACGTCCATTGTTGATAGCTAGACCTACTTTGGTTCATGTACTTGTGAGGGGAAGCTACTCCTACTTGTAAAGGTAGTAAACCACTCATACTTTCCTCCTCCACATCCCACACCCCCTCTTGCTACACTATGCATATGGGGTTGGTGTAGATTTGGTTTGTAGATTTGTGAAGTGTGTGCATGGGTACTTGTGTGATGCATGTTTTGTTTAGCCGGCGGGCCTCGGCGCGGTGTGTATGGATGTTTTGTAGGTGAAGATGGTCCCGCGGGCGGTGTGCAATGGCGAGACGATGTTCCTTCGCTTTGTGTTGTGCTTGAATACATGTTTTCTTGTGGAGGGAGCTTGTGTTGTGCTTGAATTCATGTTGCCGGCACCGGGTGCAATGAGGTTTGCCGAAATGTTGATTCACGTCCATTTCGGCAAATTTCTGCACTAGCCATATGTCCTATTTTTAGGATAGGTCATGCCGAAATTTCCCGGCGATCATGCCTGCATGTATGTGTGAGCGTCGTGTGTGTGCATGGTTCTAACATACTCTTTTTAATTTGGTCTATGTTCGCGCGCAGGTGACCATGGTCATCCATATCAGCAAACGCTAGGTGGTTAGATACAAGGCTGACGTGGTAGCCGACATGGTTCGGAACAATATGACCAAGATAAGATGTCCGTGCCGAACATGCAAACACCAGAAGTGGATCAACCCTGATTCCAGACAACTGGAGTCTCACCTGTTCATGCGTGGTTTCATGCCTGGCTTCTTAGTGAATGAGGAGCCGCCGGTAGATGGCGGTGGACATGATGAAGAAGAGGCCGGGGGAGAAGACGAAGGGTCTCCTGGACATGGTCATCATGACGAAGGAGATGTCGACGAACATGATCATCATGAAGAAGGAGATGCCGGCAGACACGATCTTCATGAAGGAGACGATGTCGGAGTAGATGGTGGTGGTGGCGGCGGAGAAGCCGGGAGCACGGACACGCTGCTAACTTCGGCCTTGCGGGACCCTCATCTTCAAGAAATACTCCTCTAGCAGATGGACAACACGAGAGCTGCAGCTAGAGAGAAAGCCAAGCTGGCACAGATGGAGGTAGACGGGAGGACTCCATTGTATCCTTGGTGCCGGCCCGAGGATACACGCTTGAGTGTAACACTGAAGGCTCTAGAGATGAAGGCGGAGCACAAATGGACCGACACTAGTTTCAACGCTCACATGAAATTCTGGCACGCTCGTCTTCCCAAGAACAACACATTGCCAACAAGTATCGAGGAGACGAGGAAAGTAGTTTGCTCACTAGACCTACCGTACATGAAGTACCACGCATGCATCAACGAATGTGCACTTTACCTGAACGAGTACAAGGATAGAACCACATGCTCGATGTGCGGCCATGGACGGTACAAGAGAGGGAACAAGAAAGTTCCCCGAAAAGTGGTGTGGTACTTTCCTATCTCTTCCTGTCTACAGCGGTATTTCGTAGACCCTAAGGATGCAGAGCTGATGCAATGGCACGCGAAGAGGGAGAAGCCGGAAGATGATCCGGAGAAGGGCAAGATCCTGACACACCCCACGGATGCTAGCCAGTGGAATGCGCTGGACATCGAATTCCAAGATGAGTTCAGGCTCGATCCAAGGAACGTTAGGCTGGGCATGAGCACCGACAGACTCAATCCCTTTGGCAACCAGAGTAGCATGCATAGCACCTGGCCCGTGTTTGTATGGCTGTACAACCTCCCCCCTGGTTTTGCACGAAGCAACGGTACATACACATGAGTATCCTTATCCAGGGGCCAAAACAACCAGGTGTCGACATGCATCTGTATCTCGGGCTCCTGAAAGAGGAGTTAGCGACGTTGTGGGAGACGCCGACACGTACGTGGGATGCCTACACTAGAGATTATTTCGACCCGAGAGCTGCGTTGCTCACGACGGTGCAGGACTATCCTGGTTACGGATATGTAGCGTGTAAGGTGAACCACGGATTCTGTGCATGTGTCAGGTGCATGGATAAGACCCCGCATCTACAGCTGCTGAGGGATCTTGGGTCTTCGAAAACCGTGTTCCAAAGGACTCGAATGTGGCTCCGCAAGGATCACCCGTGGAGAAAACGCGGAGACCTGTTCAATGGCAAAGACGAGCTCGATAATGTCCCACATCGACCGTTGAGCGGTGAAGAAATCAAGGAGCTTCTAGACAATTGGGAAGAGTGCCCTGCGCCAGGAAAGAAGCGGCCGAGGGAATAGCCATCACCGCTACATGGAGTATGGAAGGCGAGGTCCATTTTCTGGGACCTTCCTTACTAGAAGGTCCTCCACACGCCCCATAGCCTCGATATGATGCACATCACGAAGAACGTTACCGAGAGCCTGCTCGACACTCTGATGAACATGCCGGATAGGACCAAGGATGGGCTGAAAGCAAGAAGCGACCTAAAATTGCTTGGCATTAAGAAGGAACTTTAGTACCCCGATAGTGACGATGCCGACGATGACGATGAACAGACGGAAGGGACCCAGGGTCACCGCAAAAGGGCGAAGAAGAATGAGGTGGTGCTTAAAGTTGCATCCTTCACTCTAAGCGAGGAGGAGCTCGTGAGGTTTTTCCGTTGCCTCCTAGGAGTCAAGGTTCCCCACGGCTACTCTGGGAAGATAAGCAGATATCTGGACGTAGCGAAGAAGAGGTTCAGTGGGATGAAGTCTCACGACTGTCACGTGCTGATGACGCAGATACTCCCCGTTGCGATCTGAGGGATAATGGACGAGCACGTCCGTGAGACGCTGTTTGGCCTCTGCAACTTCTTCGATGTCATATCTAGGAAGTCTATCGGCGTGAAGCAGCTTGGCAAGCTACAGGAAGAGATCGTCGAGATACTATGCGAGCTCGAGATTTACTTCCCTCCCGCGTTCTTCGACATCATGGTGCGTCTGCTTGTCTGTGTTGTGGATGACATCATCCATCTCGGGTCGGCGTTCCTGCACAACATGATGCCGTTCGAAAGGCTAAACGGTGTCATCAAAGGATTCGTTCGCAACAGGTCCCGTCCAGATGGAAGCATAGCCAAGGGCTTTCTGACCTATGAGTGCATCTCCTTCTGCCAAAACTACCTAAGCACCCAGAACCAGGATGTCGGTCTGCCCACCAGGAAGCACCTCGGGAGGCTCGCTGGATTTGGTCACCGCGAGGGCTACCGCACACTCCACGTCGGCATCGAACTCAAACACGCCGACTTTGATAGGGCAAACCGAGTTGCGCTACAACACATACAGTTGGTCGGCCCCTGGGTGGATGAGCACAAAACCTTAATCGAGCAGAAGCTTGCCAACCTGGGCAAGCTGAGGAATAAGGGAGACGTAACCAAAGAGCACAATGCCAGCTTCACGGGGTGGTTTAAGAAAAGGCTACTGGAAAGTCCCATGCCGACACCTTATACTGAAGATCAGAAACTCATATTCTCACTCTCACAGGGCCACGGGTGCAACGTTAGGACCTATCAGACATACAACATCAACGGCTACAGATTCTACACCGAGGAGAAGGACAAGAATAGCGAATACCAAAACTCAGAAGTAACTATGCTATCATACGCCGATGACGAGACTGGTGTCAAGGAAAGATTCTACGGAAGGATCTAGGAGATATGGGAACTCGACTACTGCGGAGTGACGGTGCTGATGTTTCGTGTCAGATGGGCCAAGAGCGTCGAAAAAGATGGCCGGTTTTTCACCACCATGGTTATACCCGATGCCAAATCGAAGAACGCCTCCACGAAAAATGAGCCATGGGTGCTCGCTAGCCAAGTTGACCAATGCTTCTTCATTACCGACCCGGCAAAGCCAAGCCATGTTGTCGTGAGGAGGGGCAAGAGGAGCATCATCGGAATGGAAGGACCCGCCAACAAGAAAGACATCGACAAGAACGGCGATCCCAAGATCGAAGAGGAATTCGACAAGTACTTCGACAAGCCAACTACTTATGCTAAAGTAAGAAGGAAGACCACCCTACCGGCTAAAAGTTGCCCATACATGAGAAGAAATTGAAGGGTTCCGTAGCAGAAAACAAAAAAATTCTATCTACTCGAACACTAATACCAGGATCTATACTATGTAGACATAAGTAACGGAGAAGGAATACAGTATTCATACCTTTGCAGAGAGTGGCACGCCTTACGCAGGAAGGCGTATATTGATGAAGACGAGCAACACCCCAAGTGTGGTGCCTCCGAAGTTTGTCACACGTCCGGTGTAGTGGACATCAACCGGGATCCGATCCAGCCGAGCAGCGAAAGAAGCAGATGCCGGATCGCCGATCACACGACGATAGTGTGAAGGTGGTTAACTCAACCACGAGGTCCTCCCCAATATTACGGGGAATCCCTCAGCAGATGAGAGAGAGAGAGTGGGAGGAATGGGTGTGTTCCAAGGGAAGGGGGAGACCCCTTTATATAGTAGGAGGGGGTGTGAGATCCAGGCACATGGCTTAATAGGATTGATAGGATACCCATATCAACAAGTTGCAACTTCTTTTCCGGAAGCTCATTCGAAAAGAACTCCAAGGTTAAGCGTGCTTGGCCTAGAGAAATTCTAGGATGGATGACCGACCGGGAAGTGGGTAACCGGGTGCGCACGAGTGAGGACAAAGTGCGCAGAAAAGACTAGTGTTGGTCTGTGGGGCCAGTCTAGATATCCTATTAAGCTGCTAGGAGTGACACCCCCCGGGCCCAGGAGTGGACGGGGTGTTACAAGTGGTATCAGAGCCGACCCTTGAAATTACACGGGTGTGTGCGGGTCAGTGGCGGGACATGTGGAGCATGGCACGTGTGGCCCGGAGTGGACACGGCATGGCACATGTGCCGGCACTGGACGCACAGACGCGTGCCAAGAGGGAACGTTCCTGGGGTGTGCTTGATCGATGAGGGCATCGATCTTCTAAAGGGTGGGTGTATGTGAGATCCAGGCACATGGCTTAATAGGATTGATAGGATACCCATATCAACAAGTTGCAACTTCTTTTCCGGAAACTCATTTGAAAAGAACTCTAAGGTTAAGCATGCTTGGCCTAGAGCAATTCTAGGATGGGTGACCGACCGGGAAGTGGATAACCAGGTGCGCACGAGTGAGGACAAAGTGCGCAGAAAAGACTAGTGTTGGTCTGTGGGGCCAGTCTAGATATCCTATTAAGCTGCTAGGAGTGACACCCCCCGGGCCCAGGAGTGGACGGGGTGTTACAGGGGGCGCACCAACCAGGGGCCAGGCGGTGTGGGACTAATGCCCACACCCGCCGGCCACCACGGGGCAGCCGCCGGCCCTAGGTGGGCCGCACTGGGGCGGCCCACCAGCCCTAGGCGCCTTGCTCACTTGGGCCTCCCTTCGGGTGAGGCCCATTAGCAATATGGTGCCTTCAAAAATAAAATAAAATACATATTTAATATTAATTCTCCAATTAACATTCAAATACACATATTATATTATTCCTTCACTCCGGAACATCTTCCGGACCCCTTCCCGATCTTCATCAGATGTTGCCGAAACTATTCCGGTCTCTCTCTCTATTTCTCATACGATACCTCATCTACCCTAAGCGTCCCTACCCTTAAGCGTGACATCCTTCGGTTCGGAAACACTCCGGACATGATAGAGACCACTCTCATATCAATGATCGACAGAGGGACCTGGATGGCCATGTGACCCCCGTGCGTTTCACGAATACAATCGCTCGAACCGTGAGATAGTCGTTCCCCATTCCCTTTGTCATACGATACCTAATTCATCCGAGACTTGATCTTCGGTATCTCTATACCTTAGTTCGATCTCGTTACCGATGAACTTGTTTTCTCGTTCTCATGTCGTTGCATTCCATGACCTAGTCACATGCTTGCAAGCTTCATTAATGCAACGTCACCGAGATGGCCACATGTATTTGTCCGTTACATGGACTAGACAAATCCTGGTCTTGATATGTACTCCCCTACGCATTCCTTCGGAAAACCTGAGTGGCACCTTTTTGATCACTCTGTTACGAGATGATTCTTGATAACCATCTAAGCTTCTTCCAGAATGGTGATTTGCATTACCTCATAGTCAAAGGATCAGGTTGCGAGGTTCTCTGTGTTTTATCATCAATGGTGAACTTTGTAACTAGATCTCATTATGATATAACGGTCGGATGTTTGTCTATCATGTTATTCAACTAAAAACATGAGCTCATTGTCAGTTGGCATAAATGCCCATGATCTTGAAACACAGACCATCCTCATGACAAATGAACTAGTTCACTAGAGGTAACTAGAGACACGGTTTGTTTACATACCACACGTGTATTAACGTTTCATATTAACACAGTTATATCACAGTATGAAACGTATTATGAACATACAGGAGGTATATCAAATAATACACTTTATTATTTGCCTCTAGGGCATAACTCCTTCAGTCTCCCACTTGTACTAGAGTATACAAAACTAGTTTACAATAGGAAGGAACCTAACACCAATGGAATCTCGATGTTGTTCGTGCTTGTCATGTTGGAGAGCTTTAGTCAAAGGATTTGCTACATTTAGTTCCGTATCTACTTTGCAAATCTTGACTTCACCTTTGTCAACAACCTGCCGGATGACGTGAAATCTAAGCTTGATGTGTTTGGCTATGGAATGAGTTCTTGGCTCCCTTGCATTTGCAATAGCTCCCGTGTTATCACAATAGATCGTCACGGGGTCTTGCGCATTGGGAAAAACTCCCAGTTCGATGACGAAATTCCTTAGCCAAATAGCCTCATTTGCTGCATCAGCTGCAACAATGTATTCAGACTCCATTGAAGATTGTGCCACCACCGGCTGCTTCTTGCTTTTCCAGCTTACCGCCCCACCATTCACCAAGAAAACAAATCCTGTTTGAGACTTAGAGTCATCATGATCTGAGTTCCAGCTCGCATCTACGTAACCTATTATGTTCAGAGCTTCATCATTTCCTCCATAGATTAGGAACATATCCCTTGTTCTTCTCAGATACTTTAGGATATTTTTCATAGCTGTCTAGTGATCCGGTCCTGGATTACTCTGATATCGGCTCGTCAAACTAAGAGCCAATGCCACATCAGGTCAGGTACTAAGCATTGCATACATGATAGATCCTATTGCAGAAGCATAGGGGATGTAAGACATCTTTTCTCTATCACTATCCGTTATAGGACATTGAGTCATACTCAATTTGCAATTCTTCATCATAGGTGTAAAACCCCTCTTGGTGTTTTCCATTTTGAACCTCTTCAAAATCTTATCTATGTAAGTACTCTAACTTAATGCTATTAGGTGTCTCGATTTATCTCTATAGATCTTGATTCCTAATATGTATGCAGCTTCACCTAGATCCTTCATGGAAAATTGGTTGCTCAAATATGCTTTCACGCTTTTCATAAGATCCACATCGTTTCCCATGAGTAATATGTCATCCACATATACTACTAAGAAACTACCGAGCTCCCACTCGCTTTCTTGTAAACACAGAACTCTTGTTGGTTTTGGACAAATCCAAAACTCTTGATCACTTGATCAAAACATTAGTTCCATCTCCGAGATGCTTGCTTCAACCCATAAATGGACCGTTGGAGCTTGCATACCTTTCCAGCATCCTTAGGATCAACAAAACATTCCGGTTGCATCATATACAACTCTTCATCAATGTGACCATTGAGGAATGCGGTCTTGATATCCATCTGCCAAATTTCATAGTCGAAATGTGCAGCAATTGCTATTAAAATCCTGATAGCCTTAAGCATCACTACGGGAGAGTAAGTCTCGTCGTAGTCAACTCCTTGAATTTGTCGAAACCCCTTTGCGACAAGTCGAGCTTTGTGAATGGTTACATTACCATTCGCATCTGTCTTTTTCTTAAAGATCCATTTATTTTCCACAGCCTTGCGACCCTCTGGAAGATCCACCAAGGTCCAAACTTGGTTTTCATGCATGAATCCTATTGCGGATTTCATGGCTTCTAGCCATTTCTCGGAGTCAGCACTACCCATAGCTTCTTTGTAGTTTGCAGGTTCTTCCTGATCATCTAAGATGACCGACATTACAAAGCTACTGTACCAATCTGGAGTGGCACGGACCCTTGTAGACCTGCGAACTTTAGGAGTCTCAATGTCGTTGTTTTGATCAGCATCAATAGACTCTTCTTCCATGTTGGAGAGCAGTTTCGGAACAGCTTTCGTTGCGCTACTCGGAATACGGAGAGAAGGGTCAACAATTTCATCTAACTCAATTTTCCTTCCACTCACCCCTTTTGCAAGAAACTCTTTCTCGAGAAAGGTGCCGGTTTTTGCGACAAGCGCTTTGCCTTCGGCTTGATTGTAGAAGGTATATCCAATAGTTTCCCTTGGATATCCTACAAAGATGCATTTTTCCGATTTGGGTTCGAGTTTGTCAGGCTGCAGTTTCTTAACATACGCCTCACATCCCCAAACTTTCAGAAAAGACAACTTTGGCTTCTTCCCATACCATATCTCATATGGTGTTGTCTCCACGGATTTGGATGGTGCTCGGTTTAAAATAAAAGCGGCGGTTTCTAACGCATATCCCCAAAAATACACGGACAAATCAGTTAAAGACATCATAGACCGTACGCTATCCAATAGGGTTCGGGTACGACGTTCCGACACACCATTACACTGTGGTGTTCCGGCTGGCGTAAGCTGTGGGATGATCCCACAGTCCTTCAAGTGCATGTTAAACTCATAACTCAAATACTCGCCTCCTCGATCTGATCGAAGGTGCTTGATTTTCTTGTTAAGTTGATTCTCTACCTCTTTCTGAAATTCCTTGAACTTTTCAAAGGTTTCAGACTTGTGCTTCATCAAGTAGATATATCCATATCTGCTCAAGTCGCCAGTAAAGGTAACAAAGTAACGATAACCATTACGTGTTGAGACACTCATTGGTCCACATACATCCGTATGTATGATCCCAAGTAGGTCTACAGCTCTCTCCACTATTCCGGAGAATGGTGTCCTGGTCATCTTGCCCATGAGGCACGGTTCACATGTATCATGGGATTCAAAATCCAATGATCCAAGAAGCCCTTCTGAATGAAGCTTCTTCATGCGCTTTATGCCAATATGACCAAGACGGCAATGCCCTATGTACATGGAATTATCATCACTATGCTTACAACGTTTAGCATCAACACTATTGATGTGTGTATCATAATCAAGATCAAGTAGGAATAAACCATCACATACAGGAGCATGAACATAGAAAATATCATTCATATAAATTGAACAACCATTTGTTCCTGATTTAAATGAATAATGGTCTTGCAACAAGCAAGACCCACTCACAATATTCATACTCAGTGCGGGTACATAATAGCATTTATTCAAAACCAACAATAATCCTGACGGTAGACGGAGATGCAGGGTCCCGACGGCCATCCCTTTGACTCTCGAACCATTGCCGACGTGCATCGTCACCTCGTCCTTCCTCAGGCGCCTCCTACTCTGCAGATCCTGCTGAGAGTTACAAATGTGAGCAACAGATCCGGTATCAAATACCCAGGTGTTGCTCCTGGCGCTTGTAAGGAATACATCAATAACAAGTATATCACATATACCTTTGTCCTGGATGGCTATCTTGCCAGCTCGCTTGTCTTCAAGCGATTTAGGGAAGTTGCGTTTCCAGTGCCCATCCACTTTGCAGTAGTAGCACGAAGTGCCGGGCTTAGGGCCAGGCTTCGCAGTCTTTGGGGTGCTAGGAACAAACCTTCCATCCCTCTTAGACTTCTTACCCTTGCCTTTCCCTTTTTCCCCGGTTTCTTAAAGTTGGCAGTCTTGTTGACCATCAACACTGTGTGCTCCTTCTTGATTTTAACCTCATCAGTCTTAAGCATGGCGAACACCTCAGCAAGGGTCTTAGTCATCCCTTGCATGTTGTAGTTCATCACGAAACTCTTATAGCTAGGGGCAGCAAGTGCAACACCCTATCTATAGTGAGCTCTTCCGGGATTTTGCAATCCAGGGCGTTTAAGCGCTTAACGTAGCCAGACATTTTGACCACATGCTCACTAATACTACTATGCTCTTCCATTTTGGCAGAGAAGAAGAGCTCGGAAGCATCATACCTCCCTGCACGAGCCTGTGGAGCAAAGACGGCTTTGAGATCCTCAATGATCTCAAAAACATTCATCTTCTCAAAACGCTTTTGAAGCTCCGTCTCCATGGCATAGAGCATTCCACTCTGGATGAGGGAGAAATCGCCTGCCTTGGACTGCCAGACATTCTTTTCGTCCTGAGAGGCGGAATCTGCAGGCTTAGCCGGAAGCTCAACCTCGATGACATAAGTCAACTTGTAGAGGACTAGGAGGATCCTAAGATTGGGGAACCATGCGGTGAAGTTGGTTCCATCAGTTTTCAGCTTGTCCTTCTCGAGGAAAGTGCTTAGGTTGAAGGTGGGTGGGCGAGACATCTACAAAGGATTTGCAAAGTGTTTAGACTATGTTCATAATAATGAGTTCAAATTTAATAAAGGAACTCCCACTTAAACGAACATCCCTCTACTCATTTAGTGATCACATGATCCCTATCCCGTGCACCTCCCCCGATCATCACGACCATCAGTGCAGTATCAAAGGTGGACATTCCCTAATGTCGATCACATCAACTATGTGATTCATGCTCGACTTTTCAGTCTCTTGTATTCCGAGGCCATGTCTGTACATGCTAGGCTCGCCAGTTCTAACTCGTGTGTATTCGCAGTGCAACATGGCTTGCACCCACTGTATTCGAACGTAGATATTTCTGACCCCCGATCATCACGGCCGGCCTCATACTGAAGAACTTTCTTGGTGGTGCACACACAAGGGGAATACGATAACTAGAATACTACGAGGGATTATCTTATCATGCTACCGTCTAGTAAGTATACTAGCATACTAAGTAATACTTCTAAAGTGAAGTGCTATGACATGGTTATAGCTTTGTGATCATCATCAATAGCTTCAAAGAGAGTTTCATAAACTTGTCATTGCCATGTTATAATACTTGCCCCTATGCAATAACGAAGATAGACGCTTCTATATTGACTATTGCATGTTTTACGTGGCTTTAGGGCTTTCGCAGTAGAACCCCTTCCCACCTACGAACGTCTAGCCACAACATGGATTCAATGATTGCTGTTCTTCTTCCCTTTTCAGGGCCCTCCAGTGTCAATGCCATATCAACTACTGTAGAAAGACAGACACCCCCTAAGTCACTTTGATTTGTGGACCAGTCTCGTGAATCACCACGTGAGGTCGGTTGGGGGCCGCTTCATCAAACAGTGTCGCGATATGAACAATAACACTAAAGAGGGTAGCAACTAGAGAATCAATGCCCACATATTTCTATGTATTCTATCCGTATGACATGTCTACCCATAGACCCGCTCTGATACCACTGAAGGGTTCCGTAGCGGAAAACAAAAAAATTCTATCTACTCGAACACTAATACCAGGATCTATACTATGTAGACATAAGTAACGGAGAAGGAATACAGTATTCATACCTTTGCAGAGAGTGGCATGCCTTACGCAGGAAGGCGTATATTGATGAAGACGAGCAGCACCCCAAGTGTGGTGCCTCCGAAGTTCGTCACACGTCCGGTGTAGTGGACGTCAACCGGGCTCTGATCCAGCCGAGTAGCGAAAGAAGCAGATGCCGGATCTCCGATCACACGACGGTAGTGTGAAGGTTGAGGACTCAACCACGAGGTCCTCCCCAATATTACGGGGAAGCCCTCAGCAGATGAGAGAGAGAGAGAATGAGAGGAATGGGTGTGTTCAAAGGGGAGGGGGGACCCCTTTATATAGTAGGAGGGGGGCGCACCACCCAGGGGCCAGGCAGTGTGGGACTAATGCCCACACCCACCGGCCACCATGGGGCAGCCGCCGGCCCTAGGTGGGCCCCACTGGGGCGGCCCACCAGCCCTAGGCCGGCTGGCCCCCACCCCTTAGGCGCCTTGCCCACTTGGGCCTTCGTTCGGGTGAGGCCCATTAGCAATATGATGCCTTCAAAAATAAAATAAAATATATATTTAATATTAATTCTCCAATTAACATTCAAATACACATATTATATTATTCCTTCACTCCGGAACATCTTCCGGACCCCTTCCCGATCTTCATCGGATGTTGCCGAAACTATTCCGGTCTCTCTCTCTCTCTATTTCTCATATGATACCTCATCTACCCTAAGCGTCCCTACCCTTAAGCGTGACATCCTTCGGTTCGGAAACACTCCGGACATGATAGATACCACTCTCATATCAATGATTGATAGAGGGACCTGGATGGCCATGTGACCCCCGTGCATTTCACGAATACAATCGCTCGAACCGTGAGATAGTCGTTCCCCATTCCCTTTGTCATACGATACCTAATTCATCCGAGACTTGATCTTCGGTATCTCTATACCTTAGTTCGATCTCATTACCGATGAACTTGTTTTCTCGTTTTCATGTTGTTGCATTCTGTGACCTAGTCACATGCTTGCAAGCTTCATTAATGCAACGTCACCGAGATGGCCACATGTATCTGTCCATTACATGGACTAAACAAATCCTGGTCTTGATATGTAATCCTCTACCCATTCCTTTGGAAAACCTGAGTGGCACCTTTTTGATCACCCTGTTACAAGATGATTCTGGATAACCATCTAAGCTTCTTCCAGAATGGTGATTTGCATTACCTCATAGTCAAAGGATCAGGTTGCGAGGTTCTCTGTGTTTTATCATCAATGGTGAACTTTGTAACTAGATCTCATTACGATATAACGGTCGGATGTTTGTCTATCATGTTATTCAACTAATAACATGACCTCATTGTCAGTTGGCATAAATGCCCATGATCTTGAAACACAGACCATCCTCATGACCGATGAACTAGTTCACTAGCGGTAACTAGAGACACGGTTTGTTTACATACCACACGTGTATTAACGTTTCGTATTAACACAGTTATAGCACAGTATGAAACGTATTATGAACATACAGGAGGTATATCAAATAATACACTTTATTATTTGCCTCTAGGGCATAACTCCTTCAGAAATCTCAAGGTGGCCGGCCTAAAGTATTCTACCGCGAAGAAGAAGGGCAAGAAAGTTATTGTGAAGAGACACTAGCTACCTCAGAGCCGACTTAGCGGGTTTTGACACCTTTTTTTGTACTAATTAATGCACATGTGTGCTCGCGCGCTTGCATATATGTATTACTTTGACAAACTAATGTATACGGATAATATTGAGGCAAATATATTAAGGCAAATATATTAATTCTTGTTTTTAATAGGCAAATATATTAGTTCTTTCTTTTAATATATTATTACCATCCATAAAATATTTTTAATAGGCAAATATATTAGTTCTTGCTTTTAATATATTAGTACCATCCTTAAAATATTTTTTAAAAAGTCAAAAAAAAAGTGGCTGTGCCAGCAATCGAACCTGGCCGCCCAGGTTTAGAACAGAGAGGAGCAACCAATGTGGTAAGCTTCGTTTTCTGTCAAACAACAGCGCAACGCGCGTTTTGTACTATCCCCAATAATTCTGTGGCGCATATCTAAACAGATGCGCCACAGAATTTTGTGACTTAGAAAATTTTCCTCATATCGCCCCAAATCCCCTTTATTTTTCCCCATATCGCCTCGCTGCGCCGCGCCGCCCAGAACCCTAGCACGCCTCGCTGCGCCGTGCCGCCCTTGCCCCGCCATTCCACCGCACCGCGCTTGCCCCACCGTGCCATTGTGCCGCACTCGCCTCGCTGCGCCGTGCCGCCCTTGCCCCGCCGTTCCACCGCACCGCGCTTGCCCCACCGTGCCATTGTGCCGCACTCGCCTTGCCTCGCCGTGGCCTCACAGACCTCGCCGTGGCCTCGCAGAGCACCAGGAGGAGGAGGCCGCTCCGGCGTCCAGGACCACCGCCACCACCACCCCGCATGTGACCCCCTCTCCTCCTTCCCTGCCCCCTTCCTTTTTTGTCGCAACTTTTTTGCTACTGGTTTCAACTCCTCGCGCTCGTGGCGCCCGTCGCCTGGAATATGCATTCAACATGCCGTCGTCGACCACTGATATCTCTGACTCCGGTGGGCCTTCTTCTCCCGACGACTTCATCGTGCCGAAATCCCTTGAGCCGCTCGATATGTATACTATCAAGGTAGCATTGACATGTTGGTACCTTGACAGTCGCTGAGTCCTTAGTCATAAACCATACCTAACAGAGCCATGGACTAATCGGAGGCCTAGACTAGAGGAGGGTTGTTTTGGTTTACTTTGGACTGCTCTTAAATTAATGGTTCCAGGTCTGGCTTAGGCAGTTTTGCTAGAGTGGAGAACTAATATTTAATCTTCTGTAGCTATTGATCCTGGCAAAACTAGTTTTTATTTTGATAACCTCAACCATGAAATATCCCTAAACATAATTTGGTACTATATGTATGTGGTACCCTGCCATGTGTGTTGCATGGCTCCTTCTGTAATTTATGATGGTGCTGCAGCTGTTATCAGGTTTAGATGCTATGGAATGGGCACTCCTGGAGTCCTCGGTCTATTCGTTAAAGCCTACCACTTGTTCCTGTCTGTTTCTTCTGTATGCTATTTTTGTCTTGTGAAAATTCTTGCTACTGGATTGTCGCAACTTTTATTTGTTTAGTTTTTTGTGGCAATCCAATCCACTTAAACTTTGACCCCATATCCTTATCAGATGTGCATGGCATTGATTCTTCTCCAACTGGAAAATGGAGGGTTCCTGCTTCATAAATAGTGCATTATCATGTTATCCTTGACCTAATGGTTCTAGCTGCCTCCTACTCTTCATCACTGGAGAGGACAAATCTTGCCTGTTGAATATTGGTTAACTTGCATGTTCTGATGGACTGGTGGTGGTGGTGGTTGCATCATCAGTCATGTTAACTCCCTTTCAAGCCAAGGAAGCCAAACAATAATCCACCCGTTAACTTTGCAGTGAATTTACTTTTTCATCCATGTGTCAGCCATTAAAAAATGCTAGGCTAGCAGTAATAAAGAATGATCAATGGGTAATAACAATGTGTATCATGTATGTCTACAATTCCATTATTACGTATATCTCTACAGTATATATCTGTGAGTGAATCATGCTTTTAGCTAGCTAGCTATATCTCTGCAGTATATCTCTGTCAGCTAGAAAAGAAAAGAAAAGACCATCATTAGGAGTTTCTATTGTATGGTGTTGGAGCACCATATGTGGCTGTGGAGCACAATTTGTGCTTTTTTGTATGTGAAATGTTTGTAGAGAAATCACCCGAGCTTCCCATTTCTCCTGAAATGTTGATTTCGATCCATTTCGGTCGAGAAATGGGGCTGCTATGTCAAAAAATTAGCGAAGGTCATCACGAATTTTTCGGGTGACACTTAGTAATTTTTTGACATATGAGCCCCATTTCTCGACCGAAGTGGAAGTGAATTGACACTTCGGGAGAAATGGGCAGCTCATTTTAAATATTGTCAACACTAATTAATACTAACTTCCTTATTTTAATTTGTTTAGAAGTGTGCAAACATGTCGGCCTCCAATAGGGCCGGCACTTCTAAGGCCACCATGAGCGTCGAAGACCAAGCCAGAGCGGCGAACCTCACTTTCTGGGAGGCGGCGGCACAGCACGAGGCGGCGGAGTCTCAGCATGAGGACGTGGCATCTACTACGGGCCACGATGGGGATGTTGAGCAAGAGGGGGACGAGGACTACCCGATAGATGAAGCCGAGTTTGAGGATGCAACCACCTCCGATGTGGAGGCCGCACGACCGATGGCGGAGGCCGCACAACCGATGGCGGGGACCGCACTGATGGCAGTACCAGCAACCCGTTCGTTAAGAAGAATAAGAAGCCGAGGAAGGATCGGAAGCCGCAAAAGCTCACCGACACCACCGACGAGATCACTCTGGTCTTGGAAAGTGGCCTTCTGTTGGAGCCTCCGGATGTTGCTGCTGGGTACGGCATGCAACTCGGGTGCATCATCCGGGAAAGCATGTCGATCAACACGAAGCACCTGAGAAGTGAAGCAAATGAGCGGTTGGTGGCGAACTAGCTTAAGAAGCTTCACCGACGGTACAAGTTCCTAGCTCCGTACACCGACAAACTAGAAAAATCCAATAAGGTGAACAGGTTAGCCATCACGAAGATGGCCAATGCCTTGAGCAGCTGGAGAACCCGGGTGAAGAACAAGATCACGAAAAAGGAAAGCTGGGAGAAGATCAAGAAGGGTGAGCCCATGATCGACGAAGACGAGTTCAAGATATTCAAGGCGGAGATGGAGACTGACGAAGCGAAGGCATGGACGGAGTAGGGTCGGGAAATGTGGGAACAGAACATAGGTAACCACCGATGTGGAAGCGGTGGTTATAGGGGAAAGAAGGCCATATGGGCAAGGGAGGACGCCGAGGTTGAGCGTCTCGGGAAAGAAAACCCGTTTTTAAAAATCACGGATGAGCAGACTCGAAACTTTGTCCAGGCCCGCTACTATCTGGACAAGGATTCCAAGGAATTCGTCACCGACGATGACGATGTGAGGAAGTTTGAGAATAAGCTGGTAAGGAATTTACCCGCGGCCCATTTGCTTTCATTTTGAATAATGAAGGAAAGTTCCTAAATGGGTTCACCTTTCCTTATCTGCAGGACGCTGAAATCAAGGCTACGCGCGAGGCGCCGGACTCGCCGTCCCAGGGCTCGACGGAGCCGTGGGACATGATTTTCAACAGGGTGACCAACGCCTTCAAGGGGAGGCCAGAGTCTGAGCCGCCCACGTCATTTGTCCGTATCCCTGGCTTTGGTACGAGCACAAAGTTCTGCGAGTACTACAGCGAGGAAGCCAAGAAGAGAAAGGAGAGACAGACCCAGTCGCAGCTCAGGATCAAGCCGAGAAGGAAGAGCTGAAGCAGAAGATCGTGCATCTGGAGGCCAGTAAGGTGGACCAGAACAAGGTGAACATGATATCCCTGGCAGAAGATCCTCGAGATGCTACCCCCTCGACTGATGGAGGGGATAGCAAAATGGAATGTGGATGGTCAGGTGGGGCCGATACAAATGCCCAGCGCCGGCGGCAGCACCTCGAGCCACCTAGTGTCACCAGACATGGTTACCCGGCCGCCCTCCATCCTCGCGGCGCAGTCGATGGAGTTGGATGCGCCGGAGCTGCCCCCTCCTGCCGAGACTACCAAGGCGCAGCAGCCAGTGGCGGTGGTGCTTCCTAATGCACCCGAGACGGAGAAGAAGAAGGATCAGCCATCTGCTGCCCGTGTCTCGACATTAGCCGAGCTCCGCGCCCTCACCAAGGTAAAATAAGTACTTAGTCAGCGTGCTCTACTTAATGCCTTTGATTGGATGCCATCTCATGATGCATATCTGTATGCCTCGGGACACTCCGTGCGTGCTCCTGCACAAGGTGCCCGGCGGCGAGTTGAAGGATGTTGCCACGGGCAAGCTAATACAACCGGCGAACCGCATGATGCACTACAAGCCCATGGACGATGCCGTGTTGTGTGTCGAGTTGGGTCGGGTGTTGGGGGGTGCGAAGACATGGGCCCTCCCATGCAACCTCCGGGAGCCGACGAGCACCTGACCCTGGAAGGTTGCCATGGCTATCCCATGATTTGGCCAAAGACCCAGATTCGTATTGGGTCTCGCTCCACCGGTGCCACCTCGGTCGTCCTGCCGCCAAGGACGAAGCCTCCTGCTACACTGTTCGTCGTCGCCGCCACCACAAGCCATCACCAGAGACTCTTGGGAGCGTCTGCACCGGCGCCACAAGCAGCCAAGGGCGTGGTTGCTCCTCCACCGCCATCGCCCCCGCCTAAAGGCAAGGCCGTGGCACCGCAACCGCCATCGCCACCACCCCAGGATGACGTGGACATGGCGGCCTTCGATGCCAACATCGAGGTGGATGATGATGATGATTCACCGGTCGACGTCAATGCCTTCGTCAACACCGATGCCAGCAAAGGACCGTACATGCCTCTTCTCATTGAAGAACCATCATTCCGCGATCAAGCTAGCCATCCCAAGAAGCGCCTGGTCTTCTGTGGGTTTTCTCAGGAGATGCCTCCGGCCGCCGAGACACAACCTCCATCGGCCAGCATCATTTTCAGCCCTGACACACTCCGTAGGACGGCCGGTGATGGGTTAGCATGGCCAGTGGAGGCTGTTGATGCGAAGAGGAAGAGGGTGAGGAAGAGGCCGAACAGGAACAAGGACAAGGCTGCGAGCCATCCCGCTCCGATCCGTTACCGGGACGACATGGTACCACCCCGCGAGGATGGCTTGACCAGAGTGCACGAAGCTGGTCAGCCCATACTGCCTCCGGAACTGCGCCGCCTGGCTTCGGGAGCTATGATGACTTTGCATGAAGGTATCCTGATACTGGAGGGCCTCCTTCACAAGGACAAGGACCCGAGTTACCCGGTGTTCACCGCCAAGGTGCCAGAGGATGTGGGCTTCATCACCGATGCCCCCACGGATGTGTTCTTCATAGCCTACGAGGACATCTTCAAGCTGTTCCACTCGAGACGGCTAGACTATAACTTGGTCCACCTATTCACGCTCAATCTGGCGATGAAGGTCAAGAGAGAGGACACCCCGTTCGTTGCGATAGCGGATCCCTACTACATGCGGGATAGCCAGCTAGAAGAAGGAACAAGGACCCGGGCCCGGACAAAGTCCTACCTTCAGAAGCTATTGATGGACAACAAGAGGAAGGACAACATCCTTGTGCCTTTCTTTCCCGAGTAAGTGTACACATCCTCCTATCGCCGTCGTAACACATATGTATTTCTTTCCATTGCTCTTTTCCAACATCCTGTTCCACATTGTGTGTTGCGCAGAGACAAGTACTGCACGCTCATCGTCCTCTCCACGAGGTATTCGCTTGCCACCTACTTCGACTCGTGGAGTGCGAGTAGGAAGAACTACGCCAAAGTAAGGAGCGTTCTGGATGATGCTATCGAGGGCTATGCCAATCAGGGAGGCCCCTTCAACTATAAGGGGGAGGCTTACAGGGACAATGGCCAACACAAGTTCAAGCACATGTTCGAGTTCGCCTGTGTCAAGCAGCCATCTGACAGTGTGAAGGAGGCCTTCTATGTTTGCCATCACCTCAAAGGGTTTGTCCGGGATTGCGAGATGCTAACGCTGCCATCTTCTCTCCAAGGATGGGCCCAAAAGTTGCATGGGATCAGTGACCCTGATCTCAGGGAAGACTTCCATGATATGCAGGTGAAGCTGTCACATATCATCATGGAACAGGTCAACACACGTGGTGGGCTCTTACACCAGCCCAGGTCGTTCACCAAGAGGGAGATCGAAGCCCGCCTCAAGGCGCAGGGTGACTTCAGGACGTGGACGATGCAAGACATGTACAAGCCATTCCCGGCGCCCTTCGAGGAGAAGGCTACTTGACCGAGAGAGCGTGTGTATCGGTGGACATGTAGTATGTGTGTCGAAAAACTTAACTTTCCTAGCTTGAAACCGTCGTTGTTATTGTGTCGGACATGTTGTCGTGTTTCTTTCATTGTCATTGACGCATTGTTTTAAGTTTATGAATGCCTTGCTCTAACATTTGTCAACATATATATTTGCATGATGTACTAATATGCCTTGTCAATAGAGATGCCGACGTACGTTGTGTACAAGGGTCGGGTTCCAGGTGTCTACGAGGAGTGGGTGGCCTGCCACCAACAAGTGGACAAGTTCAGCGGCAACAGCTACAAGGGATACGCGACTAGAGAGGAGGTGGTGACAACATCGCGCGGTTGTAAGTTATGTGAGTGAGATGAACACTTGTGAAATATACTTGTACACTTATTCGGTTCTAAGTGATGTGATTGATGAACACTTGTGAACATTCGTGCTTGTTGATGTATTATATGTGAACTGGAACATTTGTACTGCTCTGTGCAGCTTTTCTGTGAATTTCTGTTAATTTTTGTGTATTTCCTGTAATATACCTATATTTGTACTAGATTCTAAAAATTTCGAAATTCTGAAAAAAGGATTCTGTGGAGCATATGGCTATATGCGCCACAGAATGTAACATATAATTCTGTGGCGCATAAGCATATGCGCCACAGAAATATAATTTTAGTGGCGACAATTTAGTGGCGACTACTAGATGTGCCACAAAAAGCATTTTTGGTGCGCCACTGATAACGTTTTTCCTAGTAGTGTTGGACAAATATACTAGGTCCACATGCAAGTTCTAGTGGGATTCTGGAGCTCTGGCGGTCCTTTTCCAGTGAAGCCCAAGGAAGTGGCCCCTGCTAGGTCTACCCCTATAGCTTTCTTTGTATGAGGTTCCAACAATGTAATTTTTTGTTGGTTTAGCTTTGTTTAGATCATATCTACATAGAAAAAAAAGGTTCAGACCTTATAGCATATTCTAGCCCCCCGGTATACCCGCAATGGGATTGTTACCCCTACACGTCAAGGAATCTACTAAGTGTTATCGCACACATGTGAAGAAGGTCACACTGGGGAGTTAGACATTGCATCCATGGAACTTCCACCACACTTGGACACAAATATTAGGTCCATGTGCAAGTTCTAGTGGGATTCCGGAGCTCCGGCGGTCCTTTTCCAGCGAAACCCTATGAAGTGGCCACCACCAGGTTTACCCCTATAGCTTTCTTTGTATGAGGTTCCAACAATGTGCTTTTTTGTTGGTTTTATCTTTGTTTAGGTCATATATACATGCAAAACAAAGGTTGGGACCTTATAACACATTATAGCCCCCCATTATACCCGTAGCGGGACTGTTACACATACACGTCGAAGAATCTACTAAGTGATATCGCACGCATGTGAAGAAGGTCACACCGGGGAGCTAGACATTGCATCGATGGACATTCCACCACACTTGGATACATATACTAGGTCCACCTGATAGTTCTAGTGGGATTCTGGAACTCCGCTAGTCCTTTTCCAGCGAAACCCTAGAAAGTGGCCCTCGCCAGGTCTACCCCTATAGCCTTCTTTGTACGAGGTTCCAACAATGTTCTTTTTTGTTGGTTTATCTTTGTTTAGGTCATATATACATGGAAACACAAAGGTTGGGACCTTATAGCACATTCTAGCCCCCGGTATACCCGCAGCGGGACTGTTACCCCTACACATCGAGGAATCTACTAAGTGTTATCGCACGCATGTGAAGAAGGTCACACCGGGGAGTTAGACATTGCATCCATGCAACTTCCACCACACTTGGACACATATACTAGGTCTACGTGCAAGTTCTAGTGGGATTCCGGAGCTCCGGCTGTCCTTTTCGAGCGAAACTCTAGGTATTCCCCTATAGCTTTCTTTGTAGGGTTCCAACAATGTGATTTTTTGTTGGCTTAACTTTGTTTAGGTCATATCTACATGGAAAACAAAGGTTGGGACCTTATAACACATTCTAGCCCCCGGTATAGCCGTAGTGGGACTGTTACCCCTACACGTCCAGGAATTTACTAACTGTTATCGTAGGCATATGAAGAAGGTCACACCGGGGAGCTAGCCATTGCATCCATGGAACTTCCACCACACTTGGACACATATACTAGGTCCACGTGCAAGTTCTAGTGGGATTCCGGAGCTCCGGCAGTTCTTTTCTAGTTAAACCCTATGAAGTGGCCACCACCAGGCCTAACCCTATAGCTTTCTTTGTACGAGGTTCCAACAATTTGCTTTTTTGTTGGTTTTATCTTTGTTTAGGTCATATCTACATGGAAAACAAAGGTTGGGACCTTATAACACATTCTAGCCCCCAGGTATATCCGTAGCGGGACTTTTACCCCTACACGTCCAAGAATCTACTAAGTGTTATCGCACGCATTGGGGAGCTAGACATTGCATCGATGGACCTTGCACCACACTTGGAACATATACTAGGTCCACATGTCAGTTCTAGTGGGATTCTAGAACTCCGGTGGTCCTTTTCTAGTGAAACCCTAGGAAGTAGCCCCCGCTAGGTCTACCCCTATAGCTTTCTTTGTACGAGGTTCCAACAATGTTATTTTTTGTTGGTTTAGCATTGTTTAGGTCATATATACATGGAAACACAAAGGTTGGGACCTTATTGCATATTCTAGCCCTCGGTATACCCGTAGCAGGACTGTTAGCCCTACACGTCCAGGAATCTACTAAGTGTTATTACATGCATGTGAAGAAGGTCACACTGGGGAGTTAGACATTGCATCCATGGAACTTCCACCACACTTGGACACATATACTAGGTCCACATGCAAGTTCTAGTGGGATTCCGGAGCTCTGGTGGTCCTTTTCCAGTGAAACCCTATGAAGTGGCCACCACCAGGTCTACCCCTATAGATTTCTTTGTATGAGGTTCCAAAAATGTGCTTTTTTGTTGGTTTTATCTTTGTTTAGGTCATATATACATGGAAAACAAAGGGTGGAACCTTATAACACATTATAGCCCCTAGTATACCCGTAGCGGGACTGTTACCCCTCCATGTCCAAGAATCTCCTAAGTTTTATCGCACACATGTGAAGAAGGTCACACTTGGGAGCTAGACATTGCATCCATGGACCTTCCACCACACATGGACACATATACTAGGTCCACGTGCAAGTTCGAGTGAGATTCCGGAGCTCCGGTGGTCCTTTTCCAGCGAAACCCTAGGAAGTGGCCCCCGCCAGGTCTACCCCTATAGCTTTCTTTTGACGAGGTTCCAGCAATGTTCTTTTTTTGTTGGTTTAGCTTTGTTTAGGTCATATATACATGGAAACACAAAGCTTGGGACCTTATAGTACATTCTAGCCCCCCGGTGTACCCGCATCAGGACTGTTACCCCTACATGTCCAGGAATCTACTAAGTGTTATCGGACGCATGTTTAGAAGGTCACACTAGGGAGCTAGACATTTCATCCATGGAACTTCCACCACACTTGGACACATATACTAGGTCCACGTGCAATTTCGTAGGATTCTAGAGCTTCGGCGGTCCTTTTCCAGCGAAACCCTAGGTAGTGGCCCCCGCTTGGTCTATCCCTATAGCTTTATTTGTAGGGTTCCAACAATGTGCTTTTTTGTTGGTTTAGCTTTGTTTAGGTCATATCTACATGGAAAACAAAGGTTGGGACATTATAATACATTCGAGCCCCCCGGTATACCCGTAGCAGGACTATTACCCCTACACGTCCAGTAATCTACTAAGTGTTACCGCACGCATGGGAAGAAGGTCACACAGGGGAGCTAGAAATTGCATCCATGGAACTTCCACCACACTTGGACACGTATACAAGGTCCACGTGCAAGGTCTAGTGGGATTCCAGAGCTCCGGCGGCCGTTTTCCAGCGAAACCCTAGGAAGTGGCCCCCGCCAGGTCTACCCCTATAGCTTTCTTTGTACGAGGGTCCAACAATGTGCTTTTTTGTTGGTTTAGCTTTGTTTAGGTCATATCTATATGGAAAAGAAAGGTTGGGACCTTATAGCACATTCTAGCCCCCCGGTATACCTGCAGCGGAACTGTTACCCCTGCATGTCTAGGAATCTACTAAGTGTTATCGCACACATGTGAATAAGGTCACACCGAGGAGCTAGCAATTGCATCCATGGAACTTCCACCACACTTGGACACATATAATAGGTCCACGTGCAAGTTCTAGTGGGATTCCGGAGCTCTGATGGTTCTTTTCTAGTGAAACCCTACGAAGTGGCCCCCGCTAGGTCTGCCCCTATAGCTTTCTTTCTACGAGGTTCTAACAATGTGCCGTTTTCTAGGTTTTATCTTTGTTTAGGTCATATCTACATGGAAAAGAAAGGTTGGGACCCTATAACACATTCTAGCCCCACGGTATACCCGCGGCGGGACTATTACCCCTACACGTCTAGGAATCTACTAAGTGTTATTGCACGCATGTGAAGAAGGTCACAACGGGGAGCTAGACATTGCATCCATGGACCTTCCACCACACATGGACACATATACTAGGCCCACATGCACGTTCTAGTGGGATTCCGGAGCTTCGGTGGTCCTTTTCTGGTGAAACCCTAGGAAGTGACCCCGCTAGGTTTACCCCTATAGCTTTCTTTGGACGACGTTCCAACAATTTCATTTTTTGTTGGTTTAGCTTTGTTTAGGTCATATCTACATGGAAAACAAAGGTGCAGAACTTATAGCATATTCTAGCCCCCCGGTATACCCGCAATGGGACTGTTACCCCTACACGTCCAGGAATCTACTAAGTGTTATCGCACATATGTGAAGAAGGTCACACCGGGGAGTTAGACATTGCATCCATGGAACTTCCACCACACTTGGACACATATATTAGGTCGATGTGCAATTTCTAGTGGGATTCCAGAACTCCGCTAGCCCTTCTCCAGCGAAACCCTAGGAAGTGGCCCCCGCCAGGTCTACCCCTATAGCTTTCTTTGTACGAGGTTCCAACAATGTTCTTTTTTGTTGGTTTAGCTTTGTTTAGGTCATATATACATGGAAACACAAAGGTTGGGGCCTTATAACACATTCTAGCCCCCGGTATACCCGCAACGGGACTGTTACCCCCTACACATCCAGGAATCTACTAAGTGTTATCACACGCATGTGAAGAAGGACACACCGGGGAGTTAGACATTGCATGCATGCAAATTCCACCACACTTGGACACATATACTAGGTCCACGTGCAAGTTCTAGTGGGATTCCGGAACTCCGGCGGTCCTTTTAGAGCGAAACCCTAGGAAGTGGCCCCCTCTAGGTCTACACCTATACCTTTCTTTGTAGGGTTCCAACAATGTGCTTTTTTGTTGGCTTAAGTTTGTTTAGGTCATATCTACATGGAAAACAAAGGTTAGGACCTTATAACACATTCTAGCCCCAAGTATAGCCGTAGCGGGAATGTTACCCCTACACGTCTAGGAATCTACTAAGTGTTATCGCAGGCATATGACGAAGGTCACACCAGGGAGCTAGCCATTGCATCCATGGAACTTCCACCACACTTGGACACATATACTAGCTCCACGTGCAAGTTCTAGTGGGATTTCGGAGCTCCGGTGGTTCTTTTCTAGTGAAACCCAACATATATTAGGTCTACCCCTATAGCTTTCTTTGTATGACGTTCCAACAATGTGCTTTTTTGTTGGGTTTATCTTTTTTAAGGCCATATCTACATGGAAAACAAAGTTTGGGACCTTATAACACATTCTAGCCCCCCGGTATACCCGTAGCGGGACTGTTACCCCTACACGTCCAAGAATCTACTAAGTGTTATCGCACGTATGTGAAGAAGGTCACACTAGGGAGCTAGACATTGCATCCATGGAACTTCCACCACACTTGGACACATATACTAGGTCCACATGTAAGTTCTAGTGGGATTCCGGAACTCCGGTGGTCCTTTTCCGGCGAAACCCTAGGAATTGGCCCTCGCCAGGTCTACCCCTATAGCTTTCTTTGTATGAGGTTCCAACAATGAGCTTTTTTGTTTGTTTTATCTTTGTATAGGTCATATATACATGTAAAACAAAGGTTGGGACCTTATAACACATTATAGCCCCCCAAGTATACCCGTAGCGGAACTGTTACCCCTACACGTCCAAGAATCTACTAAGTGTTATCGCACGCATGTGAAGAAGGTCACACCGGGGAGCTAGACATTTCATCCATGGACCTTCCATCACACTTGGACACATATACTAGGTCCACGTGATAGTTCTAGTGTGATTCTAGAACTCCGCTGGTCCTTTTGCAGTGAAACCCTAGGAAGTGGCCCCCGCCAGGTCTACCCCTATAGCTTTCTTTGTACGAGGTTCCAACAATGCTCTTTTTTTGTTGGTCTAGCTTTGTTTAGGTCATATATACATGGAAACACAAAGGTTGTGACCTTATAGCACATTCTAGCCCCCGGTATACCCGCAACCGGACGGTTACCCCCTACACATCCAGGAATCTACTAAGTGTTATCGCACGCATGTGAAGAAGGTCACACAAGGGAGCTAGACATTGCATCCATGGAACTTCCACCACACTTGGACACATATACTAGGTCCACGTGCAAGTTCTAGTGGGATTCTAGAGCTCTGGCGGTCCTCTTCCAGCGAAACCCTAGGAAGTGGCCCCTGCTAGGTCTAATCCTATAGCTTTCTTTCTAGGGTTCCAACAATCTGATTTTTTCTTGGTTTATCTTTGTTTAGGTAATATATACATGGAAAACAAAGATTGGGACCTTATAACACATTCTAGCCCCCCAAGTATACCCGTAGCAGAACTGTTACCCCTACACGTCCAAGAATCTACTAAGTGTTATCGCACGCATGTGAAGAAGGTCACACCGGGGAGCTAGACATTTCATCGATGGACCTTCCATCACACTTGGACACATATACTAGGTCCACGTGATAGTTCTAGTGTGATTCCGGAACTCCGCTGGTCCTTTTCCAGTGAAACCCTAGGAAGTGGCCCCCGCTAGGTCTACCCCTATAGCTTTCTTTGTACGAGGTTCCAACAACGTTCTTTTTTTGTTAGTTTAGCTTTGTTTAGGTCATATATACATGGAAACACAAAGGTTGTGACCTTATAGCACATTCTAGCCCCCGGTATACCCGCAACGGGACTGTTACCCCCTACACATCTAGGAATCTACTAAGTGTTATCGCACGCATGTGAAGAAGGTCACACCGGGGAGTTAGACATTGCATGCATGCAAATTCCACCACACTTGGACACATATACTAGGTCCACGTGCAAGTTCTAGTGGGATTCCGGAACTCCGGCGGTCCTTTTAGAGCGAAACCCTAGGAAGTGGCCCCCTCTAGGTCTACCCCTATAGCTTTCTTTGTAGGGTTCCAACAATGTGCTTTTTTGTTGGCTTAAGTTTGTTTAGGTCATATCTACATGGAAAACAAAGGTTGGGACCTTATAACACATTCTAGCCCCCAGTATAGCCGTAGCGAGACTGTTACCCCTACACGTCTAGGAATCTACTAAGTGTTATCGTAGGCATATGAAGAAGGTCATGCCAAGGAGCTAGCCATTCCATCCATGGAACTTCCACCACACTTGGACACATATACTAGGTCCACGTGCAAGTTCTAGTGGGATTCTGGAGATCCGGCGGTTCTTTTCTAGTGAAACCCTATGAAGAGGCCACCACCAGGTCTACCCCTATAGCTATCTTTGTATGAGGTTCCAACAATGTGCTTTTTTGTTGGGTTTATTTTTGTTTAGGTCATATCTACATGGAAAACAAAGTTTGGGACCTTATAACACATTCTAGCCCCTCGGTATACCCGCAGCGGGACTGTTACCCCTACACGTCCAAGAATCTACTAAGTGTTATCGCACGCATGTGAAGAAGGTAAAACCAGGGAGCTAGACATTGCATCCATCGAACTTCCACCACACTTGGACACATACTAGGTCCACGTGCAAGTTCTAGTGGGATTCTAGAGCTCCGGCGGTCCTCTTCCAGCGAAACCCTAGGAAGTGGCCCCTGCTAGGTTTACCCCTATAGCTTTCTTTGTACGAGGTTCCAAAAATGTGCTATTCTATATGTTTTATCTTTGTTTAGGTCATATCTACATGGAAAACAAAGTTTGGGACCTTATAACACATTCTAGCTCCTCGGTATACCTGTAGGAGGACTGTTACCCCTACGTGTCCAGGAATCTAATAAGTGTTATCGCACGCATGTGAAAGGTCACACCGGGGAGCTGGACATTGCATCCATGGACCTTCCACCACACTTGGAGACATATAATAAGTCCATGTGCAAGTTCTAGTGGGACTCCGGAGCTCCGGGCGGCCCTTTTCCAGGGAAACCATAGGAAGTTGCCCCCGCTAGTCTACCCCTATAGCTTTCTTTGTACGAGGGTCCAACAATGTTCTTTTTTCCTGGTCTAGCTTTGTTTAGGTCATATCTACATGGAAAACAAAGGTTGGGACCTTATAGCACATTCTAGCCCCCCGGTATACCCGCAACCAAATTGTTACCCCTGCACGTCCAGGAATGTACTAAGTTTTATCGCACCCATGTGAAGAAGGTCGCACCGGGGAGCTAGACATTCCATCCATGGAACTTCCACCACACTTGGACACATATACTAGGCCCATGTGCAAGTTCTAGTGGAATTTCGGAACTCCGGTGGTCCTTTTCCAGGGAAACGCTAGAAAGTGGCCCCCGCTAGGACTACCCCTATAGCTTTCTTTGTACGAGGTTCCAATAATGTGCCTTTTTCTAGGTTTTAGCTTTGTTTAGGTCATATATACATGTAAAACAAAGGTTGCGACCTTATAACACATTCTAGCCCCACGGTATCCCCGCATTGGGACTATTACCCCTACACGTCCAGGAATCAACTAAGTGTTATCACACGGATGTGAAGACGGTTACACCGGGGAGCTAGACATTGCATCCATGAACCTTCCACCACACTTGGACACATATACTAGGTCCACGTGCAAGTTCTAGTGGGATTATGGAGCTCCGGCGGTCCTTTTCCGGCGAAACCCTATGAAGTGGCCACCACTAGGTCTACCCCTATAGCTTTCTTTGTATGAGGTTCCAACAATGAGCTTTTTTGTTTGTTTTATCTTTGTTTAGGTCATATATACATGTAAAACAAAGGTTGGGACCTTATAACACATTATAGCCCCCCAAGTATACCCGTGGCGGAACTGTTACCCCTACACGTCCAAGAATCTACTAAGTGTTATCGCACGCATGTGAAGAAGGTCACACCGGGGAGCTAGACATTTCATCGATGGACCTTCCATCACACTTGGACACATATACTAGGTCCACGTGATAGTTCTAGTGTGATTCTAGAACTCCGCTGGTCCTTTTGCAGTGAAACCCTAGGAAGTGGCCCCCGCCAGGTCTACCCCTATAGCTTTCTTTGTACGAGATTCCAACAATGCTCTTTTTTTGTTGGTCTAGCTTTGTTTAGGTCATATATACATGGAAACACAAAGGTTGTGACCTTATAGCACATTCTAGCCCCCGGTATACCCGCAACCGGACTGTTACCCCCTACACATCCAGGAATCTACTAAGTGTTATCGCACGCATGTGAAGAAGGTCACACCGGGGAGTTAGACATTGCATCCATGCAACTTCCACCACACTTGGACACATATACTAGGTCCACGTGCAAGTTCTAGTGGGATTCCGGAGCTCCGACGGTCCTTTTAGAGCGAAACCCTAGGAAATGGCCCCCTCTAGGTCTACCCCTATAGCTTTCTTTGTAGGGTTCCAACAATGTGCTTTTTTGTTGGCTTAAGTTTGTTTAGGTCATATCTACATCAAAAACAAAGGTTGGGACCTTATAACACATTCTAGCCCCCCCAGTATAGCCGTAGCGGGACTGTTACCCCTACATGTCTAGGAATCTACTAAGTGTTATCGCAGGCATATGAAGAAGGTCACACCAGGGAGCTAGCCATGGCATCCATGGAACTTCCACCACACTTGGACACATATACTAGGTCCACGTGCAAGTTCTAGTGGGATTCCGGGGCTCCGCTGGTTCTTTTCTGGTGAAACCCTATGAAGAGGCCACCACCAGGTCTACCCCTATAGCTTTCTTTGTATGAGGTTCCAACAATGTGCTTTTTTGTTGGGTTTATCTTTGTTTAGGTCATATATACATGGAAAACAAAGTTTGGGACCTTATAACACATTCTAGCCCCCCGGTATACCCGCAGCGGGACTGTTACCCCTACACGTCCAAGAATCTACTAAGTGTTATCGCACGCATGTGAAGAAGGTCACACTAGGGAGCTAGAAATTGCATCCATGGAACTTCCACCACACTTGGACACATATACTAGGTCCACGTGAAAGTTCTAGTGGGATTCTAGAGCTCTGGCGGTCCTCTTCCAGCGAAACCCTAGGAAGTGGCCCCTGCTAGGTCTAATCCTATAGCTTTCTTTGTAGGGTTCCAACAATGTTCTTTTTTCTTGTTTTATCTTTGTTTAGGTCATATCTACATGGAAAACAAAGGTTGGGACCTTATGACACATTCTAGCCCCCCAGTATAGCCCTAGCAGGGCTGTTACCCCTACATGTCTACGAATCTACTAAGTGTTATCGCAGGCATATGAAGAAGGTCACACCAGGGAGCTAGCCATTGCATCCATGGAACTTCCACCACACTTGGACACATATACTAGGTCCACGTGCAAGTTCTAGTGGGATTTCGGAGCTCCGGCGGTTCTTTTCTAGTGAAACCCTATGAAGAGGCAACCACCTGGTCTACCCCTATAGCTTTCTTTTTATGAGGTTCCAACAATGTGCTTTTTGTTGGGTTTATATTTGTTTAGGTCATATCTACATGGAAAACAAAGTTTGGGACCTTATAACACATTCTAGCCCCCCGGTATACCCGCAGCGAGACTGTTACTCCTACTCGTCCAAGAATCTACTAAGTGTTATCGCACGCATGTGAAGAAGGTCACACCAGGGAGATAGACATTGCATCCATGGAACTTCCACCACACTTGGACACATATACGAGGTCTACGTGCAAGTTCTAGTGGGATTCTGGAGCTCCGACGTTCCTTTCCAGTGAAACCCTAGGAAGTTGACCCCGCTAGGTTTACCCCTATAGCTTTCTTTGTACGAGGTTCCAAAAATGTGCTATTTTATATGTTTTATCTTTTTTTAGGTCATATCTACATGGAAAACAAAGTTTGGGACCTTGTAACATATTCTAGCCCCTCGGTATACCTGTAGCGGGACTGTTACCCCTACATCTCCAGGAATCTACTAAGTGTTATCGCACGCATGTGAAAGGTCACACCAGGGGGCTGGAGATTGCATCCGTGGACCTTCCACCACACTTGGACTCATATAATAAGTCCACGTGCAAGTTCTAGTGGGACTCCGGAGCTCCGGGCGGCCCTTTTCCAGCGAAACCATAGGAAGTTGCCCCCGCTAGGTCTACCCCTATAGCTTTCTTTGTACGAGGTTCCAACAATGTTCTTTTTTCCTGGTTTAGCTTTGTTTAGGTCATATCTACATGGAAAACAAAGGTTGGGACCTTATAGCACATTCTAGCCCCCCGGTATACCAGCAACGGAACTGTTACCCCTGCACGTCCAGGAATGAACTAAGTGTTATCACACACATGTGAAGAAGGTCGCACCGGGGAGCTAGACATTGCATCCATGGAACTTCCACCACACTTGGACACATATACTAGGTCCATGTGCAAGTTCTAGTGGAATTCCAGAACTCCGGTGGTCCTTTTCTAGGGAAACGCTAGAAAGTGGCCCCCGCTAGGACTACCCCTATAGCTTTCTTTGTACGAGGTTCCAATAATGTGCCTTTTTCTAGGTTTTAGCTTTGTTTAGGTCATATATACATGTAAAACAAAGGTTGCGACCTTATAACACATTTTAGCCCCACGGTATACCCGTAGTGGGACTATTACCCCTACACGTCCAGGAATCAAGTAAGTGTTATCACACAGATGTGAAGAAGGTTACACCGGGGAGCTAGACATTGCATCCACGGACCTTCCACCACACTTGGACACATATACTAGGTCCTCGTGCAAGTTCTAGTGGGATTATGGAGATCCGGCGGTCCTTTTCCAGCGAAACCCTATGAAGTGGCCACCACCAGGTCTACCTCTATAGCTTTCTTTGTATGAGGTTCCAACAATGAGCTTTTTTTTGTTTTATCTTTGTTTAGGTCATATATACATGTAAAACAAAGGTTGGGACCTTATAACACATGATAGCACCCCAAGTATACCCGTAGCAGAACTGTTACCCCTACACGTCCAAGAATCTACTAAGTGTTATCGCACGCATGTGAAGAAGGTCACACCCGGGAGCTAGACATTTCATCGATGGACCTTCCATCACACTTGGACACATATACTAGGTCCACGTGATAGTTCTAGTGTGATTCTAGAACTCCGCTGGTCCTTTTGCAGTGAAACCCTAGGAAGTGGCCCCCGCCAGGTCTACCCCTATAGCTTTCTTTGTACGAGGTTCCAACAATGCTCTTTTTTTGTTTGTCTAGCTTTGTTTAGGTCATATATACATGGAAACACAAAGGTTGTGACCTTATAGCACATTCTAGCCCCCGGTATACCCGCAACCGGACTGTTACCCCTACACATCCAGGAATCTACTAAGTGTTATCGCACGCATGTGAAGAAGGTCACACCGGGGAGTTAGACATTGCATCCATGCAACTTCCACCACACTTGGACACATATACTAGGTCCACGTGCAAGTTCTAGTGGGATTCCGGAGCTCCGGCGGTCCTTTTAGAGCGAAACCCTAGGAAGTGGCCCCCTCTAGGTCTACCCCTATAGCTTTCTTTGTTGGGTTCCAACAATGTGCTTTTTTGTTGGCTTAAGTTTGTTTAGGTCATATCTACATCGAAAACAAAGGTTGGGACCTTATAACACATTCTAGCCCCCAATATAGCCGTAGCGGGACTTTTACCCCTACACGTCTAGGAATCTACTAAGTGTTATCGCAGGAATATGAAGAAGGTCACACCAGGGAGCTAGCCATTGCATCCATGGAACTTCCACCACACTTGGACACATATACTAGGTCCACGTGCAAGTTCTAGTGGGATTCCGGGGCTCCGGTGGTTCTTTTCTGGTGAAACCCTATGAAGAGGCCACCACCAGGTCTACCCCTATAGCTTTCTTTGTATGAGGTTCCAACAATGTGCTTTTTTGTTGGGTTTATCTTTGTTTAGGTCATATATACATGGAAAACAAAGTTTGGGACCTTATAACACATTCTAGCCCCCCGGTATACCCGCAGCGGGACTGTTACCCCTACACGTCCAAGAATCTACTAAGTGTTATCGCACGCATGTGAAGAAGGTCACACTAGGGAGCTAGAAATTTCATCCATGGAACTTCCACCACACTTGGACACATATACTAGGTCCACGTGAAAGTTCTAGTGGGATTCTAGAGCTCTGGCGGTCCTCTTCCAGCGAAACCCTAGGAAGTGGCCCCCGCTAGGTTTACCCCTATAGCTTTCTTTGTACGAGGTTCCAAAAATGTGCTATTTTATATGTTTTATCTTTGTTTAGGTCATATCTACATGGAAAAAAAAGTTTGGGACCTTATAATACATTCTAGCCCCTCGCTATACCTGTAGCGGGACTGTTACCCCTACATGTCCAGGAATCTACTAAGTGTTATCGCACCCATGTGAAAGGTCACACCAGGGAGCTAGACATTGCATCCTTGGACCTTCCACCACACTTGGACACATATAATAAGTCCACGTGCAAGTTCTAGTGGGACTCCGGAGCTCCGGGCGGCCCTTTTCCAGCGAAACCATAGGAAGTTGCCCCTGCTAGGTCTACCCCTATAGCTTTCTTTGTACGAGGTTCCAAAAATGTTCTTTTTTCCTGGTTTAGCTTTGTTTAGGTCATATCTACATGGAAAACAAAGGTTGGGACCTTATAGCACATTTTAGCCCCCGGTATACCCGCAACGGAACTGTTACCCCTGCACGTCCCGGAATGTACTAAGTGTTATCGCACACATGTGAAGGAGGTCACACCGGGGAGCTAGACATTGCATCCATGGAACTTCCATCACACTTGGACACATATATTAGGTCCATCTGCAAGTTCTAGTGGAATTCCAGAACTCCGGTGGTCCTTTTCCAGGGAAACGCTAGAAAGTGGCCCCCGCTAGGACTACCCCTATAGCTTTCTTTGTACGAGGTTCCAATAATGTGCCTTTTTCAAGGTTTTAGCTTTGTTTAGGTCATATATACATGTAAAACAAAGGTTGCGACCTTATAACACATTCTAGCCCCACGGTATACCCGCAGTGGGACTATTACCCCTAGACGTCCAGGAATCAACTAAGTGTTATCACACGGATGTGAAGAAGGTTACACCGGGGAGCTAGACATTGCATCCATGGACCTTCCACCACACTTGGACACATATACTAGGTCCACGTGCAAGTTCTAGTGGGATTACGGAGCTCCGGCGGTCCTTTTCCAGTGAAACCCTATGAAGTGGCCACCACCAGGTCTACCCCTATAGCTTTCTTTGTACGAGGTTCCAAGAATGAGCTTTTTTGTTTGTTTTATCTTTGTTTAGGTCATATATACATGTAAAACAAAGGTTGGGACCTTATAACACATTATAGCCCCCCAGTATACCCGTAGCAGAACTGTTACCCCTACACGTCCAAGAATCTACTAAGTGTTATCGCACGCATGTGAAGAAGGTCACACCGGGGAGCTAGAAATTTCATCGATGGACCTTCCATCACACTTGGACACAAATACTAGGTCCACGTGATAGTTCTAGTGTGATTCCGGAACTCCGCTGGTCCTTTTCCAGCGAAACCCTAGGAAGTGGCCCCCGCTAGGTCTACCCCTATAGCTTTATTTGTACGAGGTTCCAACAATATTCTTTTTTTGTTGGTTTAGCTTTGTATAGCTCATATATACATGGAAAACAAAGGTTGGGACCTTATAACACATTCTAGCCCCCCAGTATAGCCGTAGCGGGACTGTTACCCCTACACGTCTAGGAATCTACCAAGTGTTATCGCAGGCATATGAAGAAGGTCACACCAGGGAGCTAGCCATTGCATCCATGGAACTTCCACCACACTTGGACACATATACTAGGTCCACGTGCAAGTTCTAGTGGGATTCCGGAGCTCCGGCGGTTCTTTTCCAGTGAAACCCTATGAAGAGGCCACCACCAGGTCTACCCCTATAGCTTTCTTTGTATGAGGTTCAAACAATGTGCTTTTTTGTTGGGTATATCTTTGTTTAGGTCATATCTACATGGAAAACAAAGTTTGGGACCTTATAACACATTCTAGCCTCCCGGTATACCCGCAGCGGGACTGTTACCCCTACACGTCTAGGAATCTACCAAGTGTTATCGCAGGCATATGAAGAAGGTCACACCAGGGAGCTAGCCATTGCATCCATGGAACTTCCACCACAGTTGGACACATATACTAGGTCCACGTGCAAGTTCTAGTGGGATTCCGGAGCTCCGGCGGTTCTTTTCCAGTGAAACCCTATGAAGAGGCCACCACCAGGTCTACCCCTATAGCTTTCTTTGTATGAGGTTCAAACAATGTGCTTTTTTGTTGGGTATATCTTTGTTTAGGTCATATCTACATGGAAAACAAAGTTTGGGACCTTATAACACATTCTAGCCCCCGGTATACCCGCAGCGGGACTGTTACCCCTACACGTCCAAGAATCTACTAAGTGTTATCGCACGCATGTGAAGAAGGTCACACCAGGGAGCTAGCCATTGCATCCCTGGAAATTCCACCACACTTGGACACATATACGAGGTCCACGTGCAAGTTCTAGTGGGATTCTGGAGCTCCGACGTTCCTTTCCAGTGAAACCCTAGAAGTGGCCCCCGCTAGGTTAACCCCTATAGGTTTCTTTGTACGAGGTTCCAAAAATGTGCTATTTTATATGTTTTATCGTTGTTTAGGTCATATATAAATGGAAAACAAAGTTTGGGACCTTATAACAGATTCTAGCCCCTCGGTATACCTGTAGCGGGACTGTTACCCCTACATGTCCAGGAATCTACTAAGTGTTATCGCACGCATGTGAAAGGTCACACCGGGGAGCTGGACATTGCATCCATGGACCTTCCACCACACTTGGACACATATAATAAGTCCACGTGCAAGTTCTAGTGGGACTCCAGAGCTCCGGGCGGCCCTTTTCCAGCGAAACCATAGGAAGTTGCCCCCGCTAGGTCTACCCCTATAGCTTTCTTTGTTCGAGGTTCCAACAATGTTCTTTTTTCCTGGTTTAGCTTTTTTCAGGTCATATCTACATGGAAAACAAAGGTTGGGACCTTATAGCACATTCTAGCCCCCGGTATACCCGCAACGGAACTGTTACCCCTGCATGTCCAGGAATGTACTAAGTGTAATCGCACACATGTGAAGAAGGTCACACCGGGGAGCTAGAAATTGCATCCATAGAACTTCCACCACACTTGGACACATGTACTAGGTCCATGTGCAAGTTCTAGTGGAATTCCAGAACTCCGGTGGTCCTTTTCCAGGGAAACGCTAGAAAGTGGCCCCCGCTAGGACTACCCCTATAGCTTTCTTTCTACGAGGTTCCAATATTGTGCCTTTTTCTAGGTTTTAGCTTTGTTTAGGTCATATATACATGTAAAACAAAGGTTGCGATCTTAGAAAACATTCTAGCCCCACGGTATACCCGCAGCGGGACTGTTACCCCTACACGTCCAAGAATCTACTAAGTGTTATCGCACGCATGTGAAGAAGGTCACACTAGGGAGCTAGAAATTGCATCCATGGAACTTCCACCACACTTGGACACATATAGTAGGTCCACGTGAAAGTTCTAGTGGGATTCTAGAGCTCTGGCGGTCCTCTTCCAGCGAAACCCTAGGAAGTGGCCCCCGCTAGGTTAACCCTATAGCTTTCTTTGTACGAGGTTCCAAAAATGTGCTATTTTATATGTTTTATCTTTGTTTAGGTCATATCTACATGGAAAAAAAAGTTTGGGACCTTATAATACATTCTAGCCCCTCGCTATACCTGTAGCGGGACTGTTACCCCTACATGTCCAGGAATCTACTAAGTGTTATCGCACCCATGTGAAAGGTCACACCAGGGAGCTAGACATTGCATCCTTGGACCTTCCACCACACTTGGACACATATAATAAGTCCACGTGCAAGTTCTAGTGGGACTCCGGAGCTCCGGGCGGCCCTTTTCCAGCGAAACCATAGGAAGTTGCCCCTGCTAGGTCTACCCCAATAGCTTTCTTTGTACGAGGTTCCAAAAATGTTCTTTTTTCCTGGTTTAGCTTTGTTTAGGTCATATCTACATGGAAAACAAAGGTTGGGACCTTATAGCACATTCTAGCCCCCGGTATACCCGCAACGGAACTGTTACCCCTGCATGTCCAGGAATGTACTAAGTGTAATCGCACACATGTGAAGAAGGTCACACCGGGGAGCTAGAAATTGCATCCATAGAACTTCCACCACACTTGGACACATGTACTAGGTCCATGTGCAAGTTCTAGTAGAATTCCAGAACTCCGGTGGTCCTTTTCCAGGGAAACGCTAGAAAGTGGCCCCCGCTAGGACTACCCCTATAGCTTTCTTTGTACGAGGTTCCAATATTGTGCCTTTTTCTAGGTTTTAGCTTTGTTTAGGTCATATATACATGTAAAACAAAGGTTGCGATCTTAGAAAACATTCTAGCCCCACGGTATACCCGCAGTGGGACTATTACCCCTACACGTCCAGGAATTAACTAAGTGTTATCACACGGATGTGAAGAAGGTTACACCGGGGAGCTAGACATTTCATCCATGGACCTTCCACCACACTTGGACACATATACGAGGTCCACGTGCAAGTTCTAGTGGGATTATGGAGCTCTGGCGGTCCTTTTCCAGCGAAACCCTATGAAGTGGCCACCACCAGGTCTACCCCTATAGCTTTCTTTGTACGAGGTTCCAACAATGAGCTTTTTTGTTTTTTTTTATCTTTGTTTAGGTCATATATACATGTAAAACAAAGGTTGGGACCTTATAACACATTATAGCCCCCCAGTATACTCGTAGCAGAACTGTTACCCCTACACGTCCAAGAATCTACTAAGTGTTATCGCACGCATGTGAAGAAGGTCACACCGGGGAGCTAGACATTTCATCGATGGACCTTCCATCACAATTTGACACATATACTAGGTCCACGTGATAGTTCTAGTGTGATTCCGGAACTCCGCTGGTCCTTTTCCAGCGAAACCCTAGGAAGTGGCCCCCGCCAGGTAAACCCCTATAGCCTTCTTTGTACGAGGTTCCAACAATTTTATTTTTTTGTTGGTTTAGCTTTGTTTAGGTCATATATACATGGAAACACAAAGGTTGGGACCTTATAATACATTCTAGCCCCCGGTATACCCGCAATGGGACTGTTACCCCCTACACATCTAGGAATCTACTAAGTGTTATCGCACGTATGTGAAGAAGGTCACACCGGGGAGCTAGACATTGCATCCATGCAACTTCCACCACACTTGGACACATATACTAGGTCCACGTGCAAGTTCTAGTGGGATTCTGGAGCTCCGGCGGTCCTTTTAGAGCGAAACCCTAGGAAGTGGCCCCCCTCTAGGTCTACCGCTATATCTTTCTTTGTAGGGTTCCAACAATGTGCTTTTTTGTTAGCTTAAGTTTGTTTAGGTCATATCTACATGGAAAACAAAGGTTGGGACCTTATAACAAATTCTAGCCCCCAGTATAGCCGTAGGAGGACTGTTACCCCTACACGTCTAGGAATCTACTAAGTGTTATCGCAGGCATATGAAGAAGGTCACACCAGGGAGCTAGCCATTGCATCCATGGAACTTCCACCACACTTGGACAGATATACGTGGTCCACGTGCAATCCCTGCTGCTGTTGAGCAAACTAAGGCTTCCGGAGGCTGCCCCACTGTTGTTGCAAAGATTGATGCCTTGTGTCCTCCTCGAACCCGTGCTCAGGTTCAGCGAGCTGCTGGTCTGGAGCTAGCTCATGGTCTAGACTCTGCTAGCACTCGAAACACTGTTGTTGTGGGAACTGATCCCAATCATCGATGTGACATGGCAGCAGCTGATCCTATTGTGGCTGTCGTTAGAAGGGGCCCTGCCTATCCACCATGTAATGTAGCTCCCGCTACAAAGGGCCCTCGCCTTGCTCCTGGTCCTGGCACTTCCACCAATGTTGATCCAGCTAACGATGATCCTGGTGATGGCGACGGTGGCATTGGGGCTAGGTCTGATGGTGTCGCTCCACCTCTCGAACCTCTCGGAGGTTTCTATCCTGAAGAAACTAATGATGGCAAAGTAATCGTTTGTAGGTGTCGCGGATTATACTGCAAAATTAGATGAGGGCACAGAAAAATTCTATGATGATTTTGATGTAATCCTTGGCAGATACGGTCCTGAAGTGGTAGAGTTATCTGACTTGATGGCATCATTACGTGTGAAGGTGCTGTGGGGGTTGATACATTGCAAATGTATCTATAAATTTTGATGTTCCATGCTTGGTTTTATCTACTTTCTTGTGTTTTGTTCCAACTTTGCAGTACTTTTCATACGATTTCTTAAACTAACCTATTAACAAGATGCCACAGTGCCAGTTGCCTCTTTTCTGCTGTTTTTTGGATCTAGGAAGTCAGAAAATGAATATTCTCGGAATTGGATGGGACAAAAGCCAAAGTTACTATTTTCCCGGAAGACTCACGGAGCCAGAAGGAGAGTCAGAGAGGGGCCACAGGGTGGCCACACCCCCCTTGGCGCGGGCCAGCCTAGGCGGCGCCAGGGCATGGTGTGGGCCCCTTGGCTGGCCACCGACCTTGCCTCCTTCGCCTATAAGAGCCTCCCGATACCAAAACCGTAAATCGTCAATCAGAAATCCATGAAAAGTTCCGCAGCGCCGCCGCCACCGAAGGGGAGATTTGGGGGAAAGTCTCTGATCCGGCACCCTGCCAGGACGGGGAAGTCCCCCCGGACGCCTAAGATTCACACGAAAAAAGGCACCACGCCACATAGTACACCCCTGAGATCCAGTCAAAATGCCACACTGAACGATAGCAGCAAAATGCTAAGAGGGTTAGCACGATGGTGAACACTGGTGGATTCATATGTGGTTTGTAGAAAGAACACACATGTAATGACTCTAGTGAATCCATACGAGGTTTGTAGAAAGAACACACATGCAATGAACACTGGTGGATTCATATGTGGTTCATGACAGGAACACACATGCAATGACATTGGTTGATCCATATGTGGGTTGTGACAATAACACACATGCAATGACATTGGTTGATCCATTTGTGGTTGTGGAAAGAACACACATGCAATGACTCAAGTGGGTCAATGTGTGGTTTGTGAAAATAACACACATGCAATGACTTTGGTTGATCCATGTATGGTTTGTGGAAAGAAGACACATGCAATGACATTGGTGGATCCATGTGTGGTTTGTGGAAAGAACACACATGCAATGACTCTAGTGGATCCATATGTGGTTTGTGACAGGAACACACATGCAATGACACTGGTGGATCCATATGTGGGTTGTTAAAAGAACACACATTTAATGCCATTGGTTAATCCATGTGTGGTTTGTGAAAAGAACACACATGCAATGACTCTAGTGGATCCATGTGTGGTTTGTGGAAAGAACACACATGCAATGACATTGGTTGATCCATATGTGGTTTGTGGAAAAGAACACACATGCAATTACTCAGGTGGATCCATGTGTGGTTTGTGGAAAGAACACACATCCAATGACTATGGTGGATCCATATGTGGTTTGTGAAAAGAACACACATGCAATGACTCTTGTGTTGGTTTTAGTATAAGAACACACATGCAATGACTCTGGTGGATCCATGTGTGGTTTGTGAAGAGAACACACATGCAATGCGATTGGTGGATACATGTGTGGTTTGTGGAAAGAACACACATACAATGAACACTGGTGGATCCATGTGTGGTTTGTGAATGGAACACACATGCAGTGACACTGGTTGATCCATGTGTGGTTTGTGGAAAGAACACACATGCAATTACATTGGTGGATCCATATGTGGTTTGTGGAAAGAACACGCATGCAATGAACACTGGTGGATCCATATGTGGTTCATGACAGGAACACACATGCAATGACATTGGTTGATCCATATGTGGTTTGTGACAATAACACACATGGATCCATGTGTGGTTTGTGGAAGGAACACACATGCAATAACCACTGGTTGATCCATATGTGGTTTGTGAAAAGAACACACATGCAATGACACTGGTTGATCCATATGTGGTTTATGGAAAGAACACACATGCAATGACTCTAGTGGATCCATATGTGGTTTGTGGAAAGAACACACATGCAATGAACACTGGTGGATCCATATGTGGTTCATGAGAGGAACACACATGCAATGACATTGGTTGATCCATATGTCGTTTGTGACAATAACACACATGCAATGCCATTGGTTAATCCATGTGTGGTTTGTGGAAAGAACACACATGCAATGACTATGGTGGATCCATATGTGGTTTGTAAAAAGAACACACATGCAATGACTCTAGTGGGTCCATATGTGGTTCATGACAGGAACATACATGCAATGACTCTAGTGGATCCATATGTGCTTTGTGGAAAGAACACACATGAATGACACTGGTGGATGCATATGTGGTTTGTGAAAAGAACACACATGCAATGACTCTAGTGCTAGGTTTAGTATAAGAACACACATGCAATGACTCTAGTGGGTCCATATGTGGTTTGTGAAAAGAACACACATGCAACGACTCTAGTGGATCCATATGTAGTTTGTGGAAACAGCACACATGCAATGACCAGTGGTTGATCCATGTGTGGTTCATGATAGGAACACACATGCAATGACATTGGTTGATCCATATGTGATTTGTGACAATAACACACATGCAATGCCATTGGTTGATCCATGTGTGGCTTGTGGAAAGAACACACATGCAATGAATCAAGTGGGTCCATATGTGGTTTGTGGAAAGAACACACATGCAATGACTCTAGTGGATCCATGTGTGGTTTGTGGAAAGAACAAATATCTAATGAACACTGGTGGATCCATGTGTGGTTCATGAGAGGAACACACATGCAATGACATTGGTTGATCCATATGTGGTTTGTGACACTAACACACGTGCAATGCCATTGGTTATTCCATGTGTGGTTTGTGGAAAGAACACACATTCAATGACTCTGGTTGATCCATGTGTGGTTTGTGGAAAGAACACACATGCAATGACATTGGTTGATCCATGTGTGGTTTGTGGAAAAGAACACACATGCAATTACTCTGGTGGATCCATGTGTGGTTTGTGGAAAGAACACACATGAAATGACTCTGGTGGATCCATGTGTGGTTTGTGAAAAGAACACACATGTACTGCCATTGGTTGATCCATGTCTGGTTTGTGAAAAGAACACACATGCAATGCCATTGGTTAATGCATGTATGGTTTGTGGAAAAGAACACACATGCAATTACTCAAGTGGATCCATGTGTGGTTTGTGGAAAGAACACAAATGCAATGACTCTGGTGAATCCATATGTGGTTTGTGGAAAGAACACACATGCAATGGCTCTAGTGCTGGTTTTAGTATAAGAACACACATGCAATGGCTCTAGTGCTGGTTTTAGTATAAGAACACACATGCAATCACTCTCGTGGGTCCATATGTGGTTTGTGAAAAGAACACTCATGCAATGACTCTAGTGGATCCAAATGTGGTTTGTGGAAAGAACACACATGCAATGACCACTGGTTGATCCATATGTGGTTTGTGGAAAGAACACACATGCAATGACTCTGGTGTATCCATTTGTGCTTTGTGAAAAGAACACACATGCAATGAACACTGGTGGATCCATATGTGGTTCATGACAGGAACACACGTGCAATGACATTGGTTGATCCATATGTGGTTTGTGACGATAACACACGTGCAATGCCATTGGTTAATCCATGTGTGGTTTGTGGAAAGAACACACATGCAATGACTCAAGTGGGTCCATATGTGGTTGGTGGAAAGAACACACATACAATGACACTGGTTGATCCATATGTGGTTTGTGACAATAATACACATGCAATGCCACTGGTGAATCCATGTGTGGTTTGTGGAAAGAACTCACATGCAATGACTCAAGTGGATCCATATGTGGTTTGTGGAAAGAAGACACATGCAATCACACTGGTTGATCCATATGTGGTTTGTGACAATTAATCACATGCAATGCCATTGGTTAATCCATGTGTGGCTTGTGGAAAGAACACACATGTAATGACTCAAGTGGATCCATATGTGGTTTGTGGAAAGAACACACATGCAATGACACTGGTTGATCCATATGTGGTTTGTGGAAATACACACATGCAATGACTCTAGTGGATCCATGTGTGGTTTGTGAAAAGAACACACATGCAATGCCATTGGTTGATCCATATGTGGTTTGTGGAAAATAACACACATGCAATTACAATGGTGGATCCATGTGTGGTTTGTGGAAAGAACACACATGCAATGACTCTGGTGGATCCATATGTGGTTTCTGGAAAGAACACACATGCAATGGCTCTAGTGCTGGTTTCAGTATAAGACCACACATGCAATGACTCTAGTGCTAGTTTTAATATAAGAACACACATGCAATTACTCTGGTTGATCCGTATGTGGTTTATGGAAAGAACACACATGCAATGCCATTGGTTGATCCATGTGTGGTTTGTGAAAAGAACACACATCCAATTACTCAAGTGGGTCCATGTGTGGTTTGTGGAAAGAACACACATGCAATGACATTGGTTGATCCATGTGTGGTTTGTGGAAAAGAACACACATTCAATTACTCTGGTGGATCCATGTGTTGGTTGTGGAAAGAACACACATGCAATGACTTTGGTGGATCCATATGTGGTTTGTTGAAAGAACACACATGCAATGACTCTAGTGCTGGTTTTAGTATAAGAACACACATGCAATGACTCTAGTGCTGGTTTTAGTATAAGAACACACATGCAATGACTCTAGTGCTGGTTTTAGTATAAGAACACACATGCAATTACTCAAGTGGGTCCATATGTGGTTTGTGAAAAGAACACACAGGCAATGACTCTAGTGGATCCATATGTGGTTTCTAGAAAGAACACACATCCAATGAGCACTCGTTGATCCATATGTGGTTCTGGAAAGAACACACATGCAATGACTCTGGTGGATCCATGTGTGGTTTGTGAAAAGAACACACATGCAATGAACACTGGTGGATCCATATGTGGTTCATGACAGGAACACACATGCAATGACATTGGTTGATCCATATGTGGTTTGTGACAATAACACACGTGCAATGCCATTGGTTAATCCATGTGTGGTTTGTGGAAAGAACACACATGCAATGACTCAAGTGGGTCCATATGTGGTTCATGACAGGAACACACATGCAATGACATTGGTTGATCCATATGTGGTTTGTGACACTAACACACGTGCAATGCAATTGGTTATTCCATGTGTGATTTGTGGAAAGAACACACATGCAATGACTCAGGTGGATCCATATGTGGTTCATGAGAGGAACACACATGCAATGCCACTAGTTAATCCATATGTGGTTTGTGGAAAGAACACACATCCAATGACACTGGTTGATCCATGTGTGGTTTGTGGAAAGAACACACATGCAATGACTCCGGTGGATCCATGTGTGGTTTGTGAAAAGAACACACATGCAATGCCATTGGTTGATCCATGTGTGGTTTGTGAAAAGAAAACACCTGCAATGCCATCGGTTGATCCATGTGTGGTTTGTGGAAAGAACAAACATGCAATGCCATTGGTTGATGCATGTGTGGTTTGTGGAATGAACACACATGCAATGAACACTGGTGGATCCATAAGTGGTTTGTGCAAAGAACACACACGCGGTTAACACTGGTGGATCCATATGTGGTTTGTGAAAAGAACACACATGCAATGCCATTGGTTGATCCATATGTGGTTTGTGAAAAGAACACACATGCAATGACTCTAGTGGATCCATATGTGGTTTGTGGTAAGAACACACATGCAATAACCACTGGTTGATCCATATGTGGTTTGTGGAAAGAACACACATCCAATGACACTAGTTGATCCATATGTGGTTTGTGGAAAGAATACACATGCAATGACTCTGGTGGATCCATGTGTGGTTTGTGGAAAGAACACACATGCAATGAACACTAGTGGATCCATATGTGGTTCATGATAGGAACACACATACAAGGACATTGGTTGATCCAGATGTGGTTTGTGACAATAACACACATGCAATGCCCACTACTAGGAAACAACTTATCAGTGGCGCACCTTTTTTCACTATCCGTGGCGCATATCTTAGTCTCCACTGTTACCTCGCCACTGATAACTATTTTCTGTGGTGCATATTGAAATGCACCATAGAAATCTGAAACTTCAGTGGCGCATATGGCCAATATACACCACGGAAGTTTTTTTTCCAAAATTCAAAAAAAAAGGCGAGCCAGATCTCAAACTTTTGTGGCGCATACGGCCAATATGCGCCACAGAAGTTTTTTTTCAAATTTCAAAAAAAACTGGGCCAGATCTAGATCTGGCCGGAGGTGGTGGTGGTGGCAGCTGGTGGCTGGTGGTTATTGGCTAGTGTCTAGTGGGCTGGAGGAGGTCACCGGAGTTGGTGGTGGAGGAGGAGGAGGAGGTCGCTGGAGTTGTTGGTGGAGGAGGAGGAGGTCGTCGGAGTTGGTGGTGGAGGAGGAGGAGGTCGCCGGAGTTGGTGGTGGAGGAGGTGGATGTCGCCGGAGTTGGTGGTGGAGGAGGAGGAGGTTGCCAGAGTTGGTGGTGAAGGAGGAGGAGGAGGTCGACGGAGAGTGGAGAAGGAGGAGGGAGGAGAAGGGGAGAAGTGTGAAGGGGAGGAGAAGTGGGGAGGGGAGAAGAAGTGGGGAGGGGAGAAGAAGTGGGAGGGGAGAAAAAGGAAAAATAGATGGAGAAGGGCGCCGCCGGGATTCAAATTTCGAATCCCTTCCAAGACTTTTGTGGCGCATATGGGAGAAATGCGCCACAGAAGTGTCACCCCCTTTTTTCTTTGGCGCATATGGGAGAATTCAAATCAGAGTACCCCCACATGCCACAGGATCTGGCCAGTACCACTACTCACCAAACAAGCGCAAGACCACTGACCAGCTGGGAGGGCCCAGCTTAAAGAGAAAGGTATTTTTTCTTAATACCCTTATTAGCATGGTGTAGTCTTATTACCTGCTTGGTGTCATGCATGCTTATCAGATGTTTAGAAACTTATGTGTGATTTTATTAATACTTGCGCTGTGTTTATGTGAACCCATATCTGGATCTATCTGACTGTCTCATATAGTCAGTATATGACTACTATGTACTGTATTGAACTGTTGTTATTTATGCAGATTGATTGTGCTACTGTAGAGGCTGAGGCTGCTGTATAGGCTAGTAGATTGTTGATGCCCGCACCAAAAGCAAATATCGTCTACACGATGAGGAAGCGCCAGCACAATACCCAGGTGGGAAGTGACTTCTCTAAGAAGTGGGTATAATTTGGAAATCCACAATTTCACATGTTATGATTTTCCATGTTATTGTTATCAGCTAGTACTATATCTTTATGCTCATCAGAAGTTCAGAAAAATCAAATTTATTTGCTTTACAGGCAATGGTTTTTTCTTATATTATTAGATTTACTTGTTGTTTACATAATTTAACCTTTTCACTTAATTTCAATCAGTACCACGCACCAGCTGTTCAGCCCTTTCTGCTAGCGTCCTCTTGTCAAGCTTGTGGATTGATAGGAGGGCCCTGTATGTCCTTCCAAAGGTAGAGGGAAGAAAAATGGTGCATGGCCACCCTTGGCAAAGAACACCCATGGTATCAGGTATGGATTCCAAGTGGTTTAGACCGACTTGATGTAAGATCTTGTATCTCACTTTTTTTGTTGTCACCTTACTTCTCTATCAATTTTCTCATGAAGGCTGTCCCTTGTGTCGCTCGCCCCATTACAAACAAGATGTTCGGAAACGACAAGTTTATAACTCTGTATAGTGAGGGCCCTAAAGGCATGCGGAAACTATATGATGTGGATGTCTCCCATACAATGGCCACCACCTATTTGGGTGGCCGAGGTTGGTCCAAGTATGTCTGTGAGAATGGTCTGAAGAAGGGGGAGGTAACATTTGATTTTAGCAAGCTTGGGCAGATACTTGCACGCCATCGTACACCTGTTGACCTAAGGACCAAGAACATAGGTAGTACTAATTAATTTGCTTCTGTACTCATCAAAACCTCTAATGATTTTCTTGCGACTAACTGTTCTGCACCATTGTCTTTACTCATCATATGGTCCTGACCACTTTTTTATTTCTTTCGAAGTAAAAAATCTTCTACCCTAAATAACTTTTTACTCTTTTCGAATTAGGGGATTCTGTAAAATCCAGAACGACCATAGGTGGTTGAATTCGAATAGGAAATTTCGAGACGGTCATTTTGATAGGTTAAAGATTTTTTTGACATCGTATGCAAAAGTTATAGCCGTTTTACCATGCCATGACCTATGTTTGCAAAATACATCAAAATTCATGTTTTTCAATTTTGTCTAGATCTATACCGTAAAATCTAACTACAACTCAAAGAAATTATTTTTTTGAAGTTTCTATCATTTTTGTTTATTTTTTACAAAACTGAAAAGGCGATCCACAGGGGGAGGGGTGGGATCTCTTTTTGCATTTTCTGTGGCGCATACACCTATATGTGCAACAGAAACATCACTTTCTGTGGCGCATATGGACATATGCACCACAGAAGTTTCTCCCCCTTTTTTTGGTGCTAGGTCCCATCAACTTTCTGTGGCGCATACATCTATATGTGCCAAAGAAGTTTGGACTTTTGTGGCGCATATTCGTTTCGTGCGCCACTAAACTGCCAAACTTCTGTGGCGCATATTTACTAGTGTGCCACTAATACATATCTGTGGCACATGGTTTTACATATGCGCCACAGAATATCTTGTCTACCTATAAGCTGTTTCCTAGTAGTGGCCATTGGTTAATCCATGTGTGGTTTGTGGAAAGAACACACATGCAATGACTCTTGTGGATCCATATGTGGTTTGTAGAAAGAACACACATGCAATGACTCTAGTGGGTCCATATGTGGTTCATGATAGGAACACACATGCAATGACTCTGGTGGATCCATATGCGGTTTGTGGAAAGAACACACACGCAATGACACCGGTGGATCCATATGTGGTTTGTGAAAAGAACACACATGCAATGACTCTAGTGCTGGTTTTAGTATAAGAACACACATGCAATGACTCTAGTGGGTCCATATGTGGTTTGTGAAAAGAACACACATGCAATGACTCTAGTGGATCCATATGTGGTTTGTGGAAAGAACACACATGCAATGACACTGGTTGATCCATATCTGGTTTGTGGAAAGAACACACATGCAATGACTATAGTTGATACATGTGTGGTTTGAGAAAAGAACACACATGCAATGACTATAGTGGGTCCATATGTGGTTTGTGAAAAGAACACACATGCAATGACTCTAGTGGATCCATATGTTGTTTGTGGAAAGAACACACATGCAATGACCACTGGTTGATCCATATGTGGTTTGTGGAAACAACACACATGCAATGACACTGGTTGATCCATATGTTGTTTGTGGAAAGAACACACATGCAATGACTCTGGTGGATCCATGTGTGGTTTGTGAAAAGAACACACATGTAATGCCATTGGTTGATCCATGTGTGGTTTGTGAAAATAACACACATGCAATGCCATTGGTTGATCCATGTGGTTTGTGGAAAAGAACACACATGCATTGACATTGGTGGATCCATATGTGGTTTGTGGAAAGAACACACATGCAATGCCATTGGTTGATCCATGTGGTTTGTGGAAAAGAACACACATGCAATGACATTGGTGGATCCATATGTGGTTTGTGGAAAAGAACACACATGCAATGACATTGGTTGATCCATGTGTGGTTTGTGAAAAGAACGCACATGCAATGAACACTAGTGGATCCATATGTGGTTCATGACAGGAACCCACATGCAATGACTCTAGTGGATACATATGTGGTTTGTGGAAAGAACACAAATGCAATGAACTCTAGTGGATCTATGTTGGCAAAATTTGATGTATGCCACGATGTATTTCATTGTAAAAGATACTCACTTTCCATTTTTATACTACTCATCTTTGCCCTTGGTTTTTTGATACTACCCAGTTTTGCACCCTCTCTCTCTTTCGTAGAAGCCTAAACCTATGCCAACTCTGTCTGCTACGCCTTGATTGGTTGTCACAGTTGTCACGCAGATCGTGCACACCAACCTTTGATCCTGTGTGATCCAATGAGGCTCGTTGCACACATCGTTCCCTTCACAGGACAGCGCGAGACAGCACGAATGTCTCCCTCAACAAGACTTCTACAAGAAGGAACCCGATGCCATCCATGGAAAAAGTCATCGAGTGGTCATGTCATGTTTAATCTAGTCTGCAAAGTCTACAAGTCTACTACACGGCAACTAGTCATCCATGGCCCACGGGCTATACCATTTTTACTATGCAGTGTGCCTGCACTCTCACTTCCGACAGACCCCCACCACACGAACCTTCCATGCGGCAGCCGCAGCCGGAAGAGCTGCCTACTGGGGCCCTCGAGGAGGCCTAAACGTCCCCGCATTAAAAACCCAGCCTATCGGGTCCTCCATTCGCACTCATCCACTACTCTCTCTTCCCTATCTAGCAAAACCCCACAATCTTGAACGCACTTGCATGAACCTTCTCCATGAAACAAGTGCGTGGGGGTGAGTGTCCGGGCATTGCCGCCGGGGTGGTGCTTCACGCCGCAGATCTGGAGGAGCATCACACATCACAAGGCAAGGAGGACGTGCAGTTCAACCCCTTGGGGGACCATGTGCTCGCCGGTGCTGATGACTTCGGAGGCCCCGATGAGGGCGTGGAGTTCGACGAACACGCTCCGCTCGTGTACCCGGAGGTACACCTATTTCTACATGTTTCATATTTTCTGCTTGAGCTTAATCTATCCTGGCGTCATAAAAAAATCTAGTCCTAATGATTAGATGCAACGTACGAACTGGTACATGGAGAGATCTAGTCTGTTATGAATGAATCGACATTATTTATTTATTAATAAGTTATCAAGAACACAAACCACATTAATTTAGGAGCGAGCTGGGGAGACGGCCGTAATGAACTGCTGAACCTGTATAGACATGTTATTGCATCGAAAGTAACTTGGAATGGTGGAAGGAATATATATTTATTATTTTTCTCATTTCAGTTTGTATTCCATACATTACAGGTGGATTCAAGTGAGATGGAGTCTGACAAGGAGACCAGGGACAACAAGAGCTACCATGTCATGAAGAAGCTCAAGAGTGGGATAATCCCTTTCCGCACTCAACTTGGGGAGCTCCGGTGCCCTTTCTGTAAGAAAGGAGTCAACCCAAGGATTGCCAGCTTGATTCCGCATGCGGTTGGCATCGGTAAAAGCCCGACTAGTAAACACAAATTGGCGACCAAGGCTAAGCACGTTGCTTATGGCAAATTCCTGAGGGAGTATGTCAAGACTGGCCTAGTGTCCCCTTACTTAGGAATCAACAACTTCTAGCCGACCAACCCGTCACTGTGCTGGCCCGGCCACTAATAATATTTAGTTCTCTTACCGTATCTAGACCCTTAAACTATGGGGATTTCTATTTTCGTACCCTTCAAATTATATTCAAGTTTATCTGTTTATGGAGTTAAAGTTCCGATGGCATACTCGTTATTTTGCATGGATAGAGGGGTGCCCTCGACAGATATAAGGGTTATCTTGTCCGCTAGATCACAGAGGATCAATGGTTAGTGGGCACGATCCATGTGACAACTGTCTCGATCAATCAGAGCGCAGCAGCGAAGATGAGCACACGTGCGAGAGATGGATACAAAGAGAGGGGAAAACCGAGTAGCACTTAAGAACCAAGGGCAAAATTGAGTAGAACTTAAAAACCAAGGGAAAAACTGAGTAGAACTTAAAAACCAAGGGCAAGAGTGACAAAGGGATTCAAATAGAAAATAGAAAATGATTTTAAAATGGAACCAAACCGCTAGTGTTACGCTCGAGGGCAAAACTGAGTACAACTGAATCGCCAGGGTTAGACACGAGGGAAAAACGTGACTCATGGTACGCGTGTGCGGTGCATGGGGCGGTAGCAGACACGTGTGGCCGTGCACGGTGCATTAGCGTACGCAGTTCACGGTAGTGCAACGAAACTTCGCTTCCCTTCTCCTTTAATAGAGGCCTCCCCACTCCCACTCATCACGCACTCGCTCACTCAACCGTCTCCACTATCCCATCACCTTCAGCTGGAGGAGGTGCTAGAGGGAGGAGGCGGAGGCCCTCCTAGTAGAGGCCACGAGGGGCCACTGATCAGCTGCTGCTGCTGCTGTAAAGGAACTTCTTTTGTCTTGTCTGTGTTGAACATGTCAGCTGCTGCTGCTGAGCAGCCTAATTGTCGAACCTCGTTAAGTACCGTACTATATAACCTATATTAGATGCTTTATCTACATCTACTCTGTTTACTGAATTTATTTATGGTGCTGGTTTGTTTTGCTGCTCTAGATTTGCTACTAGATTGGGGGAAAACGAGGGAAAAAGCCCTAGATTAAGGTAATACACAGTAGTTCATAATTGCTCACATAGTGTACTTCTGAAATAACATGTTTTCATAAACATAACAAGCCCCATACAAACACAACAATCATGCACTAAAAGTCTACATCCCAGCCTGTTGGAGAAGGCAACCGATCCCAGGATGCCTTCGATCGCTTGCCCCAGCTTGTAGATTCATCTACACTCCGGCATTTGGGGCAAACAACCTGCCTTAGTGGTGGTTCAATGATGCGATGCCTAGAACGAGATTTTACAATCTGGCGGTACAACTCGTGGCTAACATACCTGTCAATTGCAGCGTACTTCAGTTTATGTTCAGAAAGCGGCTTATCCTCCCAGTAATCATGCCCTAAACGCCTCCACGAACATATCGGCAATTTTCCCTTCATGTCAGCGTATCACGGGTCGATGAGTTCGGAGGGAAGAGCGGCCATCCCGGTCCTGTCGCCCTTTGTCCCTGGGATCTAGTAAATTTCCTGGATGTCCACTCTACACTCCTTTGGGATTCTAATGTTGACAGTCAGGCTTTCAAGCAGTTTAGTGTCATTGGTGATGTCAACACTATTAAATGTTATGTGCTGGTTCACGATAAAGTTATGAAACAGATCCCTAATGCTTTCGCCCCACCTGCATGAAAATGAATTTAGACAAATAATATAGCAATAACTTTTGCAAACAGACGATTTAGGAACAAAAAGCAGCAACGTCTGCTAGATCCCATCAGCCCCTTCTCGCAAAAAGGCTGGTATACATGGACGTACCCCTTAATGGAGAGTTGCACGACAGCGATCCTACGGTGATCGCGGCTGTACTCGAGGTCGAGACCTATGAACCTGTTTTCTTCGAATCGCAGCCAACTCGTGTAATTACTCAGAGTCTTCCTCACCGTCACATGATCGGTGGTGTAGACGACTTTGATCTTCTTACCGCCATGTACTTCTATTTCAAAGTGCGCAGTCGCTTGCCTGCCGTCGTTTTGGACGTCCGAAAAGTCCAAGACTACAGGCAAGAGGGAAAGGATACAGAGGAAGAGGGTGATGTCGTGGCGGAGGAAATGGATGAGGCCATGGAGGAGAAAGACGATGAGGCCGTGGAGGAGGAAATGAGATGGAGAAGTGAAAGATTGGAACCGCCCTTACCAATATCTGGAATGGTGCACGACCGTTCGTAGTAGGGTGAAGGTGGAGAAAAACGACGGTTTTACACGTCGACGCAAGCGCTTCCTAAAATTTGTTATGCGCCACTTGCATGCAATGGAATCGAGTTCTGCCATGCACGATCAAAGTCAAACGTAGTCACGTTTGCGCGTGCCGACCTTCACTCACTGACAGGCGGGCCGCACATTTCTCTCTCTTGCGATTTATTTTTTCACTTCCTCTAGACGGTTCCGGTGCCCGCCCTCAATAATTACGTCCCCCTTCCTTGTCTTCCACGCGGACGAGAACTGGCGGCGATTCCTCATTGGGCCACTCCCTACTCGAACAACTGCCCCAATCCCTGATTCCACCCCCTCTCGAATACATCCGCCTCCTTATCACAATGCCTCCATTAATCTACCGGATTCCAGACTCCATTTGCCGCTATGGGTAGAGCTTGGGGTAGCAGCAGGCTAAAGCGAAAGGCATGCGACGACAACACGGATGGCCAGGGCGACTGCCACCGTGAGGATAGGGGATGGCCGAACCTCAGCGCCGCGAACGTGCACGTGGCTCCACGGGGTTGGACATCATCTCTGGCAGCCGCCTCGCTCGCTGCATCCCTGGCTACCGCTTCACGATGCGAGACATGGACGAACAACCGGTTCGGCACGCCAGGCCTTCTTTACTCCGATACCAGCAAATGGCCAAACGACCGTGATGGCCACGTAAGTTCCAGTATCTTGCTTATTGGTTCAGTCATATCGTTGATTCATATGTGCTAAACTCTCATCGGAATCCTATGTTCCATTCGTCGAACATGTTGTGTGCACGCGCGGTTTGAACAAATTGAACCATTTAAGACTATTCTGTACAGCAGAAGCTCTGCTCGTACCTGATATTCTGGTATTTTCGTAGTGTCACATTCTTACTTTAGGTGATAGACGAGTTGTCAATTTTGATTTGCAATGGAATGCCTGCTAGGTGATATTCTGTTTCCTAAAATAAAAACAAACATATTAGACGATTTAAGGCTGTTATGCCCCGAGCTGTTTATGATCATCGTCAGGAGTTTGTTCTGGGGGGGCTCTGCTCCTACTCCATATATTGGGTATCTTCGTAGTGACACCGGCACAATTTAGGCGACATCTTAGGAGACACTTGTATTTAGGCGATGTTTTGTGTACTTTAATCTGAAGGTCTAGTTGTCAAATTGTATTTGCAATGGAATACATGCTAGGTGATTGTACCAACTGACAACAAACTCTATAGAATATTGATGTAAAACTGATGCTGCTGGATAAGTGGTCGGAATTAGTAATGGTGAATATCAAGGAAGAAGAAGAGACGGAAATGGGAGATGACCAGAACTGGGTGGGTGGCAACGGCGAGTGGCTGGTCCTTTTATCCCAGGATGGGAGTACTTGGACTCTAAAAAATTGCTACAGATCGTTGAGACTTACATTGCCATCTTTGGAGGGTGTCGGCATTACTGCATTCAACAACGGGTGGCCGCCGCCCATTTCTAAATTCGCTTACAGGTTCAACATGGCAGAACATGAGCTCCTGAAGGTACAACTCCCACATAGACCGTGGGAGGCGTGGAATACCTGGGAGTACGACCTCTTAGCGGTGTTCGACAAGGCAATCACATTCATTAGATGCCTAGAAGACAAGGAATGGACAGTCTTGCGCGACGACTTCCTGCGGCCGGAGAAGTATGTCGACGCCGTCTTCACCTCCAGCTACTATTCGTACAAACCGCAACGCATTTATGCGGTCACTGAACCTAGCAGTGACGTGCGTGTTTGGGGGCTGTCCATTTGGGGTGAGTCATGGTGTCATATAGCATGTAAAATGCCATTCAAAATTCTGCTTACTGACTGTAGGTAACACGCAGGTACCCACGTAGCCCCGCGCATCATTCCAGCTCCGGTCATCGAAGATGTAGTAACAGATGCTGAACTTGGGACACAGCGCTGGTTCCTGGCACCTCTCAAAGGCGACACGAAACAGGATGTTGAACTCATGTGGATTCATATCAGGGGAGCACTAAACAGTGTTGGTGATACAATAGAACATACGGGGACACAACTTTCTTCATACCCATCGATGCGGTGTCACGTTTTCTTGAGGTCTGCATGCCCATCCAAAGACCCAGTAGAGCAAGTCTGGAGCAGAGTCGACAATCTGAAGGGACAATCTGTGTTTCTTGGGATCAACTACCGTTTCTTTGTCGGAGCCCCTAGAGCTGTTGAACCTATAATTGCTTAGGCAGCCCTAGCTCCTGATGCTGCTACTGCTTGTGGTGTTGGTGGTGGTGGAGCTGACGAAGAACTAGCTGCTGCTGCTCCTGGTGAAGCTGACGAAATACTTAGTGATGCTGCTGCTGGTTAAGCTGACGAAATACTTGCTAATGTTGCTGCTCGTGAAGCTGACGAAATACCTGCTGAGGCTGCTGCTAGTGAAGCCGACAAAATACCTGCTGAGGATGCTGCCAGAGTTCAGGAAGAACATGCCGGTGTTGTTGCTGAGGTGTCAGCACTTCTAGTGTTTATAGCAAACTGTGTGTTTGCTGCACACTCACGCGCCTATCATGTTGACACTCCAGATCCGACCTGGAGCCAAATCCACGTAAGGGGGAGGGGGCCTACAATTGGCTCATCAGTGGGGTCGTATGATTTGATGGAGAATGACAAACGGCCAAACGCAGCATTCTGGTTTGTTCCACTGATACCACCAGCTCCAGGGACCTAGTGCTCATACTGGCAGATCCGATGAACCATTTGTCTTTATCTTTATCATTAGTTACACTTATTTGTGTAAAGACTAAGTTGTGCTTATTTGTGTAAGACTAAGTTACGACTAACTGCATAATAGTCAGTGAAGCCCAGCTTTTCTTTCCACGCCCATAACAACAGAATTGCATCATAGAACATACAAAGGTAATGTGCATACTAGGCATTTTTTCTCAGGATAACAACCACTTCAAGTAAATGATACATGGTGTATGCATTTGAATGCATCACTAGAATGTGCCACCTATTGATGATTTATGACATGGATCTAGCTTTTCTGCGCGTATTTGCATTGAATCGCTCATTGATTTGTTCACATATTTTTATGCAATGGCTGACGAACTCCACTCTCTTGGTAACATGCTTCGTCAGTGAGCACTTGTTGATGCAATGCAAAGTAAAGAACATGGTCGTCATCGTCATTCCATTTAGGTTCTCTATGTTTCGTCATCACAGAGCTACTAATTTCAAATGAAAATCTAGTAAACAACATATGTGTACATTGTTAGAGTATGCTACGGCCATGGTACATACATGTTTTTATACAATCACAAGAAGAAAACTAGATGCATTTTCACCTTGTTGGCATTGTGCCGAACTGAGTGGATGTGGCTTTGGGGTTCGGAGAGGAAGGCGCCATGGCTGGTGCGTGTGCAACCATGGTGACGGCGAGCTTGGCTTCCGAAGGAGGCTAAAAGGACCGAGCATGGTCGGCATGGTGATAGATCTCACCCGGGAATGAATTCTCGTCCCCGCGACGTGCCATGGGTGCGGCCATGGTGAGGGCGAGCTCCGATTCGGGCTGGGGAGGAGAGCCGGGCCGAGCAGGTTCGTCCAAATCCTAGCTCCACGCCATGGCCGCAACCACAGATTGCCGCCCCAGAGGAAGAAGATGCGTAAAGGATGCATGCGCCAACGCTGCAAGCCTACATGGCAGCCACGACGGCAGCGACATAATGGCGAAAGCTGACAGGGGTGCCCAACTTGATGGCCCTTAGCCTGATATTTTGTATTGAAACATAAAGTTGAATTCGTGCCGAAAAAGACCCTCTGAGTATTTGGCACGCCAACTTTGGGCAACGCAGCTGATTATAAGCAACTTGGGTACCGCGTTGCCTGGCCACCCCAACTTTCGGGCCGCAAAATGATATTCTCCACACTTGGACACATATACTAGGTCCACACGCAAGTTCTAGTGGGATTCCGGAGCTCCGGCGGTCCATTTCCACCGAAACCCTAGGAAGTGGCCCCCGCTAGGTCTACCCCTATAGCTTTCTTTGTATGAGGTTCCAACAATGTGCTTTTTTGCTGGTTTAGCTTTGTTTAGGTCATATCTACATGGAAAACAAAGGTTCAGAACTTATAGCACATTCTAGCCCTTGGTATACCCGCAGCGGGACTGGTACCCCTACACATCCAGGAATCTACTAAGTGTTATCGCACGCATGTGAAGAAGGTCACACTGGGAGTTAGACATTGCATCCATGGAACTTCCACCACACTTGGACACATATATAGTAGTAGAAAAAGGGCCTTTGGTTCAGGCCATTAGTCCCGGCCGTGGCTGGGGCCGGGACTAATGGGCCGAACCGGACGACCAGAATCCCCGAAATCACTTGTCCCGGCCCGTAAGAGACCTTTAGTCCCAGTTTGAGATAAAAAGCAGTACTAAAGGGTCTGGTGCCCGCTGCGTGGCCCTAGCACACCCATTAGTCCCGATTTGTATCTCAAACTGGGACAAATGGGCTGGCCCTATATATATGGCACATGCTCTCCTCTATTTTTTCATGGGGGAAGGTGTGGCAAAGTTTGTGCTAGTTTTTTTCTCTTCTACACTAGAGGTGCTCGATGAAATTCCTGTGAGAGTGATGCCACTTGAGTTCATACAAGAGAAATATGAAATGAGGTTCCCGAGCCACACTTAAGGTTTTGTCCTCTTTGTTTCAAAGTGTCCTAAAAGGTTAGTAACTATTTTCTCGTTTAGACCGCGCGGTACTAATTTGAGCACCGTTTGATATATATGGTTGTATGATGCAGATGATCCATCCAGGGATGTATGAAGACCGACGCTCTGACGCTTACAGAGAAGGCGTGTGTTCTTTTCGCCTTGTGGCCGAGGCAAACAAGTGGCGGGATGGTTTTATGTGTTGTCCATGTGTTGAATGTCGGAATGAGCAGGCTCACACTTCCTCATGTGTCATTCAGAGCCACCTGCTTCAGTCTAGTTTCATGTTCGGCTATAATGTTTGGACCAAGCATGGAGAAAGAGGGGTTATGATGGAAGACGGTGATAAATAGGAGAATAATGATGACAACTACCGATCTATGTTCCCTGAATACGTTGATACCACAATGGAAGACAATGAAGAAGAAGGGGGTGAAGAACGGGAACCAGATGAGCCCGCTGATGATCTTGGTCGGGTCATTTCTGATACAAAGTGAGACTGCGACACAGAAAAGGAGAGTTGTAGTTCGAGCAGATGTTACAAGACCACAACAAATTGTTGTACCCAACTTGTGAAGATGGCTAGAAGAAGCTGGGTATCACACTGGAATTGCTGAAGTGGAAGGCAGAGACCGGTGTGTGATTGACTCGGGATTTGAAAAGTTGTTGGTGATATTGAAGAAGCATCTTCCAAGAAATAACGAATTGCCCTCCAAGACGTACGAAGCAAAGAAGCTTGTATGCCCTCTAGGATTAGACATGCAGAAGATACATGCATACCCTAATTACTACATCCTCTACCACGATGAGAAGTACGAGAATATGGATAAATGCCCGGTATGCACTACATTGCGGTATAAGATCAGAAAAGATGACTAGTGATGTTAAGGGCAGGCCACCCAAGAAGAAGGTTCCTGCCAAGGTGATGTGGTATGCTCCTATAATACCACAATTGAAACATTTGTTTAGAAACAAAGAGCATGCCAAGTTGTTGCAATGGCACATGGAAGACCATAAAAAAGACGGGAAGTTGAGGCACCCTGCTGATGGTCGGCAGTGGAGAAAAATCGAGAGAGACTTCCTGGACTTTGCTGGTGATGCAAGGAACTTATGATTTGGTCTAAGTACCGATGGCATGAATCCTTTTGGGGAGCAGAACTGCATTCGCAGCACCTGGCCCGTGACTCTATGTATCTACAACCTTCCTCCTTGCTTGTGCATGAAGTGGAAGGTCATTATGATGCCAGTGCTTATCCAAGGCCCGAAGCAACCCGGCAATGACATTGATGTGTACCTGATACGTCCATTCTGCATCACTATTCTATGTCTTAATTCACTATTATTCATTGATATATTTCGTATTGAGAGGTGATACTTATGTTATTTCATCTAGTTTTGCATGGTTGATGACTTTTGGAGCATGGACCGCTGTAGTCAGGATTCTAATCGAAAAGGTACTGTTTGGAGGCAAAATTCGCGAAGATCAGAAAATCCGGGAAAATATATGGAAATTTCTATTTTTTCAGAAGGCTTGGGATGCCAGAAGACGAAGTGGAGATGGGCCACAGGGGTCCACACCACCCCTTGACACGGGCAGCCCTAGGCCGCGCCTGGAGGTGGTGTGGCCACCCTGGCCCACTCCATCCTCTCCCCTCTGGCGTATATCATCCTCCCGAAACCCTAAGACTCGGGGAGCGACCACAGAAAGATTGCGCCGCCTCTGCGGGGCAGAAAACACCGAGAGAGAAAGATCTCTCCGTCAGACAGAGTTCTACCAGGGGAATTCCTTCCCGGAGAGGGGAGATCGTCGCCATCAACACCACCATCAAGATGGACTTCATCGGGATCATCATCATCATCATCACCACCATCATCACCATCAGCACCCTCATCACCATCTCCATATTGCTATAAAAATTGGTTGAATCTTACTATAGTTCATAGGGGAAACTTTCCCGGTGTTGGTTACTCTTTGTAGTTGATGCTATTGAGTGAACCATTGAATTATTGTTTATGTTCAGATTGTTATACATCATTATTCCATCTCAGATCATGATCCATATGATGTCTTGTGAGTAGTTCGTTTTGTTCTTGAGGACATGGGAGAAGTCTTGTTGTTAGTAGTGGAGTTGCGTTGAGAAAGATTCAATAGATTGTTATTTAAGTTGTGGTGTACTTCTTCTAGTGGTGTCATGTGAATGTCGACTACATGACACTTCACCTATATGGGCCTAGGGGAATGCATTGTGTATTTGGCTACTAATCGTAGGGGTTGCCGGAGTGACAGAAACATGAACCCCCATTAGGAAACCATTGCACAAGGGACGTAAGGGTCTTAGAGTTTAAAGTTGTGGTTAGGTTTCTACCTTAGTCACTTTCTTGTACTTACGGATGTTTGCAAGGGGTATAATCACAAGTATGTATTAGTCTTGGATGGGGCGGTACATTAGCATAGGTTCACCCACACAACACTTAGTAAGCTAAAGAAGATTAATCGACTATATGAAACGAAAGCACTTGATAGTCTTCCCATGTGTCCTCGAGAACGTTTGGTCATCTATAGAAATACAACCGGCTTGTCCTTTGCTGCATAAAGGATTGGGCCACTTGCTGCATTTATTCCTACTATCTTTTATTTACTCGTGCTTCGTTTACTTGGTTTATCGAAAACCCCTAAAAATCTGTTTGCTAAGTATTTGCAGAGAATTCCTGATCCATACCACTAGCCAGCACCTTCTGCTCCTTATTGGGTTCGACACTCTTACTTATCGAAAATACTGCGATACACCCCCTATACTTGTGGGTCATAAAGACTATTTTCTGGCGCCGTTGCCGGGGAGTGAAGCGCTATTGGAGAGTGGAACTGGTAAAGGAAACTTCTACTGTGAGTATTGTTTACTTTTGCTAGTTGCTTTATTTTCGTTATGGATAATTCATTGAGTTTCTTATTTGGTAATGCTACTACCACTGCTAAGGTAGTAGATAAGCCACCACCTGCTGAGAAAGATGTTTTCAAAATACCTACAAGAATTATTGATCGTGTTATGGATAACTACTATGTTGGGGATGGAACTGTCCATCCCGGTGATCATTTACTCTTTATACACGAATTATGCGGGTTGTTCAAGTGTGCAGGTATTACTACAGATCAAGTTAAGAAGAATTTATTCTCATTATCACTGAAAGGGAGTGCTGAGGAATGGTTTAAGCTGCTAAAGAATTGTCAAGCTCTGGAATGGGAGGAAATAGTGCCTCTCTTTTATTCAAAGTTTTATCCTCCAAGTGAGATTCATAAAGGTCGGAATCAAATATACAACTTTTGGCCTCTTGATGGAGAGAGTACAACTCAAGCTTGGGGGAGATTTAAGTTACTAATGCTCAAATATCCCATTCATGAGCTCCCCAACAATATTATTATCAATAACTTTTATGCAAGGCTCCCTCTACATGATAAAGATTTATTGGATGCTTCTTGTGCTAGATCATTCACTCGCATGGAAGAAGAAGCTAAATGGGACCTTCTAGACCGTATTCAAGACAATGCTGAATCTTGGGAGAATGACAAAGGTAGAAAGTCAGGTATAAATTATGATTATGAATGCATTGAATATTTTATGGGAACTGATTACTTTCAAAATATTAAAAATGCTTATGGTCTAGACTCTCAAGCTATTGCTTCTTATTTTAAGGCTTTTGTTTCTTATATTGAAGTGTCTAAAAAGAACTAGAATAAGTATCATGAACCTTATAAAGATATTGGTAAGAGTGTTCCTGCAAGAAGTACTGAAGTTTATACTGCTAATCATGTTTTACCTGAACCTTATATTGAGAAAATGCCTTTCCCAGTTAAGGTAAAGGAACATTCTATGATGGCTAGTATGGTAGATGAAAGTATGAATAAAGCTGTTGAACCTGATAAACAAATGGTTGATGAACCTATAGTAGCAAGCGTGAAAGACTTTGTCACCAAGTATGAAGAAGAGGTACACACTATCCTTTGTAAGGATACCTCTAATATTGTTTCACATAGTAGTGTTATGAGAGCTAGTATTCCTGTGTTTTATTTTAGAATAAGTGATCATTGCTATGATAGTCCTTGTGATATCTATATTGTTAAGTTTATGCATGATACTGAAAGTTACTATGAGAGAGGGAAAAGTGTTCTTATGTATCTCAATAATATCAAGTTTCCTCGTTTTATGTTGAAAGTTTTTATGTTGCACTTCTTTTGCCTTCTTATGCATGTTGCCTTTGGTTTCAAAAACTTGTTTGTTTACAAAATTCCCTTGCATAGGAAGTGGGTTATACTTAAATGTGTGTGTGTTTTTTCTTCTTAATGCTCTCTTTCACTTCAATTCATATCCCTATGAGAGCTTCTTCAAAATTATCATGCCCATCTTAATGGCAATAAAGAAAGAGCTTTATGGGAGACAACCCAATTTGTTTTTGCTTTCAGTTTTTTTTTGTTTCTTTGAGTCTTGGAAGTTATTACTTCGGTAATAACCGCTCCTTATCCATTTTGTTTGGTTTTTGTGTCAAGATCAACCTCTAATAAGAGAAAAGTAGTATTTGGGGAAGTTGCTGTCCCGAAACAGATTTTTGTGCTTCACCGTAAAAATTCGTGAGAGATCTCTGTACGTCGGATTGAGCTGAAATTGTTTATGCTTCGGCCCCAGGTTGTTATTTAACTTTCGTAAGTTTTGCACTTTTTTATTTGAGCAACAGAAGATTTTCGAAAAATTTGATCTTTACCTGCTGGTCTGTTTTGACAGATTTTGCCAATCTTGCATTTGCTTCCTTATTCGATTTCCTTTTTGAATTCTTTTTGGGCTTTCGGAAGGAGTTGCTACAGTAGATTTTGTTTTGATGGTTTTCAGTTGAAAGTTGAACTCAAAAGGTTTTGTCACTTCACTTATACTAATGTTGCTAATGAGAATTGTGTGAAGTTTTGTGTGAAAGAAATTTCCAAGAAGTGGATACAATGGTGTAATAAGGAAAAGAAGGGTTTTATGAATCAATTAATAAGTGTATGAAGATGAAAGGATACTACCACCACCAAAGGAGTAATTCGTCATCAGGTTTGGCATCCCCTTGGTTTGTTCCAAGCTTGGGGGAGTGCCACGGTATCACATCACTATCTTCTATCTTTTTACATTATTAGTAGAGTCGTATCATGAATAGAGGAGTTATTTTGTAGTATGGTTTGCATTATGGAAGTGTCCCCTCTCTCGTTAGATATGTATCCCTTGGTGTGAGTTTCCGTTATGGAATATTAATGAGAAGTTCTATCATTCACTCTTTTGCATAGCTGATGTTAGTTTTCAATTAGCGGTTATATGATTGATCTTGTTGTTAGTATTGGTATCACTTTGGGTTCATTGAGTTTATTTAGTTGGTTTTGGCAAACCTGGCTCGATCAGTAGCAACACCTTTTTGAGAGTTGAAAGAAAAAGATAGAAGTACTCTAAAGAAAAATAATTTCATCATCTTTCTTTCTTGATTTGCTCATATGTCTAGTATTCTCTAGTTAAGATCTTCTGTGCTTCCAAGGAAGATTGCATGTTTGTCTTTATCATTTGTATGTTTGGTTGTTTCCTTCAACTCTTGTACATGCTACCCAGCCTTGCGAGCCAAAAACCTGTACTGAGAGGGAATTCTTCTCGTGCATCGACCTCCTTTAAACCAAAACCTTTGCCATTTGTGTCCACCATACCTAACTAGTAGCATTATTGCTATTCCAAGTAAATTCTTGTTTTATCTACCTCCCAAATTAAACTTGTTATGTGAAAATTAGTGATTTAAGCTCTCACGAACTTGATGGCACACATTACTTTCTTGCATTTAATAAACCTGAACCATTGTGAACTCTCCATGAAAGTTATATGCTTGCAAATTATAGGCTGGGGATTAGCAGAACCGTGCTGTCACGGGGAACGCTTTCCACACTTGTAAATATATACCCAGTTGATACCTTGCTCTTTTGTTTGCGGATGTCATCGGTGTGAAATAAAAGGGGAGCTTGTAAGTCCATGGAGTTATGTATGTGTGTTAGAGAAACGCCTGGGCCGCTTGTCTAATCCATGCTGACATGGTGGAAACCTGCAGCGTAACCATAATGATATCTATGAAGCATTCTTCTTATATAAAAAAGAGAGAGATAGCTATTGAGAAAAAGAAAAGAAAAAAAGAGAGATACTATGAAAAGAGGAAAGAGATAAAAAAGCACCATTTTCCCACGGTAAATAAGAAGATTGCTGAGATACTCATTGTCTGCTTGCCTTGTCATTTTGATATGGGGATCCTTCCGTATCATAGGGCAAGGGGTACCCCGTTGGCGGTTCTCAATGATACGCACATACTTACGATGACAAGAACTTACCGGTAACTAAAGTTGAGTAGCATGAGGAGCGGCCCTCGTACTCAAGGGACTTGGGATTTTTAGTTTATAGTCTATCAAGCATATAACTCAGATTGGACCTCACTTTCACCTTAATCACCTAAAGTTGTCTATGATAGGGGCATTGAGAGCTGAAAGCTAGTAAGTATCATAATTTTTGGGAGCTCTTTATGAGACTTGCAATCCCTGCTTCCCTCTTTGAAGGGCCCTTTCTTTTACTTTGTAGTTGAGTCAGTAAACCTATTTCCCTTCTATCTCAGCAAGTATTTTGAGTTGATGTGTTTCATTCATTCATATGATGATTTATGCAATCATGTTTCTTATGTTCCTTGTTTTGCACATTTGCTCTTATCTTGATGTTTACTACTTTGAAAGCTATCTTTGAAAAGCCAGCTATTTGTGAACTCCAGCAAATTATCAACTATTCTTCGACCAAGAGCTAAGTCTGCCATTACCAATTATGATTCACTTTATGTATCTTTATTGTCTTTCCTTTACTCATTGCAAGTTGAGTTATATAATAGTGATTGTCTTCTATTATGATCTATGTATTAGATGAATGTGATGCTTCTTGTCCGTATTCTTTTATCGACTCTTCACTCCATAAACCTGAGGTCATGTTTATTGAGCTCAGTTTCGCTTGGGGACAAGCGAAGTCTAAGCTTGGGGGGAGTTGATACGTCCATTTTGCATCACTATTCTATGTCTTAATTCACTATTATTCATTGATATATTTTGTATTGAGAGGTGATACTTATGTTATTTCATCTGTTTTTGCATGGTTGATGACTTTTGGAGCATGGACCGCTGTAGTCAGGATTCTGATGGAAAAGGTGTTGTTTGGAGGCAAAATTCGCGAAGATCAGAAAATCCGGGAAAATATACGGAAAATCCTATTTTTCCAGAAGACTAAGGATGCCAGAAGACGGAGTGGAGATGGGCCACAGGGGTCCACACCACCCCCTGGCACGGGCAGCCCTAGGCCGCGCCTGGAGGTGGTGTGGCCACCCTGGCCCACTGCAGCCTCTCCCCTCTAGCGTATATCATCCTCCCGAAACCCTAAGACTCGGGGAGCGACCACAGAAAGATTGCGCCGCCTCTGCGGGGCGGAAAACACCGAATGAGAAAGATCTCACCATCAGACAGAGTTCTACCGGGGGAATTCCTTCTCGGAGAGGGGAGATCGTCGCCATCAACACCACCATCAAGCTGGACTTCATCGGGATCATCATCATCATCACCACCACCATCATCACCATGATCACCCTCATCACCATCTCCATATTGCTATAAAAATTGGTTGAATCTTGCTATAGTTCATAGGGGAAACTTTCTCGGTGTTGGTTACTCTTTGTAGTTGATGCTATTGAGTGAACCATTGAATTATTGTTTATGTTCAGATTGTTATACATCATTATTCCATCTCTAATCATGATCCATATGATGTCTTGTGAGTAGTTCGTTTTGTTCTTGAGGACATGGGAGAAGTCTTGTTGTTAGTAGTGGAGTTGCGTTGAGAAAGATTCAATAGATTGTTATTTAAGTTGTGGTGTACTTCTTCTAGTGGTGTCATGTGAACGTCGACTACATGACACTTCACCTATATGGGCCTAGGGGAATGCATTGTGTATTTGGCTACTAATCGTAGGGATTGCCGGAGTGACAGAAACCTGAACCCCCGTTAGGAAACCATTGCACAAGGGACGTAAGGGTCTTAGAGTTTAAAGTTGTGGTTAGGTTTCTACCTTAGTCACTTTCTTGTACTTACGGATGTTTGCAAGGGGTATAATCACAAGTATGTATTAGTCTTGGATGGGGCGGTACATTAGCATAGGTTCACACACACAACACTTAGTAAGCTAAAGAAGATTAATCGACTATATGAAACGAAAGCACTTGATAGTCTTCCCATGTGTCCTCGAGAACGTTTGGTCATCTATAGAAATACAACCGGCTTGTCCTTTGCTGCATAAAGGATTGGGCCACTTGCTGCATTTATTCCTACTATCTTTTATTTACTCGTACTTCGTTTACTTGCTTTATCGAAAACCCCTAAAAATCCGTTTGCTAAGTATTTGCAGAGAATTCCTAATACATACCACTAGCCAGCACCTTCTGCACCTCGTTGGGTTTGACACTCTTACTTATCGAAAATACTGTGATACACCCCCTATACTTGTGGGTCATCAGTACCTAAGGCCATTAGTTGATGAACTTTTACAGCTGTGGGCCAAACCAGGTGTACGTGTGTGGGATGAGCAGAAACATCAGGAATTTGACCTATAAGCGTTGTTGTATGTAACCATCAATGATTGGACTGCTCTTATTAACATTTAGGACAGACGAACAAAGGATACAATGCATGCACACTCTGTTTAGATGTGACTGAAAGTATTATCTAGATATATATAGGAAGAATGTGTACCCATACAATCGTCGTTTTCTTCCGCCTAGTCATCCCTTAAGGAAGAAAGGAAAGAATTTCAATGGCAAGGTAGAAACACGGACGAAGCATGTCCCCCGTACTGGTGCTGATGTATTTGGTATGGTCAAGGATTTGGATGTAATCTTTGGAAAGGGTCCTGGAGGATAAACTGTTCCGAAAGACGCTGATGGACACCACAGGTTTGCCCACCACAGGCGGCGACCAGCCTCTTTGTGGTTCAACAGGGGTAGGCCATCACCCTCGTACCCGGCGAGCTCCCTTTCCTACTAGTTAGCGAAGAAGGCATTCTAGGTGTCATAGTTGTAGGGATCCCATTGGGGATCCATCTGCTGCTCCGGCATGAGCTCGAGGTAGAAGTGTTTGTGATGGCCGCCTGGCGGGTGGAACCTTGAGGCATAGGAGGGACATGAACTCCTCTAGCGCTCAGCATCTCGTCGGTGGGCAGCCGGTAGCCTGGCAGGCATGGGTAGCTAGAGGCCCACAGCACCTCAGTCTCCTCGAGGGTCAGAATGGCCCAGTATGCGGTGTCCATTGTTGTTAGAGGGGAAGATGTGGATGTGTGGATGGCCATGGCGGACGACCTAGATATAGAGGGAAAAGGAGGGAAAATATGGCGGGAAGCGGAGGGAAATGGCGGGAAAGCATGACGCGTGGCTTGACGGCTCTGAGAAGGCCGAGAAATATCTTAAGTCCCGGCTATTGGCTCTAACCGGGATTAAAGACCCCCAAAATATCTTAAGTCCCTCTTATTGGCTCCAACCGGGACTAAAGGACCCTGAAATATCTTAAGTCCCTGTTACTAGTTTTAATAGTTAGACCCTAGAACCCTAAAGCCTAAACCCTAAACCCGAACCCTAAACCTAAACCCTAAACCCTAACCCCTAAACCAGAAACATTAAGCCTAAACCCGAAACCCGAAACCATGACCCTAACCTGAACCCTAACCCTAAACCCGAAACCCTAACTATAAACCTAAATCCTAACCCTAAACCCGAAACCCAAAACCCTAACCCTAAACCGGAACCCTCCCCCAAAATCCCCATCATTTTTAATAATATTGATATACTGGTTTATTTAATTGAATGCAATAAGGCGGGAAACAGAGATTTCAGTCTAATTTTTTAAAAAGGGACCTTTAGTCCTGGGTCGTGTCACGATCTGGGACTAAATGGGTTCGGTGGGCACGCCCCTATGGGCTGGTGCTAAAAAAACCTTTAGACCTAGGTCGTGGCACGCTCCGGGACTAAAGGTCATACCTTTAGTCCTGGTCCATGGCACGAGCCGGGACTAAAGACCCTTTAGTCCCGGTCCCTAGCATGAGCCGGGACTAAAGGTCCTTCCACGTATATATGTGCCCGTTCACTTGCCAAATCCCCCATCTCCACACTCTACAGGAAATCGCACGCGAGGACGATGAATACGCCGACAGGCTGCACGATTTTTTCTCCGGCCACGCTGCCTCTCCGGTTGTCCATGCCGCCACCGCCTCACCGACGAACATCGTCGCACCACCGCCTCTCCAGACGCCGCGCGCATGTGTCTCCGCCTTCTAGGTAAACCCCTACGGTGCCCTGCTTTCCGGCCCTGTCATCCACCGCCATTCGAACACCATTGTGCTGCCACCTCTCGAGCCGCCGCGTGCGTCTGTCGCCGGCCACTGCGCACGGGCGATCCCAGCTGAGCGGTGTCGTTGGATTGTTGACAAGTACGCCATGAGGGGGTCCTCGAGGCGTGTGGAAGAGAGGGGTGTGAGACGTATGGTGTTCTAGGACGGTGAGCACACAAGTTTACCCAGGTTCGAATCCGCCGGCAATCCAGTAATACGGTAGAGCCGGAATATGGTTACAAGGGTTTCGCTTGTGCGAGTTGAGATTATAGACTTATTGAGGTGGTAGATGCCCTAAAGGCTCTCCCTAGGACGACTTATATAAATATTCGGCCTAGGGTTTACCAGAGAGATCTATCAGGCTACAACTGAGAGTCGGTTATAGAGTACATCTTGAACTACAAGTAACACTATGGGCCTATGTCGGTAAATCTTCTGGGCCTTCCCGTAGCCGGACTGGACTCCGTCTCTTCTCCCTAACTGGGCCACCCATGAAGTAAAGCTCTAACCCAAAGTGGGCCACCCTGGTCAGTGAGGAACTGTGAGGATACCCGGAAAGTATATCCCCAACAGCAGCCCCCGAAAGCCTCCAAGATCCAAAGTTGGATTCATCATCATCTAGATTGATCTTCGGCTTGTAGAATCTTGAAGGGTTCCTGAAACTTCAAAACAAAAGATACGATCCGGGTCTCAAAAATAAGTCGGACCTATCAGTACATTTATTCAGATTTCCAGCTCGAAAGTCAAACTAAGCTGGAACTTGGTCTCTGATGTAGTTTGACACTAGCTATGGTCAAGTCACGTCACTAACAGGCATTTCCTGTCAGCACGACCGTTGGTGAGTCCGCCTTTTGCAGAACCAAGGTGCCGTTTGATGACCCACAAGTATAGGGGGTGTATCGCAGTATTTTCGAGGGAAGTGAAACCCAATTTATTGATTCGACACAAGGGGAGACAAAGAATATTTATAAGCCTTAACAACTGAGTTGTCAATTAAGTTGCACCTAGAAACAATCTTGCTCACGGTAGTTTATTAGTAGCAACAGTTTTGTATTAGGAATAGCAAAGTAGTAGCAGTAGTAAAGTAAAGACAGCAGTAACAATAGCAGTAAATAGTGGGATTCGAGTGCGGTAGGCATAGGGATGGATGGACGAGCGTTGCATGGACAAGACAATTCACATAGCAATCAGAACATAGGGCAATTGCAGATAAATAAGATAAAGCATCCAAGTACTAGATAATCCTAGGCATGTGTTCCATATATAGTCATACGTGCTCGCAATGAGAAGTTGCACAACATCTTTTGTCTTACCAACCCGTTTGCAGCGGGGCCTCAAGGGAACTACTGGCAATTAAGGTGCTCCTTTTAATAGTGCACCGGAGCAAAGCATTAACACTCCGTGAACACATGTGATCCTCACATCAAAGCCATTCCCTCCGGTTATCCCGATTTCTGTCACTTCGGGGCCATTGGTTCCGGACAACAACGTGTGTAAACAACTTGCAGGTAAGACCATAAACAATACTATCATAATGAATCAATAACATGTTCAGATCTGAAATCATGGCACTCGGGCCCTAGTGACAAGCATTAAGCATAACAAGTCGTAACAAAGTCATAAGCACTAATAAAAGATACTAGGCACCATGCCCTAACAATCTGATGCCATTACATGAGCGATCTCATCCAATCCCTACCATCCCCATAGCCTACAGCGGGGGATTAATCACTCATAGATGGGGGAAACATGGATGGTCGATGGAGAAGAGATGGTGATGATGATGGCGATGATCGCCTCCAATTCCCCGTCCCGGCAGGGTGCCAGAACGGAGTTTTTGGTGTTGTTTCGTGGAATCTGGTGGTGGCGGCGGAGCGGAACTCCTTCTAGAAAAATGTCGAACCCCCAAGAGTTTTTAGGTCAGAAGGCTTCTTATAGGCGAAGAGGGAGACCGTGGGGGTGCCTGGGGGGGCCACACCACCCCCTGGCGCGGACTAGCCTGGCCCGCGCCACCAGGTGGTGTAGCCATGCCCTGGCTCTTCTCCGTCTCGTATTCTGGCTCCTGGAGTCTTCGGGTGAAATAGGATTGTTGGCATATTTTTCGGGATTTTTCCTGATAGTTGATTTTCTGCACAAAAAGTAGATACAAGGCAATTCTGCTGAAAACAGCGTCAGTCTGTGCTAGTTGCATGCAAATCACACAAGTTTAGAGCAGAAACAATAGCAAAAGTGTTCAGGAAAGTAGATACGTTTTGGACGTATCAACTCCCCCCAAGCTTAGCTTATTGTTTGTACTCATGCAATTCAGTTGAAAACTGTGTGCGATAAAAGAACTTTCACGAACACATTTGCTTCATATGATGTAAATATTCTCAGCAATGTGATCAACTACTTAGGAAGTTCATAATAAAGAGTATGCAACTAAGTTTACTTAATAGGCATTGCAAGCTATGAAGAAATTCCAACTCAAAAATAATAAGTAGCATGAAGCATAAACATAAGCAACATTACAATGCTCATAAAAAGGTATGATAGAGTGGTATCTCGCTTGCCTTTGATTATGAATGGCAAGGCATCTCTGAAGTTCAAGTGATGACTAGAAGTAAAGATATCAAAGATACAAGCATCAAAGTCATAACACAAATAATCAAGTAATGGGACAAGCACAAAGAATGACAACTATGCTCTCAAGAAGGTGCTCAAAGAATATATGGAGACTCAACAAGTAAAGGAAAAGGTTTTGAATAATTTTGAAAGGCTTCCAAATGTTGAAAGTATGTTACTCATTAGCTTTGAGCTCTCATTGCCCCTATCATAAGCATCTTTAATGTGGTTAAGGTGAAAGTGAGGTCCAATCTGAGTCATATGCTTGACAGACTATAAACTGAAAATCCCAAGTCCCTTGAGTACGAGGGCCGCTCCTCATGCTACTCAACTTTAGTTACCGGTAAATTCTTGTCATCGTAAATATGTGCGTATCATAGAGAACAGCCAATGGGGTACCCCTTGCCCGATGATACGGAAGAATCCCCATATCAAAATGATAAGGCAAGCAGACAATGAGTATCTTAGCAATCTTCTTATTTACCATGGGAAAATGGTGCTTTTTCTCTCTTTCCTCTTTTCATAAATCTCTTTTTTCTTTTTGTCAATAGCTATCTCTCCTTTTTTATAAGAAGAATGCTTCATAGATATCATTATGGTTACGCTGCAAGTTTCCACCATGTCAGCATGGATTAGACTAACGGCCCAGGCGTTTCTCTAACACACATACATAACTCCATGGACTTCCAAGCTCCCCTTTTATTTCACACCGACGACATCCGCAAACAAAAGAGCAAGGTATCAACTGGGTATATATTTACAAGTGTTGAAAGCGTTCCCCGTGACAGCACGGTTCTGCTAATCCCTAGCCTATAATTTGCAAGCATATAACTTTCATGGAGAATCACAATGGTTCAGGTTTATTAAGTGCGGAAAATAAAGTGTGTCATCAAGTTCGTGAGAGCTTTATCAACTAACTTTCTCATAACAAGCAAACATTTTATTCGGAAGAAAACAAGGCATATTGAATATGCACGGAAGTAGCAAAAGATGCTAATGGGTAGGTATGGTGGACACTTTGGAAATATTTGGTTTAGGGAGTTGGAACCTCGAGTAAAACTCAGTGTAAGTGAAGGCTAGCAATAGTAAGGGAGTGACAAACGAGAGAGCAATAGCTGTCATAATCATGCTTGCAACAAAACAGGACTAATCATGGAATGAAAGTGATTCAAGATCCTCAAGGCAAAATAATCCATCAAGGCTTAACTGATTATTACAGTCATCTGCATGGGTGAGCATGTGCCAAGTCAATTCAAATGAAACATTCAGAGGAGGATACCATGGTGTCATACCAAGTTATGAATAGAGTAATGCAAGCAAACATTCATAAGACATGCTACAAACTATTAGCAAGCTAGAACTAATGATACGAAAGCAAGAACTACTAAGCATCCATAGATAACATACACGCTACATGAACGGAGTAAGCATGCCCACAGTGATGAGTATATGTACAAAAATGAAAACAAATAGAGTTTGTTACCAGCCTCTTACCACACCTCAAGTTGTCATTAATCCTCATTATTGCTCTTCACTTGTGTGGCTTGAATAATAATATGAAACCAATATCCACTGAGGACTGATGAACCCTGTAGAAAACTCACAAAACCAAAGAAGAACGACAAATATTTTTGGTGTTTTCAATTTTTTAAACAAGAACCAAAGGGGAAAAACAAGCGAAGCAAAATCTTTTGGGTTTTTCGAATAGTTCAAACAAAGCAAAAAAGGGAAAAACAAACCAAGGCAAAAAGAAGAAGCAAACCAAAGAGAAACAATAGAAATATTTTTGGTCTTTTGTGTTTTTTTAGAAAGCAAAAGAAAAGAAAGAATGACAACTAAAAATAGAACGAAACATGAATATACAAAGTACCGACGCAAAATGATATGGAGATGAGTTGTGGTGTCGTCGTACCTTCCCCCAAGCTTAGGCTTTTGGCCTAAGTGGGTATCAATCCCAAGCTGGCCAGGATGAAGTGTCACCGTGGTATGACGAAGAGGTCCCCTCGTCCTGGTGCGAGCTCGAGTACGTCCCTCCGTAATGTGCGGAGTAATCATAGGAGGGCATATCCTCCTGGTGCTGCTTGTGGAAACCCAGCAAGCGAAGCTGCTCGTCCACCTCCTCCTTGGAGCGCGACCACGGTCTCCTGTGAACACTAAACAAAGAAGGCTGTGGCAAAAGGATCTCCCTTTCATCCCCGTTAGTGAAAAGCATCCTATATACTAGACTGTTCAAATCAGAAGTAGCAGTGACAAAGTGATGAGTTTTCATAGCAACAAGGTCAAGCCTCTGTGGTGCCAGCATAGCATCATTGGGATCCACTAAAAGACCTAATGCATTGACTATACGCGAGGCAATGATGCCCCCATAGATAGGCCCCCTAGCAGCTAGGCGGCGAGCGATAAGCGAGCCAAGATTGTATTGAGTATCATTGTTAAGCGCAGTTGCAAGGAAAGCTAAATGATAGTTGGAGATATTACTTGTGTTCTCCCTACCAAGTATGCTAGTAGCTAGATAATATGCAAAGTATCTAAGAGCAGGGAGTTGGATATTTCATATCTTTCCGCGCTGCGCCACGTGGTCATCATCATTGGTCACACCTCGGTAAAGCTCCCACAAATCAGCGGGTCGCCCTTGAATTTTCTTCACGGTCCCTGTCATGCGTACACCTACAATACTGCAAAATCTCTCCAAAGGCATGGTGAAGGGCAAATTATAAATTTTGAAAGAGACAGTCGACTGATAGGATGTGTTAGTAAACGTGAAGCTCTCAACAAAGGTTTTAGTGAGCATAGCGTATTGCTCACTCTCATCTTGCATATATGAGGTCAAACCAACCCTCTCAATTAGTAGCAAGAAATCATCAAGAATACCTGTAGCTTGTAAGAAAGTAAAACAAGGAAAAGTGGATCGGTGAGCATCCCCATCATCCCTTTCATTACCAATACCAGTTGCAATGAGATCTTTGTTGTATGAAGGTCTAAACTGACAGGCCGATCTTGAGGGCCTCGACCTCCTAGGTGCATCACTCTCAAATATCTCTCCAAAGGTATGGTTGTTCATGCTTGGTATTCTGAAATTTAAACACCTATTAAACAAGTGATTGCAAAGTGAATATACTGAAGGATTCTACTCATAGGGACTTGTAAGAGGCCTAAACATGCATCAAAACTATATCTCTAAGCATCAAGCAAGCTTACAAGCTCTCATAACCTGTCACCTACAATAGCAAAATACTCAAGATATAATCCACCGAACACAAATCAACTTGGACAAGGAGAGGAGTCACATACCAGGGAACAAATGCTCCAAATTTCAGCAAGAAAGATGGGCTGAGCAAGGAGATCGAAAAAAATCGAGAGCAAGCACAGCAAGAACGCGATTTTGAGCAATGAACTAGGGCTTACTCGGGAGAGAGAAGAAAGTGGCAGTTGAGAGAGTTAGTGGGGGCCAGGGTGGCCCACACTAGGGCATGGAAGTGGCCCCCGCCAGGTCTACCCCTATAGCTTTCTTTGTACAAGGTTCCAACAATGTTATTTTTTGTTGGTTTAGCTTTGTTTAGGTCATATATACATGGAAACACAGAGGTTGGGACCTTATAGCACATTCTAGCCCTCGGTATACCCGCAGTAGAACTGTTACCCCTAGACGTCCAGGAATCTACTAAGTGTTATCGGATGCATGTTTAGAAGGTCACACTGGGGTGCTAGACATTTCATCCATGGAACTTCCACCACACTTGGACACATATACTAGGTCCACGTGCAAGTTCTAGTGGGATTCCGGAGCTCTAGCGGTCCTTTTCTAGCGAAACCCTAGGTAGTGGCCCTCGCTAGGTCTACCCCTATAGATTTCTTAGTAGGGTTCCAACAATGTGCTTTTTTGTTGGTTTAGCTTTGTTTAGGTCATATCTACATGGAAAACAAAGGTTGGGACATTATAATACATTCTAGCCCCCCGGTATACCTGCAGCGGGACTATTACCCCTACACGTCCAGGAATCTACTAAGTGTTATCGCACGCATGTGAAGAAGGTCACACAGGGGAGCTAGACATTGCATCCATGGAACTTCCACCACACTTGGACACATATACTAGGTCCACATGCAAGTTCTAGTGGGATTCTAGAGCTCCGGCGGTCCTCTTCCAGCGAAACCCTAGGAATTGGCCCCTGCTAGGTCAAATCCTATAGCTTTATTTGTAGGGTTCCAACAATGTGCTTTTTTCTTGGTTTATCTTTGTTTAGGTCATATATACATGGAAAACAAAGGTTGGGACCTTATAACACATTCTAGCCCCCCCGGTATACCTGAAGCGGGATTGTTACCTCTACACGTCTAGGAATCTACTAAGTGTTATCGCGGGCATATGAAGAAGGTCACACTGGGGAGCTAGCCATTGCATCTGTTGAACTTCCACCACACTTAGACACATATACTATGTCCACATGCAAGTTCTAGTGGGATTCCGGAGCTCCAGCGGTTGTTTTCTAGTGAAACCCTATGAAGTGGCCACCACTAGGTCTACCCCTATAGCTTTCTTTGTACGAGGTTCCAACAATGTGATTTTTTATTTTTTTTTATCTTTGTCTAGGTCATATCTACATGGAAAACAAAGGTTGGTACCTTATAACACATTCTAGCCTCTCGGTATACTCGTAGCGGGACGTTACCCCTACACGTCCAAGAATCTACTAAGTGTTATCGCACGCATGTGAAGAAGGTCACACCGGGGAGCTAGACATTTCATCCATGGAACTTCCACCACACTTGGACACATATACTAGGTCCACGTGCAAGTTCTAGTGGGATTCCGGAGCTCCAGCGGTCCTTTTCTAGCGAAACCCTAGGTAGTGGCCCTCGCTAGGTCTACCCCTAGAGATTTCTTTGTAGGGTTCCAACAATGTGCTTTTTTGTTGGTTTAGCTTTGTTTAGGTCATATCTACATGGAAAACAAAGGTTGGGACATTATAATACATTCTAGCCCCCCGGTATACCTGCAGCGGGACTATTACCCCTACACGTCCAGGAATCTACTAAGTGTTATCGCACGCATGTGAAGAAGGTCACACAGGGGAGCTAGACATTGCATCCATGGAACTTCCACCACACTTGGACACATATACTAGGTCCATATGCAAGTTCTAGTGGGATTCTAGAGCTCCAGCGGTCCTCTTCCAGCGAAACCCTAGGAAGTGGCCCCCGCTAGGTCAAATCCTATAGCTTTCTTCGTAGGGTTCCAACAATGTGCTTTTTTCTTGGTTTATCTTTGTTTAGGTCATATATACATGGAAAACAAAGGTTGGGACCTTATAACACATTCTAGCCCCCCCGGTATACCTGAAGCGGGACTGTTACCTCTACACGTCTAGGAATCTACTAAGTGTTATCGCGGGCATATGAAGAAGGTCACACTGGGGAGCTAGCCATTGCATCTGTTGAACTTCCACCACACTTAGACACATATACTACGTCCACATGCAAGTTCTAGTGGGATTCTGGAGCTCCGGCGGTTGTTTTCTAGTGAAACCCTATGAAGTGGCCACCACCAGGTCTACCCCTATAGCTTTCTTTGTACGAGGTTCCAACAATGTGATTTTTTATTGTTTTTATCTTTGTCTAGGTCATATCTACATGGAAAACAAAGGTTGGTACCTTATAACACATTCTAGCCCCCCGGTATACTCGTAGCGGGACGTTACCCCTACACATCCAAGAATCTACTAAGTGTTATCGCACGCATGTGAATAAGGTCACACCGGGGAGCTAGACATTTCATCCATGGAACTTCCACCACACTTGGACACATATACTAGGTCCACGTGCAAGTTCTAGTGGGATTCCGGAGCTCTAGCGGTCCTTTTCTAGCGAAACCCTAGGTAGTGGCCCTCGCTAGGTCTACCCCTATAGATTTCTTTGTAGGGTTCCAACAATGTGCTTTTTTGTTGGTTTAGCTTTGTTTAGGTCATATCTACATGGAAAACAAAGGTTGGGACATTATAATACATTCTAGCCCCCCGGTATACCTGCAGCGCGACTGTTACCCCTACACGTCTAGGAATCTACTAAGTGTTATCGCACGCATGTGAAGAAGGTCACACAGGGGAGCTAGACATTGCATCCATGGAACTTCCACCACACTTGGACACATATACTAGGTCCACATGCAAGTTCTAGTGGGATTCTAGAGCTCCGGCGGTCCTCTTCTAGCGAAACCCTAGGAAATGGCCGCCGCTAGGTCAAATCCTATAGCTTTCTTTGTAGGGTTCCAACAATGTGCTTTTTTCTTGGTTTATCTTTGTTTAGGTCATATATACATGGAAAACAAAGGTCGGGACCTTATAACACATTCTAGCCCCCCCCCCCCCCCCCCCCCCCGCGGTATACCTGAAGCGGGACTGTTACCTCTACACGTCTAGGAATCTACTAAGTGTTATCGCGGGCATGTGAAGAAGGTCACACTGGGGAGCTAGCCATTGCATCTGTTGAACTTCCACCACACTTAGACACATATACTACGTCCACATGCAAGTTCTAGTGGGATTCCGGAGCTCCGGCGGTTCTTTTCTAGTGAAACCCTATGAAGTGGCCACCACCAGGTCTACCCCTATAGCTTTCTTTGTATGAGGTTCCAACAATGTGATTTTTTATTTTTTTATCTTTGTCTAGGTCATATCTACATGGAAAACAAAGGTTGGTACCTTATAACACATTCTAGCCCCCCGGTATACTCGTAGCGGGACGTTACCCCTACACGTCCAAGAATCTACTAAGTGTTATCGCACGCATGTGAAGAAGGTCACACCGGGGAGCTAGACATTCCATCCATGGAACTTCCACCACCCTTGGACACATTTAATAGGTCCACATGCAAGTTCTAGTGGGATTCTGGAGCTCTGGCAATCCTTTTCCAGCGAAACCCTAGGAAGTGGGGCCCGCGGGTCTACCCCTATAGCTTTCTTTGTACGAGGTTCCAACAATGTGCTTTTTTGTTGGTTTAGGTTTGTTTAGGTCATATCTACATGGAAAACAAAGGTTGGGACCTTATAGCACATTCTAGCCCCCAGTATACCCACAGCGAGACTGTTACCCCTACACGTCCAAGAATCTACTAAGTGTTACCGCACACATGTGAAGAAGGTCACACCAGGGAGCTAGACATTGCATCCATGGAACTTCCACCACACTTGGACACATATACGAGGTCCACGTGCAAGTTCTAGTGGGATTCTGGAGCTCCGACGTTCCTTTCCAGTGAAACCCTAGGAAGTGGCCCCCGTTAGGTTTATCCCGATAGCTTTCTTTGTACGAGGTTCCAAAAATGTGCTATTTTATATGTTTTATCTTTGTTTACGTCATATCTACATGGAAAACAAAGTTTGGGACCTTATAACACATTCTAGCCCCTCGGTATACCTGTAGCGGGACTGTTACCCCTCCATGTCCTGGAATCTACTAAGTGTTATCGCACGCATGTGAAAGGTCACACTGGGGAGCTAGACATTGCATCCATGGACCTTGCACCACACTTGGACACATATAATAAGTCCACGTGCAAGTTCTAGTGGGACTTCGGAGCTCCGGGTGGCCCTTTTCCAGCGAAACCATAGGAAGTTGCCCCCGCTAGGTCTACCCCTATAGTTTTCTTTGTACGAGGTTCCAACAATGTTCTTTTTTCCTGGTTTAGCTTTGTTTAGGTCATATCTACATGGAAAACAAAGGTTGGGACCTTATAGCACATTTTAGCCCCCGGGTATACCCGCAGCGGAACTGTTACCCCTGCACGTCCAGGAATGTACTAAGTGTTATCGCACACATGTGAAGAAGGTCACACCGGGGAGCTAGACATTGCATCCATGGAACATCCACCACACTTGGACACATATACTAGGTCCATGTGCAAGTTCTAATGGAATTCCGAAACTCCGGTGGTCCTTTTCCAGTGAAACGCTAGAAAGTGGCCCCCGCTAGGACTACCCCTATAGCTTTCTTTGTACGAGGTTCCAATATTGTGCCCTTTTCTAGGTTTTAGCTTTGTTTAGGTCATATATACATGTAAAACAATGGTTGCGACCTGATAACACATTCTAGCCCCACGGTATACCCGCAGTGGGACTATTACCCCTACACGTCTAGGAATCAACTAAGTGTTATCACACAGATGTGAAGAAGGTTACACCGGGGAGCTAGACATTGCATCAATGGACCTTCCACCACAATTGGACACATATACTATGTCCACGTGCAAGTTCTAGTGGGATTATGGAGCTCCGGCGGTCCTTTTCCAGCGAAACCCTGGGAAGTGGCCCCCGCCAGGTCTACCCCTATAGCTTTCTTTGTACGAGGTTCCAACAATGTGCTTTTTTGTTGGTTTACTTTGTTTAGGTAATATCTACATAGAAAACAAAGGTTGGGACCTTATAGCACATTCTAGCCCCCGGTATACCTACAGCGAGACTGTTACTTCTACACATCCAGGAATCTACTAAGTGCTATCGCACGCATATGAAGAAGGTCACATCGAGGAGCTAGAAATTGCATCCATGGACCTTCCACCACACTTGGACACATATACTAGGCCCACGTGCAAGTTCTAGTGGGATTCCGGAGCTCCGGCGGTCCTTTTCCAGCGAAACCCTAGGAAGTGGCCTCCGCCAGGTTTACCCCTATAGTTTTCTTTGTATGAGGCTAAAACAATATGCTTCTTTGTTGGTTTAACTTTGTTTAGGTCATATCTACATGGAAAACAAAGATTCAGACCTTATACACATTCTAGCCCCCGGTATACCCGCAGCGGGACTGTTACCCCTACACCTCCAGGATTCTACTAAGTGTTATCGCATGCATGTGAAGAAGGACACACCGGGGAGCTGGACATTGCATCCGTGGACCTTCCACCACACTTGTGGGCCTGTTCGTTTGTGGTACCAAAGTTCCCGGGCCAGTGCACCACGGTACCTAAGTTGCCTGAAATTGCCGCGTTTCGAAATGTTGGGCCGCCAACTACTGAGAGGGGCCATTTCGATGCAAACTCATCTCACCCCTACCAAATCCAAACATTCCGTGAAACTGCCCCGTGAAGTAGACGCTCGGGACCCTCATGTCAGTAATATTTCCGTGACGCGAGCGCCAACGCGCCAACCTCGTAGGTGAAACGAGAGACTAAAGGAGAATGGTGCATTAACAAAATTCACAAATCCACTCCCTCCCTCCTTTCGCATGAACCGTAGCACCAGCGGCGTAGAAATCCCCTCTCCAACCAGAATGATCTCTTCGGGCATTTGACTTCCAACGCCAAGTTGCTGCGCCTACTCGCTGCTACCGAGCTCTAATGTCGAATGTCGTGCCAGCCGTTGCGACGATCTAGCCTGCCTCTACCGCCGACGAGCTGAGCAGCACGAAGGATGGCAGATCCATTTGCTGAGGAAGAAGTACTTCTGGCTAATTGCGGGTGAGCTACTCTTCTCTTTGCTATTTGCAATACTTATAACTGCTAGCTGGCTATTGGCATTATAGAGAGATATCGAACACATAATTGTTTGCTAGCACGACGCTGACAAACAATTTTTATCTTATGTCTCCAATTTTCTATCAAGTAGGATCTCCGCTGAACCCAAATACACGGTTCTGGTCACCATCTGTGGCTAGCACTTTAAATTAGTAGATGGGAAGAGCACGTGGAATCAAGCTCACAATCTGAAGATGGAAGTAGCACCTGTGCAGTTATGCACTATCCATGGTTTAGTTACTGCTGTACGTGAGCTTGCTGAAATGAGGCCGGAACAGACTACACGGTTCAGCATCCTTGATGAACGAGGCTTCAAGGTTCCTATAGCGTGTGACATTTAGCTAATTGGGTTGATGAAACAGCATGCTGGGCTTCGCGTGGTTATGCTGATTTGTAACATACTGGATGAGGAAGCTCCTGCTGCTGGGAGTCACCCACCTATTATTGGACAGGGAGGTCTAACTCGAATCCCTGCTGTTGTTGAGCAAAATGTGGTTCCTCGTCTGCGACATGCTTCTGTCAGGAAACCTCCTCATAGGAGTACCTGTATTGCCATTGTGGAGAACTCTGCTCTGGAATCTGCTGGTACTGGTCGTCCCCGTGGTGTTGTTGCTCCGGCTGCTGCTGACCCAATCCATGCCACTGTTGAGCAAACTAAGGCTTCCGGAGGCTGCCCAAATGTTGTTGCCAAGACCTCTGCCTTGTGTGCTACTCCTCCTCGAAACCGTTCTCAAGTTGTGTGAACCCATGCTCTGGAATCTGCTGGTACTGGTCGTGCTCGTGTTGTTGTTGATCTGGCCGCTGTTGACCCAATCCCTGCCGCTGTTGAGCAAACTAAGGCTTCCGGAGGCTGCCCCACTGTTGTTGCAAAGATTGATGCCTTGTGTCCTCCTCGATCCCGTGCTCAGGTTCAGCGAGCTGCTGGTCTGGAGCTAGCTCATGGTCTAGACTCTGCTAGCACTCGAAACACTGCTATTGTGGGAACTGATCCCAATCATCGATGTGACATGGCAGCAGCTGATCCTATTGTGGCTGCCGTTAGAAGGGGCCCTGCCTATCCACCATGTAATGTAGCTCCCGCTGCTAAGGGCCCTCGCCTTGCTCCTGGTCCTGGTACTTCCACCGAGGTTGATCCAGCTAACGATGATGCTGGTGATGGCGACGGTGGCATTGGGGCTAGGTCTGATGGTGCCGCTCCACCTCTCGAACCTCTCGGAGGTTTCTATCCTGAAGAAATTAATGATGGCAAAGTAATCGTTCGTATCGGTGTCGCGGATTATACTGCAAAATTAGATGATGGCATAGAAAAAATCTATGACGATTTTGATGTAATGCTTGGCAGATACGGTCCTAAAGTGGTAGAGTTATCTGACTGGATGGCATCATTACGTGTGAAGGTGCTGTGGGGGTTGATACATTGCAAATGTATTTATAATTTTTGATGTTCCATGCTTGGTTTTATCTACTTTCTTGTATTTTGTTCCAACTTTGCAGTACTTTTCATACGATTTCTTGAACTAACCTATTAACAAGATGCCACAGTGCCAGTTGCCTCTTTTCTACTGTTTTTTGGATCTAGGAAGTCAGAAAATGAATATTCTCGGAATTGGATGGGACAAAAGCCAAAGTTACTATTTTCCCGGAAGACTCACGGAGCCAGAAGGACACTCAGAGAGGGGCCACAGGGTGGCCACACCCCCTTGGCGCGGGCCAGCCTAGGCGGCACCAGGGCATGGTGTGGGCCCCTTGGTTGGCCACCGACCTTGCCTCCTTCGCCTATAAGAGCCTCCCGATACCAAAACCCTCAATCGTCAATCAGAAATCCATGAAAAGTTCCGCAGAGCCACCGCCACCGAAGGGGAGATTTGGGGGACAGAAAGTCTCTGTTCCGGCACCCTGCCAGGACGGGGAAGTCCCCCCGGAGCCATCTCCATCGATCTCCACTGCCATCTCCATCGTCGTTGCTGATTCCCATGATGATGAGGGAGTAGTTCTCTCTCGAGTCTAAGGGTTCTAGCGGTAGCTTTGTGTTCATCTCTCTCTCTATGCATGCTCATATTGTGATCATGAGCTTTGTAATCAAGTATATCTACCTTGCTACTCAAGTGCTTTAATAGATCTCTGCTCTCCCCATGTGTGTGAAAGTGACAGCGTGCACACCATGGTGGCACTCAAGCTAGATATTACAAATACTTGTTATGAGTTATATTTGGAGTTGGATGTCTTTATGAAATTGTGGTGTTTGTTGGAACCATTTAGTGCTCAAGGTGACAGTGTGGGGTTATCTAGATGGGAAAGGCTTACTTTTAGGTGTGCTGTTATAGCCCTACCATGGATTAGAGTGTCCAACCAGAGAGTAGTTAAGAGTAGTATTATAAAGAGAAGATATTTATATGAGAGTGTTCACTAGTGAAAGTATGATCCCTAGGCCTTGTTTCTAGCATTGAAACACCGTTTGCTACTAGATCTGTTACATGTTTGCCTTTAGTCTCTTCCACGCCATCAAGCTAGTTTCTATCACCATTACCACTTATAATTATCCATACCACTTGTATTTCACTATATCTTCGCTGAACTAGTGCACCTATACACCTGCCAAGTGTATTGGGTGTGTTGGGGACACAAGATACTTCTTGTATCTTTATTGCAGGGTTGCTTGAGAGGGATACATTTGACCACTTCCTCCCTGAGTTCGATAAACCTTGGGTAATCCACTTAAGGGAAAACTTGCTGCTGTTCTACAAACCTCTGCACTTGGAGGCCCAACAACTATCTACAAGAATAGAAGTGCGTAGACATCAGGCGTCCTCCCAGGAAGCACGTTTGTTATATTTTGGTTACAGGAGCAAAAAGGCTATCGAAGTGAAAGATACCAGGGATTTAGTCATACCGTTTACAAGGAAACATTATAGGGGTGAAGTGTACTTCCACTTGATAGTGCAAATGGTTAGAGAGGAATTGGAACTCGACAATAGAGATGATGGACTTTTAGAAGGCATGCATGACCTGATCCATGGCATCACTAGGCTGGTGCGACTGAGGGTAGCTTCGAACATAGGAGAGTCTTACATAGGAGCGTCATAAAGAGGAGCAGGAAGAGCATCCCCAGAAAGGGCACCCCGAAGAAGAACGTCACCAAGGAAACCACGCCAGAGAAGGGGACGCCTAAGATTCACATGAAAAAAGGCACCACGCCACATAATACACCCCTGAGATCCAGTCAAAATGCCACACTTAACGGTAGCAGCAAAAATGCTAGGAGGGTTAGCACGATGGTGAACACTGGTGGATTCATATGTGGTTTGTAGAAAGAACACACATGTAATGACTCTAGTGAATCCATACGTGGTTTGTAGAAATAACACACATGCAATGAACACTGGTGGATTCATATGTGGTTCATGACAGGAACACACATGCAATGACATTGGTTGATCCATATGTGGGTTGTGACAATAACACACATGCAATGACATTGGTTGATCCATTTGTGGTTGTGGAAAGAACACACATGCAATGACTCAAGTGGGTCCATGTGTGATTTGTGAAAATAACACACATGCAATGACTTTGGTTGATCCATGTGTGGTTTGTGGAAAGAACACACATGCAATGACATTAGTGGATCCATGTGTGGTTTGTGGAAAGAACACACATGCAATGACTCTAGTGGATCCATATGTGGTTTGTGACAGGAACACACATGCAATGACACTAGTGGATCCATACGTGGGTTGTTAAAAGAACACACATTTAATGCCATTGGTTAATCCATGTGTGGTTTGTGAAAAGAACACACATGCAATGACTCTAGTGGATCCATGTGTGGTTTGTGGAAAGAACACACATGCACTGACATTGGTTGATCCATATGTGGTTTGTGGAAAAGAACACACATGCAATTACTCGGGTGGATCCATGTGTGGTTTGTGGAAAGAACACACATGCAATGACTATGGTGGATCCATATGTGGTTTGTGAAAAGAACACACATGCAATGACTCTAGTGTTGGTTTTAGTATAAGAACACACATGCAATGACTCTGTTGGATCCATGTGTGGTTTGTGAAGAGAACAGACATGCAATGCGATTGGTGGATACATGTGTGGTTTGTGGAAAGAACACACATGCAATGAACACTTGTGGATCCATGTGTGGTTTGTGAATGGAACACAAATGCAGTGACACTGGTTGATCCATGTGTGGTTTGTGGAAAGAACACACATGCAATGACATTGGTGGATCCATATGTGGTTTGTAGAAAGAACACTCATGCAATGAACCCTGGTGGATCCATATGTGGTTCATGACAGGAACACACATGCAATGACATTGGTTGATCCATATGTGGTTTGTGACAATAACACACATGGATCCATGTGTGGTTTGTGGAAGGAACACACATGCAATAACCACTGGTTGATCCATATGTGGTTTGTGAAAAGAACACACATGCAATGACACTGGTTGATCCATATGTGGTTTATCGAAAGAACACACATGCAATGACTCTAGTGGATCCATATCTGGTTTGAGGAAAGAACACACATGCAATGAACTCTGGTGGATCCATATGTGGTTCATGAGAGGAACACACATGCAATGACATTGGTTGATCCATATGTGGTTTGTGACAATAACACACATGCAATGCCATTGGTTAATCCATGTGTGGTTTGTGGAAAGAACACACATGCAATGCCATTGGTTAACCCATGTGTGGTTTGTGGAAAGAACACACATGCAATGACTCTGGTGGATCTATATGTGGTTTGTAAAAAGAACACACATGCAATGACTCTAGTGGGTCCATATGTGGTTCATGACAGGAACATACATGCAATGACTCTAGTGGATCCATATGTGGTTTCTGGAAAGAACACACATGAATGACACTGGTGGATCCATATGTGATTTGTGAAAAGAATACACATGCAATGACTCTAGTGCTGGGTTTAGTATAAGAACACACATGCAATGACTCTAGTGGGTCCATATGTGGTTTGTGAAAATAACACACATACAATGAATCTAGTGGATCCATATGTAGTTTGTGGAAAGAGTACACATGCAATGACCACTGGTTGATCCATGTGTGGTTCATGATAGGAACACACATGCAATGACATTGGTTGATCCATATGTGGTGTATGGAAAGAACACACATCCAATGACTCTAGTGGATCCATATGTGGTTTGTGGAAAGAACACGCATGCAATGAACACTGGTGGATCCATATGTGGTTCATGAGAGGAACACACATGCAATGACATTGGTTAATCCATATGTGGTTTGTGACAATAACACACATGCAATGCCATTGGTTAACCCATATGTGGTTTGTGGAAAGAACACACATGCAATGACTCTGGTGGATCCATATGTTGTTTGTAAAAAGAACACACATGCAATGACTCTAGTGGGTCCATATGTGGTTCATGACAGGAACATACATGCAATGACTCTAGTGGATCCATATGTGGTTTGTGGAAAGAACACACATGAATGACACTGGTGGATCCATATGTGGTTTGTGAAAAGAACACACATGCAATGACTCTAGTAATGGGTTTAGTATAAGAACACACATGCAATGACTCTAGTGGGTCCATATGTGGTTTGTGAAAATAACACACATGCAATGAATCTAGTGGATCCATATGTAGTTTGTGGAAAGAGTACACATGCAATGACCACTGGTTGATCCATGTGTGGTTCATGATAGGAACACACATGCAATGGAATTGGTTGATCCATATGTGGTTTGTGACAATAACACACATGCAGTGCCATTGGTTGATCGATGTGTGGCTTGTGGAAAGAACACACATGCAATGAATCAAGTGGGTCCATATGTGGTTTGTAGAAAGAACACACATGCAATGACTCTAGTGGATCCATGTGTGGTTTGTGGAAAGAACACACATCCAATGGACACTGGTGGATCCATGTGTGGTTCATGACGGGAACACACATGCAATGACATTGGTTGATCAATATGTGGTTTGTGACAATAACACACATGCAATGACTCTGGTGGATCCATGTGTGGTTGTGGAAACAACACACATGCAATGACTCAAGTGGGTCCATGTGTGGTTTGTGAAAAGAACACACATGCAATGACTCTGGTTGATCCATGTGTGGTTTGTGGAAAGAACACACATGCAATGACATTGGTTGATCCATGTGTGGTTTGTGGAAAAGAATACACATGCAATTACTCTGGTGGATCCATGTGTGGTTTGTGGAAAGAATACACATGAAATGACTCTGGTGGATCCATGTGTGGTTTGTGAAAAGAACACACATGTAATGCCATTGGTTGATCCATGTGTGGTTTGTGAAAAGAACACACATGCAATGCCATTGGTTAATGCATGTGTGGTTTGTGGAAAAGAACGCACATGCAATTACTTTGGTGGATCCATGTGTGGTTTGTGGAAAGAACACACATGCAATGACTCTGGTGGATCCATATGTGGTTTGTGACGATAACACATGTGCAATGCCATTGGTTAATACATGTGTGGTTTGTGGAAAGAACACACATGGAATGACTCAAGTGGGTCCATATGTGGTTTGTGGAAAGAACACACATACAATGATACTGGTTGATCCATATGTGGTTTCTGACAATAATACACATGCAATGCCATTGGTTAATCCATGTGTGGTTTGTGGAAAGAACTCACATGCAATGACTCAAGTGGATCCATATGTGGTTTGTGGAAAGAAGACACATGCAATGGCTCTAGTGCTGGTTTTAGTATAAGAACACACATGCAATGACTCTAGTGCTGGTTTTAATATAAGAACACACATGCAATGACTCTAGTGGGTCCATATGTGGTTTGTGAAAAGAACACACATGCAATGACTCTAGTGGATCCATATGCGGTTTGTGGAAAGAACCTACATGCAATGACCACTAGTTGATCCATATGTGGTTTGTGGAAAGAACACACATGCAATGACTCTGGTGGATCCATGTGTGCTTTGTGAAAACAACACACATGCAATGAACACTGGCGGATCCATATGTGGTTCATGACAGGAACACACGTGCAATGATATTTGTTGATCCATATGTGGTTTGTGACGATAACACATGTGCAATGCCATTGGTTAATACATGTGTGGTTTGTGGAAAGAACACACATGGAATGACTCAAGTGGGTCCATATGTGGTTTGTGGAAAGAACACACATACAATGACACTGGTTGATCCATATGTGGTTTCTGACAATAATACACATGCAATGCCATTGGTTAATCCATGTGTGGTTTGTGGAAAGAACTCACATGCAATGACTCAAGTGGATCCATATGTGGTTTGTGGAAAGAAGACACATGCAATCACACTGGTTGATCCATATGTGGTTTGTGACAATTAAAAACATGCAATGCCATTGGTTAATCCATGTGTGGTTTGTGGAAAGAACACACATGCAATGACTCAGGTGGATCCATATGTGGTTTGTGGAAAGAACACACACGCAATGACACTGGTTGATCCATATGTGGTTTGTGGAAATACACACATGCAATGACTCTAGTGGATCCATGTGTGGTTTGTGAAAAGAACACACATGCAATGCCATTGGTTGATCCATATGTGGTTTGTGGAAAATAACACACATGCAATTACTCTGGTGGATCCATGTGTGTTTTGTGGAAAGAACACACATGCAATGACTCTGGTGGATCCATATGTGGTTTGTGAAAAGAACACACATGCAATGAACACTGGTGGATCCATAAGTGGTTTGTGGAAAGAATACACATGAAGTGAACACTGATGGATCCATATGTGGTTTGTGCAAAGAACACACATGCAATGCCATTGGTTGATCCATGTGTGGTTTGTGAAAAGAACACACATGCAATTACTCAAGTGGGTCCATGTGTGGTTTGTGGAAAGAACACACATGCAATGACATTGGTTGATCCATGTGTGGTTTGTGGAAAAGAACACACATGAAATTACTCTAGTGGATCCATGTGTTGTTTGTGGAAAGAACACACATGCAATGACTTTGGTGGATCCATATGTGGTTTGTCGAAAGAACACACATGCTATGACTCTAGTGCTGGTTTTAGTATAAGAACACACATGCAATGACTCTAGTGCTGGTTTTAGTATAAGAACACACATGCAATTACTCAAGTGGGTCCATATGTGGTTTGTGAAAAGAACACACAGGCAATGACTCTAGTGGATCCATATGTGGTTTCTAGAAAGAACACACATGCAATGACCACTCGTTGATCCATATGTGGTTTGTGGAAAGAACACACATGCAATGACTCTGGTGTATCCATGTGTGGTTTGTGAAAAGAACACACATGCAATGAACACTGGTGGATCCATATGTGGTTCATGACAGGAACACACATGCAATGACATTAGTTGATCCATATGTGGTTTGTGACAATAACACACGTGCAATGCCATTGGTTAATCCATGTGTCGTTTGTGGAAAGCACACACATGCAATGACTCAAGTGGGTCCATATGTGGTTCATGACAGGAACACACATGCAATGACATTGGTTGATCCATATGTGGTTTGTGACAATAACACACGTGCAATGCCATTGGTTAATCCATGTGTGGTTTGTGGAAAGAACACACATGCAATGACTCAAGTGGATCCATATGTGGTTCATGAGAGGAACACACATGCAATGCCACTTGTTAATCCATATGTGGTTTGTGGAAAGAACACACATCCAATGACACTGGTTGATCCATATGTGGTTTGTTGAAAGAACACACATGTAAGGCCTCTGGTGGATCCATGTGTGGTTTGTGAAAAGAACACACATGCAATGCCATTGGTTCATCCATGTGTGGTTTGTGAAAAGAACACACATGCAATGCCATCGGTTGATCCATGTGTTGTTTGTGGAAAGAACAAACTTGCAATGCCATTGGTTGATGCATGTGTGGTTTGTGGAAGGAACACACATGCAATGAACACTGGTGGATCCATAAGTGGTTTGTGCAAAGAACACACACGCGGTGAACACTGGTGGATCCATATGTGGTTTGTGAAAAGAGCACACATGCAATGCCATTTGTTGATCCATATGTGGTTTGTGAAAAGAACACACATGCAATAACTCTAGTGGATCCATATGTGGTTTGTGGAAAGAACACACATGCAATAACCACTGGTTGATCCATATGTGGTTTGTGGAAAGAACACACATGCAATGACACTAGTTGATCCATATGTGGTTTGTGGAAAGAACACACATGCAATGACATTGGTGGATCCATATGTGGTTTGGGGAAAGAACACACATGCAATGAACACTGGTGGATCCATATGTGGTTCATGACAGGAACACACATGCAATGACATTGGTTCATCCAGATGTGGTTTGTGACAATAACACATGGATCCATGTGTGGTTTGTGGAAAGATCACACGTGCAATAACCACTGGTTGATCCATATGTGGTTTGTCAAAAGGACACACATGTAATGACACTGGTTGATCCATATGTGGTTTTTGGAAAGAACACACATGCAATGACTCTAGTGGATCCATATGTGGTTTGTGGAAAGAACACACATGCAATGAACACTAGTGGATCCATATGTGGTTCATGAGAGGAACACACATGCAATGACATTGGTTGATCCATATGTGGTTTGTGACAATAACACACATGCAATGACTCTAGTGGATCCATGTGTGGTTTGTAAAAAGAACACACATGCAATGACTCTAGTGGGTCCATATGTGGTTCATGACAGGAACTTACATGCAATGACTCTAGTGGATCCATATGTGGTTTGTGGAAAGAACAGACATGCAATGACACTGGTGGATCCATATGTGGTTTTTGAAAAAACACACATGTAATGACTCTAGTGCTAGGTTTAGTATAACAACACACATGCAATGACTCTAGTGGGTCCATATGTGGTTTGTGAAAAGAACACACGTGCAATGACTCTAGTGGATCCATATGTGGTTTGTGGAAAGAACACACATGCAATAACCACTGGTTGATCCATGTGTGGTTCATGATAGGAACACACATGCAATGACATTGGTTGATCCATATGTGGTTTGTGACAATAACACACAGGCAATGCCATTGGTTGATCCATGTGTGGCTTGTGGAAAGAACACACATGCAATGAATCAAGTGGGTCCATATGTGGTTTGTGGAAAGAACACACATGCAATGACTCTAGTGGATCCATGTCTGGTTTGTGGAAAGAACACACATCCAACGAACACTGGTGGATCCATGTGTGGTTCATGACAAGAACACACATGTAATTACATTGGTTGATCCATATGTGGTTTGTGACAATAACACACATGCAATGACTCTGGTGGATCCATGTGTGGTTGTGGAAACAACCCACATGCAATGACTCAAGTGGGTCCATGTGTGGTTTGTGAAAAGAACACACATGCAATGACTCTGGTTGATCCATGTGTGGTTTGTGTAAAGAACACACATGCAATGACATTGGTTGATCCATGTGTGGTTTGTGGAAAAGAACACAGATGCAATTACTCTGGTGGATCCATGTGTGGTTTGTGGAAAGAACACACATGAAATGACTCTGGTGGATCCATGTGTGGTTTGTGAAAAGAACACACATGTAATGCCATTGGTTTATCCATGTGTGGTTTATGAAAAGAACACACATGCAATGCCATTGGTTAATGCATGTGCGGTTTGTGGAAAAGAACATACATGCTATTATTCTGGTGGATCCATGTGTGGTTTGTGGAAAGCACACACATGCAGTGACTCTGGTGGATCCATATGTGGTTTGTGGAAAGAACACACATGCAATGACTCTAGTGCTGGTTTTAGTATAAGAACACACATGCAATGACTCTAGTGCTAGTTTTAATATAAGAACACACATGCAATGAATCTAGTTGGTCCATATGTGGTTTGTGAAAAGAACACACATGCAGTGACTCTAGTGCATCCAAATGTGGTTTGTGGAAAGAACACACATGCAATGGCCACTGGTTGATCCATATGTGGTTTGTGGAAAGAACACACATGCAATGAATCTGGTGGACCCATGTGTGCTTTGTGAAAAGAACACACATGCAATGAACACTGGTGGATCCATATGTGGTTCATGACAGGAACACACGTGCAATGACATTAGTTGATCCATATGTGGTTTGTGACGATAACACACATGCAATGCCATTGGTTAATCCATGTGTGGTTTGTGGAGAGAACACACATGCAATGACTCAAGTGGGTCCATATGTGGTTTGTGGAAAGAACACACATACAATGACACTGGTTGATCCATATGTGGTTTGTGACAATAATACACATGCAATGCCATTGGTTAATCCATGTGTGGTTTGTGGAAAGAACTCACATGCAATGACTCAAGTGGATCCATATGTGGTTTGTGGAAAGAAGACACATGCAATCACACTGGTTGATCCATATGTGGTTTGTGACAATTAAACACATGCAATGCCATTGGTTAATCGATGTGTGGTTTGTGGAAAGAACACACATGCAAGGACTCAAGTGGATCCATATGTGGTTTGTGGAAAGAACACACATGCAATGACACTGGTTGGTTTGTGGAAAATAACACACATGCAATTACTCTGGTGGATCCATGTGTGGTTTGTGGAAATAACACACATGCAATGACTCTGGTGGGTCCATATGTGGTTTGTGAAAAGAACACACATGCAATGAACACTGGTGGATCCATAAGTGGTTTGTGGAAAGAATACACATGCAGTGAACACTGGTGGATCCATATGTGGTTTGTGAAAAGAACACACATGCAATGCCATTGGTTGATCCATGTGTGGTTCGTGAAAAGAACACACATGCAATTACTCAAGTAGGTCCATGTGTGGTTTGTGGAAAGAACACACATGCAATGACATTGGTTGATCGATGTGTGGTTTGTGGAAAAGAACAGACATTCAATTACTTTGGTGGATCCATGTGTTCTTTGTGGAAAGAACACACATGCAATGACTTTGGTGGATCCATATGTGGTTTGTCGAAAGAACACACATGCTATGACTCTAGTGCTGGTTTTAGTATAAGAAGACACATGCAATGACTCTAGTGCTGGTTTTAGTATAAGAACACACATGCAATTACTCAAGTGGGTCCATGTGTGGTTTGTGAAAAGAACACACAGGCAATGAACACTAGTGGATCCATATGTGGTTCATGAGAGGAACACACATGCAATGACATTGGTTGATCCATATGTGGTTTGTGACAATAACACACATGCAATGCCATTGGTTAATCCATGTCTCGTTTGTGGAAAGAACACACATGCAATGACTCTGGTGGATCCATATGTGGTTTGTAAAAAGAACACACATGCAATGACTCTAGTGGGTCCATATGTGGTTTATGACAGGAACATACATGCAATGACTCTAGTGGATCCATATGTGGTTTGTGGAAAGAAAAGACATGCAATGACACTGGTGGATCCAAATGTGGTTTTTGAAAAGAACACACATGCAATGACTCTAGTGCTGGGTTTAGTATAGGAACACACATGCAATGACTCTAGTGGGTCCATATGTGGTTTGTGAAAAGAACACACGTGCAATGACGCTAGTGGATCCATATGTGGTTTGTGGAAAGAACACACATGCAATGAGAACTGGTTGATCAATCTGTGGTTCATGATAGTAACACACATGCAATGACATTGGTTGATCCATATGTGGTTTGTGACAATAACACACATGCAATGCCATTGGTTGATCCATATGTGGCTTGTGGAAAGAACACACATGCAATGAATCAAGTGGGTCAATATGTGGTTTGTGGAAACAACACACATGCAATGACTCTAGTGGATCCATGTCTGGTTTGTGGAAAGAACACACATCCAACGAACACTGGTGGATCCATGTGTGGTTCATGACAGGAACACACATGCAATTACATTGGTTGATCCATATGTGGTTTGTGACAATAACACACATGCAATGACTCTGGTGGATCCATGTGTGGTTGTGGAAACAACACACATGCAATGACTCAAGTGGGTCCATGTGTGGTTTGTGAAAAGAACACACATGTAATGACTCTGGTTGATCCATGTGTGGTTTGTGGAAAGAACACACATGCAATGACATTGGTTGATCCATGTGTGGTTTGTGGAAAACAATACAGATGCAATTACTCTGGTGGATCCATGTGTGGTTTGTGGAAAGAACACACATGAAATAACTCTGGTGGATCCATGTGTGGTTTGTGAAAAGAACACACATGTAATGCCATTGGTTGATCCATGTGTGGTTTGTGAAAAGAACACACATGCAATGCCATTGGTTAATGCATGTGTGGTTTGTGGAAAAGAACACACATGCAATTACTCTGGTAGATCCATGTGTGGTTTGTGGAAACAACACACATGCAATGACTCTGGTGGATCCATATGTGGTTTGTGGAAAGAACACACATGCAATGGCTCTAGTGCTGGTTTTAGTATAAGAACACACATGCAATGACTCTAGTGCTGGTTTTAATATAAGAACACACATGCAATGACTCTAGTGGGTCCATATGTGGTTTGTGAAAAGAACACACATGCAATGACTCTAGTGGATCCATATGCGGTTTGTGGAAAGAACACACATGCAATGACCACTGGTTGATCCATATGTGGTTTGTGGAAAGAGCACACATGCAATGACTCTGGTGGATCCATGTGTGCTTTGTGAAAACAACACACATGCAATGAACACTGGCGGATCCATATGTGGTTCATGACAGGAACACACGTGCAATGACATTTGTTGATCCATATGTGGTTTGTGGCGATAACACACGTGCAATGCCATTGGTTAATACATGTGTGGTTTGTGGAAAGAACACACATGGAATGACTCAAGTGGGTCCATATGTGGTTTGTGGAAAGAAGACACATGCAATCACACTGGTTGATCCATATGTGGTTTGTGACCATTGAACACATGCCATGCCATAGGTTAATCCATGTGTGGTTTGTGGAAAGAACACACATGCAATGACTCAGGTGGATCCATATGTGGTTTGTGGAAAGAACACACACGCAATGACACTGGTTGATCCATATGTGGTTTGTGGAAATACACACATGCAATGACTCTAGTGGATCCATGTGTGGTTTGTGAAAAGAACACACATGCAATGCCATTGGTTGATCCATATGTGGTTTGTGGAAAATAACACACATGCAATTACTCTGGTGGATCCATGTGTGTTTTGTGGAAAGAACACACATGCAATGACTCTGGTGGATCCATATGTGGTTTGTGAAAAGAACACACATGCAATGAACACTGGTGGATCCATAAGTGGTTTGTGGAAAGAATACACATGAAGTGAACACTGATGGATCCATATGTGGTTTGTGCAAAGAACACACATGCAATGCCATTGGTTGATCCATGTGTGGTTTGTGAAAAGAACACACATGCAATTACTCAAGTGGGTCCATGTGTGGTTTGTGGAAAGAACACACATGCAATGACATTGGTTGATCCATGTGTGGTTTGTGGAAAAGAACACACATGAAATTACTCTAGTGGATCCATGTGTTGTTTGTGGAAAGAACACACATGCAATGACTTTGGTGGATCCATATGTGGTTTGTCGAAAGAACACACATGCTATGACTCTAGTGCTGGTTTTAGTATAAGAACACACATGCAATGACTCTAGTGCTGGTTTTAGTATAAGAACACACATGCAATTACTCAAGTGGGTCCATATGTGGTTTGTGAAAAGAACACACAGGCAATGACTAGTGGATCCATATGCGGTTTCTAGAAAGAACACACATGCAATGACCACTCGTTGATCCATATGTGGTTTGTGGAAAGAACACACATGCAATGACTCTGGTGTATCCATGTGTGGTTTGTGAAAGAACACACATGCAATGAACACTGGTGGATCCATATGTGGGTCATGACAGGAACACACATGCAATGACATTAGTTGACCCATATGTGGTTGGTGACAATAACAAACGTGCAATGCCACTGGTTAATCCATGTGTCGTTTGTGTAAAGCACACACATGCAATGACTCAAGTGGGTCCATATGTGGTTCATGACAGGAACACACATGCAATGACATTGGTTGGTCCATATGTGGTTTGTGACAATAACACACGTGCAATGCCATTGGTTAATCCATGTGTGGTTTGTGGAAAGAACACACATGCAATGACTCAAGTGGATCCATATGTGGTTCATGAGAGGAACACACATGCAATGCCACTTGTTAATCCATATGTGGTTTGTGGAAAGAACACACATCCAATGACACTGGTTGATCCATATGTGGTTTGTTGAAAGAACACACATGTAAGGCCTCTGGTGGATCCATGTGTGGTTTGAGAAAATAACACAAATGCAATGCCATTGGTTGATCCATGTGTGGTTTGTGAAAAGAACACACATGCAATGCCATCGGTTGATCCATGTGTTGTTTGTGGAAAGAACAAACTTGCAATGCCATTGGTTGATGCATGTGTGGTTTGTGGAAGGAACACACATGCAATGAACGCTGGTGGATCCATAAGTGGTTTGTGCAAAGAACACACACGCGGAGAACACTGGTGGATCCATATGTGGTTTGTGAAAAGAACACACATGCAATGCCATTGGTTGATCCATATGGGGTTTGTGAAAAGAACACACATGCAATGACTCTAGTGGTTCCATATGTGGTTTGTGGAAACAACACACATGCAATAACCACTGGTTAATCCATATGTGGTTTGTGGAAAGAACACACATGGAATGACACTAGTTGATCCTATGGGGTTTGTGGAAAGAACACACATGCAATGACATTGGTGGATCCATATGTGGTTTGCGGAAAGAACACGCATGCAATGAACACTGGTGGATCCCTATGTGGTTCATGACAGGAACACACATGCAATGACATTGGTTGATCCATATGTGGTTTGTGACAATAACACATGGATCCATGTGTGGTTTGTAGAAAGAACACACGTGCAATAACCACTGGTTGATCCATATGTGGTTTGTCAAAAGAACACACATGTAATGACACTGGTTGATCCATATGTGGTTTGTGTAAAGAACACACAGGCAAAGACTCTAGTGGATCCATATGTGGTTTGTGCAAAGAACACACATGCAATGAACACTGGTGGATCCATATGTGGTTCATGAGAGGAACACACATGCAATGACATTGGTTGATCCATATGTGGTTTGTGACAATAATACACATGCAATGCCATTGGTTAATCCATGTGTGGTTTGTGGAAAGAACTCACATGCAATGACTCAAGTGGATCCATATGTGGTTTGTGGAAAGAAGACACATGCAATCACACTGGTTGATCCATATGTGGTTTGTGACAATTAAACACATGCAATGCCATTGGTTAATCGATGTGTGGTTTGTGGAAAGAACACACATGCAAGGACTCAAGTGGATCCATATGTGGTTTGTGGAAAGAACACACATGCAATGACACTGGTTGGTTTGTGGAAAATAACACACATGCAATTACTCTGGTGGATCCATGTGTGGTTTGTGGAAATAACACACATGCAATGACTCTGGTGGGTCCATATGTGGTTTGTGAAAAGAACACACATGCAATGAACACTGGTGGATCCATAAGTGGTTTGTGGAAAGAATACACATGCAGTGAACACTGGTGGATCCATATGTGGTTTGTGAAAAGAACACACATGCAATGCCATTGGTTGATCCATGTGTGGTTCGTGAAAAGAACACACATGCAATTACTCAAGTAGGTCCATGTGTGGTTTGTGGAAAGAACACACATGCAATGACATTGGTTGATCGATGTGTGGTTTGTGGAAAAGAACAGACATTCAATTACTTTGGTGGATCCATGTGTTCTTTGTGGAAAGAACACACATGCAATGACTTTGGTGGATCCATATGTGGTTTGTCGAAAGAACACACATGCTATGACTCTAGTGCTGGTTTTAGTATAAGAAGACACATGCAATGACTCTAGTGCTGGTTTTAGTATAAGAACACACATGCAATTACTCAAGTGGGTCCATGTGTGGTTTGTGAAAAGAACACACAGGCAATGAACACTAGTGGATCCATATGTGGTTCATGAGAGGAACACACATGCAATGACATTGGTTGATCCATATGTGGTTTGTGACAATAACACACATGCAATGCCATTGGTTAATCCATGTCTCGTTTGTGGAAAGAACACACATGCAATGACTCTGGTGGATCCATATGTGGTTTGTAAAAAGAACACACATGCAATGACTCTAGTGGGTCCATATGTGGTTTATGACAGGAACATACATGCAATGACTCTAGTGGATCCATATGTGGTTTGTGGAAAGAAAAGACATGCAATGACACTGGTGGATCCAAATGTGGTTTTTGAAAAGAACACACATGCAATGACTCTAGTGCTGGGTTTAGTATAGGAACACACATGCAATGACTCTAGTGGGTCCATATGTGGTTTGTGAAAAGAACACACGTGCAATGACGCTAGTGGATCCATATGTGGTTTGTGGAAAGAACACACATGCAATGAGAACTGGTTGATCAATCTGTGGTTCATGATAGTAACACACATGCAATGACATTGGTTGATCCATATGTGGTTTGTGACAATAACACACATGCAATGCCATTGGTTGATCCATATGTGGCTTGTGGAAAGAACACACATGCAATGAATCAAGTGGGTCAATATGTGGTTTGTGGAAACAACACACATGCAATGACTCTAGTGGATCCATGTCTGGTTTGTGGAAAGAACACACATCCACGAACACTGGTGGATCCATGTGTGGTTCATGACAGGAACACACATGCAATTACATTGGTTGATCCATA